>OZ022264.1:205152750-205752750 GCA_963978885.1 Nemotelus pantherinus | reverse complement strand
CTCTAAATTCCGGCTAAACCTAAACTCTATTTACGGTTCATTGTTTGACCGTGTGTCGAAGGTGATCAGCAAAAAGATTGAAATTTCAATCTGTACTTGTAAAACTCATATATATGAGCAAATGGTCAAAATGCACTGAGGACCGAAAAATTTTGGGCAAAGGCCAATAAGTAAAATCTGCTGCTGGGGTATAAATTTTCAAAGAGATGTGTGGTCTTATTACTAATGCTCGAAGAACATTATTATTATTACTAATGTTCGAAGAACATTATTATTATTACTAATGTTCTTCGAACATTAGTATTAAAATCGCTTCGCCGAAAATTCGTCATATATATATATATATATATATATATATATATATATATATATATATATATATATATATATATATATATATATATATATATGTATATATATATATATATATATATATATATATATATATATATATATATATATATATATATATATATACATATATATATATATATATATATATATATATATATATATATATTTATATATATGTATATATATATATATATATATATATATATATATATATATATATATATATATCAGCAAAATGGTTAACGGAGATAATCTCTGGAGTGGCCCATCCGATTGGGCTGAAATTTTTGGAGAACATAGATGTATGACCATGATTTGCTAGAATTCAGATATCTTAAACCTTTTGGTGGTGGCGGGCATTTAAGTATATTTCCAACCAATGTAAATATGTTAAAAAAAAGTACTAGGAATGAAAACGTTTTATGTTTTAAGTTTGCTTATGATAAAGAAGAGGAAATTTTGAGCCTTGTGTAGGCGCTGAGTGCCTAAAAATAGGCAAGGACTTTTTTCCAAATTTCGAATTGTCATAACTTCTAAGAAAAACAATAAATCATCGTGGAATTTTCAGAGCGTATTGATATAGACTAGAATTTTACACGTGTGGACTTTCAAGACTGTGCGGGCAACTCTGTAGCTACAGCAGGCTCCTGAATAAAAATCCTTCAAATCATCGACCTTCCTGAAAAATTTTTGATTTTTGAAACTAAATTCAAATCATTGATAAATTTGGACTTTTGTCCACCAAGTCAAATAAAATATTTCAAAATTCCGCGGTAAAAAAGAATGGCAACCCGTGATCAAATTACCTCTATTTTCAGCACTCAAAACTTCTGTGTACGAGAACTGACGATCAGATAATGCGATCAATATGAAATTTACAGGAAATGTTGGAATTTGCTAGGACCAGGTCTGATAGAAGTGATTTTGAAAAACAAGCAACACTGTGACAGTGGTGCCATTTGGAAAAATCACTGAAAAAAACTGGTTTTTGGCCTACAGCTTCCGATTTAGCCATCAGATTTTAACAAAATTCACGCAGTACTACTCTAACTACGCACTACTCTAAGATAGATTTCATAGAAATTTGGTTGAAAATTTAGTATAGGGACGCTATCTACGGCAATTTTAGTCTACTAAATATTTTAAATTTGCTCAGGAAAATAAAGATTTTTTCTCTATAACTTCCGATGCAGTGACGAAATCAAAACGAAATTCATGTGAAAAGCATATCTTGTTGCGTTTTTAATTTTGTAGGAATTTTGTTGAAAAAGCGTGAAAGGGTTGCCAGCTATGATGAATTTCGTAATTTATTTACATTTCTTTATCGAGCGATGTTGTCATAAAATTTCCAAATGGGAATGATCCTGCAATGACAATTAACAACAAATATTTACGTTTCAAAAATTTAAAAATTTTGGACGATGGTAACCCTAAAATTTAATTCACTCCTATAACTTACAGCGCAGCCATTCAATCGAAACTAAATTCATAGGGTGGGCTTAACACAACGTCAAGCAGCTCTGGTGCTAACACATAATTGCCAGCACCGGACAATTTCTTAAATATCACACTAACAGATGCTTCCATTTTCTATTCATAAGCAAAGCATTTACAATAAAATAAGCAACAGATATTTAAATATTCCGAGTTTTGGAAATTTTATTGTTTGTTACTTGAATCTATAGCCAAGTTTATTAGCTTATTCATCTGCATCATCCCCCTTCTATGGTAAGCATAATATATGACAAACGACTTCAATCATATCAAAGCACTAAAAGATTATATAATATAGTTGTTTCTATAATGTTATTTTATTTGAATAAAGCTCGTTGGCCTATAGCCTTCAGTACAGTCATGATATCATAACGAAATTCATGTGGCAAAGTTAAATTATTGTAGACAATATTCAGTAGAAATCTAGTTTGGATAACTATGATAGGGCTGCCAGCTATGATTGTTTTTGTATTTTTTGACATAGCTTTAGTAAGCGATTTTATCATAAAATTTTCAAATCGTAGTGGTCTTGTAGTGAAAATACACACCAAATACTAAGATCTAGAAAGTTTGAAAGCTCTTGCGAATGGTAGCCCTAAATTTCTTTGTATCCCTATAACTTCCAATGCAGTGATCGTATCAATACAAAATTCGCAGGGCAGGTTGACTTCAATGTGAGGCAGATATGACTTGTTTTTGGCTTCGGTGCTAGCAAAGGACTCCTAGCATGAGGTGTTTTTGCTATTTTCGTACCAATAAGTATTCACATCGTGAATATACAGTATATAACAATATATATGACAATACATACAATATATATTTAAGACAATAACAACAATATAACAACAATATATCAGACAATATATAACAATACACTCAAAATCTGCACAAATCCTCTACTGTTCTTCGAACATTAGTATTTCTAGCGGTTCTGATGCGCTAGGGTTTTTTTTTTATTTCTATCTCTTCCTGCATCTAATACAATAGTTGATAGATGTTTTAGTATGATAAATAGCATGAAAACTGAAATTCGAAATAAAATGCAGCATTATCTTTTGAAATCCTTGATGGGAATTCAAATTCACTTGTTTGTTATAAAATATCACCAGATATAATACAAATAGTGGATTCTTAAATTTACAGGCTTGCTGCATCAGAAAATGAAAATGAAATTGTAAGTTAAATTTTTGAATATATTGGAGATTTGTATATAAATAAACAAAAATAAATACTAATGTGCAAATGGATACAGTATATTTTTTTTGTATCTAATAAATGGTTCTTATTGGCCATTCCAGTAGCCGTACTACTCGTCAGAAAAATCGCCAACCTATTGAGTTGTTGACAGCAGGCGCGGCATAAATAATCCTTAGAGTAGCCTCTTTGCAGTGTCCAACATCGGCAGCATCGGTATGACGATAGCCTTTTTCCCTGTTTTTACGATAGCCTTTTTCCCTTTTTCACTGGTTTTTAACAACGGATGCTCAACAAATATCGAAATGCATGTTCAGTCACCTACATAAGCTTGCTATGAGCATTTGATCATTTTTTCCGCAATATAGAAAGCCCGAAATTAATTTATTGAAAGCCAAAGTCGTTCGATAAATGTCTGGAGAATATTATACGTATTTCATGTACAGTTTCTTGGGTTCTAAATATCGGGAAAAAACATGTTTTTTTTTCAAATAAAATCTTCCTTACTAAATCGACTTTCCATTTTATTTTCCACAGAATACATCTGAATTCAGTCGCAATTACTTGATGACACAAAACCCATCACACCTTGAATTAAACCGAAACTCTTTGAATCTATCACTGAAACTTTAAAGCGACATGTTCCCATCACATGCGGCCTGACCGAAAGCGAACGAAAATATTCGTCCGAAAATCAATTTCTCGCCAGCATGGCGTAATTTATTGGAGTAAACACAGTGCTTGTAATTAAAACGTGTTTAAATAGAACTTGGTCGGAATTATCCTGCGAGTCTTTTGAATCCCAATAATAGTCGCCGGTTAGCAACGACCTCGCGTGCAATATGACAGCAACTAGGCTCGTTGGCAAACGTAGTGCACTCGTCGTAGATGCATTACCGAAGAGTACACCGCGTTTCCCTCTCGGATTATCCGGTGGATGTGTGAACAGGATACTGACACCGTCCGCGAAGCTTAACGTATTTCGGCACAGCTCCATTATTGCCATTGCATACAGATTTTATTGGTTCTGTAACCAGTTTGCATTTCAATGCAAATGCTACTTGTACGTTTCCAATTTGAAATAAATTGGTTCTTTGGCGATCGCACGGGATAGTCAAATGCACGTGGAAGCGACATGTTGGATGTGGTGAATATTAGTTTTGGAGGATTGCGAAAAAAACACAGCGTGGATGCCTGCAGAGGATATATGGGTTGTTCTACTGAACCATGTGTTTAAATAGCTATCATGCTTGTGGATAAGATGTATTGGAGACCCATTCTATCTAATGAATGTTTTGGCAAAACCTATATGTATGTATGTGAAAATTAATGCGAAAACCGAACACGAGCTGCATTCAAACTGTCGTAGTTAATGAATCGTATTTTAAAAAGCATATTATATTCATAAAAGTGATGCTAAATAAATGAGTACATGCACTTTGCTTTTAACTTTTCGTCTTTTCAAAAAACATTTAATATAGTAAAAAGTTTTATTTTGGAATAGTTGGACTTTTCTTGTTCAGGTTGTTTGTATTAATAATATAAATCTGGAATTGGCATTACATTTTAGATATTCTAAAGCTTTCAATATATTCCATCAATATCCTTTCATTCCTGAAGAAATCGAAGTCAGAATTAGAAATTTGAATGACAAGGTAAATTATTGAATAAAAGAGTCTAAGGGTAGAGTCTTCCGTATGGTGTCACTGTTGTGTATTATTCAGTAAATACGGTGCGGTGCACACACTGCTGAGCAATCGCTCATAGCTCACATTCATATAGGGTAATTCCATAGAAAATCGACCAAATTTCACATAATTTTTGAAATCACCTCCTTGGAATTTGGTGATATTTTGTTATCGAGAATCTTTTTGTTATCTGGTGAGCTAATTATCGAAAATGAAATATTTTTGAAAATATGGTATATTTGCGGAAATATAATCTCTTGAAGCTTTTGAGAAACGTCGGTTCGTGTTGCATTCAAAAAATTGTATAAATTCTTCTACTTTACGTAGAGCCTTCAAACATAACTTGTTGGAAAGGGTAAGGTGTAGGTATTCTAAAAAAAAATTAAGCGAGAAACATCCTGGCCAAAAATGATAAAAAGGATCATAACAGTGTCCTTTGTCCTTGAATATTTTAAAATGCGCACCTTTGATTTTCCTAATTTTTTTATATATTGTAAACAGTATAAATGCGCAGAATTTCAAAGTGAAGCTCGTAAAAATACAGTCGTAAGAAATTTTTAAAGGAGTGGAATACTATAACCGCTTAAGAAAATTTATAGAAACTTACAATATAAAAACTAAAGCTTACAATATATGGTACGAAAGAATTTTATGTTTTAAAAATAGATTTAAAAACTGTTCGTAATGTTATTTAAAGCCTGCAAAAGATTCTAATCTCGTTTCTAACGTAGAACGATCTGTATAAGTCCATTGCTTATAACTAATACCAGTGACGCAATTTTCATCAATTTTTTTCACATGTACTTAGAATAATGGCTGATCCAGGGCAATCCTGGCAGCTACCAAAATACCAACCTTTTTGTGGAGGAGACCATATCATCAGAGACAAAAAGTCCTTATAAGTAGCCAAGCTTATATCGGAACCCTTTGTTAGAAAATTTATTTTTGGTCCTTTAGTCATCAATTTAACGTTTTGATGCATAATGTATACACAGACAGAATGTGTCCCCAATGCTTCCGCTAAATTGAAGTATTTAGGCAGTCTGCTGTTTGCATTGCTGCAGTAGAATGATTTTATGTGACCAGCGACATGTGGATCTATAGTTCTTCGCCTTTTCGGGGAAGGATAACCTCGTCTAATTTTTTTAATCATATATGAGGTTGTGTCAGGAAATTCGGACACTACTTTGGCACGTGATCAATTCGTCGGCAAAAATGATAACAGTGAACTCTTTGTTTCCTTTTCTTTAGCTTTTGAATATCCCCTGGCATTTTTCCCCTGGCCATGCCGTTTTGCGCAGCCTGATCGCTAACAAGAGAAGTGGAATGAAGGGTCTAGCAAACAACTGACTGAACAATCTGCTTTCCAAGTTGAAGTTTTATATAGAGAGGTTCAATTCGAAGCTCCATAGCCGTCAATTTAGAAGCTATTGACTCTAGTGATGGAAGTGTAGGAAGTTTTGCTTTCGTCTGTGGTATGTCGCATATCGACTCCAAAATATTCGACGATTTAGAGTCAAGCTGATTTAACATTTCTATGACCTGGTCCAGTTTGGTCTCTATTGCGTCGTATATAAGTTTCAGTTGTGCTTATTCATCATGATGATAGCGGAGCTCGTCGATAAACTCAATGATTGGTCTGAGAGATGATACCAAAGAAGCTATTATGTAGCCAATGGTGGAGTAGTCCTCGTTTAAAGTCGCATAGCTATCCCGCATATAGCTTATGTTAGAATTTATCATGCCGATCAACCTCATAATTTGGCAAAGTTTTATCTCAGAGTATTCTATGTACGTGTAACTGGGGCATTGGGGTATTTTCGCTTTGATTTTATGCATTGGGAATGAAAATGCCTCCCACATATGCCATCAAAAGTGATTGGATTTTGATCAATCTCCTTATGACTCATTCCACATACTATCGGTGACAAGAAAGATGAAGAAATCAAAGCCATTGTGTATATAATATATTGAAATTGCACACAATTCACTAATTAGCACTAGATGACCAAGTCAATTTCATAAAAAAGATAGGATCTGAGATATTTTTCTCCCGTGTGTATCACACACCTTCAATTTAGCCATTAATGATGCAGCAAACTATTTAGATACGATACATTTTTTCAACGTTGTCTAACGCCTCCATATATTTTTACAGCTCTGAATAGATGCCGCATTCTCAAGGTGAATGTCAAGATCTTAACTCTTCAGTCCTTAAGTAATACAAGTTTTGAAAGTCGACTTAACACGTTAAATCTCCTGATACGAAATGTATTTGATAAAAACCAAGCGTCAATATCTTTTGCGGAAAGTGGAGATTTAGCTCCTAAATATATAGCAGTCTTTTTTTTCGAGCGAGAAGAGTTCGGGGATGAATATTTTTCGAGTCATTTCCACCTTCTCAAACATGCCTAAAAAACCAGTGTGAACCAGTTAGTAGTGCTTCATGTAGTATATTTGCAAATCTGTGTCAAGGGCGCCAAATTTATCATACACACTAGGTGCCAAACACTATAGAGCCGGCTGGTAGTGTGTTAGCAATTGGATGATAAAATTCTGCGGTAATTCTTGCACTTAGTCCCAGATTTTGGTGCTGCTATTGAGTGCCTTTTTTGAAATTTAGGTCCATAATTGACGCTTCCAAATGCCTAGTTGCAACCTTTCCTATTTTTCGAATCAATCGAAAGCTATTTCGGCAATGCTCGGAAGTGACTTTCTTGACAAATATCACCTCTCGTTAAATTTTTTGTATTGCAGCCGGAAAGTTATCATTAGCACAATTTTATTTATCCCATGGCCGATTTTCAATTGAACTCTTACGCTTATGCAATGTAATTTTCTTTATTACTATGAATGACTCAGCACTTGGTTTTTCTGCTGTGAGCGTTGACATTTCCGATTTTGATCGGCTTGTTTTTTTTCGATATCTTTCTATTTATGACTTTTTAGCACACTTTGAGTTATTCAAATACGTGAAGAAATTCCGTACACTCAATGTAAAATGACCATATTGGATTGGACAAACCCATTTTTGGCGCCTTTGACAAATCAGTAGAATTCGCCGGTGTGGTCGGTACAGATCGTATAAATTTAGAAAGTTTTTAAATTTATTTTCTATCTCGTTTCCAAAGAATATTAAATATATAGGTAAGGTACTTTATGATGAAATATTTTATGATTAGAAATTAGAATTGATAATGCATACATACAATAATCAGCTATGATTTCATATTTTGTGCTGTTCCATTGGAAATGAAAAATTAAATATCTAAGAGATCAGTAGATCTGAAGGCTCTTCTGAAACTTGTGAGCCGACATCAAACATATTCATGTAGTACTGTTACGGTATTTCCGGAAGTAACTGAGTTGCATTATTAACTTTCACATGTAGAAATATACCCCTTCATGGCCACGGCTGATCACTTCTTGTGCAAGTAGGTATACTTTTATCACATCCCATAGTACCAGCACAGCATTTTGATTTAACGTGTGGGTGACAGCTTCCGCTCTAAACTAATCAAGAAAACTCAGCTGATCTATCAGTGATTATCACTCCCATAATAACAGCGTAGCGTATCATACATTCGTGGGTATTTCCAAGGGCAACAACTCATCTTAAATTATGTCCCAGAAGTTAAATCAGATGATTGCGTTGCATCTAAAGGCTGGTACTGAGCTAATCGTGATGTCTTCATTATCTGGTCATTCTTTCGAGCGAAAATTTGGGCAATGGAGAAAAGCAGAGACACTGCTCATTTCTGACGGATAAAATGTCAAGAATTTCACTTTTCGATCGATTTTCTTATTGGAAAGACATTTGCACTGCTCCATTTTCAAATTGAAACACCAAATGTCACTTTTTAGCTCGAAAGAATGAACTGCACAAACTTATTTGGCGTGAAATGATTGGAGACATGTTTCAGTGCCATCTACGTTTTCAACGCGCAAGCAACTTCAAAGCAACTTTCCATGCTAAGAACAGAGTACAGCTCTTGCTTATTTTCAAGCTAAATTTTCGCCGAAACAGATTTCACGTGAAATTTTGTATGAAAATTTCACGTGAAATCGAACTCAGTACTATGCTTAAGGCGGTAAATTTTATCTGTGCTCTCCCTCCACTATTGCATAGCAGCTACTGATACTTGAGATAGCTCCAAAACAAGTTTTATAGCGGGCCGTGAGCAAATCGAAAAAATAATAGTTTTTTTCCAAGACTTTTAAGTCTTCCATAAAAAACATGGCGGTTTGCTTTAACAAAGCTACAGTAGAATATCGATTATCCGAATCAAATTCGTAATCAATATTCCGTATAATCGAAAATCCGAATAATCGATTTCAAAGTCAAATCTAACAATAACTAAATTTTAATATTTTTTTATTATGTAACAGGTTTACATACGTTAGTTACACAATACGATATAAAAAAATTTTTAAAATACCTGTGTAATTTAAAATTTTGGCTGAAAATAATTAGTTATCAATCTTTAACGTAATGAATCATAACTTTTACTTGCGGCCAAGTCCCTGATGCGCTTCAGTTGTAGCAACTGTATGGGATCCGATTCGTTCTGTCTTTCAAACCATTTAATAGCAGCATCTAAAGCTGCAGAAGCTTCTGCGTGAGATGGTATGCACTTGACATTCGTCACCAGTTTCAGCCTCTTCTTCATCTTCTTTCTCGTTACTGTTCAAATCATAGATATAAGAAGAATGGATACGAAATGGGCCGAGAGAAATGAAGCAATTTTCGACCTCTGGTCGCAATGTGTTTGTATAAAACAACAACAAATTTCATGCAGAAAAGTTGATGTATTTGGAAATTTGTGTCCATGTATTAGTGTCCCCGTTATCCCAACCACCCCGTAGATTGGATGGATTGGAATGAATGTTTACATAGAGAGTCTACAGCGCTGAGGGGTGGTGCGTGCGGCATTGAGGGGAAAGCTGTTTTACAGAGAGTAAAATTGCATGTGTAGTAAAATTGCTTCACTCACGTACGGGCTCATGCATTGTCATTGCGTGTCCATTCTTTATATGTCTATGGTTCAAATCGTCAATGATTTCTTCGTCAGTTAAAATTTGGAATCCAGGGTCTTCACTATCGCTGTTCAGCCACCCCTTAATATCCTCTTCATCACACCCTTCACCAATGCTAAGAATTTTCATTGTTTCTGTAATTTCTTTCGGTTTAATTGAAGAATTGGATGGAGTCTTTAATAATTTATTCCATGTCCTGTTTAATGTTTGCGATTCTACAGAGTTCCACGCTTCTACCAGCGTATAGCAACAACCTTTTAAATTTATTTCCTTAAAAAAAATTCAAAATCGTTTCTATTTCACTGCTGTTTGCTGACAAAAGACGACGCAGCAGCTGCTTTCTGTATAAACGCTTTAAAATTTCAATGACACTTTGGTCCATAGGTTGCAATATCAATGTTACGTTAGGGGACAAAAACTTTACTGTAAACTTCCCATTTTCTCGACTTAGTGTTTCAGCAGAAGGGTGAGTTGGCGCATTATCTAACAATAATAAAACATCGCTCTCTTTTCCCACGTCCTTTTGAAATATCCTCAACTCAGGAATAAACGTATTTTCGTACCAAGTAAGAGAAATATTTGTGTTCATCCATGCTTTTTGTTGGTTAGCGTAAGTCAAGGGGATTTTGACATTTTTGAAACAGCGTGGATTTTTTGATTTGCCAGTAAGTAACAGTGGCAATTGATGTGTTCCTTTAGCGTTCGTGCAAAATATAACCGTATCTCTGTTCTTACTCACTTTTTGCCCCGGTGCTGCATTTTCACGACGCGATGACAATGATCTGCTTGGCAGAGCTTTCCAAATAAGACATGTTTCGTCCGCATTGTATAGAAAATCTAAATCGTACTCCTTTTCACCTAGAAATGCGTTTAGCTCGTCTACAAATGAGTCAACTGAGGCAACGTTAGCAGACCGTTTCTCGCCTTGAATCTCCAATTCGCGAATTCCATGTCTAGATTTAAATCTTGCTAACCATCCACAGCTCGCCTTGAAACAAGTATTACTACCAAGCTTTTGATTAAAATCCAATGCTTTTTCACATAAAAGAGGTCCAGATATGGGCTGCGCGCATGCTTTCCTTTGTAAGAACCAAGTAAAAATTGCGTTCTCCAGAATTTCATTATGAGATTTTTCATGTCTTTACTTTGCGAGCTTCCATCTTCATTCTCAAGCATGCAGGTAAATTTCAATATGGAATCAGAATTCTTTTTGATATCTGATATCGTAGAAGCTCCTACACCATAGATTTGTGCCAAGTTACTGCCAGATTCACCATTTTTTAAACTCTCAATTATCTTCACTTTGTCTTTAAGAGACATTATAGATTTCCAACAGAAAACGTAAACAAAAATAAAAGACAACCTATCAGTTGAACGCTATCAAATGTAAAATGAAACAATAACAAACACTATCGCACAAATAAATGAGAGCGGGAGTACCTAAACGTCGGATGCGGGTATAAACTCGTAGTAACATGTCTCGTTGCGCCGTCAAATCATTTCAAAATCGGTAATTAGAGCCGTGAAGAAAAAGTCCGGATAATCGAATATTCGGATGATCGATGTTCGGATAATCAAAATTCTACTGTAGATTCATTTTTATTTATCGTTATAAGATTGCAAGTACACTGACTAATCTTCTACATATATTAAAAATTACAATTTTCTAAGCCTACTGCTCATTTAATTTTTATGTCAGTATAGAATGTTTATAATTGTGAATTGTTGCTGTTGCATTTTTAATACAATTGTGGAGGTGTCGTATATACAGAACTACCATGATTAGTAGTCTTATAGGGTTGCGGAAACTATACTTAAGAGCTCAACGAATCTCTATTTGCTTCACTCAGTTGAAGATATTTTCGACATACAGCGTCACCAGAAAAAAGTCCTCTCTAATACTTTGACATGCTTCCTTCAGTCTTATAACGCTCCAATAGACTACAAATTGGCAAAGGTAGGTCAGCACCCTTATCAGGAGCTGTGCGGTTTGTCCAAAGTCTGGTCTTATCACTAATTGCAGCCGAGGCTTCACCAAGCAACATTCAGGATGAAAAATGGGCGGTACGCAGACAAAGTTGTCGGGCGCCTTTTTGCTTGCCTATGAGTAATAGATCAAACATGTCGAGCCGTAGTCAATGTAAATTCTCTGCCACAAGTTTAGCTAGCACCGCTACTAAACACAAACATCAAACTCGTGCAGTCTCGTGGGCAGACCATTTGTTTCTAGTGTGTAGGGTCCCTTGTTCGCACTGAAAGAAAAACTCTTGGCTGGTTCAACTATTTTTAATAGTATTGCAACGATTCATTCAAAATCGTTAAACGAACTACGGAAAATAGTTATTTTTACTATGTTAATATAGTTAATTTAACGATATAAAAGTAGTTGGCTCAGGTTATACAAAAAATATCGCAATGTTCATGAAATCAACTGTTCTAATTGTTTCATAACCACGAAAAATAGTTGATCAATAGAAAAATATTCATCAATTCACTCAAAACTTCAACGTTTCGAATTATCAACAGTTTTTATGGTACTTAAACTACTTTGCAATACTTGATTTCAACTACAAGCAACGTCTTTAAAATTATTCTACGCAAAGTACAATGGTTTCAACATTTGGACGTTTTTCATGCTCCGAATGAAATTTTTTTTTGTTTATGAACCAAGCGTCATGGTGCATAAAAGTAATCAACAATTTTCTTATATTTGTTTTAACTATGGCCCTAGTTGATGCAAAAACAACTAAGGAAAACTGTTGATTTTTCATACTCCTATTCTATCATAGAAGTATACTCATACTCCTATTCTATCATAGAAGTTTCATATGCTACATGGCAAAATTGTGTTCGGTTTGCTGTTCGATATAATTCATATTCATGTTATGCTGTGAAGCCTTTATATTACGTTGTATGACGCTTTTTAAGTTAATCACATTACAGTGTTTACCGCAGTGTCAAAAAATTTGCTGTAAACACAAAACAGCGGCTTTGCGACAGCGGCGCCACAGGGGGAGGCGTGAATGCCGCAGTTGAATTTGGTGATTCACAATGCAGCGACAATGTCGCTGTCAATGCAACCAAGGCACCAACCAAATTCATCTTTTTGTATTTTGTATTGCTAAATCCTGTTGTACGAGGAACAGGTTGGCTTGTCACAATACACATCAGCCATCGCTTGTTTATTAGACCATTCAAACTAATTCAAACAGAGTTAATTCAACCTAGTAGTGATGCCAACCTATGATAGATATCACCGCTAGCGGTGCGGCAAAATTAGAAATTTGGCAAATTCTGCCGCAGCGGCAAATTCGGCCGCAGCCATTGTGCGCGTTACACCACATACTATAGTCATTTACTATTTCGTACTATGTATATTGTTGGAATACCATTGTTTGTGGTTGCTTACTTTTTTTGCACCACGAACGTTGGTTATTAACCACGCGTCATGGTGCATAAATGTAATCAACTATTTTTTTATGGTTGTTTTAACTATAGCCCGTAGTTGACGCAAAAACAACTAAGGAAAATTGCTGATTTTACCAAGATTTTTCTTTCAGTGTGGATATAGGTTCAGACTAGGGACCGCATACCGAGTTTTGAGTTTACCTAGCACTAAATGGAAATAATCAGTCCACACTCGTATACAGTGATTGTAAATTTCTGAATGAAGCTCTCCATCACCTTTAATTCTTAGACCTTAGAAAGATTTACGTGAGATTTCTTTTACTTAACAATTAATGAGCCCTTATTTCTATTAAGACTGAGCCTTACAGCCTCCAATCTGCATTGTTGCTCGGAGCACATTACTTTTTCCCTCCAATTTACACCTGATTAGCAGCTTAACGTCACTTCTATCTAACAACATTCCGAATCGAAGTTAATAAACTAATTATTCAAAGAGTAAAAGCACGAAACTGTATCGAGCCACACCTTTTAGCACAATTTTAATTAAAGCATCCTCTTAGGTGCTCTATTCCAGTTGCCACTGGGTGACATTAAAAACGATGGTACCATACCTATCATTACTTTCGTACCCACACTACTGAGTGCTCTCAATGACTTCAACTCTTTAATGATGCCACTCGAAATAAACTAAAATTCATAGTTTTATGATGAATGGAGGAAATGGAAAAGTGCCTCGATGGGATTCACAATGTGCGTGTATGAAGGCAATGTCGAAGTCAGGTCTGGATGTCAACAATTCATCATTAGCATTCCCGGGATGTGCTACGAGTTGAGAATGCTTTTTACGACATTCATGATTATGAGCTTCGACGTAAAGTGATATTGAATGGATGAAAAGTATGTTTTCGAACCACAAAAAGTTTGTCAGTAACGACCGTATAGATACACCTTTAGCGCTATGACTATATATCTACAATACATGTGAGGAATCGTTGATTTACTCTTTGGCTCTTGAAACATAGGATGTTTGATCTAAAATTTGAAAGATGCATCTACTGAGGTAGCGGTATTTGTACGTCACTTGATTCCATTGGAAGGAAATACTTCGTTTTGTTTTCTGCCAGATCATCAAACGCTACCATCACAACAAAATATAAAAACCCTCAAATCATCTTAAAAATATTTAGCCCTATTTTAGATTTAGTATATTCGTGGCTAGGAAAAGTAAAATTAATGGAATACGCTCGAGAAAATAAAATATACAATCATTTAGGGGGAAAGTGTCCTAGAAACGTGCCTCACATCGATGAAATCCCCAAAAGATTACTATATGCATGAAGAATAGCATTCATGAAGGCTCGGTCCGTACTCAGCATTCGCAAATAAAAGCAACTCACTACAGCGACCCAGGCTTGCACGCAGTGAAAATGGTCTACGCTACAAGCTCCTAATCATGTAATTATGGCTGACATGTCCTCTCTGTTATCTGTTGCCAGCCGGTAAATGTGTTTTCTACTTGATGTGCGCTATTACTGTGAATGGTATCTAACTGCCGCCTAGACAGTCATAAAACAAGCTTAAAGCAAGCTAGAAAGTTTCGACGGAATGAAATTGTAGGTTCAAATGTAAATCGGAGATAGATTGTGAAATGTGATGTGTTAATATGATGAAGAGTAAGCGAAGCTGGTTGATGAGATTGAATGAATGAATGAATATTATAATTAGATTCGACTTTGAATTGAAGAGGAATCACAAGTGGATGAAAATTCTGTCGTCGAAATGTATTATGGTTTGTGCTTAACATACCGCATAGGTTAAAATAGTAGGATTTAAGTTTAACAAGCCGCCTACATGTAACTTTTCAGTTATGCAATCATTTGACTGAGAGATATCGTGTTCCGCTCACTTATGTGATCAAACTATTAGCCGATTGACTTCGCCGCACTTATGGAGTGGATATTGATTTATTGCAACATGGATGTGATCATTAGCTATGCCCACAAAATTTTAATGAAAATAAACGGAAGAAATTAGATTTTGTGTGCATATGCTAACAATTCAACGCTTGTTCAAAGGATAATTTCGATACATTTACAAAAGTTGAAGGAACATTTTATAGAGCAAAGATGTCACCTCAGTAGCTCCAAGGTGTCACTTCAGTTGCTTCATATTTCATCGAAATTAATGAGTGTTTCCATGCGTACTGAACAGGATACAATTTATGGCAAGAATATCAAAGTAATGCCTGCCTACAATTCCTAAGTATGGCCCTGGAAACATTAATTATTCAAACAAAACTCGATTATATTTCAATTTTTTCTGCAAAACGCCGCACTGATACGATCTGGACTTTGCACCATTTGATATTCGTCGCAAACTGACAGTCGCAGGAAAAGATGCATCCTTTCATATCACCACCCCGAAAAAAAGCCGAAAATCCATTCCAGAGACTACTCCCTGAGTAATTGACAAAAAAATCAGCCCGCCCAGCCCATGATTGCGGCCTTTCAGTCAACCGCAATCTTATCGCTCCAGTTATAGCAGACATCACACCTCTTACAAGACGTACCTCCCCCGCCTTGTCTTGGCTTAGTGTCAAACCATTTCCTGCGAAGTGAGACATGCATTTCTCTCCAAGGGTCGACTTGACTTGCATCTAAATCTAAGAGTCTGTCTACCTCTGTTAGTAGTGTGGGTAACTATCATAACCACTTCCTGCTAGTGAGTAGCCCACGATCGTGACTCTAATCTAGTACTCGCTCGGCCGGTTAGCGAGCTCGACGCTCGTATGTCAATCGCTGGTTAAGCACGAGCTTCTTGGTCAATAAATTTTGCCTGACAAGTTGTCACGGTTCCCACTCGAACAAAAGAAGGACGGTGCGCGAAGGTTAATCGAGCCCGGGGAAAACATCTCGCGGTAGGCCAAATTGTATGGAATGAGACGTCAATGCACAACGACCCTGCGGACGAAGCGGTACAGCATCGTCAGGCCAAAACAGTCGTGGTCGAAAATTATCACCACAACCTGTGGAGCTGCCTAGTACAAACCACACATCGAAACAACCATCCGAACGTCGAGACGTATGGGACGAACCTAAAGGACATAAACAGAAATATTTTGGCTGAATGATCTACCCACCGAACTACAAAATGCTCAAAACCCGTTCGCTAGGTTTTCGGTCTAGGAATACTATATATTTGAACTGGAAATATAATTATACGCAACAAATTTTTTGCAGCAAAATCAAGTTTATTATGAGATCGTTTCGTCGTCGCCATCATCACGTGGTTTGACAGGTGCAGTAGATAAACAAGCTACAGACGGCTGCAAACGAAATACTAGGAATTAGGAGCTGTTACAATTGAACATGGGAAAAAGAAAGAAATGTCGCATGCAGCATTAGTACTGCCAACAAGAGTTCGAGCAAGATAAGGTGAATGCCCGACCGCAAAGCGCATTGCTTTAACTATGCAAGAAGTGTATGATGGCTAAGAGCAGGCTCAACGGTCCAAAGAAGTACCGCAAAAACAGGACTCGGAACCGACAGTCAAGGTTTCGTGGGGGAGTCGACCAAGGCACTGCGTGCATTCGGCGAATAGGAAGAGGTAAATTTGGTTGATCGGCTGCAATTTGCTGGGATTAATATATATTTTTTCTCTAAATTTTCACGAGAAAACCGAGAATCTGGCTATTGAATTTGGAATCTTTTGGATTGCGATACGAGAAGAATAGACTGACAGAACCTGGTGGAGGACATCGAGCGAAAGATAATCAGCGTAACCTGAACGAAATTCAACATAGAGCACGTGATCGAATTGGGACTCCTTTTTTTGAACGGGAAATTAGCTACCATCGTTAGAACCAACCTCAACGTATTGGGGGAAGTACCGGCTATTGTTCGGCAGAAGATCGGCGGAGGCAAGGCGATTCTAGGAGGAATAAATTGGAGGCACGTCTCGTGAAGCAATAGATTTAAATAGTCATAACGAACGAAACAAGAAGAAGGAAAAGGTTGATTATTATTGTAAAAGATTGCTAAATCACTATAGTTCAATAAGTTCTGTCTTAAGAAAGATCGAGGCACTGTGTTAGTTTGTGATTAGATTAGAGAGGCTACATTAAAGTGTATCTGAGTTTGTTATAGAAAATTGTGACGGGTGTTTTTCCTCAGCGGTTAAGTTGGTTTGTGTGTCTTTGACGGTATTTAATTCGGAAAAAAGAAGGTCGAGCCGCACCGAATTCTCGTTTCGCGGTGACGGTTGTTCTTGGCAGCTACGGGTTTTCAAAAACGAGTGGTGCCCGGACTCACCCCTCTTGCGTGAGCTAAGCCACCTGAGGCTGCCACCCTCGTCCTCTGTAAAAGAAAATGGGTCATTTGCGTTGTGGCGAGAGTCGTACGGTAACAAAGTTAAGGATTTGAAACGTACTTCTCTTTAGAGACCATACAATCCCTGGATATTTGTCTTTTTTGCTTGCAGTTCCAACTCTGCCTCCTACTTGGCCCTGCTAATGATCTAATTCGCTTCACATTTCCTGCATCTAAGTACGTCAATTCTTCTTGCAGACAGCCCCTAAATTGTGTGTTGGGATTACGGATGCCCTAGTTAAGTCCAAAGTATGCTCCATCTCTACGAAATCCACGATTGAACACACTGACGACAAACCCAGCGGTTTTCCTGTTTTGAATAGTTGGACTTTAAATAGTTAAAAAGATACTCAGTTTTCACCCCGTGTACACCAATAGATACACCCTTCATTTCAATACGCTTCTTTCTAAAATAGCAAGTTCCAGCCCCTCGCTTAGCTACGATTAGCATAAAATCAAACTAACGTCTTGAAATCGAACAAGTGTACCACCGACCTGAAAACCAACGGCTTCAAAAAATTATCTTGCCGGACGCAAATCCACAACGTTCTCTACGAAACATTCATTGAGCCACTGGAATCCCAAAAGACCATTTGGTTACCATTTTCGAATGCAGCACTTTCAACTTTAGAGTAGTGGATGTCGCTTGAATACTGCCGATTGCAGTAATCTCATCTTCACTTGGATCTTCACATTTTTTGGCTGATGACCCCATGGAACGGATGATTCTATTCTAAATTTTTTTTTACTCCTGTATTTTTCACTCAGTGGAACCCAAACTTTTCACAATTAACAAACAAACAGGGCCTCACAACGGATACCTTGTAAAATTTTAGCCTCATTGGGCTCTCGGACAAGATACTGAACTCCAAAATAATTACCCTCACCAATAGTAACGCCAAAAAACTTCACACGCAATGGCCTAAATATTTGATGAAAAATAATAAAGCTTCGGGCAGCACTCTGGAAAATATTTCATCTAATTGACGAAACATATACTCATTTCCAGTTATTTTCAGTTATATATCTCAATACATCTCACAGTCATTTCCATCAAACATTATCGGAATTTAATATATTATTCAATTCAGGCCAAACATCGTTTGAAGTAATGCATAAATGTATTCAAAACAAGCCAGAATCTCCGATCCGGTCTAAATCACCTACTTTCCATGAATCACACATAAATATGACTCAGGAAAATATATTTCTATACCTATCAGAGTTTCCAACAATTTCGAGACTCAGCGATTCCGGCTTTTCTCGCATACTGCTACAATCGTTATGCCCACATTGGGCGCCAAAAGTTACTGCATTTTTGCTTCGTTTGGTTTTGCTCTCTCGTGGAGGGTGAGTTTGAGTGCCAGCCATTTCTTAATTTGGAGCCACTCACCAATACCGCAACTGCAAAACGAGAATTCGAACAATTTAATCTGAAGCAGAAAAGAATAAAATAAGAATATAAGCAAAATAAGAAATATATAGCTAATGCTACCCACAAGTTTTAATGTTATCCCGTTGAGGGTGGTAATAGCTGGCACTTTTCGCTTCTCTTTTTCACGTTTAGTCGGATTCGTCTGAAGATCGGCTTTTCTGGTTCAGAGGCGATTTGATATGGGGCAACAAAGTTGTGGTAACGCACTCTTTATAAGTACCATAATGTGGTCGGCATACTCCTCTGCCTCTTAACTACTGATTCTTAATTTTTCCACAGAATAGATGATGAAACTCTCCCATGTGGTTATCTTACGCCCACTATTTTCTCCGTCTTGGTCCACAAACAGATGGCTTCGACTTGCCGGTTTTTCAGAATATTCGATGCTAAAATTGTGAAGGTTTTATCCATTCCATATGGAACCAAGGCAGCAATGATGGTCGTACAGTGAAACTACTGAAAGCGACATTGAGGCCTGAGGCTGTTTACGCGAACTCCTTTTGCTGGAAGGATTTTTCTATCATACTTCTATTATAATTGCTGCAGTAGGGAAACAATAATCCTGTTAGCTCTTCAGATCATGATAGGCAATATCTCATCGATCCCTGTGGCTTTGTAAGACGTGAATGTGCTGGTTGCCTACCTAACATTTATTTTATATGTTACTTTATTTGTGAGTTCCTTGGAAGCCCGGCGGATTGATTTTGCGGACTGGGAATTTATTCTGATGGCTTTTTGATTCTAGCAGCTTCAGTACTTCCCTCGATGTTCTAATAGAGTTTTCACTAGGACTCATTTTTGGCTTGTTGTATCTTATTTTTTTAGAACGAAAACGCCTGCTATTATTAGTCTCAGTCCTCAGCCTTATTAGACCGCTTTATGAGATTAAGCACCCACTGTATGGGGCTAGTAGCTTAAATATATTTACCGTCCCATTATTAAGTATCATTTTTCTCTACGGCTTTCGCAGGGCACACGTCTTTGAAAATTGATACCAAAATTTCAGTTAAACGGTTCGCCAGCTTGAGGATCAGTCTTTCGAGAAAGATTGCAGAACTACCAACATTCCATCATAACAATAAGTAGTTCGAGAGTGGCAGCAGATCAGGCACATACGATCTGTGGACGCTTCTCATCACATGTATAATATAGTTTCATATAGAGTATTTTCAACCCACGCAAATAGTATCTCGCGCACACTGCATTCGACGAACTGTCATCTCGACTAAGACTGCTAACATAACTAAGTACTTAATGACGGCAACATGAAAGGTGTTTGCTACTTTTAAGTCTTTCAAATCATACTGTCAGTACTCATGGAACGTACACGAGCGTACAGGTTCCAACTCGTCAGCCCAGCCAGTGCTGTATCAGCGGCGAGAGTGTTTTCTTTCGTCGCTGTCAGCAAACTTTAAATAGTACAGTAAAATTGAGTATTTTCCGTTATGTAATAAGAAATATTACTCTCAGGCATGCGATGGGAAAATGTCTGGAATTCAACATTCCACTGTACCATCTATTTATAGACATGATTGCCGTTTATGAAAGCATAGCCAGGGTAGAACTGTTTAAAGCCATGGGAGAATTCAGCATCCCAAACAAAATGACACGATTGTGTAGGTTGACCATGAACAATCTAACAACCCAAGTTAAAATAGCAGGATTGCTATCCACACCGTTCATATTCAATGAGCTCCGACAACGGGATGATGTAGCCTGCCTCCTCTTCAACCTGGCGTTGGAAAAAGCAATCCGAGACTCTGGCACGTCAACAAGAGGAACTATCGTCACCAAGTCCTGCCATATACTGGCTTATGCAATTGATATAGACATATAGCTGTACTAAAAGCCTTCCTCCCATACAGATCAAACGAGCAGCACAAAAACTGGGGCTGCACATAAATGGAGGAAAGACTAAGTACATGGTGGGAGTATCTGCAGGAAGAACACCTAGGGTTTGTTGAATCTTCAGGGTAGCTGAGCATAAGTATAAAGTGGCGCCATATATCAAATACATTAGGTCAATTGTAGCAGCCGATAACAATATGGATGAAGAAATAAGCGGGTGGCAGCTCAAATCCAACAAAGCCTACTAAAGTCTGTCAAGGCTCTTCAAATCCCGCAATCTCACCCGGATATCAAAGCCTCTACTGTACAAGACCATGGTACTGTCAGCTCTCACGTATGGACCCGAAACTTGGGTGCTCAGCAAAAGGCATTCTGACCTCTTAGCCGCGTTTGAGACGAAATTATTGCAGAGAATCGTTGGCCTCAGACGTAAAGAAAGACAATTTTGGAGACGCTTCTATGCGCTATCTACTTAGAAATAAATATAATTACTAATATAAAGCTCGGCAAACTCCGGTGGACAGGACACCTAGCTCGAATGAGCGAAGACGATCCGGCTCGGAAAACCCTTTGCGGCAAATTTTACGGCAGAAGACAGCGTGGGAAGGCTTGCTTACACTGGAGTGATAAGGTTGAGCTGGACTCTCGGAGTTTAGGGGTGACCTATTGGATGACATCAGTTTGCGATCGGAACCGATGGAAAAAAAACTGTTAACGGAGGCCAGGACCGGACACGGGCTGTAGCGCCGATGGTGATGACGAATAAGAAATAGTATTGTATTTATTGCATTTATGAATTGTATAAATATTTTTTTCAAATGCTTAGAGGTTTTGTTTTGTCTTGTTTTACTAAGTTTATAAATATGAATTTAAGTTTGAATTTGCTAGAAATACCAAATATGGACAGTTCGTGGGGTCCAAATATGGACTAATTCAACTTTCTCTTTTTTATCAAAATGCTATCCAACAAATCAAAAACAAAACGAGAAGAATGAAGTACGTATAATATGGTGGAAGTTATAAAACTGGTAAGAGAAAAAAGATGGGATTTTTGAAAAATGGAAAACATCTTTATGTACCGAAACATACTTTGTTAGAAAACTAACAAACTGCGGAAGAAGCCGCAGTCACTACATAAGGAGGAAAAACTGTGTTAGGAGTCCATTTCAAAAGTCTTTTAGTAGAATATATTTTAAAGATGAAGAGCAAGTTTCATGGCTTAGCGAGAAACGATGTTCGCGGAATTGCGTATATTTTGACGAAACGTAATCGCTTGGATAATCCATTTGATGAGTTCTGAAAGGCTGGAAAAAAGCAGCTGAAGCTATTTTCAAAACGTGATAAGGAACAAATATAAATGAAAAGACCCACTGGCACGTCATTTGCAAGAGCATTTGGATTCAGTAAAGAAAAGGCGAACGCCTTTTTTTATCGGATAGTTCGGATAGATCGGACGCTTCGTCTATACTAAAGGAAAACTGAAGTTTCAGTTTTTACAGCCAGATAAAATATAGATCTTCTGGTGAAACTCTCAACTTCCGGGCTTTCTTACAGTAGTCTAAGTCTGGTGTCTCCCTATGATATCAGCCCAGTGCCAGATAAAAAACATCTAACTGGGGTAGAAGAGCATCTAACGCAGCAATCATCAAGTCTTCACCTCACAAAAATGACCACATAGACAAAGGTAACAAAGAAAGAAGAAGAGAAAAATAAATTGGAAAAGGCAAAAAATAAAAAACAGAACGAAAAGAAAACTAAAGGCAAATAGCTAAAACAGGAAACCTAAACTAAGAATAATCCAGCTGATTCAGATGATGGCGAAATGGTACTGTATGACACATGTAGTGAGACCGATGCCTAGATATTACAATATAAAGCACAAATGTATGACTGTAATTGTGATTATAAGTTTTTAATGTTTCATTTTTTTTTTATTTTTATGCGTGAAAAACAAAATGGTATTTCATATTTAGTTAATTTTCTCTATTTATGACAAGACAAATTATGAGAATTTTTTTAGGAAAATTGTTTACTTCCAGCTGAAGATCGCGTCCTTGAAATAGTCCTTGAAACAGTCAAAATTTAACACAATGGGGTCAGCTTTATTGCAGAGCCTCTTCTTCCTAGCAGCAGTAACCCGCTTAGTCAAGAAACAGTCAATTAAAATTATCATCATCCCCCGAAAGAGAATAGGATAGGAAAGGAATCCCAAACCACACTCTCGACTCATTTAAATTGAAATTAAATTATATAATAATTAAAAAGAAAACATAAATAGGATAAATGGAGAATAAAGAAAGTAAGATAGAGTTAGTTGATGTGAAGTTAGTGGAAAAGATGAAAAATAAAAAAAAACATGCAAAGAAGAAGAAGAAGCTCTTTTATAATATAAAAAGATAAATTAAGGATTTTTAAGAAGAAAACAAAAACGAGAAAGACTGCTCCCAGACAGCAACGGAGTGCTGGTATTAGGGATGCAAAAAGAATGGTTATTAAATTTAAAAAAAACTCAGCAATCAGGAAAAAAACTAGTAGTAAATAGTACGAGATTTACTTAACATGGTTCTAATGTGATTCTTCAGCAGCCTTTTAAAAACGGGAAAAGATTTAGTATTCGTCAAAGAGTTAGGTAAATTGTTAAAGATTTCCATAGCTAATCTAATAGGATCTTTATGTTTTCTATTCGTTCTAGAGATATCAAGCCTGAGATTATCTCTAAATCTTGTGTGATAGCTGTGATAATCACAGTGTCTCATTGGAAATATGGAAGATTTTATATTGTTATTGAGTATTTTATATATTATCTTAGCTTTTTCCATAAATATAATATCCTTTACATTGAATTTATTTGTTTGTCTGTATAGCATATCACTTGGATTCATTCTATCAAGTCCATGCACTGCCTTAAGTATCCTATTGAGTATTCTATGAATTGAGCCAATATTCATCTCTGAAGTTTGACTCCACTTCAATATACCATAGGTAATCTTAGGTAGCACAAAAGAGTTGTAGATCATATTTTTCAGGTCTAAATCCAAGTAATATTTCATTCTGAATAGCCTAACCCAGAAAACCAACTTAGATTTCACATTACTTATGTGAGGGGACCAAGATAACCTATCATCAGTAATTAGTCCTAAGTATTTAGATCTGGCCACTCTTTGTATCTCCTCTCCATGTATTCTGATGTTAAGGCAGATCTCAATCTTATTAATCTGCTTGAATACCATGTAACAAGTTTTAGAGGTATTGATTGTAAGCCTGTTTTCCAAAAGCCAGGACCCATAAACAATTAAATCATTATTTATTTGTCGCTCTAAAAGTTCAGCAGAGTTAGCAGAGAATAGTAAAAGGGTATCATCAGCATAAATAATATATTTTCCAGTAAGACCAGAGAAATATAAATTTTAATATAGAGTAAAATAAAGTTGGCCCCAGAATTGACCCTTGAGGAACACCAATGTTAACTACTCGTTGCTTACTTATTACATCATTAAACCTAACCAGGATTTTACTATCTTTTAGAAAACTATCAATTAACGCCAGTGCCAAGCCTCTTATTCCAAGTTCGCTTAGGTTTTCTAACAAAGTGATACGATTAACTGTATCAAAGGCCTTCGCTAAATCAATAAACAGTGCAACCACATATTTATTCAAATCAACTTCGCAATTAATAAATTGTAAGGCATCTGTTATTGCTGATGTTGTGTTACTTTTTTGTAAAAAAAACATATTGGTGTGTATCAGATCCTACACTATTTTTTGTAAACTTGACCAGTCTTTTGTTGATAATTTTTTCGAAAATTTTCCTAAACGAACCCTTTAAAGCGATTGGCCGTCACCTGATTTATGAATAGGAACAACCATGGTATCTTTCAGCTCTGTAGGGAATTCACCTTTGCTAATGTGATTGTTAATGATTGCAGAAATATAAGGTGAAATCTGAGTAGCGACTAATTTCAAGTTTTCGGAAGTTATTCCATCAGTTCCAGGTGAAGAATTCTTCAATGAGCTAATTATGGCAAATACTACATTAGGGTCAGTAGGCTCGAAAAAGAGACTTTGAGTTCAACTGAATGTTCTGCCTTTCAAAATTGTCAACGTTAAACTTCACTTTTAAATCCTCAGTAAGTTTTTCACCTATAGAGCTGAAATGATCAACGAGATTATCGGCAGAGATCAGAGAGTTAGATTTGTTTATCTTATTGCCTAGCAAGAGTTCTTGGTTGATGAATTTCCAAACTCTCCTAACGTCACCCTCAGCAGAAATAAGTTGTCTTCTAACATAGTCTTTCTTAGCAATTCTGATCATGGAACATACTCTATTCTTCAGGGATCTGTATTCAAAAGTAAGATTGGCATCACTTGGATTCATTTTCATTCTTTTATATAACATTTTCTTTTTATCCATTTCCTTAATTAAATCTTTAGTTTTCATAGCCACAAAAATAAGTAACTAAAACTATTAACATTTTCAAAGGCCTGGAACATATTTGATCGAGAAATTGTAATGGGATCTTAAAGCAGAAAGCCTTCTTTAAAGCGGAAAAAAAATTTAAAAAGAAGGAATATCATTCTTATCAGTTATTATACTGTAATTATTGTATTTTTTCAACATAAATATGTACCTACATAGCTCCTACATTCTTTGCATAACCGTATATTGTTGAACGTTTTGACCACACTGATAAGAAAATGTGTCAGTCAAAACATAAATTAAAGATGCATTGCAAGAACTAAGCAGTTAACACACTTTTTACACTGTAATGCTGAACAAAAGCAATACGTATTAAATAATTTACATATGCAGCAAATGTTCCATTGACCATTGTTTAGAATTTTATAGTCAATTGTTTCCAGATGCTATCGAATACATGTACGAAACGGTTATAATTTGTTCGAAGAAATCAAAATTACTTTTTCTGTTCTACATACTCGTAACTATGATGTAATCAAATAATGGAAGAATCGAATGGCAGAGTAAAGGGACTATAAGTATTTTATTTGAGTATTTTTTCGAACTGTGCTGTCTATAAAAATTTGATGAAAAATTTTGGCCTTAAAACAAAACACTAAAGATTTTTGCAAAAAAAATAAATAGTTCAGCAATACCTCATTTCATATTAGCGAAATTTTAAAAGGTTTATAGATTCTAAATATTTTTCATCTGATTTAATTAGTTTTGGTGAATAATATGATTTCTTAGTTTGCGATTTGTTATGCCCAAAAGCAAAGGCAGTTACTGTCCGGGATTTTCTGGTAAGCTGCATTACCAATGATCTTTTTTCATGTAAATCAACCCTGATAAAATTGTTAATTGGACATTTAAGCACTAAAACGGCCTGTGCCGCAAATTGTCTTGAAAAAACCGTTTTTTTTTTCAAAAACTGTGTATGACATAAATTGTCTAAGCTGTGGTCAGAGCCGTCTTTAAATTATGTTGAAAAGATTTGTTTAACATTTACAAACAAAATATGAAAAACCTGTGCTAAAAGTGCCCAAGCAACTTACGCCATAATGCACTTTGACGCATAATCGAAAAACAAGGAAAATCTTGTGGGCTGATAGAATAAATCGCAAGAATATGAACGAACAAATCGAAACGAGTTTATTTAACATGATAGAGCTAATCGAAAGAAAAATTAATTTGTTCAAAGTTTGCTTACCTTTCACAACCGCATCGTATGCACTCACGAGAAATATATCATTTTCTGAGAAGTGTTTGTGCATTGAACATCCAGAGTACTTTTTGACTTTTAATAGTCAAAAAATATATAAAAAGTTATAAAAAAATTATTATTAAAATTTTATTTATGTTATAATGAACATAGTGAACTTCAAAATTTACATGTTTTATTACTTTTAACATAGTAAGATATTATCATCAAAATTGATATTAGTAGTGAAAAAAATTGTGTTTAATTTTTTTAATTAAAGGACTAAGAACCACTCTATTCAGGACGACGAGAAATAAAAAAAAAACGAAATATAAAGATTTACAAGAACTGAAACAATTTATTCCACCAATCCATCAAATATTTTATGACGATTTGAAAAATAATGCAAAAGCTATCGATGACGATATTACGGAGGATGCAAGGGACGAATATTTTTCATTCATATAGTTTATTTAGCCATAGATGTTTTTTTAATTAGCATTCCATATTCTGTTTGTTCTATATATATGCTTACATTATTTTTTCTTTTTCATTGTCTATTTCATAACTGGATTTGTTCAGTTGTTTTGCAACGTTTTGCTTACTACCAACTCAATGTAGTTTTTTTTTTCTAATTTTTCTTAATTTTCACCTTTGTTTATTATATTTGTTCTATTTGGTCATTATTATTTTGTACTTTCTATTTTAGATTCTTTCATTAGTAGATTCTTTGTATATATTATATGTTTCTATATTCAGTTATTGGATTTTATCTGTTGAATATGTAAATAAATAAATAAATAATAATTAAATCAAATTTTATGAACAAATTTAGTTTTTCTCTCCAGACATAATAGCCTAACTCCCATTATTTGAAGTATCTTTAATTTTTTTTCATGAAAGAACAACCTTACCTACAACATTTTTACTAATGTTCGAAGAACATTACTATTAAAATCACTTTGTCCAAAAATTGATATATATATATATATATATATATATATATATATATATATATATATATATATATATATATATATATCATCAAAAAATTTCAGTGAAAAATCTCAGGAACGCGCCATCCGATTGAACTGAAATTTTCAAGATACATTGGTGTATATGCAGAATAGTGCCAAGTTTTACAAAAAATTAATAATTTTTAACCCTTTGGCGCCGGTTGCCATTTTAGTGTTGTTTCAAATATACCTTTTATTCTGTCAACAAATAACTTTTACAATAACAAAGTTTAATGAATGAAACTCTTACATGTTCTTGATGTTAATATGATAATATATTTGAAATTTTTAACCCTATGTATGCACTCGGCGCCTTAAATGAGATTGGGAAAATTTGAAAATTTCTGAATTGCGATAACTTTTGACCAGATTATCAGATCATTATGAAACTTAAAGGACATATTGACATTACTAAGCTGTAGATTCTCTAAATTTTTATGAACGTGCTGACAACGCTGCAGCTACGGTAGGCATTGAAAGTGAAAACCTTCAAACCAACGACTCTAAAGAAAAAGTTTTGTCTTTTACAGTGAAAACCAGCTCAATTAGAAATTTTGTGCTTCGTCTAAACAACCAAACCAAAATTTTTGAAATTTTACATCGGACAAGAACGGTAACCCTCCTCTAATTTACCTATATTTCAATCACCAAAAACTTTTGTTCACTCACGACCCAATTATCAGATACAGTTGAAATTCACGAAATGTATTGATATTAAGTAGGACCAAGTCTGAAAGAAGCGATTTAGAAATGCAGGTGAATCTGTGTCAGTGGTGCCATCTTGAAAAATCATACAGAAAAAAAATTATTGCTTTTTGCCTTATGAATTCTGATTCAGTTTCCAGATTTTCATGAAATTCACAAAGTCCGATATTTTCATCAATATTAGCCACGGTTTGGAAAGCACTGGATCCTTAAATTATTCAAAAATGGTTTTCAAAAAGGTGGATTTCAATGACAATGTTATTCGCATATATGGATATGACCCTATGCAATATCGTCGATGGTGCACGAAGTGATTTTGCCGAAACGGGAACTTCTGTTGACACCCATCCAGCACCAAGTGCAGTTCTTTCTTCACAAAATGAAATTGTGGATCCATTTCTTTCAACATCCCAGTCCTCATCCGTAGGTAAGAAAGCACCTCGCATAGAAATTAAAAGTAAGCAAAAGAGAATTTGTGGAAGGGCTGAGGCTATCACATTAGAAAATGCAAGTCTTTGCTGACAATAAGATTGGAGGGAATGGAAAAAGGCAGAGAAAGACTACTGCAACAAATGAACTCAGCAGCGAAGAAGAATAGGATTTAGCTGAAGACATGAAAAGTCTTCCAGATTCTGCAAAAGTAAAGGTGAACAGAAAAGAAGGACAAAAGAACAGGAATGGCGAAGATAGCAGCGAAGAAGATGAAAAAGAGGATGAACCGGTTCGATATTAAAAGGGAGCTTAGAGAGGCTGAAGAAGAATCTAATCTTATGGATGTGGTGTCCAAACCCGTCTCACGAGCTGCACTCAATGACTGAGTTCTTGTCAAATTTGCTGTTCAGATGAACAGAAGATCACTTCCAAAAATGTTTGTTGGGCAACTAGTTGAAGCAAAGACTTGTCTGGAAGTGAAATCCGCTACAGGGATATGTACAAACTACTCATTTCACTGGCCTAGCATTGAGGACAGAAGCATTATTCGAGGCGATGAAATTATCAACTTCTTACCTCCTGTTGTATTCGACAAACGTGGGAAATTCACATTCCCAATGTCAATCGCCTCCTAGAGTATTGGTTAAAAACTGGTTTAGAAGTTGCTTAACTTTTCTTGTTTTTTGTTCCTAGTTTCTTAGTGGTCCATAGCTTGCTTGCTATTAGGTATTGATAAATATGGTCAAAAAGTGTTGAAAAAAAGCCTTCGTGTTGTTTCTTTTTAATTTAAGACTTCTGAAGGTATATATTATGCTTA
Organism: Nemotelus pantherinus; assembly: GCA_963978885.1. Classification (NCBI taxonomy): domain Eukaryota; kingdom Metazoa; phylum Arthropoda; class Insecta; order Diptera; family Stratiomyidae; genus Nemotelus; species Nemotelus pantherinus. Next base: position 205,723,298 of record OZ022264.1, on the reverse strand, counting down.
ACAATTGACACAGATCGGTTTTTTTACCTTACGAAGTATATAACTTGCCCACATGATGAAAGAAAATTAAGTTTTAAAATTTGTGAAGGTACCACAAAAAATATTTGTAAATTATTTCACGATTAGAAGACTACTTTCGTATATTGCTTATATTTTTTCCTCTTGCTCCAACCTCTTTTTAACGACTTCAAAAGCAAAAAGACCCAAGAGTTCCACTTGCCTCTTACAGGTCTAAACTAAAACCTTTAGAGGTCTAAATAACAAAAAACCCTTGTGAATTTTTTATTCAAGCAATCGTATCAAACTTACACCATTAATTGGGCATACTTTGTTGAATTTGCCACTAAAGTTCCAAGTATTTCTGTGAAAAACTGAATGGCTAGTGAAAGGAGATAGTCGCACTGTCAAAACTAGCGGTTCCAGTTACCTCAACGTACCTTAGCTATTATTTTTCTTCATTTTGTAAAAAAATGTACTTGAAAAAATTTTCTTATTTTTTTCAAACATTCACCCCTACTCAAAAAAATTGGGTTTACATCACTTTAGCGCTGAGCGCCTCATTTGCGATGTTAGATTTGCTTCATTAACAGAACGACCGGCTTCATAAACCAAGCCCTACAGCAGCAAATCGAATATAATAATTTTATATTTTTTAAGAGTAGTTTTATCGACTTAATGATGAAAGAAACAGTGATAGTATGTTGCGAAAAATTTGCAACATATGTACATAGCTACATATAAGTTTTCCAAGCATGATTTAATTGTAATTTTCAGTAAATATGCAACGCAATTTGAACTTAAACAATGTTTCACTTCAAAGGAAAAACGATTTCCAGCTAAATCAAATTTCCACGCAGTTCTATTCTTATTCACTTCAAACCCAAGCACATTAGCCTTCTTCCCTTTAACACTGTTCCCTTCGTCATCGGCGTCAATTCCTTTGAATTAAACCAAACTCAAACACTCGATTCACGATTGGCAAATAATTTTGCCAAGAAGTACGTACAAGTATCCACTCGAAGCGAGAACATCTTGAAAGTAAATCGATTTAGCACTACGACCACCAACGCTTCCATCGAATCCAGGCAAATCATGAACCATATGAAAATTATCCCGCTTTTAGTCTTTGAATTTATTTGCATCGCATAATAGAAGAAAAATCCAAGAAGGAGTAGTGTTCATGCTTTTGGCTCTCGTACCAGTCTGGTGGCAACCATCTCTCGTTCTATCGAATAAATTTACTGGAACACTCTTCTGTCGAACTTTTCTTCAAATATTTACATTTGCATCATTTTCGATTGCGAATTTTTGAAAAGTTTTTTGTGAAGGAAGGAATTTCGTAAAAGATGGCGAATGGGTTGTTTTCAACACGCTAAGATCAAGCCACCGAAAAATGTTATGACATTTATCTTGCTCCCATTTTAAATGTAAAGAATGCTTAGGTATTGAAAAAGGACTCAATTTCGTGTCACACTGACATGCTCCAATGCTTGCTATCTATTTTTATATGTTCTTGACGTTTTACTAGAATAGCCATAATGTGCTGAGCTCCTTTTCATGGAAATAATATTCTTCATCCTTCACCTGCTGACACCTCATTAAACCAGGTCATACATACAAATTACGATTTGCAGCTCACCAACCCCGAGTATGAGAACTTATCACGTTGCCATCAATTCCCATATTTTCCGATAAAGCATTGCAAATCGACTTCCGACCCTTCTTTCGCGAAAGATTTCCTTCAATTTTTCGACCCGCAGGACGACGACGTAGCTCCGCTCTTCTGCAAACACTAAACCATGTTTTGTAGCCATTAGTCGTTCCGCTATCGACGTGCTGCCACTGATGGCGCTGCTGTCGTTCGCCAACCATGGATTCGATATCCGGCGGGTAATTTTACTCCGCGAAACATTGGCGACTACGACGACAGCAGCGAAGAACACAAAGGTATTCACAACGTCGCAGAACTAATGCCTAATTTATATTCAATGTCGCGTACACGTGTTAAGGTTAAGCACATTTTTTTGTTTCGCTTCATCTCAAGTTTTCCTATAGCCAAATCTCATTCGCTCGAAATGGAGAAGCTACTTCACATCAGGACCAGCTCTTGGTTGCTCAGCAGCAGGAATTTCGCCATGGGCCATGTCACCCGTATCTATGATGTGCTCGACGACCTAATAGTGCACTTTATCCTATTTCAGCGCTTACCCTATTTGAAATATATTTTCGACATCTATTCAAATATGACCCAGATAAACGGAAAAATCGCACTTTCTTTCACCTAGCCTGAATTAGAGTTGCTGCATGAGTTTGATTGGATTTAAATAGGGTATTCAGTGGCTTATGCTAGTGCCCGCTCTGCTGATAGTAGAAGGATTTTAATAATTATAGTTTTATCAAAACATGCAACATAAAGCAAAGTAAAATAAAGTAAAGCACTAAAGTATATAAGCAAAATAAAAGCGCCTTAGGTTAGGTTAGGTTGTACTGGCTGGCACATGGCCACACATAGACCTACCGGTCCGTAGTGATACCAGATAAATGGACCTCGAGAAAGGAATTCAGTCCAAGCGGCCATCAAAGGCCCCGGACTTTTTCGCGAACTGAAGGATGTCCTTCAGCTTTTGCTCTGCCACGTGTGAGAGATCCACCAGCCAGGGCTCACCGAAGTATCGCAGTCTGGTTTTCCCCAGTGCCGGGCAGTGACACAGGAGATGCTGGATAGTTTCTGACACCCCCGGCTCTTGACACCTTCTACAGGTGTCGCTCGTTAGGAGTCCCATTTTCTTAGCATGTGCTGCTATAAGACAGTGACCAGTAATGATACCAACGAGTCGTTTGCAGTCAATCCGCACTAACTCGAGGAGGTACTTGGTCGATGCGAGATTGTATGACCCCCACATGATTTTGGTTACTCTGCAGGTCTGAGTTGCACCCCATCTGCGCGTCGCTCCCTGCATCATGTTGGAGTCGATTGAGTACTTAATCGCCTGGATAGGAGTAAGGATGTTAACCGCTTCCAAAAGGGGAAGACTAGCCCCATACTTGGCTAACGCATCCGCCTTTTCATTCCCATCAATACCCTTATGACCGGGAACCCAGAAGATTCTAACTCTTCTGCTGTTACTCAGTCTGTTCAGAGCCTGAATACAATCGAATACACACTTCGATTTGTATGTGTGAGACAGCAGTGCTTTTACCGCCGCTTGACTGTCCGTAAAGATGTTTAGTACTTTGCTAGTAGTATCTTTGGCGTATATGAGGTCTGCGGCTTTACGTATCGCAAACACCTCCGCCTGGAAAATACTACAGTGATTCGGAAGCCTGAAAGCTGCTTCCATAGATGCATCTGCAGAATATACTGCAGCACCCACTCCTGCAGCTGTCTTCGAGCCGTCAGTGTAGATGCTAAGAGCTGCAGGACACATTTGTCGATTCCATTCCTGCCCATCTCCCACAGTCGCTCGATATCCCCGCTCAAAGCACAGAGTGGGAACCAGGTAGTCAGTGCTTCCTGCGTAACCCCGTTCAATACTGCTGTGGCCAAAGGATCCTGGCTCGAAGTGCCCTGATTCCCTAAGCCTGACAGCAGCCTTTGCGGCAGTGCCTCTAATAAAGAGATCAAGCGGAGGAAGATGAAGCAGGACGTTCAGAGCAGACGAAGGAGTCGAGGCTAAGGCACCTGTAGTGCAGAGAGCCGCCAGCCGCTGAACTCTATTCGCCATGGTAGCAAAGGTGCTTTTATTCACTGCTGGCCACCAGACCAAGCATCCGTAAACAAGAATCGGCCTAGCTATCGCCAAGTAGATCCAGTGCGTTAAAGCAGGGCTTAGACCCCACGTTTTACCCAGCACTCTCTTGCTGGCATAAATCGCGTTGCTTGCCCGCTTAACTCTTTCCTCTAAATTGGCCTTCCATGTGAGCTTGCTGTCCAGAATAAGACCCAAGTACTTAGTTTGTAGCTTGAGACCTAACCTGGAGCCGCCCAGCATGATATGGTCTAAATCCGGGGTTTTATACTTCCTAGTGAAGAGCACAATATCCGTCTTGTTGGGGTTAATGCCAAGACCCACGGTATTCGCCCACTCCTCAACCAGCCCCAGAGAGTACTCGATGAGCTGACCAAGGGTGTGTGGAAACCTACCCGAGACTAAAATTGCAATGTCGTCAGCGTAGGCCACAACCGTGAGTCCCTTGCTTTCCAACTTTTCCAGAATTGAGTTTGTTACAAGGTTCCACAAGAGAGGAGATAGAACCCCTCCCTGCGGAGTGCCTCTGCAGACTTTTCTTGTAATTTGCGCACCCGACCACTCCGCTGATATGAGCCTGTGGTTAAGCATGTTGCCTATGAAGCTACAAATAGCGGGGTGAGTGTTGTGTGCGTGGAGGCTCTCCATAATAGCTGTTGTGTGCACATTATTGAAGGCGCCTTCAATATCTAGAAAGGCTCCCAAGGCGTATTCTTTGTAATGGAGTGCCCTTTCAATTTTGAGGACTACTCTATGGAGAGCCGTTTCAACAGATTTTCCTTTCATATACGCATTTTGGGCTCTCGATAGAGTTTGAGTACCAAGTCTTTGTTTGATATGAAGATCAAGTAATCTTTCAAAAACTTTAAGAAGGAAGGAAGTCAGGCTAATTGGTCTGTAGTACTTCGGATACGCATGGTTGACTTTACCTGCCTTGGGTATAAATACAACCTTAGCGGTCCTCCAGGCTACAGGTACATGGCTTAGCACTAGGCAACCTTTGTAAATTTGTGTTAGCCAGGAAACAGCAAGCATACCTGTTTTTTGAAGCATGACCGGCAGAATTCCATCCGGACCTGGAGACTTGAAGGGCTTGAAGGTGTCAATAGCCCAAACAAGCCTCTGCCTGGTGACAACTTCGCCAATGCCTTCGATGTCATGCAGATCAGACGCCTGCACACGAGTTAAAGGGGTGGAGTCATCCAAACAGCCCGGAAAGTGAGTGTCTACGAGTACCTTCAGCGTTTCCGAGCTGTTGCTCGTCCACTCCCCATCAGACCTGCATAACAGGCTAGGCGTGACAGGGCGTTTAGCCAGCAAGTTTCTTAGTCTTGCCGTCTCCGAGGTGGATTCAATCCTACCGCACAGCTCTTTCCAGGAGCTCCATTTGGCTTTCCTAATATCCGTTTTGTAGAGCCTAAGTATGTCCTTGTATTCGTCCCAACATTCCCTACAGTCAGCTACTTTGGCCAACTTAAAGAGTTCTCGTACCTGTCTTCTGCGACAACCCAGGTCTCTGTTCCACCAGGGTGGCTTAGGTTTGCGCTTCGGACAGACTTTGGGACAGGATCGTTCAAAAGCTTTTACCAGTTTACCAGTAAGAGTGTTGACCGCAGATTCCAGGCCAGCTACAGAGCTTATCCTGGGAGGAGGGCCTAAGTCGTTGGTCACTTCCCGTTTGAAGTTCTCCCAGTTTGTTTTCCTGGGGTTGCGAAACGACCGAGAAATGCGAGTGAGGCTGAAATTTAAGCTGTAACTAATGTAACAGTGGTCAGAGAATGATGGACTTCCAAGAACCCTCCAATTCTCTACTAACTGTTCATAAGGATCATTGTGAAGAGTTATGTCTAGAACGTTAACACTTCGAGGTCCCCTATGAGTGGGGGTGTTTCCTCGATTTGCCACGACCAGATCATAGTTAATAATAAAATTGAGTAAAGACTCACCTCTATCGTTAATATCGCTGCTGCCCCAGACAGTGTGATGCGCGTTGGCATCCGCTCCCACGAGTAGCAACTGGTGCTTTCTGAGCGCTTCCGCGGTGACTTTTTCGACCTCATCCGGCGGAGCGGGTCGATCGTGCGCCATGTAGGCGGATGCTAGGAGCACCTGCTCCTCCTCGTCCCCCTTGCATGCCACCACCGTCAAATCGTCTGTGCTGAAATTAGACAGAAGATAAGCGCGAATATCCTTCCTCACCAGCATAGCCGTTCTTATTCTTGCTACTGCGGTGGGGAAGAACAGATTGAAATCCTGTGACGCCAGTCCCGCAACCCGACCCCCCGCAGAGATCCAAGGTTCCTGAACCAGCGCCACATCAAACCTACCTTCGTCGAGTGTCTGCAGTAGTTCGGCCGAGGCCAACTTACTGCGGTGCAGATTGATCTGCAGCAGTTTGAGTGCTGGCCGCGGCATCTTCTTTGACCGGCGCCTCTTCTTTCTGGGGATCGGCCGCTGTACTTTGCAGGTCAACGGTGCCCAGATCCCTCTCAATCTCGCCAGCCTCCAGGGTGTTCTTATTTCCATCCTTCGGGTGGCGTTTCCTCAGGCGCAGGTAGACACTACCTACACCCCAAGCCATCTTGCCAAAGCGCGGATAAAGCAGGTCGTCAGCCTCCTTGTTGATTTGGAGGATGTACACCTGCCCTCCGTCCTGAGCAGCCGGTTTCCTAACATCCAAGATTTTCCAATCCTGTGTTGGAATGTCCGGGTTTTGCCGTTGTAGCAATTTCAGGGCCACATCTGGTTCCACTACCCGCGGTATTGTTACCTTCGCTTTAGGTAGTGTCGGGATGCTCCCTCTGTCGACAATCGCCAGCTGAGCTCCTTCCCATAGCCCCGGTAAGTCCGGGACTACAGTCGTACACCAGCGCAGCGACAACTCATCGTTGCATTTGATGATCTTTACACCCTTGAACCAGCCCGCCCCGTCAAACGAAGGCATAGCCAGTTCAGGGTGCTTCTCCATTCGATCAATCATCGCGTTGAGCAGGCCTGACTCTACGATCTTCCACTTCTCAAGCGACAATTGACCCAACGGGTTGCTTCGATCTACCAAAGCCACGATGAGGTGCTGTTTAGCCACATCACTGACCTTAATGACTTTCTTCGGCTTCGAGGTAGAGGGTTGTTGGACCCCTTGCCGACTGGTCTCGTTTTTAGGCCTCTTGGACGCCGGTTTTTCTTCCTCAGCGGACCTCTGCCTTTTATCTGCCAGCTTCTTTGAGAAGCTCTGCTCCACTTTGTTGTGGAAAACAGAGTCCTTAAGAGCCAGCCTTTCTTTGCCAGCGAAGTACTCGCGGCCTTTTGCCACCGTCGTCCGAGCCCAGCACAACCGATCCTTCTCCTCCGCAGAGAGTGAAGGACTGTCGCCGAGCCTGTCGACAATGCGCAACGCCGCTTTATAATTCGCCAGCGCTTTCTTGCCCTCTTTGCTCGGCTTGGGCCTGTTCCTCTTCTGGGGACCAGCACCTTCGCCTCGCTCAGGCGATTTGAGGAGTTCCTCCTCCGCTTCGGTCGAAACCATGCTCTCCGAGTCCGAGTCTGCAAGTACTCTGGCACCCGAACGCATTAGCTTCGCGCGACTTGAATGGCGGCCAGCGGAGGTGCTAGCTTCCTCAAGCGTTGTTTTTCGAAGTGGGGATCGTTGTAGCTTGGAGCTCCTTTTAAAAGGGTCCGCCACCGATTCCACCACCTCTGCGTTTATCGTAGGACCACTTGTAATTGGATCTGCTACGGTGGCCAAGTGGTCAACCTCCATAGCATTGCAGTCGATGGATAACGACGACCCGGGGCCTGCTCGCTCACCCCTGACGGCCGCCGGTACTGGGTATCCGACTCCCTGTACCGTAACTTTATCTCCTTTGTCTTCGTCCATATTTGGTTTTCTGTTCGGGGTCACCTTCCCCTAAGGTCCCTTTAGCAAGGCAGCAACTCATCTGGCTGATGGGCCACTGCCCTGAGCCCCCTCACCGCGGCAAGGTCGGACCGTTGAGGGGGATAAGCGCCTTAATACGAAATAAAATTTAATCAAGAATTATTTTATCTGAAAACATGTAAACGAACAAATTTGACCTAAATGATTTGAATCGACATATCATTTTCCTCTTTAGTAAAATACGTTAAAGAACACATTTCACTATTCAAATTCTAAAGGAAAGCTTTTATAATTCTATAAGAAAATTGAACTCTCAAATATTGTGGATACGGACTACACTACGGTAACACTGTTAAGACTAAACCATCCATGGAAAATTGGACACAAAAGGAAATTCACTCAATCCGGAGAGTTCTCTAGGCCAATATTGATTCTTTGAAATTGAGTAATTTTTTTGCAGTTGACGGATTTTAAAAAGCATCTGAAAAATGCTTACGTAGCACGCAGTGGTAGCGACGGTGCTATTCATATGCAAAAAAAATTGCAAAAGGAACGTGAGTAGCTTTCCAGCGTGCCGAATTCGGAATTCAGAATTGGTTACGAATAATCCAAAAGTGAGCGAAAAAGATAGAAATATAAAAAGCTCTTGAAATAAATAAAACTATTGACTGGGGTGTAACTGTTCATTATTTTATGATAAACATTTGAATATGTTATGAGAATCTCTTCTGAAGTTTGGAAGAAACAAATTTAAAACCAATCGAAATTCGCTGCGATTATTTCACTGAGTTTGAACAAATTCCTAACAAAGTGCGAACGAATCTGTGATAGGGTAATTGTTGTGAAATACGTTGGAATTTACAACAAATTCCGAACCTAATGCCGTTGTTGTTTCGTTTAGTAAATTATGTATTAAAACAGTACTTTAGTCGTATAGCTGTTTTTTATGCATAAGTGCAAGTGCCTGAAAAGTTGTTTGAAATAGTGTTATTTGAGGTGTTAGCAGTGTATATTTTAAAGTTTCGAAATGTTACTAAATTTTTTTATTTTTCCGTTTCGTATGCAGAAGTTGTCATTCGAAGATTTCTTTCAAGAAGACGGGACGATCTCGAAGGTTTTTTTAAAAAAAGGTTTTTATAGCAGCAAAGACAAGCTTAACAAACGGACGAAAAACTTTGTTAAAAAAATTTCCAAAAATGCACAAGTATTCGTGAAGAATTCCCAAAGAATTTACAAGGAACTCCCAAAGAATTCGTAATGAATCCTGAAAAAAATGAACCAATGTATAAAAGCTTTTCAAGAGCTAAAGAGGGGAAGTTTGAGCACTTTCGGCATTTTTGTAACGTTTTTTATACAACGGTCTTAAAGAAATTGTAACGAATAAGTTTGAGAATACGAAAGTTTTTTCTAAATTCGCTTCAATTTTCTGAAAGAATTATGAACGAAATGCCGAATTTGGCACACTGGGTTGTATCCATTTTTTTTAAATGTACATGTATCCCAACTAACAATTTGTGCCCATATGTTACTAAATGCACTTTTTTGACGCGAATACGTCGTGAATACTATGTCGAGTCTGAATTGTTTCATCATTTTTCCTTCAAAGTAAAATTCTTTGATAGGCAAAATTTTAGTAACGAAGTGGTAAAGACTACCTCCAACGTATCTTTACAGGCATTGTGTCCATTAGGGATTAGTTCCTTCAGTGCGCAAATATAAAAAAAATATAGAGTGTTGCCTAATATAAACAATTCCAATCAATGTTCAAATAATACTTTTGATTTGCAAATAAGCAAGAAGGGCTTGAGTCCCAATGAAATTTTGTCTCATCCGATAATAATGGACCAACATCAGAATTCATTTCAAAATGAAATAGCAAATAAATATGGTGACATTGTTTGTGAAACCTACTGCGAAGAATCGAAGATGAAACGCAACTTGGTGGAAACATTGAATTCTTGGGCGCTAAGCAAAAATATTTCACAGAGTTCCAAAATCGATCTTCTTCTACTCCTTCGTGAATGATTTTGTTTACCAACCAAAAGATAGTAGAACACTCTTGAATACATCTAATTGCATTTCAAATTAAAGCAAATGGGTAATGCAAGCTATTGGCAAAAAGTTTGATAGATTTGTTATCGTACATTTCTGAGTTTGTTGCGGATAGCTCAAACATGCATTTTTGGCTCATCCTTTATTACAATCGTTATTTATTGTAACGAAATGAAAGAATTTCTCAACCCTTTTGTTACGAGTTATCTTCAATATTAATACAGGGAGTGACTGTTTGTGCTAGCAACATTTCAGTGAAAATTGAGCGTTTTGTTTGCGATTCTACCATCAGCGCATATATAAAAGGTATATTTACTTATACGTTTTTGTGAACATATATTTCTTACTTGGTATAAGAATATAAGAATAAGGTTTTGTCAACTTTAACTCATATTATGGATGCAAAAAATGCACAGTTATTGGCGAATATGAAAATTTAATCATGATTTTCGGAGGAATCAGCTGTAAAAAGAGATCAGATGCAGATTTAAGACGATGAGCTGAAGAAGATCATCACAAAGAATCAACACGCTTTGAGAGGCTTTCGATTGGCATGATCAAAGATTTTGTTGTAGCCGACTCCACATTTACTGTATTTCGACATTATGTATTATTTACTGTATATAGAGTTTACAACGTTTTACAATTTGGATCTCCAAAAAATATACATTTGATTCTATATGGTAGGGATGTTTTGGTCGGATGTAATTGTAGTATGCTTTTTTTAATACACCGCACTCCAAGAGCACTTGATTTTATGAAATTCTGGAAGTGTACTAGGTTTCGAACATTTTTAAAGCATGTCGGTTTTATTATTCCTAAAGAATTTTTGCCGGAAAGAATTTACAATCATTATCTGATGCTATTTTATGTGGTTGGGATTCATCAGAGTATTGCGTACTTTTCCTTTCTTAGTATAGCCAAAATATTGATTGAAGTATTACACTGTATAAAAAAATAATGTTTGGGCAGCACTCAACAAAAACTAATGTCCACAACCTTTGCCATCTAGGCGATCATGTCATCCGTTTTAGTCCTCTGGCAAACTTTTTCTTATGCATTTGAGAATTATTTGGGTTTTTTTGAAAACGTTTTTAGGCACATCATGGGCACCTCTCGACTCTATGTTACTTTGATGGCACTATTAAATAACAATATTCCCAAACTGATACTTAGAGAAAAATCAACAGTAAGTGAATTATACTTTCGTACGTCTGAGGTACGTGCATTCAAAATCCTGAGTTTCAGCATTTAGAAATCATACTGCAGTATGGTGTCAAACAACAAGTAAAAGTGTAAAAAAAAAAACAAACAGTAAGATAGAAAAGACAGCGTTGCTTAAAATTTTTTTTTTATTTCGCTTTATCAATTTTATCGCGTATAGATATTTTTCAAAGTTTTTTGGAGATTATATCCAACTCCTGCCAACTAGTATGACGTATGATATATTTATACTTAAATTATTTATTGTTAAAGAAAAGCTTTCAATTAAATTTCATTATAATAGTCGCATTGTTTTATGACTCTATCGAGAGCTGGTTATAACTGTAGTATTAAAATAACAGCAATGCTGTTCCACTTTTTGCAGTTTCCAATGGTACTTTTCTAACCAGCTCTCGACTGAGGTGCAAAAAACGCAACTAGCATTTGCCAAATTTATGTTAAACCAACTGTTTCACCTTAGACTTCGAGCGCATTTCAGATTAGAAACTAGGTAGTAACGGCGACTTCTAAAAACTACTATGAAGTTACAACATAGTCAAAACTACCATTCGGTAACATCCAAAGGCACAAAGTGTCAACAATGCCTTGAAATGGCCGATATAGGCACTAACTGGCATTATTTCCTTCAAAGGAAAAGCAAGGCGAAAAAATTAATATATCATGGCGGCTAAGAATTGCAAACTACTTTTAACTTGAAAATATCCAAAATATTAGTTTTGCTTGATGTACTAAGCACAGATTTTTCATGTTTGAACATGCTATACTTGTTTGATAATGTGAAACTAAGTTTCTGAACAAAGTATAGAATATTTTATCAAAGAAATCGCAGGCGCGTGATATTTTTAGGGAGTATCAACACCACGTTCGCAGTAACGTTTGAATCGTTCGTGTTTTATCTCCATAGGATTCAAAATTTTCAATCAGTATAATATTAAAATCAAAAATATGCTGCAATTCAATACTGTCTTCATCATATAAATACTTAACACAGACATAATCATTTTTAATAGACTCTTCGTATATTATACAGATAGCTATGAGCGTGAAAGAGAAAGATATTGGGTATCGACAAGAGGATTGTTTGTAAATTTGAAACACTTCCAAACGTAACGTCGCGATTACGAAACTTTTTGAAAATTGTGACTGAGATTTTACGTTGCTGTTACGTCATTGCGACTATAAGTGTCATATTCTTCGTCGCACGTTAGACATAATGTTTCGAAACCATTACTAAACGGTGTCGCAATAATGCTGCCACAAGGAAGTAACTACAACGTAACTCTTTCCATGCAATGACTACTTTGTTTCGATGTCATTACTGAACGGCGTTGCTCCAAATTCGAACCTACGACGTAACCACGAAGTCGCTGATTCGAAACATTGGTTTCTTTGTAGGCACAACCTTAGGAATGGAGATGTATCCACGCCAAAAATGTTCAACAAATTGTTAGTTGGGATGTGTGTATTAAGCAAAAATTCGGAAGTTGGTAAATTTTTTTTCTAATGACATATGTACAAGGAAAAAAACGTATGGGAGCTTTGAAAACTTTGTGGAAAAAACTATTCGTGAATTATGTATATTTTGATAAGGCAATACTTCAACTAGTCTAGTACAATTATTATCTTCGTTGGTTACCTTTCAAATAGACGGGACAGTGATTTTGGTAAAATTATTATTGGCATGATCTAAATAATAATTATATTAGGTTTTCCGTGAAATTGAGATGAGTTGATTTGAAGCTAAGTTTTTGTTCTCTACAATAAGTAGATTTTTTCCTGAGAAAACAGGTAGAAGTCATCATTTTAAATCCTTATGTATTCACGGACGTACATTTTTAACAAAAAATTCACTTTCTTCAGTTGGAAATCATACGAAATTAACTGTCTTTAGTGCGAAAGGGTGATATAAGACTTACTAGGACATAAATTTGTGTATAAATTTAGTTTCTCTAATCACAGCCAGGGTTAGTTTACACTGATCATAGCACTGTAGCGATTATATATATAAATTCAAATTATTAATCAACTCTCTCAACTAAAATTTCTTAAAATTTTCAACTGTAATACCTAGTCATCATATACTTGCTATAATGTTTGTTTTTCATTTGAAATCTGATCACCGACAATCCAGCTGCTGGGAATCTCCAATCCTGGTATTATTCTTCAGTTGCCTCAATTGAGCAGCTTCTAATTAAACTTTGAATGTCTTCCTTCAACTTGCGGATTCGAGCAATGGTCTAATACTTGCATCCTTGCTAAGGCTGCCCTTCAAACGCAATATATATCCCATTGAGCCACCTTGAAAATCACAAAATTAAGCCTTCTCAAAACGTGGGCTCAATTACAAAAATTTGATTTCAATTCCCGAGTCTTAACTATTTAACTTTTGAGTCACTTTCCAACTTCACCTTCAACCTTTTTACTTCTTTACTTGTTTACCACACAAAGTTTGTATATTCCTCCATAAATCTTTTTGTTGCTGTCTTCACCTCCATTCGTTCTTCTTCGCTTTGCAAGTTCCAGCTCACTTTTTCTTTGTTCACCAAATTTTTTCAGTATCCTGCAAGAGCGGTTCTTTTCAAACTTGCAGCATTCCAGCTCGTGCAACTGAAATTTTCCTACAAATGTTAGATCAACTATTAGCCAATCTCACCTTTTTACACTTGACATACTGTCAATTATTGACATATATCTGTCACTTTTCGTAAACAGTGGCCACAGAAACGCAGCAAAAAGGATGTTATTCCTTTATTCCTTCACCTGTCCCTTCACGACTGCAGAACGGCTCTTGTTACGCTTGTCAGTACCTGCCTACACTGAAAAAATACATAGCACTAGACACCATAATTTATAGACTTCCGGCGCCATGTACATAGTCGATTTCGGGATTGTGATCAAATATAGCGCCACGCGCCATAGTACATGGCGAAAAGTACATAGGAGCAGACGCTTTGCTAATAGTCCTGCCATGAACTATAGTCCTCCACGCCATGTGTTATAGCCCTCCATGCCAAGTACTATAGTCCTCCACGCCATAGTCCTCCACTCTATGTACTATAGTCTAAAGTATAAGAAGAGTGGCACAAAATGGACCAACAAAGTGTCCAGAAACTTATTCACAGTTTCGTAACAAGAATGAAAGAATTGTTTAGAAATAATGGTGGACAAACACAGAAACATATCTTTATCTTGGATTAAGCTGTGTTTTCTTCTAACTGGCCCAAAGTTTTGTTGCACTGAAAATAAGAATAATTCCCAAAAAGTCCCGTTAGGTTAGAACGTCCAATACATCAAGCTTCAAAAACCGTCATTGGCTAAATGTTGCGGCTAGTGCTTATTCTGGTCAGAAAAATTCATTTCCTATGATTTTTTAAAACTTTTTCAGGGTGGCCGAAAGTTTTGTTGGAGAGTGTATATAATAATTTTGACACTTCATTTCACTTTTAAATTTGAAACTATTACCTTCGAATCCGAATGATTCAATTATGAAATCATGCGTGCAAGCATTTAGAAATATTATTGCGCTGTTATAGTTCGCTGAGATACTTTTTGACGGATTTCATTTGAAATGATTACACTTTAATCCATTAACGCACTTCGTGCAAACTATAGAACCACAATAACAGCCTTAAATACTTGCACGCATGCTAAATACTACATATGTATACCTCCATATGGTTTTTTACTTCAGATAACGAATAATATCAAAATTCGCTCACCTATAAAAATGTCGATGAGCCTGCTAAAACCCCACTTCTCTAAACAATCTTTTACCTTTTGGAACATCACTAAATTATAACAAACAATATGACAACTGAAGCCATATTACATGGGGCTAGAATTTTTGCGCCATTTAATTATGGCGCTGGGAGCCATACTGCATAGCTCAGGGCACCATGTACATAGCGTGTGGGAACATAAATGCTGCGCCATGTTACATAGGACCACGTGCTATGTAGATTCGGACATTATGGCGCTGGGAGCCATATTGCATAGCTTAGAGTACTATGCTACATAGCTGTGGGCGTCATGTGGATTTTTTTCAGTGTAGACATAGCGTTTGAAGCAAAGTGCGGTTTGTTATTGTGCTTGCAGTTTTTTTTTATTATCTCATTTTATAATTGGATTGTTTTATTAGATGGGAGTTTAATAAAAAAATAAAACGATCTGGCATAAAATAATATATCAAACGGTTCTTGCCTGGGGTTTGGTTGTGACAAGGCGGTGTTTAGTTAGTATTTTAAATTGAGGAATTAAAACATAAAAATATTTGCCAGTCCGTTAAAAAATAAATATTGAAACTGGCTGACATTTTTGAAGCATATAGTGCACATAAGCTCATAGTCTGGTGAAGAAAACCATAACTGCTCTTAATATTTTTTGAAGGATAATAATTTTAGGCAATACTAGCACTTTTGTGGAATATTTCACTTGCAAAATATATAAATACTCACCAAGCGATGCTATGCTACTGCAGACTAATCCATCTATTAACTGATAAATTCCCATCCAACTATGATAGCAAGATTTATTTTGCAAAGGTCTAAAATGTATACTATTAATTTTCTGCAAATTTACCTCGGAACAACCAGTGTTGAGTTTTACATTATTCTTTGCACAACGCCTAATATTATTGAAGAAATAGCAGCGTTTACGTGATAACTTCAAAATTTAGTGTTCAGATCAGTGCCGAAAATTTGTAAAAAGAGCTGTTGGATTTCAAAATAAATTAGTCTAAGTGACCTTTTTTATGATCAGCTCAGTCCTCTTCAACGTTTGAACCCCCTGCAAAATATTTTTTTCCGAATCTTGAGTTCATTTTCATCCGTCGACTCTAGAAAGTGCTGCCGGTAACAGTTAGAACATAAAACAAGCCGCAATGTTTTCTCGTTACAACTCATTTAGGGTCTTGAAGATAAGAGCTAGTAGAGACTTCATTTTCATAAACAACACTTATGGACTTGATATGATTAGTTTTACGCCTAATTTTGCATGGATTTGAATTTGAGCTTAATAAGTGGTCTCTCTCTCCTCACAACTGGATTAGGAGTTACGCTAGAAGCCAATGATCCACCCACTTAGCGACACGTACCTCAAAAGCCTGAATATGCTGTTACAAAATTGGTTATTTTTTTTGCATGCTCACTGTTAAGATCTCCGTTATGTGTTTAATTCAGTTTGCGAAGCAGCTACTTTACCAAGCACGTTTTAGTATCTAACATACTTTTACGGGAGCCTGTTGGAAAAAAACGACATAGAAAAACGACATAAAAAAGCGTTATCAGAAAGCGTTCCACGAACATTGGCTGTGTTGGTGTGTGCTTGGTTGCTATAAATAGCGTGTATGTATGTATATATGTGTAGATATATATATGTATGCTTATTTTATGTATGTATGTATATGTATGTATGTGTGTGTGTGTGTGTATATATGTGTGTATGTATGGATATATGTGTATGTACATATATGTATATATGTATGTATATATATGTACGTATATATATGTGTATATATATATGTATGTGTATATGTATGTGTATATGTGTGTATATTTATGTGTATACGTATATATATGTATATATGTGTGTATATGTATATATATGTGTGTATGTATGTGTGTATGTATATACATTGTACATACATTGATTACATATACATTAATTCCGGCAGTCCGGTCAAGCAAACACCCGATGGTGCAAAAACGCTTATCCAGATATCGCGTTTGTATTGTTGTTAGGCTCGTAAAAGTATGTTCCATATTTTTCATGTTTTAGCCTGGTAAAAATGCGAATCGCGAAGCGGGGGTCCAGTGGGGCGAAACCCCCGGCGAGTTTTTTTTTAATAGGTTTTTTTCAAGATATTTTTCAATCTTCCAAGTGAACTTCAACGATCTTCAAATTTTTTTAATATACTAGCACTCATTTTATATTACTAAATACCCCCGTTTTAAATGTATCACCATGAAATCAGGATATTTTCTGTAGGATCTAATCTCAAATGAAAAGTATTTTTATCTTTATCCTTTAAATTTCCGTAGATTTTTTTCGGGTTCACTGAAGTTTAACTACGAAAATACACTGAAATTTAACAAAAACAAAATGTTTAAAACTTACCAAATTTCTTTCTAAAAGCTTTGCAAGCTAATGTTGCTAAGACGCGGACTGTACATCAAGTAAACAAATAGACTTCTTTAAATAAAAAATTCTCTTTATTTCAATGTCATTTTTTCATTCATTTTTAAATACTCTTTCACATAAAGCAGCAACAAACAATTATTTTAAATAAGCAAAAATGCTATAACCGAGCTGTTATAATTTTTTAGTTTATATTTATATGAAAAACTTTTATATTACGTCATTTGCAATGTTGAAACAGATTTCATTGATTTCCTTCATCATTTTTGAGACATCAACGCATTTCATTGATTTATCCTCTGCACACGACAAGCCGCGGCTTGCCATTTCAAGTTATTTTTACTGCTTCGACCTTAGTTACTTTCAAAGCTCGTTCCAATTCATTTTAAGCTTTCCAACAGAAATAAAACTGTATAATCATCGAAAGAATTCAGATAATAAATATTTTTTTATAAAATTTAATGTTTTGTGATTTTCAGTTTCCTCACATTCATCCTAATATGAGATGAAGTAACAAATGTTTAAAGTTTTTCATAAAGTTTCATTTACACTATTTACGCACAAACATGATTTCGTTCGTTTTTCATTTAATTTTATTTCAGTTACGTCGAAGTTCTTTTGAAGAAGTTACGAGTCCAGAAAAAAATAGAGAAACGTTTAATTTTTTTATGTTTTTGTTTTCATTTAAACTCTTACGAGATTTCTTCTTAGCGCTAAAAATAATTCCATCGAAGAATTTATGTAATGATTAACACTGAAGTTCGAACAATCGGAAATCACTATGTAGACAATAATATCGAAAGTAAGTAGCAGCAAAAATGAAACACATACAAAAATGACATTATGCTCAATAGGTCAACATCCGATCATGTCAAGATCATATTAGATCAAGCTATCTTGTTTTAACATTTTTAATGAATATGCATGCATTAAATGCATGCTTTTGCGCATTTTTTTCTCTTAGGACTAAATCGAATCTAAACATCTTGTGTTTCGTTTTATGCGGTTCAGTCGAGATACGATTATGTCTCGTTCTATATGGCTCAGTTAAAACAATCGATCCTTATTGAAATGTTTCGCTTATTATTTCGTTTCAGGTTTCTACTACCTTGACAATTAAGTTCTTGAAAGCAGTTCCTACACAACTCTTCTACTTTCCTAGGTAGGATGTAGAATGTCAGTTTCATTTCCAATGCTCACATTACATCAAATCGCTTTTAATAAAAATGCTTCACAATACGCTTAGATTATCAAATTTCTCACGATTCACTTATTATGAACAGTACATATGAAAAAATCTTACGATTACATATCAATCTTACGCTAGAAAAAACAATTTGCGTTTTTCAGTTGAATTTTAATTCTTACAAAAGTTAAATAAAAATTACCTAAACGTCTGACAGCTACATTAGGTATTTGATCTTTGCATTCGCTTGTTACTCCCACAGCTCATACCTAGCGTTAAGCCCAGGAATATTTTTTTTCAATTTTTTCTGTTATTTTGTTTACAAAAAAAAGCCCTTAGGTTTATTCCATTCGAATATGAAGGGCTGTCTAATTTCAAAAATAATACATCAACAAAAATTTAGTCTACCACCACATCATTTACATGTACAAGATGATCTAAAGTTTTTTTTTCAATGTCGATATTTTTACAGTTTTAATTATTTTTTATTCTCTCTCCAGGTTTTCTCGTCCATTTTTTTTGATTTCGTCAATCTTCTTATCAGTTTATAACAGCATTAATTTGTTTTCTTATCTTAGTACATCTAGTATCTACACAGAATCTGGTATTATAAAATTCGATTCAATTTATTTATTGTTTTATAATTTACTTACGTTAGCTTAATAGTTTACAGTATGAATGAACATCGAAAGAAATAGTTCGGATAAAAATATTATATTTTTTCGAAAGTCTAATATGCAGCACAGTAGTAGTACATTAATTTTGACGTTGAGTTCATTGCTTTCCAAAATATGTATGTTTGAATGCGATTACTTAGTAGCTAGTAGTGTTTCACTAAGTTATCAATCATTTTATAATTGAAATAATGGAATTTTGCTAGTAATTTGGTAGAGTAGTTGAGATTTAGCTATGCAAATAAATTTAAACGCATGAATTAATTTAATAGCTTAGGTTGAGATATGCACCGAATATGCTTGAGCTCTACAAAATAGAAATACTAAGATGAGTTATAATTTTGAAATCATTTTTAAGGATCGCTTCTGCAGGATATTTGTAGATTTGCTATGAAAGTTTCAGCTCTATCTGTCACTCGAAAATGTGTTTTCAATAGACTCGCGCAATCAATTTCAAGTCATACAAAAATTTGTTTAGCTTTTTTAACAGTGAATATTTAGTCTACAGGTGAAATAATAGAGTGTTCGTTAAATTTGATTCAATAAATTTTAATTGTAATGCAACTACTTATTTTCTTGAGAAAGTTGGCAAACCAAGCTGCTGTTTTTTGGCAACGCAATATATCCATGATCCCGTGTTTCAAGAAATGCCATTTTCTATGCTCAAATTGTTTATGTTTATTTCCAAAATAAGCCTGACTCACGCTAACTTTCCTAAAAAAAAATGGAAAGCAGCCAAGATATTTTCTCTATTCGTAAGAAGGACAAGAAAAGGACCCAAAATTACTTTTAAAATAAAAAAAAATTGAAAATAACTGATTTCCATCTACATTGAAATAATTGGTGTGTAACACAAATCTGACTTAAAGGGTCCTTTTTTCTTCAAAAAGCTGACCACTGATGCCAGATTTACGCACTTTTATTCACAGTCTTGTGAGCAAGTAGCACAACTTTTTATTACTATCTATTGCGCCACAAATACAACGTGAAGAATGAATGTATAGTAAACATAAGAAAGAATTAAGCAATTTAAAACTGATAACAAAATTAAGAATTAAGGTTAATTGCAATTCAAGATAATATTTTCAATACATTCGTGATAAGATTGCGAAATATGACAAAGCTTAAGAGCATTGTGGATTCAAGGAAGACGTAACAAAGACGAATGAAGCCGTCCGTGCAAATGGAATAGAAAAAAACCTCTGATGATGATTCACGTCTCGACTAGATTCAAGTCTGGTTATCTGGGAACCAAGATCTGAAAAAAAAACCTTGAAAAGAAAACACTCATCGAGGAACAATCTACGCAACTCCAACGAGGACATATGAAGGATGGAACGACGTAAGGAGTAGGAAAAATAGGGGATGCTGAATTTAAAAAACCTACGCTGAACTGATTCAACGGCGTCAGATAAATACTAAAAGTGAGGAGACCAGATTTGACACGAGTATTCCAAAATATTGCGTACTAAGGAAACAAATAAATGAATACAGGTGGAAATGTCAGCGAAAACACCCGAAGAACCCAAGACAAAGCCAGCAATTCTAGAAGTCCTGGCCGTAATATTGATGTCGTGGACATCAAATTTCTTTTTAAAATCAAATACAACACCAAAGTCTTTAAAATGCTGGACTCATAGGGAAACACCAGACAAGAATGAGAGAACACTTGTGGAGTATTTTTATATGAGAACGACATCTGATGACACATCAAAATGTTTAGTGGCAAGAAGTTGTTTTGCCATCAGTGTTTATGGGCAAACAAATCAGCTTGCAATTGATGATAATCATCTGCAGACTTTATTGCTCTGTATAATTTTAAGTCATCTGCATATAAAAGACAGGAGAAGTTGGTTACAGAAGGAAGGTCATTAAGCCACTAGATAAAACGTAAGGGATCTAAGATAGATTCTTGAGGAACTCCAGATGTGGGAAACATAGTAGAAGAAATGAAACCATTTAAAGTAATTCTGGGACGACAGCGAAGGTAGTAGGAAAACAAGGAGAAGAGGGGACCAAAATTGCCGAACCCATTAAGATAGGAATGATATAGGAGGAAAGTTGAAAACGACAGATCGGTCTCCTGATTTCGAAATTGGAACATATTAGTAGACTTGCATAAAGAAAGGAATACACCAGATGCAAGGCTAATGTTCAAAAGAATAGCTAACGGAACACAGAGAGAACATGAGAGGGATTTGACAATTATATTAAGAATACCGTCAGGAAGGAACTAGCATCAGAATCTTAAGCAAGCATAAAAGTTTTAACTTCCGAAGAATTGGAACATATTGAAACCTCAATGCTCAAGAAGTAATCACGCATTGCCTGCTTGAGTACTCTTTTACCATCAGAACGCGAACTACGGAATTTCTGAAGATAAGCGGGTAAAACCGTTTTCTTTTGATTTTCAAAAGTTTTTTCCTTAGTTTTTAGAGAATCAGAGACTTTCAATTTCAAACAAAGAAGATCATTAAATTTGAGAGGATGTTTGATGGGAGCTGAGCGATAGATAAGATTAGAAAATAAAGAGTTAAACTTGGACAACACACAATCAACATCGAATCCTTTGCCAAATGAAAACCAGTTGATAAGACTGATTTTGGTCGACACTTTCTGAAAGCCAACTTTATAGGAATTATAAAGCTTAGTAGTATTTTTTTAGTATTTTTTTCCTTACCTAGAAGTTAAGATAGTGAAAAATAACGACGCGACACTGCATTTGTCATTATCGTTAAGCTAGAGGCTTGGTTTGTGGTTAAGTTTGTGCCTGTGAGCTCGGAGAATAAATTTGAAGAGGATTTACATGTCTTACCGACTCTGCTTATGTATAAAGAGGCCGATCCTGAGAGATAGGCTGCTGCAGCTGGGCCTGAGTTAGATGTAGTTTCTTTTTCGTGCGAGTGCAGATTCCAGCCGGTAGAAGATCTGCAAGATACACAGATGAAGCGGTAGCTAAGATCGTATTCACATCAGAAACGATTAGCGAATCTGGCAAAGTTGACATAGACGGACGCTCAGTTAACGCAATTTTGAGGAACTTTTCGTTTTTTTTGCGAGATTTCTTAAGCTGCTCATTAAGTTCATTAAAAGAAGCCTCAAGCGCAGTAAAGTTCCAAAAGTTGGCTCTAAGTCTTTCAACATAGGCTGAAATAGTCATTTAGCCATTTTTCGCAACAGCAATGGATGCTGCAATCTGCGCGATTGATACAATCGCACAATAAATGAAGTGAAACCTGCACACAACATATTTGTATATCCACTAATAGTCTCGCAAAACCTAAACTATTCACAATAAGGGCAGACAATTCTACTATTTTTTGAAAACTTTAAAAGTGTTACTGGCACTGGAAAATACAGGGTGTCTCAAAAGAACTTTTATATTTATTTAGCTTACTGCGTTAACGCAACGTATTCGAGGGGCACGGGGGTTATGTCAATCGGTAGCCTGGCTCTTGGGAATTCAGTCGCTATGGCGCGTTTTTTGGGGGCAGATCGCGCGTTGTGCGTGCGAGAGTTTTACAAAAACGGCGATTCGGCAACTGTAGCGCGTAGAAAATTCTGCAGTATTCGAGGTTTTCGCCACTTAAATGATGCGCCAAGCATTCCTCTCATTCGACATTGGGTTAAAAAGTTTGAAAAGACTGGTACAACGCTGGATAAATCAAAATTCGGGCGACCTTGGTCATCAAGATCGGTAGAAAACGTAGAGAATGTTAATCAGTCTGTTCGTGACGACCCGAACCTTTCAATTCGGAAGCGTGCAAGTGCTTTAAATGTGCATAGATCATCATTACATCGCATAATGCACAAAGACCTAAAACTGCACCCCTACAAAATTCAATTGGTGCAAGAATCAAAGCCAAAAGATGCCAGTCAGAGGCTTAATCTCGTAAATCAGGTGATTGAGCGATTTTCAACGTTTACCAACATTTTGTTTTCGGATGAAGCTCATTTTCATCTTAATGGCCACGTAAATAAACAGAACTGCCGCTACTGGAGTGCAACGAATTCGAAACGCAAACATCAGAAACCCCTACAGTCGCCTAAAGTGACCGTATGGGCTGCGATATCGGCGCGAGGAATTGTCGGCCTTTACTTTTTTAAAGACGAAAGGGGGCGTGCAGTTACAGTGAATTCAGAGCGTTATGTGGAGATGTTAGACAACTTCTTGGTACCTGAACTGCAAAACTTTCCTGGCTATAACCAAAGAACATGGTTCTAACAGGACGGAGCAACTTCACACACGTCCAATATGTATCTGCCATAGTGATGGGCGTTTCTGTTGTTTTCAGAAAACGATAACGAACTGTTTTTTTTCCAAAAATACCTTTTTCTTGAAACTTTTTGAAAACTTTTTTCACTCGACCAGCAGCAGATTGATACTGGGTGTTACCATAAGTGATGGGTGTTTCTGTTGTTTTCAGAAAACGAAAACTATTTGAAAAAAAAACAGTTTGAAAATAAACTGTTTTTTCCAAACTGTTTTTTTCCAACTGTTTTTTTTTCAAATAGTTTTCGTTTTCTGAAAACAACAGAAACATCTATCACTAATGGTAACACCCAGTATCAATCTGCTGCTGGTCGAATGAAAAAAGTTTTCAAAAAGTTTCAAAAAACAGTTATTTTTGGAAAAAAACAGTTCGTTTTCGTTTTCTGAAAACAACAGAAACGCCCATCACTACCAGATTCTGAAAGAAAGCAGATTCTGCCACGTGTTCGTGAAATTTTCTCAGGCAAATTGATCTCCCGGAGAGGAAAACATAAATTGGCCTCGACGCAGTCCAGATTTAGCCCCTATGGACTTTTTCCTATTGGGTTATCTGAAATCTAAAGTTTATGCCAATAAACTGACTTCACTGGCGCATTTGAAAGAAAATATCCGTCACGAAATGGCAGCCATCCCTGAGTCCACATGCCGAGACGTCATAAGTAATTTTACTGTTCGATTAAATGAGTGCCGAGAACGCGAGGGTCTACATTTTGACGATATTATTGTTAAGAAATAAATCCCCAAAAAGTGTATTTTAATAATTAATAAACATTTTTTCTATATACGGCTTAGTTTTTTTTTAATCGATCCACTAAATATAAAATTTCTTTTGAAAAGCAAAAGATGTGCTTTGAAAGTTTGAATCCAAATCAAAGATAATTACCATAAAAAAAACTTATTTCTTATCCCGCGAAAACTGCAGAAATTTAATTGAAAATTCTGCGTGATTTTAATGCCGAAAAACAGATAAAAACAAAAAAAAATGTAAAAAGAAAACAAAAACAAAACGTGCAACATGCAGCGGAATTTAACAGTTAAAAGCAATCAAAACAAGTCACGACGATCTGAACAAAATCAATAGCAGCGTTATGTCTGCAATACTGACTTTGTTCGAATCAAGCATTAATTTCGTTCGACCACAGATAATTATTAATAAGATGGTATTAGGAACAGGCTGTGATAGGTATAGGATAAAAAAGCCCATTACCATGGCACCAATTAGATTTAATCTCACTGCCAAAACTTTACTTAATACGGAACATTAGATCAATCCCGGAGCATGAGTGTCCCCGTTGACATGTAAAGTGCTACTGCCAAAACTAATATTGTCACTATTTCAACGTCCAATCCATTTAACTTTAAAAAACACTCAATTTTTGCTAATAAGTGCAACCCTCAGACCCTCAGAGCAGCGTGGCTTATAAAAAGTTGTCAAGAACAGTTGAATGTTTCAAGTTGTTGATGTGTTTTTATAATTGTTGTATCAATTATTTCAAATTGCTGATGTAGATTATGAGAATATTTATGTTTGTTTTACTTTTGTCTATAAAAACGATTGGCAATCAAATGAATAAACCCTTATTTCACCATCAAATTTTTCCAAAGGCTAAAAATTCACGTTTATTGCCTCAAATTTTCCTAAAATGAGTATAAGAAAAGATCAAGGTATTGATTACATCTGCTTTAAAAAAAAACATCTTCCGAATGAAAAACTGGGTGAAAATTTGTTCAGCAATGAAAACTTAATTACAGACATCAGACCATATAATTTTCATGTTTCTAATTTGAATAGTCTACCTGCATATTCACATTAGGCATATTTTAACACCTCAACCAAAAAATGAAGAAAATTACACTAATAGGCTAATAAGCTAATTAATTTATACTTTAGTACAATCACTTTACATACCTTAGACACTGTCGCCATATCATTTATCATTTCTCTATTTTCATCATTCACTATCATTTTCAGTATCAGCATCATTTCCTACATCAAACATTTGACAAAAAAAAAGTGTTATATTTGAAAATGTTATAAAATATGCTCTTATTCCTATATCATCCTTTTCCAAGAGTTTTACTATATCCCGATACAAGAAAAAATATACATATGTGACTTATTTCAAATTAACAGGGCATGTTTTGACCAGTCTTCTTTTGATAATTCTTATTTACTTATGCGTGTGCTAAGATTCGTCTTGTTTTGTGAGTTAAATACTTCCTAAATTTTATGTTTTTGTTTATTGGTTTTGTATCTAAATATGATTTTTTACAATCTGTTTGACTCATAACATTAGCCTGGATATTTTTACAGAGAAATATAACCAAGTCACATTAATTTTATTTATTTCAAATGTCTGCTCTTATGTTTAGATGTAATTGAAGTGACTCTAAGTTTTTTTGATTTACTTATTGCAATAAAGATTCATTTGAGTTTCGAAAGTTTGACACATTTTTTGTTGTTATGGGTTAAAGTTTTTTTTTCATATCGTTTCAAAAATAATATATTTATTCACTTATGACTGCATTCTGTCAAATAGTTTTTAAATGGAAGCTAACATTACTTTAATTTAATTTTTGAATTTGAATTTTTTTTCTCAACTCGAAGCTAATAGTCTTATCAGAACTCGTTCGGAAGACTGCCTTTAAACAATGTTAAGGAAGTGCATTAAACTAAAAAGATTAAGAAATTTCAATGGACAGATAAAAAATTTTACTGTATTTTGCAAACCTATGAATTCAAAACCAATTGGTTGAATTATAAAACAAATAATAAATACCTACCAAAATAGAAATTATGCAATAATGTATTTCAAAGCTATGATTGGTGTCTGAAAACAGAAATCAACTTCTCCGATCATCTCAAAACATACTTTACATTAACCCAATTGAAAGCAGAATATGAATCGAAAATAGCCAACAAATTATCTTCCATTATCCTGGCCATTAAATTTGTTTATTTATATCATTAAAAGTATTTACGTAGTTATTTCTTTCATCGTGTATCACTACAATTCTTAAGTATACGTATTTCCTTGTTAAGAGTTTTAAATTAATCTCAAAGACGTTCAAAACTTGAATGTATCTTAAGCAAAAATGTATTGGAGAGTTTTAACAAGCAAAAAATCTAGAAGCCAAAGCAATAAATTTGTTGTACTTAAATATATACATAAAATATCGGTCAATATTTTCCACTGATAATTTTTCTGAGATTATGATTCGTTTTTTCTTCTTCCGAATCGACAAGAAAACCAATACAATTTTTCGAAAACGCTATGCGAACCAAATGTATCTCTACCACAATCATTTCATCTGTAAACTCATCGAGAAAATCTAGCTTTCAATCCATTTTCATGTCTAATAATCTCTTCGATTTTTTTTTTTGAAATCATCACCTCTACTTAGTATGTATTTCACAACGTGCTTCTTATAATTACATCTACTTACTGTTACGTTTCAATCATCATTTCCATTATATTTTCTACCACCTTTACTACTTAAATATTATCCATCAAACGTTCAGAGTCTCTTTCGATAATAATCAGTGGTTATCAACTATATAAATTTTTCCTCTAACTTCTTTCGAATGGATTCTCACAATTACATATTTGTTCAGTTATTTTTAAGTATTTTTGTTATTTTCTCGTTAGTTTTTTTACACGTAAATTTGGCTTGAATTGCCACCCAAAAATATATATGCGGATCACAGAATTTGAATCACACAAACGATAGCGATCGATAATTATCTTTCTTTTCTTATTTCTTAAATTTTTTTTCGATTTGCATCTACATTTCAGTTTTCAGAAATAGATCTCAGCTTTTTTACCGTACTGCTTTAAATACTTTGCTATTTTTATTCAGTTTACTCATGCATTCAGTTTACCTTTGCTACGGAAAAAATATTACATTTTTTGAATAAGCCAATCAATTTTCTCTTTGAGTGGTTGTTTTGCTTTCTAAATTTCAGAATATAAGTTTAATTTTTTTTAACGAACATTTAAAAATGAACAATCCACTACGATTTCAATAAATACTTTAAAAAACTGTTCTACGTAACACCGTTTAAGAAATATCGAAAGAATTTTAACGTTTTTATAATCCAATTTCAAGTGAAATACAAAGAACTTTGCGAAAAGTTCAATTAGGATACAAAGCTGCTAAGGTTATTCGACAAAGAACCAATGGAGCAGTAAATCGTATTTGAAATATTGCTCGATTGTGCTTCTCTTCGAATAGAAATGTATGTATGTATGTATTCAAGTAAAACTCACAGCAGCAAACTTTTTACAAAAATGAAATTTACACTACTTAACAGCCAATTTGATTTTTAGTCTACGTCCAATTGTAAGTTTTTGAGAATATTCAATGCAAAATACATTTCGATTGATATATTTATAAAGATCATGACTTACTTTTCCAGCCCACATCAAATTGCAGAGCATCGACTTAACTCAATCTGACCATTTTTTTTTTTTAATTAATTTGAAAAAATAATTACTAAAACATAAAAGATATTAACTTCAATGCAAAAGTGTGTTTATAATTGGATTTATTTGTTTTGCTGCCATTTATTTGTAAGCTTTCGAAAACTTAATTAAGTGAAACCGAATCAGTAAGCAATCACTTGCCAATTCTTGTGTCCTGATATTTTTGCTACCGCTATAGATTTGCAAAACGGACAAGTTAGTGCTTTTCAATTACTTCCAAGGAAGATTGCTTCACGTCAAATTGATTTCTGCTGGAAAAAAATGTTTTTTTTAGAAAATACTGTGAAAAATGTGTTTGCTCATAATTCCCAATATTCACTGGCATGAGAATG
The DNA here is from genome assembly GCA_963978885.1 of Nemotelus pantherinus. Classification (NCBI taxonomy): domain Eukaryota; kingdom Metazoa; phylum Arthropoda; class Insecta; order Diptera; family Stratiomyidae; genus Nemotelus; species Nemotelus pantherinus. Next base: position 205,695,309 of record OZ022264.1, on the reverse strand, counting down.
TTCGTGCTGCGACTGAAAAGTAATAGCTGATGAGAAAAAGTAAATTTCATTTTTCATTCGATATTTTATTTGAATTTAAATATCCTATAATGGAAATATTGGCTAAAAAAAGAAATCCTTTATTTTCTCGCTAGATAGCTCCATTGATATATATCTTGACAACCGCGCTAAGAGCCGACCTAAGATTAACGGCCAGCAAGTTTTTGCTATGTGCTTGGTGGGACCAGAAAGGCAGCATTTACTATGAGGTGGTTTCATATGGTTAAACACCGAATTTGAAGCTCATCCATTAATAATTGGGTCCTTTAAAGCGAATGGCTTCAAGCAAGTGGTTAAAATTTGCCAATAGGAAAATAATTTAGTTCCATCAGAACATACGTTTTTAGCGAATCGCTAGAAACTCGGGACACTTGGCTGAGAAATTTTGAAGCATCCACCTCATATTCTGGACCAGTACCAAACGATTACTACATTCGTTGTCATTGCAAAGCTTTCTTGATGATAAGAATTGGTCCTTAAACGAAGATTATGAAAATCACATAGTCAACTTGCTTTTCATTAAGGACCAGATCTTCTATCAAAAAACAAACAATATGAAGCTATAGTTCCAACCCCTATATGAATGGCCGGCGCTGTAAACAAAAACGGTTTTCACTACCTGGACCGTGTACCTGAACCGTGTTGACGCCATTTGATTGTCTAAAGCCCTAACCAAGCATAAGTCTACGAACGTAAGCAAGTGTCAAAACCGAACGGCTTATGGTCAAAAAAGGCACTTTTTTACGCCCGCAAACACATGTGAACATTAATGTCTATACAGTGCATGAGCGAACATACGTGAAGTCGTATCTCATCATAACTTTACATACAAACAGCTCATAGCGAGAATTGAGCAAAAAGTTGCCCAATGTACATGCCACTTATCTGGCAGTTCGGAAAATTGTGTTTGGGTGAAACATATGCTTTACGTGATTTGCCTCGGCGCCAATACATCGCCGCGTAAACAAACTCATGGTTGGTTGGACCTTAAAGCCTCCCACACACTGTCAGTTAACCTTGAGGCCATTGTCTTATATGATTATCGGAGGGTCAACATCTCGCACCACCACACATTTACCCACCGACTGCCTGCAGATCGATTTAGGAACCACAATTGTGTGCCTGAAGACGCTACACACTGAGTAGCTCATGCCTGCAGCCCAATGTTGTAAGTTTTACCTTGCAGGCCGTGTACTGACACAAAACTGCTCGAGTAGAGGGCCCCAAACACTTCAGTTTTTGACAAAATGCGTCATCGAAAACGTTGCGCTTTGTACTTTTTGTCGGTATTTTGTGAATACAAACAAGCAAAAATTTTTTTTTATGTAAAAGTGGATTTAGAAAAGAGACGCAAGTTCACACATGTGTTTGATTCGTGAATTAAATCTCACCTTTTTTGTAAAAGTGCAACAAAACACCGTACGTTTCATCACCATACGCTCAATATACGCGGCAACAAAAGGGGGTTTGTTGTCCATGGCTTCGTTCAGTCCAAAAATAATTGATGAAAACAATTAAAAAAATGACCTGCCGTCCAACTGCTAGGTACAAATGAATTTGAACGCGTCAATACACACGCCTACAGGCCGACTGACAGTGAGTGGTGGAATGAGCTTGAGGCATAGATTGAACAGGTTCATGCCTGTTGACTGAACTGTCATTAGATCTTTAACTTTTGCCTTGCACACACCTACAGTCCGCTTCCACTGCAGTCCGCTATCACCAGGTGAACTGATGTGTGTGTGGGCAGTTTCGATGGCCTGATAGACCAATGTCTGTAGTTAATCTGACAGTCTGTGGGACGCTTAAGGCTCATTTTAATGCACGCTGCAGGCTACAATTCAACTGCATTCTGATTTTCAGAGCAATCGGAGCTAGTCAAAATGAGTGCTTTGCACGCAAAGAGATTTGAAGCCGTGTTTTTTTTGTGTTTGTACTCGGAAGTGCTAAAAATGTCAAAAGCAGCTGCAGCGCCATACCGAAAAAAGTTGAATCAGTTCATTCGCAAGTGAATTGACTAGTATAATGAGTATAATGACACAAAAACGCTGTAAAATTTATCTGGTAGAGGCTTAAGAAAAGTCACTGCCAAGGCCGAGGACAGGACCACCGTTGGGATATTCGAACAAAATCGCATAGTAGCGTTGGGCCGAACAAAAAATTTGATGATGCAAAATATAATCTGCGTTAGTTTGATGACAGTAAATTGACGACTAAATGCCTCAGACTATGGCTGTACAGTGGGTCACAGAAAATAGCGAAAGCAATTTTTTGGGAGATTAGTACCCTTTTTCTGTTGACTGGAATCCTGAACTGAGTGAGGATAAAAAAGATCGACCAAAAGTGATTGCTAAAGTCTACTCGTAAATAGTTTTACCCCGGTCCGAGCGCACGGATTCTTCAAGAAAATAACGATCGAAAACATCGCAGCCTACTATATACCGCATGGAAACCAAAAAATGGCATCACTAATATGAGCTGGCCTGCAAAGCCACCAAACATGAACCCAATCGAAAATGTCTGGGCTGCCATGAAGCCTGTAGTAAATTCAATAAAGCTACATATGTTATCTTCGCGTTATCTGAAAAAGTTTACCAGCGACACTGGCTGAACAAGCTTTTCAATGTTGATTGGACATCTTATTAGTATAACGCACATTATCTTTTTTAATATAGAAATTAATAAAATTAAAACCGATTCGATGTATTCAAACGCTTCTGTGGTACTAACAGTATATAATCAATAAGTAAATGTATTATCGAAAATATGCTGCAGAATCCAGAGTTTCTAAAAACATTTCACTGTATTAAAACAAAACTATATGAAACACGGAATATATTAACCATCTTCTATCTTTAATGTCGTAGATGGCAAATACTTCATTTGCATACCTCGATATCTTTCATCGATTGTTGTTTAGTTTAATTTCTTTAGTTTTTCTACCGTGGTGATATTACAAACCACTAAATCAGGACTTGGACATTTCTGTCAGAAAATACATCAACATCTCATTTTTCAAAGTGTTCATTCAGAGTGGAGTGACAATTAACAACAGAGACATTTTCAACCGTTATCCACTCAGTCTTTTCAGTTCGTCATCAGTTGTGTTCAGAAAAAGTGGCAATTGCGTGGTCAACCAATTGTTTCCACTCATGCTTTATAAAATGGTATTTTATCAGAAAACAACATTGCGACATAGTGAAATCTTCTCATAAAATTTTATTACACATCATCTTGAGTAGATCTCGCACGAGTATGGAATAATTGAATCAACAGATCACTTTGCTCTTCATTACACTACTTCTATACAAAACTATTTGTGACAACGTTTAGTCGTCCGTGGTTGGATTTGAACCTAAGACCAAGCAAGCTTTTGGTTCGCCTCTGCATTTCTTCCTGATACACGACAGTAACGAAGGCTTTCAAAAATCATTTTCGAAAAATTCTAAATATTTGGAAAAATTGGGGGATATTGAGGAAAGCCTTGCGGGTTTTTCTATAAAATATCCCGCAAAATATTGGGAGAAGTTAACTGAAATTCAGTACATCTCTTTTATCTGAAATGAAGTTATATTGGTACGGAAAATTCTAAGTCATTGCTCAAAATCGTAAAATATATAATCAGATTGCTTTGATTGAAGAAAAAATTGATTAGAAAAGAGAGATATAAGAAAACAAAAACAAACAGTGAAAATAGAAGCAATTACTTGATTCAGCGTGTTAGTAGTAGTGAAGGAAAACTATGGGACTATTTGACAGTCTTTTCCTCCGCGAACAGAAAATGTTCAATTTATGCACTGGGATAGTTGGTCATATGCTCACGATTTTGACAAATAAGATCCAAAAACTCGTAAATCTTAACTAACGCAGAAACGAATCGGAGAATGTGAGATAGCTATGCTTTAGATTTGTTCTGTTTATAGAATTTATCTGTGTTATCACTCTTAAATTAGGTACAGTTAGTGGTGACATCGAAATCCCGTGAGGTGTTCACACTGGCCGAAGTTCTTGACATTTGGAGGGGGAGATGAAATTCAAATTTATATGAATACTTTATTTTGCGTGAATGTTGTTGAAAATCTGAAACGAACAGAAATGCATACTTTCTTTGTGCACTTCACATTTTCCTTTTGTGTTCAACTTGCACTATTTTGGGGTATAATTCTAAAGACAGTTCATTCAAACCTACTTCCCCTTCACTGGATGGAGTTCAGTACGTTCGACAAATTTAGCTGGGAGAAAATTCAAAATAGTACCTGATTTATCCTTTTTTCCGACTGTCGAAACCGAGACTCTATGGTAAATCAGGTAGATAGCCTCAGTGCGAACGGGTTATAAGGCCGATTTGGCCTCAAAGCGAACAGCTAATCGAAATCACGTGATTTCGTCGATTTTCGTAAATATGGGTCTGCTTGTTTTTGAAACAAAAACCTGGCAGTTTAGCATCTAGGCGTTTAAAAACGATTTTAGTTTCGTACCTATTTAGTAGGCCGTGTAGGTTCAGTGGAGATGAGGTGCTGAGTAAAACTCATCCAGCGCTGGGCACTTGTTCCCATAATGTATTGTGCCAATTCTCACGTAGGTTCGCTGTTCTGCATAGAGAGCATGGGAACATTCTGGTGACTACACATTTGGGCTCAGAAAAATGACTTGCGTTTGAATTGAACAGCATCGACTTTTTCAAAACACAAATCACCAAAACTTGTCGGATAGAGATCTGATTCCCCGAATCTAACTCCTGCTTCTTAAGTCAATGAGAAGATTGCTTCCATGGCAAACTGCTCTAATGATGCGAAAAAGTGCTCAACTGAAACCTGGTCCACCATCCATGCGCACATTGACCGAAACTTTGTCCAAGGACTTTAGAGAAGTAGCTCACCTACGGAGCACTTCAGATCACAGCTCTATCACTGTTTTGGTCCCTCTCTCACCCCCAAGACAACATGCCGAGCACTGATGTGAGGAAGTAGCCTAATTATACAGGGATAAATTCAAGTTCCATCTCTATTACTTGTATTCACTCCTATATCGGCTCTGCTCGGGCATATAAAATCTGGAGAAGCGGCTCGTGGACCCTATATAGATTTTAAAGCATGCCTCTTGGGTTCAGGTTGCTGTTAATATTGGCCACTCAGAAACGACATAGGAGTAGGAGCCGAAATCAGAAGGAGCCTGTCCCAACTGGACTAAATCAGCGGGTTTACGAATTGGCCATAGAGTGTTTAGTTAAGGCAGAGATCCATAGTAGTAAAAGTAACAACGTCATCTCACCAGATAACTGGAAGTTGGCTTAATAGACTTGCTTATAGCAAATCCTTGGCTACCACCAAGAGGTCACGATGCCGATTTAAACCTATTCAAACGACGTCAAAATCAGCACTTTGTGAACTTTTACAGACTAGCAAACTGCATGATATGTAGCCAGGCGTAAAATAAAAAGTGGTGCCGAAGCACTAGATACTGAGTAAGCCTAGATCCAGAAGATGGATTCCTGCCAATTCTTCTTCACCTGGAGATATTATGGAAGTCATTAGAGGACGTACCGGTAAAAGCGACCAGCTGATCGAAATCACGTGATTTGGCCTCAGCCTGAGTTTTCAATGATTTTCATTTATTCAATGAATGAATAGAAAGAAAATGAAAGAAAGAAAGTTCGTAAAAACTTGCCTGAAATACATAATTGCAACATTATTCAAAATTTCAGGTGTAAAATGAGTAAAATAATTCACTATTAAAAAATTAGGCTTCACATCTCCACAGACTTGAGTTCATATAGCGAGCGAAATCAATTTACTTCGTTCAGTGGTGGTGTCAGCATCGTCGATTTTGTGAAACTTGTATCAAAAATCGAGTCACGATGAAAAAAAATGTCGAGCAATGGTGTGCGACCACCGTTTCAATCTTGGCAAAAAAACGCACTGAAACGAATCAATACATTCTGCAAGCCTACGATGACTCTGATTTATTCACAGATACCACAGAAATGGATACGACCCCAGCATGCCAAATTCGGAATTTGGAATTGGTTACAACTATTCCGAAAGTGAGGGAAAGAGATAGAAATAGAAAAAGCTCTTGAAATAAGTAAAACTATTGACTGGGGTAAGATTGTTCATTATTTTATGAGAAACATATGAATATTTGTTAAGAATCTCTTCTAAAGTCTGCAAGAAACAAACTTGAAATCATTCGGAATTCGTTGCGAGTATTTCACTAAATTCGAACAAATTCCGAACAAAGTGCGAACGAATCTACGATAGGGAAATCGTTAAGAGTTTGTTGAGAAATAACTTAGAATTCATAGCAAATTCCGAACTTAACGCCATCAGCGTTTAGTTTAGTAAATTATGTATTAAAACTGTACTTTTGTCGTTGTCATTCGTCATTTAGTCGTTGTCATCACATAATAAATAAAAAAATAAATCACATAATAAATAAAGCTACCTATTAAATAGAAAGCTCGTGTTGTGTAGTGGACATAGCATTTGGCTTCCAGCGTTTAGGGTACGTGGTTTTTAATTAATTTTTATAAATTAACCAGAGAGATTTTTTTGCTACTATCGCTGGACCAGACGTTCATTCTTTTGCAAAAAAGTGTTTCCAAGCAATCATGCCGGTTGCTGTTCAATTTACAAGTATGGTTTTTGGGACCATAATCAAAATTAAAAATTTTACAATAATGTCTATTTTTAAAGGTTCGATATGTTACTCAAGGTTTTTGTTCTCTAGTAACTTCTCCCTTTTGTATTCAGAAGCTGCAGTGCGAAAATTTTTGTCAATTAGACCAGACCAGCTGGAATGTTTTTTGAAAAAGATTTTCTCTAACACAAAAGGCCGGCTTAACAAGAGTCTGAAAAAAATGCTATTTAATAGCAATAAATAATATCTGTATATATAATTAACAATAAATATCCAATAGAAATAAAAATAATAAGTGTTTTAGTGAGTATATGTTATACGTATATATTAAAAAAGTATTGAAAGAATTCTCAAAGAACAAGAAATACAAGGAAACCCAGGAAAGATTCTAGAAAAAAATTGCAAACGATTCGCAAAGAATTCGCGAATAATTTGTTCAGAATTCGCAAATAATTCTTATAGAATTCGCAAAGAGTTCGCAAAGAATCACAAAGAATTCACAAGGAACTCCCAAAAAATTCGCAATGAATTCTGCAAAAAAATTTATCAATGTACAAAAGCTTTTCAAGAGCTAAAGAGGGGAAAGTTTGAGCACTTTCGGCGTTTTTGTAACGTTTTCCATATACCGGTCTTAAAGAAATCGTAACGAATAAGTTTGAGAATCCGAAACTTTTTTCTGAATTCGCTTCTATTTTCTGAAAGAATTCTCAACAAAATGCCGAATTTGGCACGGTGGGTAGCTGCGGTTTTTTTTCATCCAGAGTGGAGTAAGTATCCAGCATCTGTAAAAAACGGACAAGCATGCAAGTTTATTTCATTCCTAATCGGTTGGCAGCAGTGTGTTTATAAGACATTTGCCAGTTCAAAATTCTTACAAAAATGTCTAATTTCGAAATAACAAATGCCTAGTTAAAAAATTAGAATCAGGCTAATTTCATTTTAAAACATGATCGATGAATATTTTGGCTCATAAATTGGAATATCTACTAATTGTGTGATATCACCTGCCAAAATATACAGTGCATCAAGCGGAGCAGACGTTCATCTAATCGCCGCCACTTGTTATCACAAACTCACTTTTGAGGTAATTCATAAGCTCCCTCAGACCGTTCATATCCCCGGGCCTTAATAGTATTCTTCCGGCTGGCACTAACACGTCTATAAAAGTAACGCTACCGTGGCTGATGAAGATCTATAATGAGTGTTTTGTGATTCTTGTATGTTTCCACAAGCTGGCAGAAAACAATATTTGAGTTCATACCTAATGCGGAAAAAACATGGCACGTTAAGCCTGAGGACTGTCAACCCATAAGCCTAGCTCTATATTGCTGGGATCTCTGCGAACAGTGGCTCACATACCACAATTTCAATTTATCCTACGTTAATCTCACAGCTAAAGTATGCTTACACCAAAGGTAAGTCTGTTGAAACTGCTTTTTACGTGCTCATTGGTGATATTGAATAAACTCTCGCTCTTTAGAAATAATAAATAATAAACAAAATAGCAAATATAAAGGAAACTTTTAAAAATATCATGTCTGATTTGATAGTGTGATACAGTGCTGGATGTTTTTTGCAATTTGTGTAAATAAATTTAAAAGTCAAAAGTTTTCGGCATCATTACAACGCAAAATGCCATTAAAGGTAGCCATTGCTTTTTTCTTAGCAGTGGCATTATTCTAACATACTTACATTCACAGAAAAAACTCAGCTATCGACTAAATTCATCGAAGAGAATGGAATAAATTTAAAGAATCTGTTCAATACATGTCGCACCTTTAGATACTTGAGCTCCATAATCATACAAATCTCCTTTTTAGTAGCTATCAGCAATCGAATGCATTGAAATACAATATGATACGCATTCACGATAATCTCATGTGGGTACAAAATCCTCTATTTAATGATGCATATACAAAAGATTTATCAAATCAACCCAAATCACCAATTTCGGTCGAAAAAAAGAAAAACTGCACCGCTGGAAACCAACGACAAACCATGCACATACATACATATATATTCGTCGATATTCTCTTAATTAAAGACATTCCAAAACTAGACAGATAACTTATCCCATACATTTTGCCATGGTTCATCGCATACAAAACAACTCAATTAGTCTATCCAAATAAGAAATATCACCGGACTTGCATCGCAAACGAAATCAAAAATAGAAACGCAACCATTAAATCATAATCAGTTGAAATAAAACACTTATATAAAAATTACGTCAAATTTAATAATCATCCATAATTATTGCTTGAAAACATGAAAACGAAGACGGAAAAAATTATAAACAATTTAATTCGAAAGAAATAATAATGATTAAGTCTAAGTAAGCTCATGCTTTGTTAACATTTCTATGTGGGGATGTGTGTTTATATTTTGCCTGGTAGATTATTTTTCGTCGTTAAATCAATCAATCATTTGACTTTGTTGACAACTGAACTGAGGTTTGCTCTAGGTCACCAAACTAGTTCCAATCTACGTCAAAATCCAAATCTTTTCGTCATCAATTTTTTTTGCATTCATTGCTCTCATAACAAACTGATATCAAAAATTACTTCAAAGTGTAAATCCATGTTGTTTGGCAGTGATAATTTACTCTAGTTGTTTTTCTTTCGTTTTTATATTTGTTTTCCGTAAATTTAATTACACATTATTTTAATAATAATTTTCTCTAAGAAAAATCAAGATGATATCAATAATATCTTATCTAATGCTTATTTCGTTTGGTTGCTTGTTTGTATCTTATATAATTCTTTAAACTATTTATGGAAAAATTATTTGAAATGGAAAACTTATTCAGCTTTTTTATCTAATATATTGTTTCTTCCAAAAAAAAAAATTAGCACTTAGTTTATGGTCTGATTTAATTATTATATGACAAAAGCGAATTGACTGAAAGCAATAAAAAGCCAGCTTTCATACGTTTAGAAAAAATTCTTAAACAAATTTATTCTAAAATATATATGAAAATCTTCTTTAAACAAAAACGAACTAAAAGTTTAATATGAATGGTACTCGAACTGACTACGCAAGAACATTGGTAATCTTCAAAACTTAAAACTACACGTACATAAACTGAAATGATCTTTTTTTTTTTTAATTTTTGAGTCGTCTAATGACTTTTTCCGCCACATTTTCATTCCTATGCAAAAGTGAAAACGAAGAACTTAATTTAAAACTAAGAATTGACAAACAAAATATGATTCGAACTTAATGCGAACAATAATGTACAGTGAACTTAAATTAATAAAATTAGATTTGCTTCAGAACGCACAACTTTGGTGAGATGGTTTTTATACAATTTCATTTCATTGTATTTCGTATAAAACTTATATTTAAATTAAAACAATTCGAATACGATTTTGAAAATAATATTTTGCTCCTGAAGAAAAGTAGACAAAAAACCATTGATTTCGAACTTACAAATACAATAAGCAATAAAAAGTTGTAAATATGTAAATGCATTAAAAAATAAAATTAAATTTTTTCTAAGAATGAACGAAATTACAAATTTTAAACAAAAATATTATGTAACGCTTTCAAATATTAAAAATATAATATAATCTTGAATTTCAATGCGTGTATATATATTAAAATTTGATTTAAATGATAAGTTTTTTTCTTTACAAATACCCTTAATTGAGAAATGATCAGCGGAATAATTACAGAAAAATAGAATTATGGAAGCATGTGAAAATTTGAAATTTTCAAATATTTTTTTCATATTTAATTCTTTTTTCAAATGATATGCAATAACTCAAATTGATCTTCAAGAACAACCAACTGATTTTTATATCATACAATATCGTGAAATAACCAAATAGTTTGTTTTCACATTATGTTTTCTAATGATGTCATTTTATGGGTAGACCGATTTTTTTTCTCTGAATTATGAAAATTGTTGTCAGGTTTTCGCTAGTTTGTTTGGCTTTTCTTTCTCCTTGCTTCGATTTTTTTGATTATTTGTTTTGCCATTCATAAACGAAGTTGTTGTATCCGTGACAAATGGCACTGGAAATTAGATTTTTTTAATCATTTTCCTTTTCGTTTTCTTCATCCTCTTGGGCTTGACTTAAAAATGTACACTTAGTGTTTGGAAAAATGTGTTTCATTGCGATGAATCTGATCGGGATCAGATTTTTTTCAATTGTGACGTTTCATGTGTAATGCTAAATGATCGGAACGTGAAAAGCATCGGTCACAGTTACGGCATTTGAAGGGCTTAGCTCCGGTATGCTTTCGGTAATGACGCGTTAGCTCGTCACTTCGTGCAAAACGCCACTCGCAACCCTCCCACGAACATTTGTATGGTTTTTCACCTGAAAGAGAAAAAAATTGAATAGTGGTTGAATATTGTTTATTTTTTAAATAAATATTTATTTTGCTTTTAAAAATTTTTGGGATAGTCTTCAAATGAATCTTAAAAAAAGGTCTACCGATCTGATCTGCTTGTTTTTAAAGCAAAAACCTGGCAGTTTAGCATCTAGGCGTTTAAAAAACGATTTTAGTTTCAATTAGGCTCAATTGAGATGAGGTCCTGAGTAAAACTCATCTTGCGCTGGGCACTTGTTCCCATAATGTATTGTGCCAATCCTCACGTAGGTTCGCTGTTCTACATAGAGAGCATGGGATCATTCTGGTGACTTAACATTTGGGTTCAGATAAAGGACCTGCGTATAAATTGAACAGCATCGACTTTTTCAAAACGCAAAGCACCAAAACTTGTCAGAAAGAGATCTGATTTCCCGAATCAAACTCCTGCTTCTGAAGTCAATGAGAAGATTGCTTCCATGGCAAAGTGCTCTAATGATGGGAGGATGGAGCGCTTTCTCAACTGAAACCTGGTCCACCATCCATGCGCACATTGACTGAAACTTTGTCCAAGGACTTTAGAGAAGTAGCTCACGCCACGGAGCACTTCAGATCACAGCTCTATCACTGTTTCGGTCCCTCGCATCCCCAAGACAACATGCCGAGCACTGATGAGAGGAATTAGCCCAATTATACAGGGTGTTTGGTACTCGGTGGACACTATTGTAAGGAGACATTCCTTGATATATTTTGAGCAAAAAATTGTTCTACAGGGTGGTCCGGTTTTCCTCAACATCCACAAAGACTTGAGAATTGAAGCAACTGACAAATACATACGGGGACAAAGTACTCAAACTTTTTGACACAAGAGTCCATCACTTGAACCCTACAATGAATCATCTTTAGCTCAGGAAGGGGAGTTTCCGGGTTTACCAATAAAACTGTTTCGGACCTGTACCCTGACTCACTTAAAACATTATATCTTGAAAACTAATAATCATAACGCATAGTTTTATGGCTTGTTTTTTTATGAAATCAAATTACCTTTAATTTGATGTAACATCCTAAATTCTAACTGTACTTGATTTTGAGATATTTACTTGAAAACACAAAATTTTGGCACTTCTACCTTGCAAATTTTGTGTTCAATGTCGTTTTTCTCAGAAAATCTCATGAAAAGATGCCATTTGAATTTTATTTTTTTATAGGCCATATTGTTGGCTATAAAAGTTGCATACACACTTATGACTTAGATTTTACCATTTTGCAAGTAATAAGCAAAAATACATATTGCTTAGAAACTGAATATGACTTGCAGTGGCCCTCGTTTTCGATCTACACTCTTTGCTTGAGCTGAAAGAATTTTTTAAAGGTTTTTACGCTTTATTTCAAAATTTTTGAGCTACAGTAAATGTTCAAAATGGCCACCTTCATTTTGAATACACGCTAAAGCTTGTTTCGCAAGCGTTCTTTTGATATTCATACTTCTCAGCTGCTGTCTCACTTCTGTTGCAGCCGCATCGATCCTGGTATTTAGGTCTTCCAATGTTGATACTTCCATTGTGTAGACAAGGGCCTTCATCCGTCCCCATACAAAAAAATCCATAATTGTTAGATCAAGAGATCTCGCAGGCCAGTGTATTGGTCCATTTCTACCGATCCAGCGATTGGTATAATTGGAATTCAACCAATCTCTGACTGGTCGGCCATAGTAAGCTGGAGCACCATCGTATTGGGAAAACATGGAAGCCAATCGTTACAGCGGAATATCCTGCAATAAGTCCTGCAGATCATGTCTTAAAAAATGTAAGTAATTGGTACTATTTAAAGTAGGCGAGAGCCTAATAGGTCCAATTAAATCGTTACCAATCACTCCTGCCCATAAGTTTACGCTGAACCTATGCTGGAACGATGAAGTCCTCGTGTTTGGATTACTCTCAGCCCACGTATGTAAATTGTAGAAGTTTGTGATACCGTCCCTGGTAAATAAGGACTCATCCGTCTAGAGAATGGTGTTCAAAAAATTTTTGCTGTCTAATTGTTTCTCAAGGAGCCAATTGCAGAATTCCATCCGTTTGGGCAAATCGATCGGTAGCTACTCCTGCACTGGGGTGTGATGGTAGGGATGTAAACGGGCTGCTTTTATAACACTCCAAACTTTCCACGTGGACACGTTAAACTGCAACGCCAATCGTCGAATACTGATTGATTGGTCAGTGTCCACTGCAAGCAGTATTTCTTCATCGGTCCGTACAGCGATTGCAGGCGCAGGATTTGCGTTTAGTCGGCTCGTCCTAACGCTGCCAGTTTCCCGAATCGTTGTGTAAAGTTGTTGAAACACTCTCCGTCCAGGAATACGTCGATGGGGATATCTCTGTTGATACAAAGATTGCGCCGCTTGTGAATTTCCCCGGCACTCTCCATATACGTATATAATATCTGCATATTCGTCATTAGTGTAGTGAGACATTTTGAATTTATGTTTGAAATTTTAGTGATATCTTCTAGTTCGAGTAATGCACCGAAACTCACAATAATTTGAAAGTGGTTCTGCTTTTATAGGGTCTTAATTTTTTTACGTATTCCATTAATAAAGGCGAAGAGCTGTACCCAATTTTACCTTTAACATCCAGGTAGGCGCTTCAATTATGTTGAAACTAATTTTAATTAAGTTTATTTTATTGATAGTTTAAAAAGTAATTAATGGGCAGTAAAAAAAACTTAAGTACAAATAACAATTTAAACTATTCTTTTCAACGAGGGCCACTTTATGGCAAATTTACTTTTTAAGCGATATGTATTTTCGCTTACTACTTGCGGAACGGTAAAATCTAAGTCATAAGTGTGTATGCAACTTTTGTAGCCAACAATATGGCCTATAAAAAAATAAAATTAAAATGGGAACTTTTCATGAGATTTTCTGAGAAAAACGACATTAAACACAGAATTTTCTGGGTAGAAGTGCCAAAATTTTGTGTTTTCAAGTAAATATCTCAAAATCAGGTACAGTTAGAATTTAGGATGTTCCATCAAATTAAAGGTAATTTGATTCCATAAAAAAAACAAGCCATAAAACTATGCGTTATGATTATTAGTTTTCAAGATATAATGATTTAAGTGAGTCAGGGTACAGGTCCGAAACAGTTTTATTGGCCACCCTGTAACTCCGTAGATTTTGAAAACCGAACCACCCTGTAGAACAATTTTTTGCTCAAAATATATCAAGGAATGCCTCCTTACAATAGTGTCCACCGAGTACCAAACACCCTGTATAGAAATAAATTCAGGTTCCACCTCTGTTACATGTATTCACTCCTATATCGGCTGTGCTCAGACATATAAAATCTGGAGGAGTGCCTCCTGGATCCTATATAGATTTTAAAACATGCATCTTGTCCGAAAACACTGTCCAAGAAAGTCCTTAATTGGGCTAAAGGTGCTGAAATATTGGCCACTCAGAAACGACATAGGAGTAGGAACTTGTCCCAAGTGGACTAAATCGGCCAGTTTATGAATTGGCCAAAGAGTGTTTAGTTAAGGCAGTGATCCATAGTAGTAAAGGTAACAACATCATCTCACCAGATAACTGGAAGTTGGCTTAATAGACTTGCTTATAGCAAATCCTTGGCTATCACCAAGAGATAACGATCCCGATTTAAACCTATTCAAGCGACGTCAAAATCAGCACTTTGTTAACTTTTGCAGACTAGCAAACTGGATGAAATGTAGCCAGGCGTAAAATTAAAAGTGGTGCCGAAGCACTAGATACTGAGTAAGCCTAGATCCAGAAGATGGATTCCTACCAATTCTTCTTTACCCGGAGATATTATAGAAGTCATTAGAGGACGTACCTGTAAAAGACTGGAGGGTGACCAAGGATAACCGACGCTAGGCTCTCATAGTAATCATCGAAGAAAGGATCGAAAGAATCGAAAGGATCATGACTATAAGATCGGCTATGAGTTCAACTGCACGTATTTGAATATATACCAAGGTAAGCTGAGAATCTCCACGCTTAAGGATAAAGCTCTTACAGAAAAGGAAGTCGTACTGGATGAAATAGCTGTGAAAAAAGGCCGTCTGATTCACTTGAGTCTAGGTTGCTCTAGAAGCTAGGTGGCTGTCTTGATCCCTCGGGCATCGAGTCGGATGAGAAGATCCCCTCATCTTATAATCTTATAATGAATATGAGCAGGCTATCGCATTTTATAATTCATTGCCAAACTCTGTATAATCAGCAACACACATAATAGAGTTTAAAACGTACTTGAAATCAAATGTCAAAAACAACAATCCTTAATGAAGAATATACCAAAGTTTTTTGTAGACTTTTTTGTCTGGACACATGTCAATGAGGATAAATATATAACAATAGATGAACCGTAATTAGAATTGATAACTATTCTACTTTCCCTTATACCAATGCTTCAATTGTATGGGAAGTACTTGAACGATGCGTTTGATGATCTGGTGATGCACACGGACCGTGCATACTGATTGAGTGATGGCGAGAGTGGGGGGAAGGAGGAAAAAAAGCATTAAATGTTTCAGTTTTGTTTGATTGTGGAATTTTTACGAAAGGTTGCACTGGAAATTTCTCTACCTTTTTTACCCTACGTCAGCGGGTCAAATTTGCATATGACTTTCGATACATGTTGACTATAATAAGAAAATATTTTTTTGATCAATTGATCAACGAGGAAAATTGTAGGAAAAACAAAGAGAGTCTGACCTCAATAATTTGGTGCTAATAAGATGATAACGATACCTTGAGTGAGCAGGTTTATTACAAAAGCAAACCAGCCCCAACTGATATAAGTAACTACTTATGAGTAAAAAGTCTACAAGGTGTAAGATAATGAATTGTGCTTATTGGGTACAAAGAAAACTGACTCAATGCTAAAATCGCATTGATAAGATAAATGCAAAAACAAGACATGAAAAAGTAGTTAGCATTAGCAGTAAAAGTTTTTTTTTTAAAGATCAACTAATTGAAAAAAAAGATTAGTAAGAAAACTGTCAGCTAAAGACGTGGAACGTCCAAAGTTTAAGCATAAAAGACATTTGGACCGTCTTCATAAACAGATTATTCCCGAAATATTATCGTTTTGATAACTAGCAGTTTTCAGAAGTTTTTTTTTCACGATACGTTTCATTAAAGACGTAAGTCAATGTGTAGGTTAATGCTGGCTAACAACGAAAAATGGCACAGAAACTAAAGACAAAATTCAATCAAAAGGCCATTTCAATTTCTATTTTAAATTTCTATTTGAAAGTCCTGTGTACGTCTAAAGCTATTAACACTGGATTCAACGCAAAGCTCAAAGTGCAGTCTAGAGAGTTATTTTTTGCTTGTGTGATGCAAAGAGTGGAAGGAATGAGGAAAAAAGCTATTTTCAACAAAGATATAATTTCAAGCTAAACTATTTCTTTTCGTCGCGTTGCTCGTGTTTTGTGTTCGACTACGACAACTAGTCTACTGCTTAAAAAGTCAAGATTTGTTTCCCAAAGAATCACCAGATCAAGGCCACATTAGACAAACTTAGGCTTAGTTATCATAAAGCTAATTTTTCTAACTTATTTCAGTTGCTATTGATTCATTCTAGTCAAGCTATCAGTTGTGCAAATTAAACGAATTTTTGCGATTAGAAACCGAACATTAACTACTTTAAAATCATTGGCGTCCTAATCGCAATTAATCAATCGAACTCTTAGTTGAAGGTGGGCCAATAGCAATATGTATTGTCTCCAATTGTAGTGTCCAAACTTTGTAACACCCATTATTATTTTAAGCATTTGAATAAATCACTAAAACCAGGTAGGCTTCAGTGCTTAAATGAGACATGAGCGGTTTTTAATTCTTAGAAAATAGGTTAGATAGATAATCCCAACCAAAATAATCCCATCTTCATTCAATATTACCCTGATTTATTTTATCTTAATATCTAACTAGTGACGCGACGCTGTCATATGCATCCCCAACAAATCTTTTTCTGTTGTGAGAGTGCCCAGTGCGATTATACACTCTTTTTTATTTATGTTCATTGGTTCGAAATAATATAATTTTCTTCCATACGAACTGCCCAATGGGCACATCACAGGATCTACCTCCAAACGTCCTTGGGCTTATTTATATGTTCTCGAGCAAACCGTAGGCAGAAAAACTTATTTTTTTGCAGTTATGCAAGGTTTGTTTTGCCCCACATAAGCTTTCACTGCGTTTCTTTTAGTCGTCATCGAATAGTTGTTCGATTAATTGCTTTTCCCTTCTAAAATTTGTGGCTTTTAAAATGTTTTTTGAATTTCATTATTTTCTTGTTTTGATTTTCACAAGTTGTCAGTTTTTTGCCTCCACCTTGCAGATTTTTTCCTTTTGAACCAAGCAAATACAGCAAGGTTCTTCGAAGAGATTCCTAGTTAATATTCGACATCTGCAACTGCTATTTTTTCTGTTGGTAATTTCGAGGCATTATAAGGCATTGCCAAAGGTAATTATATTCAAAATGTTTGTTGTTCTTTTCACTTTTTCGGTTCGTGTTAAGCATATTTTATTTTGCATGTATCTGCATATGTTGTGATTACGCATATATTCGCACCGAAATGTTGTTTTGGGGTAATCCAACACAAAATTTGTGGGGTGATTTGACACATCACAGAAAACTCATTATGGTAAAATGTTGTGGCATTTTATTGCGTTTCTTCATTGTTTTGACTGGAATAAGTGTTTTTTCTCAAACATTGTTAATTTTTAGTCATCATTAGCAACACCAAATGATGTTTCGAATTTGGTTGAAGCTATAAAATTGATTAAAAGAGATCGCAAATCAGTGAATGTTGTAGCCGGTCAGTATAAAATGTATGCAAAAACATTATATTGTCATTTTGAGAGGATTAATAAGTCATTTCCCGATCTCATAACTGTAACTGATAAGCAATTGACTGAATTTTCGCTGTTTCGGCTGGTACACCAAAAGTAGAATTTTTTCAATTTTTTTTTTGTGAATTTACTGATAATAGTGGATATATTTCCAGGTTTTTGTCTAATGAACAAGAAAGTGTCCTAGACAGATATTTAACAAAAGAAAATTCTTATCGTTATGGTTTGAGCCGAAATGAAGTCAGACGTTTGGCCTTCGAGATTGCCGAACAAATAAATGCATCTGTTCCACAGTCATTAATTGAACATAATACCGCTGGCTAGGATTGGTTTGATGCATTTTCCAAACAAAACTATCTTTCTTTAAGAAAGCCACAGCATATAAATGCGAATAAAATGAAAGCGTTTAATAAGAATGCTGTCGATAATATTTTTGACCAATTCAAACGTGCCACAGCACCAAATTCATATGTTCCGAATTGAATTTGGAATGTTGATAAAATAGGGTTCTCTACAGTTCCACCGAAACCGAGAAAAGCTGGGTCTCCAACTGGCTCGAAGTTGGTTGGGAAATTAGCACCTCAAGAAAGAGGCATAAACGTCATTATGGCAATCGCAATAAATGCTGCGGGCCATTAAACTCGACAATTCTATCTTTTTCGCCGGAAAAACATGAGATCTGACTTCATGAGTCATGCTACAACGAATGCTGTTGGCTATGCAAACGAAAGCGGTTACATGGCCCATGATGATTTAAAAATATATATAGTCCGGCTACCAAAAATGATCCAACTCTATTAAATCTTGACAACCACACTTCTCACTTATCCATCGAAGCTATCAACTTGGCCGTTGACAATGGAATTGTCATGCTCTCTCTTTCGCCACATTGTGGTCACATAATGCCACCATTGGGCGTTGGCGTTTTTGGCCCTTTGAAAACCCTTTTATAAGGCTCGATGTGTTCTAAAAATTCAATATATTCCGGACATTATCGACAAATGCTTGGGTTTGAAATTTTTCCAATAAATCTTCATGTTTTCACCGAGGAAGATTTTCAATTGGCATCGATTTGGGTGAAAATGTTTCGGCCATTGCTGATCCACTGGCAAATGAAGATGACCAACAGCATATTTGAAGTTGGATTGATCCCCGCGCTGCAATTGAAGAAGTCACCACTTCAATTTAAGAGGATACTTTTCCTTCTGGTGTTTCAGAAAAGAGAAAAGAGCCAAATAGCACAAAGTTTAATACAATCGATTCGAATTGATTGAACCATTTTCTATCGTTTCTAATCATTAAATAAACATTTTGAATCATTTACATTGAAATTTCATTCGATTTTGATACATCCTGGCTTTGTGTCAAATAACTCCACTTTGTGTCCGATTAACCCACATTTTTTCATTTGCTTCAAATCAAAACAAAACATTTTCTTTTGTGTGGAATCTTGAAATTTAACACTGCCAAAAGTTGCCCCAGGTCTGGAATTTTTTTTTGTCTCAATTTTGCTTTGCAATGTATTCTGCAGCTTTGAAAGGATAAAATACTCACTGATATCACTTTCTAAGACTTTAAAAGATTAATTTTATCAAACAACAATTTCGTCAATGTAACTAGTGACAGATGCCGGTAAATGTTGTGTTGCATTGATTGTAACTCGTTCTACCGACAAAGCATGGCAACACATGTTGTGTTGCATTGATTGTAACTCCAGCATAAGTTTTAATTATTACATATTTAAATATTTAAGGCTGAAAACAGTGGGAATAATGGTGAAAATCAGGAATCGAACGTGAAATTCTACAAGAAATATAGAAATACTTTGCACCTTTAATTTAAATCCCAACTCATTACAAAGGGAATCTGTGTGAGCTTGCAAATAGTTCACTACAAGCTTGCTGCTATTTCCCACTTTATGAGCGCTTGTTATCATTTTTCCATCATTTATTACCGATTTCAAAATGTCACACCTGTTTTTATTTTAATGAATGCATGATAATTACATTAATGCATGATAATTACATATTTTTAATAGATCACTTTCGTCAGGAGTTTTTCCATCCGGTTGGAAGCTTTCGTATGTCACACACACACAAGAATGATGAATGACGCTGTATTGAAAATTATAGGGGCATTGCCATTTTGTCTTCGTTTCCGAAACTTTTCGAAAAGGTAGTATGCGACAAATTTTCTCCCCTAGTTGATTCCCGTCTGAACGAGCAACAACATGGCTTTAGAAAAGGTCGCTCAACTACCACAAATTTGACAATCCCAATCTCAGACGTTCTGTGCGAAATGGCAAAAGGTTACCAAATTGACGCAGTCTACACAGACTTCAGTAAGGCATTTGACAGAGTTGACCATTCTACCTTAATTTTTAAGCTACAGAAATTCGGTATTACCGAGTCTTTACTCATCTGGCTGATATCCTACCTTTGCGATCGAACACAATGTGTCAAATTTCAAGGATTTTTATCGAAAAACGTTAGTACTACCTCTGGTGTACCCCAAGGTAGCCATCTTGGCCAACTTCTCTTTAATATATTTATTTCCGACCTATCTGACGTCCTAGCAGGCATACCTCATTTACTCTATGCAGACGACCTCAAACTTTATCTGACCATTGAATCGAAATCGGATGCCCTCTTTTTCCAATCTAAGCTTGATTCCCTTGATCATTCGTGCAATGTAAATAAGCTCTCTCTCAACATTAATAAGTGCCAGAAAATGCACGGTCACACACAATACGTACTTCCTCGGCAATAATGTGCTAACTCGAGTTGATAACATTGCTGTCCTCGGTGTTATCTTGGATGAAAAACTCCGCTTCGTTTTACACTACGATAAAATACTTTCTCCTGCAAACAAACAACTAGGCTTCATCAAAAGACGTGCCAACAAATTTTGTAGCCAAGATCTTTATACACTTCACTTGTACGTCCTATTCTCGAATACGCTTGCATTAGCTGGAATCCTGCTTTTGAAGCCCACAGTGACAGACTCGAGTCAATACAAAAGCAATTTTTACTTTTCGCCTTGCGAGAGCTATACAACGCTTATGATTTTAAAAGCCTACCCCCTTATGAGTTTCGACTGGGTCATTTAAACTTATCGACACTAGCCTCCATAAGAATTGTGATATCGACCTGCTTCAAATTCGACGTCATTAGAGGCGCTATTAATGTAGAATTCCTGAATAATAAAATTTTGATAAATATCCCTGTGAGGAACACCAGGTCTCATCGTTTCCTAAAAGAATATTCTCATTCGACCACATATGGAGCTAATGAGCCAGTAAATAGATGTTGCAAAGTTTTCAACAGCATAAGCAATTTATATTCCCCTGCGATTTCCAAATCATCCTTCAAATCCTCTCTTTTCCATGCCATCCGTACCCTTGACCTTTGTTGTGTACAGTAAAAACAACGCTGACGTTTCGACACTTGTCGAAATGTCATATACACACATAGCGACTAGAGCACCCTAATTGCACGCGGTGGTAAATCCTCGGAACTAGATAAATTATTTTTGATTCGCGCAGATTTTTGAAAAACAATAACTGTACTAATATTGTTATAAAAGCTCGGAATGGTTAACAATAAAGAACATTCTTCGCTGGTAAGCCAAAGCCATAGCGGCGACCAAGCATTAAATAGAATCATTTTTCTTATTTTGAATATTGAGTCTATTTTCAATTTGCGTAGCGGCGACGAGTTCGCCAAGGCAAATTGGTCAGAGCTCTTTTCCCTCTTTTTTTGTTGGAAGGGCTATTTGCAGCCTAACATCAGCCTATACGACGGATCTTATTACACCTTAAGCTATAACTTATATGTCAATGTTTTATTTATTGATTATATTGATATTAATTTATTTGTTACTTTTTACATTTGTTTGTTACTTATTTAACTTGTTTGTTTTTACTTTTTCCTTTACTTTACATTTTTTTTCCATTTTATTTTTAATTTGATATTTTATATGTGATTTTGTACCTTGTTTTAGTGAATAAATAAATAAAATAAATAAACTGCAAAAATATTTACGTTTTCGTTGTTCTATTTCAGAGTCAAGAGGTTGATAGCTCGCGAGGTAGCAATCTACTGCCCGCGGGTTAAAACCCCGCCAAATCCTTATGGTTGTATTTATTAGTTTTGCGTTGCATTAAAAAGCCCGTTAATGAACATAGTACCAGCGATCCATTAATAGTCACATCATAGCTTTGTCAGCGACTAGGTATAAGACAAGCGTTTTGGAAATGAAAAGACTGTGGCACCTAATTGCAAAGAATGAAAAAGGTAATATCGGCTTATCCCACATATTTGTCGCTGCTGCCTTGGCTAAGCTCTAGCTTAAACAGGGCAATCCCCTGAGCTTCGGCATTTTCATAGAAAAATCAACAAAAAGACCCCTCAATGACTTCAGTGATTCTCTGATTGGCATTTTTTTTACTGGAAAATTCCTGATCGCTTGAATAATATACGAATAATATCATAGAAGTAATCAAAAAAAAATTAGCACGTGCTAAAAAATCTATCCAATTTTTTTAATTTCGGAGATATTGCAATTGTAACTGGTTTCCTTCCAAAACTTTTAGAGCTTTCTAAGAATATTGACTGTGAAGGAAAAACCGAGCACACAAAAACAAATTGAGGGGGATGAAAAAGGACGAAAGGGAGCCAAGAGAAGATTATTCATTACTAGCTTTTTGCGATAGGCTGTAAAAGTAGTTGATGAGGGGCAATTGGGTCGAGTGATGTCTGTTTTGTTGTCAACTTTGTGTCTGATGCTTGAAGTGGAGCGATGTAAATACCAATTTCGACAAACAAGACAAAATATCTAATCAAATGACTTTTTATTGTTTCTATATTATAAGTCTGCTTATGGGCTCTGCAGACGGTCGCACATGTTGTAAAACTTGATGTTAAAGCCTGACTCGAAGAGGAATACACGCTTTCGCACCAAATGCCAAACATCAGAATACCGCAGATTTCACAGGCAACAGAACCAGAAAAGTGGTAAATTCGAATGTTCGTTGCATATGTTTAACAATAGAACTTTCATTTTGACGCACTAAGCTTTACAACATGTGCGACCGTCTGTAGAGCTGATTAGAGGACAAAACACGCACATTAGCAACAAAACCTACTTTGGGCAATTAAATATTGAAAGCTATTTATTTATTTTTATATAATTTGATATTGAAAATTTGATAAAAAACAATATTTTTATTTCACATTTTCTTATTGATATTTAATTTGAGAATTTTCGAAAAACAAAAAACAAAATAAATCATAATCTGCTAACTAAATTCATTGCTAAAAACGGTATACTTTTTAAATTTGTATTCTTCTTTTCAGTATTTGCTAAGTAAACACAAGAAAAAAACTCAAATTAACCACTGCTTCATATATTTTGTGGCATCTTACAGTCAATTTACATTTAAAACTAATTCATTCAACATTTAAGTTTTTTTCCAGAATTTCAGTAATCGCACAAGCATATTACCAGCACTAATTTTGAAACTCGAATCTACCAACTTTCTTTAAAATCGGCAACTTTCATCTACAGAGTACATCTTATTTCATTCAATTTCGTAAAAGCAAATTAACATGTCATATGAATATGAATCACTCAAAGGTCAATCAATTTAGCTTTCAATTAACCGATCATATTACAATTACGATGTCTAGTTGTAAGCATTCTTTATTCTATCGTGCGTCTGTAGTAATCAAATGAGTAAAAAAAACGCAGTATTAACTTTCGTCATAATAATTGACCCGTTGAACTTGATTCGTGAGTCAAACAAATTAAAATTGTTTACGATGATGTATCTTCAGATTGAATGAGTGTATCTTCTTGTTACAACTAATTTCTAGAAAAAAAAATGAAATAATTTCATTATAACAATGAAATTGGATTGAAAACTTGTAGTTCAGTTTGAAATAGAATTTAACAGAAATTATATCGACCTTTTTTGACTAATAATAAATCTCTTGCATCTAAATAGCAATATGGCCTGAGACAAAAATAAACTATAGAAAAATGAAAATTATTAATTTACCAAATACTAATTGTTTTGAAACCTAACGTGACAGTTTTCACTATAGCACCAATCATTTGATCTGTTCAACAAACTATGTGGGAAGTGAAATAATTGAGACAAAATGTTGTAATCGACTCCCCAAGTCACCATCATTGGACAAGTAGTTAAGTAGTTCTATGCGCAGAGTCACGTAAACAGCAAAGGAACCATGATGAAATGTTATGGGGTCCCGTTCCGGGGTCATCATCATTGTCTCTGAGTGATCTTGAGTTTCGAATCAATTATGACTAAGAAGTGTTGATTAGCCTTAATTATCGTTATTACACTACTATTGCTTTCTCGACTCGATTCGAAAGCAAGAGTGGTTGAAGTATGTAATCCCACTATGGTTGTATGAGTTTGATGAGGTCATGACTTTCCATTATGTCTTTGTTTCGTGATGAGTATTTGATGGTAGCATAAAAAATGCATTTTTGATTGAAAATGCAGTAATTGAATAAAAAGATTGAAGTCTCGAATGCGGTGCCTTGATATGAAATTAATGTTAAATGTACGCTTGGAGATTGTCGAGTTCTTATAAAATTTAGTCACATAGAAAATTGAAACCAACCAATTTGCTATTGAAAACCAACACCAAATTTAGCAGCATAAATGAAAAATTACAAAATCTTCAGAATTTGACCATTCAATATTATCTTCTAAAAATCTCTAACTTAAAACGCAATGTTGCCCACGCTGGGCGCGAAAAAGTTTTAAAATTTCGAATGCTCAAAACCCCTTTTTATGGTCTAATTAGACTTTTTCGTTTGAATGAGAAACATTTCGCATGGGTATTTATATGAGTTTAAGTCTCCAAACTAAATATTTTGAGTAGGATTCCTACTCTTAACTTTTTTGAAACACTTTAATATCGCAGAGAACATAATGAAAGTTATGTGCAAATTATTCTTATCTACCACTTTTCTTTGCTATATAAACAAATAGGAGTACCAAACTCAACCTGTTTTCACTTTCTAGGTAGCAAAGATTTCACTGAACACAAAAATATATTTTACTTAATAAGCTCTTGAATAGACCATGATGTATTTTTCATTTTTTTTAAATGCCCTGAAATGCAAAAACAAAAATGAAAATAACCATCAAAACAAAATCATTTTTCCGAATTGCGCTCATCTTTTCTTTCTCCAGTTCATCGTTACTTTATGCTTCTTTACTGTAACATTATTTAAAGCACCATCACCAACGACAACAACTTCAAAGAAATACAACGTTTCATAGCTTCTCGTTTCGTTCGGAAATTCGAAAAATCACCCCCGAAGGCAATTAGACTACAAAAGATTAGAATTCATGGAAAAAAGAGAGGTGGTCTGATGCTTTCGTCGGTTGGTAGCATAACGAGACCAACTAGCGCAAACAACTTACATCTTGTAACGTGCTAAAGGAAAAGTATTTTGTGGCACCCAGACAGGATCAATAAAATTTTGTTGGTGTCATAACTGTAAAACAAGGAATCGTCGTAGCATCTCGTCATTCTCGTTGTCGTCAAAACAAGAGCAGAGTCGAGTTCAAGTGATTCCGAGTGTACGGTAGAGATTCGTTAAATGAGGGCCCATATCCATGAATAAATCTATCCCGCGCTTTTGGTTCTGCTGTTTCAATGGCAACATGGACTACAGTGACAACAGCATCATCCATACAAACTACTTTTGTTCAATCCATAACAAGGACTGAGTACGTTACAGAAATATTGAAGTTCTCAGAATCCTTCAGATGGGAACAAGTTCGAATCATCAAGTCGCTGCATTAAATTTTTCGAATCGATTCTTTTATCGTCGTTGGTCCTGCCACTATCATCAATAGCCAATCACCAGCTGAGATGTAAACATGAAAACAAGCAACCAGACAAAACTCCAGCGGCATGTAATCGTTGCCAATTTGGCAATTTAATTTTTTGATAGTAGCTCGATGGACAAAACAATGCTAGATAAGACCAGAACTGCCCAGAAGGTAGAAGTTGGTGAAGACTTTTTTGCGCCAATACAACTGAGATGAAAGTTTGAATACGAAACAATTTATTGGCTTCTAAAGGCAATTGTTGGGTCCAAATATTTATTGTTTTCAAAATGTTCATTGCACTTCGTTTACGTGTTAAATATAATTTAAAAATAATTCTATTTCATTTCTGACACTTTTCGGATTTGTCGCGTCTTATGATGTATAAAGGATACATAGTGAAAAAAATAGTCACCATCTGCAAAAGAATTCAAGATCAGAGAGTGTTACTTTGGCCTAAGAAGCTCTACCACGCACAATAACTACACAGAAAATAAATTTGACAAGGTAAATTATCAAATATATATTTCAAGCTTGAGTAACCTAGTGACTAAAGCACTGGCTTCTTGTGTGGGGTATACCTGGTTCAAATCCAAGTTCGGACGAATTTCCGCACACGTAGCTTTTAGTTCACCTAGCTTTGAATAGATACGTGAATTAATCAGAGGTAAAATGGGTCGTGGAACTAATGACTTTACATTCGTATTCACATTGATTATGAAATTTGTGATGAAATTCTCTGCCAGCTTCAACCCCTAGACCGGTAAAAAGCTTTTCGTCGGATTACTTTACTCTATTGTCTCTTAAAACAGCCTTCCGTAAATGGGGAAAAAATTGTTTATCACTCGGTACAATCCCTCTTCTCTTTGAATTATTTAAATATGATGTTAGTGCTTTAAGGCCAGGAAATGTATTACAAAAGACAATTATGTGTCGATCCTTTCAGTTTTCAAATGTTTTACTACCAAGCAAACGATACACTCCCAATGAGTCATATATTACTAGGTGGGGTGAAAAGTAAGCTCCTTGGGAATGAAAAAATGTTTTTTTTTAATTTTTTTTTAAATTTTATTCAACGTAGTCCTCTTTTAGGTCGATACACTTATTCCAGCGATTTTCCAACTTTTTGATCCCGTCCGAAAAGTAATTTTCCGGGAGGCCTGCAAAATACTCCTCCGCGGCGTCGATGATCTCCTCGCGCGAGCTGAATTTTTTATTGATGAGCCATCTTTTGAGGTTTGGGAACAGATAGTAGTCCGAGGGAGCCAAGTCAGGCGAATAAGGTGGATGGGGAAGCAATTCGAGCCCTAAATCGTTGATTTTAGCCATTGTTGCGATGCTCTTGTGTGACGGCGCGTTGTCTTGTAAAAGCAAAATTTTTTTTCGCTTCATGTGAGGCCGTTTCGCATTGATTTCAGCTTTCAATCGCTCCAATAATGCGCAGTAATACTCGCTGTTGATTGTTTTTCCTTTTTCGAGGTAGTCCACGAAGAGTATGCCATGACAATCCCAGAAAACCGACGCCATGACCTTTCCGACCCATTGAGCCTCCCTTGGCCGCTTCGGAGCACTCGTGCCGGCTTCAGTCCATAGCCGGGCACTCATTCTGTTCTCTGGCGTGAAATAGTGGATCCAGTCACCAATCGACGCCAAAAGTCCACCCGATTTCGCCTCAGCATGGCCAAACACGCTTCCGAAGTGCGCTCGCGTTCGTGTTTTTGGTCCGGAGTCAGCATGCGCGGCACCCAGCGGCAGGATAATTTTTTCATCTGCAGAATCTCGCCCAAAATATGGCGTGTGCGCTCAGTACTAATCCCTGTGGCATCTGCTAGCTCACGCACTTTCACTTTCCGGTCGGCCAACACCATTTCATGTATTTTTTTGGAATTTTCCTCTGTAACCGCTTCGGAAGGCCTGCCACTGCGGACTTCATCAGCAGTGGAGTTTCGGCCACCACGAAATTCTCGAAACCAATATTTCACGAAGTAGTCTGAAGGAGCACTAGCCCCATAATATTTGTTCAACTTTTCTTTTGTTTCCTTCGCCGTTTTGCCTCTCAAAAAATAATGTTTTATGAGAGAACGAAAATCACTTTTATCCATACTCAACATGATGCCAAACACGTCAACAAAAATCGGCTGTCAAAACAAAACAAATGACTGTGTCGCTCTGAAATTTGACATGTCCGCCTAAATATAAATGGACTATAAGGCACAATAATCTTTTTGGCGATTGCAGCGCATTCTGGTGGTCAAGGAGCTTACTTTTCACCCCACCTAGTAAAACACAAAATATTCCCCCAAACATTTGGGGCAAAGAAAAAAACACTTTTGGGGCAAAGAAAAAACACTCCAACCCAATCAAGAAAACATGTTACAACGACAAATAGCTGAAATACCGACAGACAACGTAAAATGTACCTGAAACCATGCTGTAGGCGACCTAAGGTTCCAAACGCAAATGGAAAAAAAATGCTGGTAGTAAGTCAATGAAAATCATTTCTGTACTGGTGAAATGTTGGCGACTACAGTCAGGAACAATTACAGGCCCCACAATATCAACAAACAAACAACTGCAACACAAGCAACAAAACCATAATGTAATGAAGATTGGCTCGAAGGCAAGAGTTTCAGGAAAGACATCACAAATGGATGATCCTGATACTAATGATTATAATAACAGGATTGAACAACGATGATGGTTCCCGCTAGAATGACTGTTATGATAACAGTGCTATGGACGAAGAAATGAATAGAAAGCGGAAAGAAATATCCGGATAAAAATTAACATGATGGTAATTTTGTTTTCGTTTTTGAGTTTTCGATCCATGTGCATGTATTATATGTATGTGTTATGTCAGTATTTTAAAAACTTGTGGCATTGAAAACCGAGGTTGCCTTAAGGGGTAGTACGCAGTAACGAGGCCGACAAAAAGATATTTTCCAAGAATTTTTCCAGGAAAGGCACTTAGATTGATTGACGTCAATATTTATACACATGTTTTGGTAATTTTTAACTTAACTTGAATGTATTTTTACTTGCAAAAATAATGATTTAGAAAGCTGCTACAGCCAATCTCCTCTAAAAAAGAAGTCTAGCGGTGAGCGAGGTATCTCTAGATTGGATCATGTAAAATGATTAAAAAAAAGTTCCGTTAACATAAATTATTAGCTAGTGATTAATCGAAGGAATAGTACACTGAAAAAAATCCACATGGCGCCCAGAGCTATGTAACATAGCGCATTATTTATGGCCCCATACGCTATGTACATAGTACTCTGAGCTATGCAATATGGCTCCAAGCGCCATAATGTCAGAATCTACATAGCGCGTGGTCCTATATAACATGGCGCAGCATTTATGGTCCTACACGCTATATGCATAGTACCCTGAGCTATGCAGTATGGCTCCCAGCGCCATAATTACATGGTGCAGAAATTATGGCCCCACAAGCTATATTACATAGTACCATGAGCCATGTGATATGGCTTCAGTTGTCACTGCAATTATAACTCGCAGCCATACTGTGTGAGGGGATATATAAATGTCAGCAAGTGACGCTTGAGTATATTTATACATGACAATATATGACAATGATCTCATGAAATCATATTGATATTCACTGTCAGTTCGCTACCTGGTATTGATTTTTCAACGTAATGACAATTGTCCAAATGATAGATTTAACTGATAAATTCAACTTTACAAGGGGTTCCAAATTCGTTTGATACATTTGACTATAGTCCCCCACGCCATGTAATATAGTCCTCCACGCCATGTAATATAATCCTCCACGCCATGTAATATAGTCCTCCACGCCATGTAATATAGTCCTCCACGCCATGTAATATAGTCCTCCACGCCATGTAATACATTCCTCCGCGCCATGCACTATAGTGCTCCACGCCATGTACTACTATAGTGCATGGCATGGAGGACTATAGCATAACATAGCGTCTGCTCCTATGTACTTTTCACCATGTACTATGGCGTGTGGCGCTATATTTTATCATAATCCCGAAATCGGCTATGTACATGGGGCGCCAAAAGTCTAGAAATTATGGCGTCTGGCGCTATGTGTTTTTTCAGTGTAGAATATTAATTTTCATAAATTTCTCTTATGCTCTCATGCGCTCTTCGGTCGGTGATCAAAGCATCGCTGTATCGCTTCAAAACGTTTTTACAAATGTACATGCAACTTCCAGAATATTTATCGGATTGACACGAAATTTTCTGAGCGTGTACATAAATATAAGGACATTTTTTTCATTATACTAAACCCGAAAGCTTTGTTTTTCTGATTTAGTAATTTAAAAGTTATTGAAAATATGCGCTCATGACATTGCAACGATATAAAAGTAAACGATTGGCATGAACCAATGCTTCATATTCTAAAAATATATTGCATGATATTCCAATTATCAAATTGAGCATTAAATGAATGAGCTATGAGCCAATTTCAATTACCAATTGGTTAAAGCCATAAGCAGCTTTCCTATCACTCCTTTCACTTCAACGAACCACTTTAAAAGCAGTTCTCTTGCAGTCATTTACCCTCAAGCATCAACACTCCCCTTCCATAGCTTGATAAGAGTATTATTTCAAATAGTTTTGCCAATGATCTACTTTGGAGTCCCCAACAACAGCATCAGTATCCATCATCAGTCAAAGATAACTTCAGTCTATAAAAAATCTTCTATGGCAGCCACTACTCCTTCCATTTACATATACACCCTTTCCGCCTACACTTTCATATCGATCCATTCAGATATCCATCCATCTATCGAATTATACGTTTCGATAAACTTTGAAGTGAGACGAAAGAAAGCAGTCAACAATCGAGCAAGCTAGCATGCGAACGAACAAATGAACGCGCTAGCTATCAAAAATTAACTACCCATGATGCGCTTCGCTCCACAACTTGAAAATGTACGGTTGACAGAGCGACTTATGGATAATAAAATTCAACGATTTGTTCAAAATTCAAAAATACGACTTGAGTAACCTCGACAGTGAGCCATTACGAGCCACTGTCGTCGTCGACGAGGTTCCTTCAAAGCAGCCAGCAATAGCTTCCAATAGAAAGATTTTGCCGTCATCGATGACGAGGCTCTTATATCCGCCAGTTCGCGATACATTCGCACACATGAAAGGATCATTCTTCTAGCGCTTTGTTTTGCCCTTACTTTGAACGATTTGAGTTTCGGAGCAAAATATGAATTTCGCATGAAGGCCAATAGAAATGCCAACAAAGGAGGCAAGTAAGTTTCGGAAACGAAAAAACAAAAGCTTCAAGAATCGGCAATAAAAAAAAGCTTAAAATGCAATTTGACTACTTCTTAGGCAAACCTTAATAAGTAAGAACTTTCGTTTTTTTTTAAATTCTGAGATTCTGCTGACTTTCACATAGTAAAATCGGCTTGCGTTTTTTCAATCTAAATTTTAACTAATTACTTTGCATTCATTTTAATTTTTTTAACTCCGTATGGAAATTATTTTCAAGCAAAGTTTATATTCACGATATTTAAGACTAGAAAAGATATTAAAAAAAGATATACATATGTATGTATCTAGCTACGCGGTCAAACATAGTCTACTGTTTTTATCCTATTGGTTTTCTAACTATGAACTTGTTTTGAAGTTTGAAGTGCTATCTTATTTCCAATTAGAATTTTTAAATTTAAACACCTTAACTTATATAAAAATATATAAAAATAAATTATATAACAAAAACAGTAAAGTTTTCTATTTATTTCACAAGATTCAAATTCGTCTCTGCAGTGAGCGAAATTTCAATAAATGTAAAAAAATTGCTTGAAGAAGAATATTAAAAGAGACAGGTTAGTACGAAATGTGAAAGTGTTTTTTAGAGGAGTCTTGTTCGAACCATAACCATGGTTCGAGATGCGCAAAAGAAGAGTTGTAATCTAGTGAGCGAACCACTAATTAGCGGCACATGTGCTACTTCTCGGAAATTTTTATTTTTTGTAGACGCATTTCTATAAATTTAAACCAAGATTGTCGCGAAATTTTTGAGATAATCACCCAATTTGAAATGTTTAGTGCTGAAAGCACTCGAGATGAACAGCATGATTTCTTGAGTGAATTTTTAAATTTTTGAATTTTTAAACAGAAATACTACATAAACACTGAAGAACGCAATATTTTACAGTTTTGAATTACAATTTGAGAGCACTAATCGCGTTAGAGAATGACAGATCCGTCAACCCGTGCTTTTGGATTGCGAAAGCACTCTAAAGTTGTTGTCTTCGTTTTCTCAGAATTTTCCCGAAAAGTTTTTCTAGCATCACAATTCTGGTATTTAGCAACGAGGGAAAGCTTGGATTAAAATGTAGAAAGGATCAATTATAGAAATTATTTCAGAATATTTAGGTAATACGAAGTAAATACGATGCAAACGTTTGGTGATTGAACTTTGTATCGTTGTTTGATAGCAAGGTTGAAATGAAAGCCATGAGGGATCCACCTCTCTCCAAAATCTATCTACTAATGCGGGCAATCATTTTTAGGGCAACCTGCTTAAAGGGCCTTAATTCTGATCCTTCTGCAATCAATTTGTAGCAGTCACCCTGCTCAGACTTTCGTCTAGTTTGGACTCCCGCTCCAGCAAGCCATCGCATCTTTAAGTTGCATCTGTTTCCCAGAATCTTATTACGGAAATAAAAACCAAACTTAAATATAAAAAAATTTAAAAAAAAAATAAAATATAGCGATTAATTTAAATCTGACGTTCAAACATCTAAAAAAAAAACTATAAAATTAGCCAAGCTAGTATTCATTATGGCGTTGCAACATGCGTGTGCAAGTAAAGCGAACTGAGAAAAGTTGATGCAGACAATGTTTCCAACATTTGGAAACATTAAGAGGGATAACTGTTCCTGTACACCCCGTTTTAAGGTTAATAGGTTCAAAAATAGTGACACACAATCACGGAGAGAGGAAATTTATCCATATAGTTTAAGGCTATTAGCATAAAGGAAAGAAAAATTTGTTGATATTGATTGACGGGCATTAATGAAACAATTAACCAGCAGAGGTTGGAGTATGAAGGCGTTTGAAACGCCAGAAGAAGGAAAAAAGTGGTAGGATTAGCAGCAATTTAGAACATCTTTCCAAGGACGATTAAAGGTAAATGATCCGAATTCGGGCAAAAGAAGATCAGATGTGTCGAACAAACTGAGGTTTTAACTGTTACGTAATAAATACTCAACATATGAACTTGTAAAGGACGACAGGAGCAACTTAGGGGCTGCAGCTTCGTATCGTCTCCTGGATCTATATTAGTATAGTGGAACCAAATCTGCTGTACGCAGCAGTACCTTGGTGCCCGGCCATATCTAAGGCTGTTCATGAGAAAATGATTGAGAAGGTGCGTAGGCTGATAGCCTTATTAATAACGGGAGCACCCAGAACTACCCCGGCGAAGGCACTCTTGGTACTGCTTCATTGGCTTCCAACCGATATGCTTGTCTTACAACATGCGAGATGCGCAGTGGTAAGACTACATTGTGGCGACCCCTGGATAATAACTGGCCTGGGCCATGCCAAAATCTTAGGGAATGCCTGCTCCAGTGGACGTCGATTATACTATTACCTATCCATCTCTGACTAAAGGGTTTGAGGCTCAGATCTCAAACAGAGAGGATGGTGGATTATCCAATGCTGAACAACAGAGTGGGCCGTTATATATTTTTCTCTGAAATAAGCTTAAAGTTTTCTTTTCACTTAACAGACTACTGCAGTGTCTTTCAAGCGGAGGTATTGGCAAATCTTGAAGTTCTCAATTGGTTCTTATGTAAACAGATATATTCGGAGCGAATATTTGTATTGTCAATGACAGCCAAGCGGCTATACAGTTCCTTTCTGGAGGTTACACCTCCTCAAAGTTAGTTCTTGAATGCCATACGTCTCTCAACGAGATGTCGAGACATTCAATTATGCATGTTCTGGGTGACAGGACATAAGGACATTGAAGGGAACTGTGAAGCGGACTAACTAACAAAGACTGGCAGGCTTTTGCTGGAAGTGCTTTGCAGTCTCCTTAAAGGACAACGTGAAGTTCTGGATAGAAAAACCTTCTTTTGCGATCGCTACACAATTGTGGAAAACTTATGACGTTGGCCGAACAAGGAAACTTCTCGATTTACGAAATGGATCCTTTCACGCAGTAGTGGCTGTCTTAGCCTTGTAAGCAGCGTGCTTCCTTACAACTGTCAGAGCTGTAGATGCAAGGAGGAAGAAGAAACACTTCTTTGTCTCCTGTGCGATTGCCTGCTCCTCGCTGGAAGGGGGATGAAATCTCTTGACTCATACTTGTTTGCTAGCCTAACCGAAGTGACTTTGGTGGACCTTAGGGGTATCACCGAGTTCATCAAAGACTCAGGGTGACTCTACAGGTAATAAAAGTTTTACGCTACGCAAGACGGTATTACAATGGACCCTTGTGTGCCTACGTGTGACTTCTTCGGAGGCTTTCTGAAAGAGATAGCCGCAGAACCTAACCTAACCTACGTCAACTTGACCTTTGTCAAGTGTAGAGGACACAAAATTCGCGAGATCGACTAGATTAGTAACAATTCAGTGGGCCCCCTAAATGAAACCATGCTGCACCTTCGAAATTTGATTTCTAACAGCACAGTGACCTCAATTGTGAATGGCTCTTTCTAAGAGTTTGACTAAAAAAGGATAGAAGGGATATTGATTGCTAGTCAAAAACTCAAATTGTGATCTTTTCGGGCTTGATAAATTCTATCATTTGTACAGAGGTCCAGTCGAAGATTAGCACGAAGCAAAGCACAAAGATGAACGATTCAACGATTCATATGTTGGGAACCTAATGGCTTTGCAAATGTTAGCTGTGAGGTAGAAAAGAAAGCTCCAGCAAAGAAGCTAGAAAGCAAAAATTGGAAATACACTTTTTTATTTCAGAGTAGTATGTAAAAAAAAAACTTGGGAGATTGTCAAATTCGTCATGAAACTTAAATCACGCTTTCAGTACTGGGATTAAGCTTGATTTGTAGTTGACTTAAATGTGTCATAAGCAACTCCATAAAATGCCATTGTTTGAGCTAGTAGACGGAGCTTGTGAGCCCAATAATCTGTTTTTCCCTAGAAGCAGGATGAAATCATTTTTAAACTAAACAGCAGTCAGATATTTAAGTCTCGATTTCTATTCTTAATGAAGAAATCTAAAACTCTCCAATGAATTTCAGGCTCTTATTCGGAGAAAAAAGAAAAAAAATTATGTGGTGCTTTAGATTTTATTTTAATTTTCTTTAAGATTTATACAAAAAAATCGCTGTTTGAGAATAGGTATAGGGTTGTTATTTTTCGATAACATTTGTATCATGATCGGAGTCGAGGGAAGGCAATAAAGTACAGTGAAGCTGTGATGTTACACTAACCTATCTGATCGTAATACCTTTCAATGTCTCTTGGATTCATTGAATATCAAGTTCGGAAGATATGTTTAGTACAAAATTTTCAAACTTTAGTTGCAAAATAAATTCTGAAAAAAACTCACCTGTATGCGTTCTCTGATGGGCTTTCAAATGTGAACTTTTTGTGTAAACCTTTTTACATCCCAAAAATTGGCACTTGTGTATCCTTCGTTTTGAGTCTGGACTATGATCATGCTGTCTCTGATGATGCTTTGTTGTTACTGGAATTGATTTTAAAACAACCATCAGAATATTTTTCAAAACAACTAAATAAGTAAGAATAGAAATGCTAAATAGGACTCCTAAATCTTCATACTTACAAGTTGTTACTTGTTGTAGGTTGGTTTGTGCTCCGTTATCACGTTGTGTGCCACCATTCGTTACTGCCGACAGATTTTGGCTTAAAACACGGGGAAGATTTGTCGTTGTTGTTGTTGTAGTCACCCTTACAATGGCACTTCGTGGAATGTTTGTTAACGCTGGTGATGTTGCTGATGGTGACACAGTTGCACCTGACGCAGCCGATAATCGATCGAGCGACGGCACAGGCGTTGTAGCCAAATGCTGCTGATGCTGGTGATGATGCTGTTGCTGATTATGCTGAGTACTGAGGAATGCACCATTCGTCGAAATTCTTAGTATACCATTTGAATTTAAGAGTGCCAATTCCGTATCGGTTGCAGCACGTATCGATTCCGGTGATGAAGGTGGCGTCAATGTTGGAAGCAGGTCATTATTATTGCGTTCGATCTTTCGACTCGTACCTATCGTAGATGGTACAATGCTGATCGATGACGGAATACCGTTAGCTGTTGTTGCCGTCGCTAGGAGACGCAATTTAATTGAGTTCTCCGTATTCAATTGCAGGTTATATGTTTCAGATTTTCCTTCACAGCTATCGGAATTATCACCGTCGTCCTCGTCGATTTTCTCTTTCTTCACAACAACCGAACAGCTTAGCGAACTGTCCCAGGACACACCAGAACAGGAGGAGGATAGTGATGATGTCGATATTGAATCGAGATTTTGCTCTTTGATATTGAGCTCCTCGAATATTCGTGCAGGTGTGGCAAAGAGATCCCATGATGTATCGATATCCGAGTTTAGTTTGTTTTTATAGCTCTGAAGCTTGGGTTCGTCACGTAGGTACTGATCGAGCTCGTAACAAGTCTGGAAAAAATACAGTCAAGAGTTAAATATGTGATCAAGGACAATCATTCTTGTTAGTAAATATTTTCGAAAAATTG
This sequence comes from Nemotelus pantherinus, assembly GCA_963978885.1. NCBI lineage: Eukaryota > Metazoa > Arthropoda > Insecta > Diptera > Stratiomyidae > Nemotelus > Nemotelus pantherinus. Next base: position 205,658,850 of record OZ022264.1, on the reverse strand, counting down.
AAGTTTAGTTTAATAGAAACAATTCAAAATTATTTAAGCCAGTAGTCTTTTGTTTTTCAAAACAGGAAAATGAAATGTATATGACGTGAAAAAATGAAGACAAAACCAACGTTATTGCGAAACTAAGTTTACTTAGTAGCTAAATTGCAAAGTTTTCCACATTATGAACCCTTAAGGGCCAGAATGATGTATCGGTGGATAAACAGTTAGATAAAATGTTAAAATATGAATAACATTTTTGTTAGTCACAAGTGTGGAGAATGATTGATTCCAGAATTCTCATTCTAGAAATGGCTTGGCTAATTAAAATCTTCATTAACAATGAAATATTTTTAAATACTTCCACCAGTACTACGACAGGAGTTCAAAAAACCTCCAAGTTTTCCACATTTTACGCATTAACTTTATATTATTTGAAGCATCCTTTTTTTGTACTAACTATTGTATCACTTTTCATTAATTCATACGAAACCAGTCGTAAATGCAACATTGACTCGGTACATATGTATCCACATACATATCTCACAGTCCGAAAAAAAGCTGCCCAGTACCACCACTAGTTGTTTCATGGTAAAAAAAAATGTTTACCTTTTCACCGAAAAACGATTATGTAAATACGAAGCAATAAAATCAAGTGGCAAGTTTAACGCCCAGTGAGTAAACGTTTCAATTGAAGTACTCTCCATTTGATAGAGTTTCATTTAGTGTAGGTACATGGAAAAATAGCTTTAAAATTATTCTTTGAATTAATATACCAGTAAATACGACACGGGAAACCACACAAAAGCTTTAGGTAGTTATTTAATTATTATACTATGGCAGAAGTTAACATATCAATGATTTTTTTCGAATTGGTGTTATCAATGATATTTAAATTTGTCGTCAAAGGATAGTGACATTTGAAGATGGCATTTGTTGGTTTACGATTAAGTGGCGTAGAAGACACTAAATCCAAGAACCATTTTCTTCAAATCTGCGGTCCGATGTGTTTATACATGTGGATACTTTTAAAAATCATTTCACTAGTGAGAAGACATTTTAAAGCTTATTGAATCATTTTAAAAATCCCTTCGCGACGCTCACACTGAATATTCTATATTTCACTTCAAGCATACTACCACTGAAAGATCATCCAACGAAAAAGAAACTAACTCTAGAAAGACATCAACACGGAGAGCAGACCGTTCTAGCAGACGATCGAAGAAAATCAGGACACGTTTGTATGTGCTTGTTCATATTCTCCAAGGAAAAAACATTCTAAATCAGTTTAAGTACTGTAGAAATGTGTACATAGCTCTTACCTATTTTCACTTTTTCTTTCGTTCATTTCATGCTAATTTTCACCCTCGCTCTGCTCCCTTTCCGCCCTCTCCACATTTCTTTTGTTATTTTTATGAGACCGAAAGGACCTGAGAGGCAGCACAACATCGTGCTTGCTCGTGCGTAGATAAATGTATGTAGTTCAGTGGCAAGAATTTTCACAACAACGACGACGATAATTATGAAACGAAAATCCTTGTGAATTTGTCACGTGTACGAGCACATAATGTTAAGCTAATGTAGCACTTCAATTATGAACTTGCCGTTTTAAAAGGCGAGCGAAATTAAAAATGCTTTTCGATTAGGTATACTGAGCTGGTCTGTTGCTTCCCAGGAACACATTCATACTTGTATGCGATAAAGCGAATGAGGGCATGCAAACAGGTTGAGGACAAATGGTGAGTGGCCGTTTTGAAAGTGCTTGGACTGTGTTGTTTACGTTTTAATGTGACAGGTGGAAAATAAATATATTTTTTTCAATTATTTTGTTTTTCTAGTAATTTAATTGTTTTTGCTATGGAAATAGTAGGTGACAGTTTTGCTGAAAAATATTTTCGAAAATAGTGCAACTATGACAATTCTTTAGCAGTAGGTTGGTAAAGCAAAAAGCTAAGAATAAATAACTTGGAGTAGAGCAGATGATTTTTCATGTAAATTACAGTTTTGGTAGCTATGCTGATCGTTTCATGTTCTTGGAATTTTTTCACAAAACAATGCTCAAAATATTGTGCAAGTAGTTGGGGAATCAAGCGCTCAGTGTGGGGTAATTTGCCTTAATCATTTCATTTGATATATAAACGTTATCAAGCACTTATATGGGATATATCGTAGTTGAACTGTTGTACACCTGAATGGGAATGGAATGCTTGTGACTTATGTCGAATATCGTAGTAAAAGGGTTGATTATTCTACATATTGCCTTGTTTTAAAAAAAAATCATAGTTTGTTCATTTTAAATACGAGATGACATATTTTCTAGAAGGAAAATCAAAAGGCTATAAATGATGGAAAACTTTTGAATGTTTGAATACCAAAATATGTTAAAAGAAACAGTGAAAACTTTCAATTCCAGATTAATTCAAGCCATAAGATAGGACTATATCATTCAAAGACTCACACAAAAGTCCCAATTGTTTTAAGCACACAAAGCTCTAATCTTTTAAACATTATGATAGCTAACAATTCAAAGCCATTTGGCTCAGATCAGAGAGCAAATGACTGTCACAAAACGCAATTCATTTTATATTTGGAGACGTCATCAGCTTTCCTGTAAGTTATGGCCAAATTTTCTCGGGCTTTAGGACCCTTTTTACTGATTTTCGAAGAAAATTAGTATTAAACTCATTTCGCGGAAAATTCATCATATATATATATATATATATATATATATATATATATATATATATATATATATATATATATATATATATATATATATATATATATCACCAAAATGATTAAGGGAGATACTCTCTGGAGTGGCTGATCCGATTGAAGTGAAACTTTCGGAACATATCGATGTATATAACAGGTAAGTCCATGGTTTGTTAGAATTAAGATATATTTAACCTTTTTGCAGCAGCGGATATTTTAGTGAATTTTCAGGTACCCTTATATTTCTATGCAGAGTGCATTTTAGCTTAAAATATTATTGGAAATGAAAACTTATTATGTTTTATTTTTGCTTATGATAAAAAAATGGAAATTTTGAGCTTTGTGTGGGCGCTGAGTGCCTAAAAGTAGGCAAGGATTTTTTTTTCAAATTACGATTTGTCATCACTTCTAACAAAAACCGTGGATCACCGTGAAATTTGTAGAGCGTATTGATGTAAACTAAGACTTAACACACATGAACTTTCAAAACTGTGCAGGCAACCCTGTAGCGACAGCAGGCTCCTGAAAAAAAGATTCTTCAAATCATCGACCCTCTTGAAAAATTTTTGATTTTTGAAAATAAATTCAAATTATTGATAAATTTTGACTTTTGTCAACCGCGTCAAATTAAAATTTTCAAAATTTCGCGGTGTACAAGAACGGTAGCGCATAATCAAATTACCTCCATTTTCAGCACTCAAAACTTCTGTTTATGAGAACTGACGACCGGATAATGTGATCAATATGAAATTTTGCAGGACATGTTGGTATTAGCTGGGACCAGGTCTGATAGAAGTGATTTTGATATACAGGCAACACTGTGGCAGTGGTGCCATTTTGAAAAATCGCCTCCTATAGCTTCCGATTCAGCCACCAGATTTTAACAAAATTCACGCAGTAGATGAAACTTACGTTAAGACAGATAACATGGAAATTTGGTTGAAAAATTTGTATAGGGTTGCAGACTATGGCAGTTTTCGTCTCTTAAATATTGTAAATTTGCTCAGGAAAATAAAAGTTATTCCCCTATAGCTTCCGATCCAGTAACGAAATCAAAACGAAACTCATGTGATAGGTGGACCTTGCTTTATTTCTAATTCTGTAGGAATTTCGTTGGAAAATGATGAAAGGGCTGCCAGCTATGATAAATTTCATAATTTATTTACATTTCTTTATCGTGCGATGTTGTCATTAAATTTCCAAATGGGAATGATCCTGCAATGACAATTAACAACAAATATTTAGGTTTCGAAAATTTAAAAAGTGTTGAGTGTGGTAACCCTAAAATTTTATTTACTCACTATAACTTCCAGCGCAGTCATTCAATCGAAACGAAATTAACACAACGTGAAGCAGCTATGGTGCTAACAAATGATTGCTAGCTCCAGACAATTTCGTAAATATCGCACCAAAAGATGCTTCCATTTTGTGTGCATAAGCAAAGCATTTACAATCAAATAAGCAATCGATGCTTAAATTTTCGAGTTTTGGAAATATTTCGGATGGCAACCTCAGACATAGTTTAATCACTGAAACTTTCGATGATATATATAAAACGAAATTCAAAAGATAGGTTGATTATGTTATCGAGCATGTTATGGTAGACTTATTGCAGCTGTGTTGGGCAAATGTCGCCAGCACTGAGCATTTTCATCATTTGTGTTATAGGAGATGCTGTCAAAAAATGATATCTGTTCCTTTGAGTAACAAATGGTTGATATTATACTACAAAGAAGTGTATTGCGACTTCACACATTTTTAAGTCACTGAAAGATAATTTCTTCGAAAATCAGTTTTCTAGCGGTTCGGATGCGCTAAACCTTTTTGATTAATACTCTCTATAATCTTTCTGTTATCATGCATCAAACATGTTGGCCGCTCTCTTTAACAAACCAACTTACAAATAATTGTTTCATGAATTGCTGCAAAAATCTTAACGCTGGTTAAAAATGTGGGATTAACATTATTAGTATTCACGGATACAGTAAGAAGCAATTCATTGACGAATCGCTCATTTCTTAAAAACATTTCCTAAAACCATATAATACGGTATACGATCAATAAATGTATGTAAGAGTTGGATGAACCTTCGATTTTGAACATCAAAAATTTCAGTTTCGAAAAATTACAATTTGTCATTTAAATTTATAAATTTGGTGACGACTTGTTTGCGAAGTTTTTTTTTTTTGAATAAGAACCGAAAGAAATTGGGGCTTAAGAAAAATAAGAGAAACTAATATTAAACTCTTTATATTTTTAGCAATTTTCAATGTGAAGCTCTCCCATTGCTAGCATTCTCAGGGCAGCGGGCTGATATTGGTGCAGACACAACCAATATACAAGCGTGGAGTGATAAGTTGGAAGGCTCATTCCTGGCTGGATTTTAGCCATACAAGCTAGAGACTCCATAGCCACTAAAGCTTCTTATTAAATGGAGTCAACACATTATATTACTTTATACGTATTTATTATATACTAATCCACCAAAAGAGATAATTTGATTTTAGAAACGCCTAAAATTACCAAACTTATAAAAGTGTAGAGAAAACTTTCTAGAGAAAAGCAATTCAGATATCCAGATCTGTTATAGTATTTGGCATCTTTTCCACGACCTGTTCTTCTACATTAAAATCACCTGGATAAAGAGCTACAAAAATTTCTCCCCCATATGGACTTAGTAGATCTTGCAGTAAAAAAGGGCCATTACATAAGGGAGCCATACCATATAGAAGACTCCCTAGTCCTTGTAACTGACTTTCAAAAATGCCTGAATAGAATACTAACAAATTAAGTACTCAACAATGAATAGCTTGATAAGGCAAAGGCTAACAATCCACAAGGTGCCAACACTACAGAAATTTAGATCACTTTAATCACAAACTACTCCAATTTTCAGTCCAGATTCAAACCATTTTGTCAGTGTATTTCATCCTTCAGGCAGCTAATAGAACATAAAAATGAAATGATTCGTGAACTTAATTATTCTTACGAATTGTCGAAAATTAAAATTAAAAGTTTTTTTAACACCTGTAAAACACATTTTTCGTATTTTGTCCTTTACACAAATTTTTAAGCAAAACTTCTAATTATGAACTACCTAATGTCAGTATTTTTTTTTTAGTTTTTCTTTTGTCTTCTTCATTTTCTTTTCCCAACTTTTTATACTTTTTCCTATTTTTTTCTGTATACCTTAATCTTATACCCATAGCATTCCTTATGACATTCCTTATTAGTCCTTATTGAATTTTCAAATAAAATGAATAAACATATTTAAACCAAGTTTTTAAACCATTATGCTCTGCTTAGCATAAACGTTGTATCTAAATTTTAGCACTTTCAAGATATTCAATGATTTGTGTTTTGATTTGTACTGTAAATATATGGAGGGTGCAATTTTCAATATTGAATTTAACATACTTTCACAAAAGATAGGTTTTTCAAATTTTGCAGAATGATGTAATAGATTGTGTAGTTTTCGAGTCCGGTATTAGCTCAAAAATGGCAAAAGTGTAGATAGAACGTTCATGCTAAGCAAGGCAGCATTCCTGTCTACTTAAATACTTTACTTAATATTTTTTGCTTACTATCTCTTAACCTTTTGCTAACAAACTTCAGCACCTTTCCCGTATAACATTCTGTTGCCCTCCCCTTGAATTTCATCCCTACTCCGCACCAATCTATTGAACGTTACATCCTTACTGCCCTGCATCGATAATAGCACTGGTGGTGGGTATGATGGTATTCCCGATGTCTCAGTTAAATCTACCCGCTCTCTCTCTCTTATGGATTCCATTAGTCATAATTTTTAACTGTAGCCTTGCGACTGGAGTTTTTTCTCGATGCACAAGTCGAGCGAACATGCTTGTATTTCCAATTATTGTCCTATATCTCTTCCTCCATGCTTTAGTAAACTTCTCTAACGTATTGTATATAACAACCTGTATCCCCAAGTCCAATCCTTCGTAGCTCAAGAGCAATAAGGCTTTGTTAGCGGAAAGTCCACTCTTTCTTTTATTTTGTCATTTACTAATACTGTTGCATCTGCTTTTGATCCACAAAAGAAAGAAGATGTTTTATACACTGATTTTTACAAAGCTTTCGATTTGGTTCACCATTCGCTACTATTTTTAAAGCCGAAAGCTAGGGATTCTCTGGCTACCCCCTTGGCTGGTTTTGCTCCAACGAGCACAACAGCGTCTGTGTAGTCCATGTCTATTCTTGCTCTTCATCTCCCTTCCATTTAATATCTGGACTCTCACAAGGTTCCATTCATGGCTCCCTTCTATTGGTATTGCTCATAAGTGACCTCCCCTCCTCTATTAATTTATTTTACCTGTTTTATACTGACGATTTAAAGATGTTTAGAGTAATTCGCTAACTGCAAGATTGCGAGCAGTTGCGATATGACAAACGTACTCAGTATCTGCTGTACAGCCAAATTTTCTCAATCTAAATGTTTCGAAATGTAATCTAATGTCTTATACCTATAGAAAATTATCGTCTTTCTGGATTGCGTCTTGGTGTGGTCAAAAAGGATATCTTGGCGACGTATTTGACGCTATGCTTGGATTTGACCAAAATATCATGCATCACTCTCGTTTATCAGGTTTTGATCTCAGATCCTCAAAACCTTTAAAACGCTGTTTAGACAAGAGTCCATATGTCCAGACATTTTTATTTGCATAAGATTAGTTTTTAGAAGGTGGGAGTAAAGTGGGAGTACAAATCATACCCATATCCGTTTTGTTCCACTACACTCCCGCCTTCTAAAAAGCAGTCTTGTGGAAATATAAATGGCTTGGACGCATAGACGCATATCTAAACTCTTCTTTTATAATATGTGCTCCATTGTGCAACTACATCTATCTTTTGTTATCAATATTCTTGAATATTATTGTCAAGTGTCGTGTTCTCATTACAGGTATCTTATAGATGGTTTGGAATCCGTTCAATATAGGTTCACCGGTCCTTAGAATATTACAGACTGTTGCTTAGCGAGTGACTTCTCTTCAAACTACATCACCATCAGGTTTTTTTCAGGTTTTAGATCCGATCGTTTAGCTCTGTTTGTGAGACAACGCTCCAATAGAGCCACAACCGTTTTTAATGTCAATTTCACGCGTACTGATGCAAACTTTTATGGACCGCTTTTAAGCATACTGAATACACATAACAATCTTAATATTAGTTCGTTACCGCGGACACTTAATGACTCCAAAAATATTCTTGAAACTAGAGTTTTATTGCTTTTCGTTAGCTCGGTTGACTCGTTTCCGTTAGCTGCTATATTTTTGTCGGTTACATAGTAGATCATTCATTTTTAATGAATGTTTCTTAAAATAATATTAAATTTATGTTTTTTCTATTAATAATCTTATTAAAATTACTTTATATATATATATCCTAATTGGAATATTTATTGTTGTCTTATAAATAAATAAAATATCTGCCATTTGTCATCACGTTTCACTCCTAAAACTCGGTATCAAATTGGCTTCTTAGCCATATTAAGGCCACAAATTTTGCTGAATTGCTTGCCTTTCGAAAATGGTTCACAACTAGTCCAGAAGGCTTACCTCCAGCAACGATTGATTCTAATAAATTCATCTTATTTTTATCTTCATCTTTTGGCGCCAGCTCCGAGCTTTTTTAGAAATGGTTCATTAATTAGTTAAAAAATGATGCAGATTAGAAATTTAATCTCTATAAGAATTTGCCATACATGATTTTTTTCAATCAGAATAGTCGCTTTCCAACATTTTGCCGATAGAGGATATATGAGAGTTTTGTATTATCGTCCTATATAAGAATCTGTTTGCAATTGTGAGAGGTTAGGCATACTTATCATAAATTGTAGCAGCTAATTGCACTTGTGCAATTAATGCACCAGTGCAATCACACCAGATTAGGGCTATGTTTGAAAAAAAAATATTTCAGTTTAGCAATAGTAATAAAATTACTCAATTCATACTTGGTTTAAACGTAACTGGAGTCTGACAAATAGAACTAGAAGCTTTAAAGTAAATCTCTACATTTTTATCCGAGCTTTTGATGCTAACTCGCACTAATCATTGATTTTGTGTACTCGAATACCATCCGATTAGCTGCCAGCCACATAACAATGAAAATTCAATATAAACCATTTACTACTTCCGATCTTAATTTTCATGACACCATTTCTCCTTTTCTCCATTTCGAACCTCCTAAAAGTAAATGCTTTCCATAAATTTATTACCAGCCCAGAATATCACGACTATCACTTCTCGTTATTTATTTACTTGATCTCATATTCTGAAAGACCTCATTCCCTTGCAAACAAGCAAATGTACACACTACTTATTACTATTACCATTACTATGGTTCGTTCCTTTTAGCGTGCGATAATTCCAATAAATTTTCAAGCTCTGAAAGGATTACTTGAACGCATCTTCTCTTTATACGTTCGCATACAAACTACTCTTCGGAATCCTGCTGTACGATTTCATACATGCATAAGTGAACATTAGCAAGATAGTTTCCAAGCTCCACAGCAAGCAACCACAGGGCACATTCCATATCCATATCTAGAACAACAGTCACTGAACCAAACCAACAACGACAACCATGAGGCTGCGTTGTATCCGCTCAAAATCATCCTTTCTGCGGTGCAAAGAAGCACGGTAATTTAATCGCGAAGTTCAGCATTTTCCCAGCGAATTCCAGGACTCGTTTATTTGTATAAATGTGTGATGTACTTTGTAGGGCACAGAGGCATAACAGTAACAGCAGCAGTAAACAAACCGTCTCTGCTGTATTATGGTAATAAATAAGGTTTCGTTACACATTTTCTCGTTGCATACCAACTTTTCACTACACATAACATTATACTTGCTATTCCTTGTTCGTTTGGACTTTCGCTTTTAGTTTATTTTCGGAACAGTAAAAAGGACCCTGCCGTCAATACGTTCTTTTCTGTCATAATTTTTCATTTAAGTGCTCAAAGCAATGGTCATGCTAGTAATAGCGTATTCGAACAGTCTTCACTAGAACAAAATGCCAAGTTATGAACAAGCAAAAGGACTTTTGGCAAAGTTAGAGATGGGGAAGTATTCTCGAATTGTAATTTTTATGTAAAATGCTAGATTTTCCAGAAAATATTATTTTATTTATGGTAGCGTAAAAATACAATTTTTTTTTTAATTTTTGGCAAGGATTTCAAAAAGTAACGTGGATTTGCATTTCCCTGCAGGAAATTACACTGTAAGCCAAAAAACGCATCTTCATTCTATTGAACGACGTAACTGTAATTTATTCTCAATAAGATCGTTACTGTCCACGCGGTATCCCATTCTTTAGTTTCTCGAGGCGCTCCAGCCAAAAAAATTTGTCGTTGAAAAATAATCCTTTCCTTCACAAAACAACAAGACTTATAGAAACAAATATACTAACAGCCGCTTGCAAACTACAAATCTACAGTTACTAGTTATCGGGCAAATGGTTTCTCCAAAGAAAACCATTCGCCACTAAAGAACAGGACGAAAAGCACGTAACGGAAACTCTTTTTGGCACGGTGTTGAAGTAACGTAGGGAATGTAGCTCGTAAAATGTGTCCGAATCAAGTATTTACAGCGACAGGGCCAAGAAACGCGACATTTGAAAGCAATTTTGTTCTGAGAACGAGAGAAACTAGTTTGTTGTAAAGTGTTTCTTTTCGGATTTTTGAGAATATATCTTTAGAAATGGTAGATTTCTTCGTGGTTCTGCATGGTTTAAGAAGAATCATATTTTCAAGTTCTAGATTTGTGATCGGGGTAGTTATTGTTGGAGCTGATTTCATAGTTTTTGGAACTGCGTCTTTACACACTAAAAATAAATTAGCAACGAAAATATAGGGTCATTAAGGTTAGCAAGTGTGTCATCTGATAGAACCTAGTGTGATGTAGTTAGATGTCAACTGGCGTAAAATATTACCAGATTAAATATATACAGTGGCAGACAAAAGTCTACAGCGAAACCTTATATTGAGGGTTCTGGTTAATTGGAAGTTTTAATCAACAGTCCATTGATGCGCATTTTTCAGTAACGTAACCATATTTCTAAAAAAAAACAATAAAAAACGTTCCATAACAAACTTAAAGATAAATTCATAAATACATGAAAAATTGAATGGACAAAAGTTTACGACAGCCAGTGCTGGCTGACTTATACACAAAAAATTTGCTTTTGCTTTTTTTAATATGCTTAATTTCATTATATTTCGTAGACATAGATGGTTTCCATAACGAACTTCTAATTATTTAAATACATTGCTTTAGACATTTGTATAGTTGTCATGATTTGCCAAAAATCAGAGGAAACTAAAAGAGGGAGCACTCTGCCCGACTCTGGTACTTCGATACTGTACAAGTTCCTAGAGAAACTAACCAGCAAACCCTAACCCTCTTAAACAACCTGATGATGATTTTGTAAAGTACAGGAAGGAGTCCTTGCGGACTATAGTTAGGAACTACTTTCTGGGTGCATCGATATTTGAAAAGCAAAAGATTTAAGTGCCTCTGACCAAACCGTTTGCTCTTTGTGGTATTAGTTAAAGCTAATAAGCAGGTCGATCAGTAGCCCTTTGCGAATTTCAAATCATTGGATTTTGATGGTATCCATCCGGATATGCTAAAGGAAAGAATTGACCGTCTGGAGATAGGCATAAAGAAAATAGTTTGGTCACATCTAGAGATGTGCTTAACTGCTCTTTTTACTGAGCAGTGATCGCAGAGAGCAGTTTGAGCAAAGAGCAGTTTAGAGTAGCATCGAAAGCGCCATAAAAGCAGTTTTTGCCAAACTATGGCTAAAAACCCCCTACTCCCCTACAAAACCGAAATTTTTGTATCACAGCAATAAGTCTTGCCCGTTATGTCCCAAACCACTCTAACCCAAAATTGGCCGATTTTGTCCGATTTCAGCTACTTTTGCCCTAAAAACTTTTTGAATAATTGAATAAAATACTTGCAAGTCCGAAAATACTTGCAAGGGTAGAAAGAAAAGAAACTGAATAGATGAGCATTTAAAATTTTCTCTATTGCAAAAGAGCAATGAGCAGTCGAACAACATGAGCAAAACACAACCAAATTGCTCACTGCTCTTCATAAAACTTTCTGCTCTGCAAAAGAGCAGTGAGCAATTGAACAGCATGAGCAGAGAGCAATCCCACTGCTCACTGCTCTTTTCAAAGAACAGTGCGATTAGTAGCAGCGATCGCAGGAACAGTCCCATCTCTAGTCATATCTAACCTTCAGATATGTTTCATCAACCAGGCGAAAATTCACAGTAGACACAACAATTCAGATCGAAAGAACTTCAGACTGGTCAGCCAACCATCGTTTTTGCTTCAATGCCTGGGAAGACTAATAGAACGACATATGTCAAATCCCTTAAGTGATGAGTGACATGTGAGCTAGCGAAGAAAATCATGCAAGTCGGCCCTTTATTTTCTGGTTTCTAAATGTGAAGGGGCTGCTTCTAATGGTGTTTATGTGAAATTTGTATGCATCCAAGATACGGTGTACTATCGTGAAGCAAACAGTCAGCCACACTGCAAATGACTGTTTGCGCATATATTTAGGCAAACCCATTAGCCCTCGATTTACTTCTCAATCTACCTACGCTCGACGTTCAAATTCTGAATGTGCGATGAGCTCCGCTTACAAATTAATCCATCTTTGCCTATAAGGAAACAATGTGGGGCAATATTTTATTATAGGTTCAATACAAGATCTTTTTGATTCTCGCGATACCTTCGGCCACTCAAATGTCTCTAATGGATTCCGGAACAAGGTAGAACGTATTCTTCTTGAGCAAAAAAACAAGGTGTCCGAAAACCAAGCACCCTGATGTTCGCATGAAGACATAATCCAAAACCTTCCTCAAGGGTGACTTGAAGACAGATATTATGTTAGGATTTTTGAATTTACATCAAATAGCGGCGAGGCTTTTTCCTGCGTCAAGTATGTTTCATTTTGCTTCCCGGGGATTTGACGAAAAGTTGAAGGGAAAAAAATTGCTATGTTCTGTGGCACTCATCTTAGCTGCTGACTTCTTCGCAAATTGCTCAAAAATACAATGCATTTAGTTCTGAAAATTGTCTCAATAAGATGCATCTGCTCTAAGTCCCGGGACACTGCGGTGTTGAAGAAAACGCAACTGCCGATACTATTGCCAAAAAAGAGTCAACACTTCCGCTATAGAGTTTCGAAATAGCCTCAGGTGAACCAACTGCACGAGGATATGCTATTTTTCAGAAGTGGGTTGTCAGGTTAGGTTTGATTTAACTGGCTGACACAAGGTAACACAGAGATCTATTGGTCACAGTAATACCAGATAAGAGGATCTGGAGATAAAAAGGTGCAGTCCGAGTGGCGATCGACACTTCATCCATCGAGACATCGAGCTCCATTTTCATGGCATGTGCTGATATAAAGCAGTGACCAGTAATGATGCCAACCAGCCGTTTGCGGTCAGTCCCTCGCATGATTTTGGTTACTTTGCAAGTCTAAGTTAAGTCCTTGCAGTCCTTGTAAGTCTACGTCCTTGCATCATATTCGAGTCAATCAAGTGCTTGGTCCTTTGAATAGGAGCTATAATGTCTGCCGATTGTAACAGCGCGTGACTGGCTCCATGCTTGGCTAACGCGTCCACCCTCTCATTTCCATTAATGACCTTATAACTGGGGATCTAAAAACATTCTAACTATTCTGCTGTTGCCTAATCTACTCAGGGATTGAATGCAATTGAGTACGCACTTCGATTTGTGTGTGTGAGACATCAGTGCTTTTACCGCCACTTGACTGTATGTGACGATGTAAACCCTCTCATATGTAGTATATTTGGCATATGATAGGTCTGTGGATTTACGTATCACAAAAAAAAATACCGCTAAGAAAATACTATAGTTTTTTAGAAAGCCTAAGAAGTGATTCAATATCGTGGGCTGCTGAATATGCTACAGAACCTACTTCTACAGCTGTTTTAAAACCATTAGTGTATATGCTAGAAGCTACTGCGCTCATTTGCTGATTCCATTCCTGCCCATTTCCGACCAATGCTTAATATCTTCGCTTGAAGCACAGATAGGGGACCAAGTAGTCAGTGCTTCCTGCGTACACCCGCTCAATACTGTTGTGACCGAAGGATCTTGACTCGTAGTGTCCTGATTCCTTAATCCTGTTCGCCATGTCAGCAAAGCTAATTTTCTTTTCAGACCAAGCAGCCGTAAGCAAGGATCGGCTAGCTATCACCATGTAGATTCAGTGTGTTAGAGAAGGATTAAGGCCCACGTTTGAGTCTAGCACCTTCTTGTTGGCGTTGATCGCGTTGCATGCCTGCTTAACTCTTTCTTATAAAATCACCTTCCATGTGAGCTTGCTGTTCAGAATAAGATCCAAGTACTTAATTTGTGCCTTGAGACTTTACCTGGCGCCACCCAACTTGATAGGGTCTAATTCAGGAATATTGTACTTAATTGTGAAGAGTACAAAATCGATCTTATTGGAGTTGATGCCAAGATCTACAACATTCACGCACTTCTCAAACAGCCCGAGAACATAATTGATGAGCTAGCTAAGGGTAAGCGGAAATGCTACCCGAGATTGCAATGTAATCAGCATAGACCAGCACCGTAAGTCCCTTGCTTTCCAACCTTTTTAAATTTCAATTTTCTACCAAATTCCACAAGAGAGGCGATAGAACCCTTCCTTCTGGTGTGGCTCTGTGGACCTTCCACATGGTTTCCGCTTCCCTCTACTCCACTGATATGAGCTTTTGCTTAACCATGTTGCTTATCCACCTACGAATAGCGGGATTAGTGTTGACTGCGAGTAGACTTTTCATAATGGTTGTTGCATACATATAATTGAAAGCACCTTCAATATGTAAAAAAAGCCGCCAAAGCGTTTTCTTTGTAATGAAGTGCGTTTTCTACTTCGAGAGCTATCTTATGAAAAGCCGTTTCAATGGATTGAAGCTGGTTTTCAGTACCTATTAAAATAAATGGCCGTATTCTATTGTGGCGAGGCACATAAAAGTCTTCCTCCCAGAACCTAGCAACGGGACTGCATGTTTTTTCCTCAACAAAACTCTTTATGGTCAGAATTGGCAAACTGTTGAATTCACTTGGGATATCAAACTCTCTTAAACCATGGCTATGATGCCATAGGTGGTTTTCTGAAATAGATTCTACAAAGCTTTTCCATCAGTTTTCGCAGAAAGAAATTTTGATTTGCTTCTGACCTACCTGAACTGGAGCTTTGTTTGTACTTCTGCAGTAAGTTGAGCTCTACGATTTAACAAGACAGTGAAAAACACCCAATGATCGAAACTATATCTAATTATAATACCTGCGCTCTTTCGTCACATCTTCAGATCAGCTTTGCATGAACTGTCTGACATAGTCGGTCTCCTCCAGATATTCCACGATCCCTCGCAACTTATTTTTCAACTGGATGGAAATCAAATTTTCTTTTTTGACCTTGCAGGCTGAGTAGCGACATGTTTACTAGCCCATTTTTCTTAGTCATTGGTAAAACCTCTGCATTTAGTACGGTTGCATCTTGTCATGATTGAGTTCAGGAACCAGTTTTTAATCTAAAGCATTTATTGCCTAAGTTTTGTTAATCGTCAGAGATCGCGATGAGCTTCTAAACATCATCAAATTAGTTGTTGTAACCGTTTTTGCGGCTGAGACATAAGATTTCTGTAACCGTGCCAAGAATAGGAACTTTGAGTAGTTGTCAGATATCGTTGAGTTGAGTCTTATCTCCAGGGGTACTGTTTGCAGTAGCTATTGCTGATTAGTAGCTGCCTTGTGTGAGAGACTGTTTAAGGTTTTAATCAATTGGTATTGCTATATTTGCTGTACTGCCAGTATGCGGACTATTCCCTACTTTGATATTTCTCAATAAGTCCTATCTTGAACATTATCACACATCAGGAATTTAGCAAATCTGGCTTGAGTAAAGCAAGCTTTTTCTTGAGTGCTGATTGCCAAAGTATTTGCAGTTGTAAGATTTTCTAGTAAAGATACGAAGCACAAATGATAGCTTCCAGTGAACCAACCTTTCAGTGAATTTCTACAGCCCTAGAAATTTCAAGAATCTTATAACCTTCTAAAGAATTCACCATTCTTTTGGAATTTCAAATGTTCTATTGAAGCAATAGTTTCAAAAAATGTCATCAATCTTCGAGAGAATTCATCAGTAATCTTCGTTCGTTTCTAATTTAGGAAAGCATCTTAAGGCAGTTTTACTTTCTACAATTCAGTCCATAGTGGATGCAAATAGTCTTATCCATGTTGAACAGTTAGAACTACGTTCTGCTTATAGACTAGTTGATGCTTTAGCTATATTTCATGGTGAAATTGTCAAAACCTTAGTTGATCATGGCTTCGTGAAGGTTTGATTAATTAATCTAGAAAATTCTTTAACACAGTGTGGATTGAAAACTAAAAAAAATATGAATAGGGTTCCTTAATCACCTTACTCGATTCATTTACAAATTTTTCTTCATCACCATTTAAAAAAAATCGGCCTCAATCAGGTATAGCTCAAGGCTCAATCCTGGGCTCTTTTTTTCAATGTTTTTATTTGTGACCTACGAAAACGACGATATACTTTAAATTTTATTATTCACCAATGATTTGCTAGCCTAGTCAGCATACTTCAACCCCGGTGCAAAGCTGTGTACTTAGAGGATTACTTGGTTTTACTTGATCAACATTTCAGAAAGTGTAGCTTGAAAATAAGTCCTAGCAAAACTGAATTCATGATGTTCGATTTTGGAACCGGTTGAAGTCAAAACAGTATGAAAGATGCATAGAAGCTTCTCTCAAAATGCATGATACAACAACAACATGTAAAATACTATTTACTTGAAACATCGACATCGATGTTTCAAAAAGTGAAATGGTAGAAATGGAGTGGACATCGATGGTATAACTTTCCACCATTCGCCCCTTCGATTCTCTCGCACACAAAACACGTTTAAGCAGGTATACCGTAGATTGTCAAACTGGAGGGGAAAAAAAAATTTAAAAAATTTACTACCATCCCCTTCAATGTATATCTTATGGGCATGCCCACCCCATTTCTACTACCTCAGTGAGTTCATGATCCGAATCCGTCACGTCGGTCGAAATTTGTGTTATCGCCTAGTTCGTGTTTCTGTTCTGTGTTCTCAGTACGGATTCTCCGTAAGTTCGTCGCGAAGTCGCACCATGATTCCCAAGAGCAAGGTTTGGGCATTTTTTACAAAAATGACAAAGAATACCGCAAAATGTAATATTTGCAACCGTGAGTTTAAAACGTCGGGAAATACAACGAATCTACTGGGCCATTTGAAGGCCAAGCATGAGGCGATTTTCCGTGAGACATCTCGTTCTGGTTTGCCTACGAATCCAGATTGTACGCCTAACCCCAGCTTCACAAGTGTTCGATCTACAAGCTCTGGAATCCCTCTGGAACCATCAACCTCTACCCTGCCAACTTCGATCACTCCACCGGGAAGCATCGATAAGTTAATAAGGTATAATGCCTCTTTTGGTGAAGGAGGGGACAAGTGTAATAGAATTACTCAGGCGATCGTTTTTTTCAAATGTCGGGATAACAAGCCATTTCGTTTAGTGGAAAAAGAAGGTTTTAAACACCTTATGAAAACTGTGGCGCCATTGTACAAGATTCCGTCGCGAAAAACATTTGTAAAGCTAATAGACGATAAATATCAGATAATGAAAAATATAGTTATATGCAAACTGAAGAAAGCTGAAAGCATCACATTGACGTCTGACGTTTGGACCGAGTCATTTCAGACTCAAAGTTTCATCGGTGTTACTGTTCATTTCCTCTCAAAAGGGTTGATATCAATTGAATCTCTTAGTCTTGGGCTATTCGCTCTGGGAAAAGACACACTGCAGAGTATTTATGCGAATTGCTGGAAAACATCGTTGCAGATTGGCAGATCACCAAAGAAAAAATTACAGCCCTGCTGACCGATGGTGGCGCCAATATAGTTCAAGCCACAGAATTATTTTTAGGAAAAGAAAAACATGTGCACTGTTTTGCACACGTATTGAATCTTATGTGTACAAAAAGTATACAAGCAACGGAAGGACTATCAAATCTTATCGAAAAAGTGAAAAGGATCGTATCATGGTTTCAACACAACACCGTCGCTATGGATGGTCTTAGATCGAAATTAAAAAATGAAGACTCGTTTGAAACAAAATTAATTTCAGACATGCCTACACGCAGGAACTCCACGTTTTATATGGTACAGAGATTCATAGACCTTTGTTCTGCAGTTTGATGTTGTGATTAATCACCAGACAGCACCCAACATGGTCACGGCAAGGGAAATAATGCACTTAAAAGAAATTTTGAAGTGCTTACATCCACTTGAAGCAGCAACAAAGGAGATATCAGGAGTAAAATATGTCACCGGAAGCATGATTCTTCCGATGACCAAAAATTTAAAGGATGCGATTGAAAGACTTAATCTTGAAAGTGCAATAGCCAACGATATAAAGATGAAGCTTCTAGAATAATGGAATAGAAGGTTTAATGATTTGGATCAAAGTAAGCCTTTGCTGGCGGTTTGTACTTTCCTAGACCCAAGATTTAAGGATTCATATTTTAACAATCTGATGACAGTCAGAGCTATATAAATGATTAACAAAGAAATCAAAATATTTGAAGAGAAGAAGTTGGCGTCAGAATCGTTAGACTCTGAGAGTCATTCCACAGATGAAAAGGCACAAGGTAAAGTTTTTGGGCATAGCTTCTCTAATATTATTTGTTAAATATTCTTAGTACAAATAATATTTGGTTTTCAGGGTTTTCACTATGGAGCCAACACCAAGAAAAAATCGACAAATCGTGGAAGATGAAAAAGAGTAGAAAAACGGACCAGCAAATATCACTGGATAAGACCCCAGAAATTAGTCCATTTAAAGAAAGACCCCATTCCATGTGGCAGAATAATAGAAAACCCATTTTCAATTTGGAACGACACGTTCCGTGTAGATTCTCCTCTACATAAAATTGCTAGAAAGCATCTATGCATGGTCGGGACATCAGTCCCTGCAGAACGATTGTTTTCAAAGGCTGGCGATATTATAGCATCTGATCGGAGTAGGCTATTAGGGAGCCATGCAAATAAATTGGCATTCTTGTCATCCTTGCCCAATGAAATGTGGTTAAGTTTTTAGTTCTTTTGGATTAGACTAGATTATTTTATATTATATAGATTTTTATTTCGTTGTACTTTATTGTTTTAGCAGCAAGTTTCATATATTTATTTTTTGTAGTTTCAGTATATATATCTTGAAGTCCAATTAATTTTAGTGTATGAATATTTTAAGACTTAAGTTAATTAATTTTATGAATATTTTTTCCATGAATATTTTTGATTTTGTTTATAGATAAAAGTATATGCAAAATATAAAGCAAAGGCATTATTTCAATTCATTTTCGCATTATATTATAATAACTAATGTTAATAAAGAACGAACATTAATTTCCGTCGATATATCGATACATCGATGTTTTTCTGGCGATATATCGTTAACAAGAAAATACAGCGTAAAATAAGCCTCCGCCGTGCAGAGCTTGAAATTTTGCTGAGAAATTTAGTTTGACTTAACACAATAATTAGAACGCTTTTTTATAAGCAAGTTATAAGACCGACAGTGGTTTATGGTATACCCATCAGTTTTTAAGTGGTAAAAACACATATGAAGGCTGTCTGTTTAACTCGAATCTGAACTGGATATTTCAGTCTAAAACCTTAATTTATCCAAGAAATTATATTTCCATTGTTAATTTCGAACAATCTATATCTCCATCCCAATCTGGAACTTTCACTAGTTTTGAAAGGTATACAAAATATACATCGAATCATTGCAGATTAGCTACTAACAATTAATTAGCATTTATAGCAAACAAATTTTAAGTATCAAGCCTCTAAAAACATCAAATCCCAGACTCTAAACTTTACTGGAATCCGATTTATAACCAGATAAAAAAATTCAATGAAAATCAGTAATAACATCTACTTTGGTTTTAAACAATGTTGCACACAGTTGAAAAAAAAACTTCGTAAATACATGGCCATTATCCTGCTTATTTTGCAAACTAGAAATAAAAACGCGGCATGATTCCATTAGCTTGCATTAAATTAAATCAGCCTCTACCACATATTTTGTTTCAGCATAATAAATGGCGAATGAAATTTTGAATTTAAATAAAGCCTCATTCATAACGAAATGACACAAAATGATATATCTAAATTGTAAATATATTGAATTGCGTTGCCTATACTTGCTTCCGTTAGCACTTTCTCGACATCTATGCCACTTGGGTAGAATCGTATGATTTCACTCCAAACGCCATATCTCGCATGTGTTTGTTCTTATGTCATCCAGCGAGTATTCTAGGATATATGAAAGCTTATGTTTAGAATAGCACAATGTCTCTTCAGTACACATATTGTGTCTCACAAAATGTATTACCATTCAGTTTAAGTAGCAGCACACATCTTCATTTTCGTTATAAACAATCAAATCAAGTTCGATATCCTCTAGGGATTTTCTTATGCTGCTCACATAATAGAAGCAAACCAGGGCGCCATACACCTACACATTCGTAAGTAGACCTAGCTCCTCATACATTTACATTGTATGATATTCAATGAATATTAGATTAGAATTTATCCTTCTTGGTTCGTTTCGTTCGTTTAGTTCGTCGTTTGGCTTGAGTCGTTTCGAAAACCTTCTAGATATGTTACTGTGCCTGGATGTAGTTTTGATTTATTTCAGCAGTCTTTTGCTAGCTTCGACTTATTTCCTTATTCTGTGACAGGCAAACTATGCATGCATGCGGAATTACTTCTTGGTTAGCCATAGTGTCGAATAGGAAGGGATGTCTTTACGAAAGATTAATAGGCTCTAAAAGATTTTGTAACTTGTAAGTTTAACTTTTATCAGATATCGGCAGCAAGTCTATGCGAGATAGCGGATTTTCTAGAAATTTTCGGAAATGGAGAAACGGAGGTTTGGGTGAAAGTCAGTGGCGGTTAAAAATAAAGATGGATAGGAAATACATGGACACCTTGTGAAGGGATTCCCACTGTGTACTGCGAAGGGATTCCAGATACGAGTATATGTGGAAAATGCTGGCTTTAGTGAAAGATTTTAGCTAGAAAGTGAAGCTTACCTAAAAGCATGCACAAACATTTAAACTGCACAGGCAATTATTTAAGAATGTATAGGTGATGTTTCTGAATTTTTTCGACAAGCCAGTTGTATATGAATCTTGAATATCTTCAGTAATTCTTTCAAAGATTGTCAACAAAAACTAGGAACGATGTCTCACTTTTGCTCGTGTCATATATGTCAATCGACAAGTATTCAATTTTTTCATATATGTTAAACGGTTACCTCTTACTCAATTAAAACTCACCAACTTCAGATAGACAAACAACTACCAAAAACTGCACCAGCAGTTCTCTCATTCGTGCTATTTTCGTAATGGTTTCCTTCCAAGCTCGAATATACTGATGAAAACAAAATAAAATGCATCATGGTTAAACTGCAGCAAGTCCGTTTCGAACAGACTACCGAGGCATGTTCCGATAGGAAAGGCAGTTTTTGACCATAAAACTTTTATCTTGACACCAAAACCAAACATATCAAAGTTTGCATGCTCAAAAACTATTAAAACTGTTTAATTTGCCTTTGTTTACTGACCATAGCAAGCAGACAAGCAAATGAGTGCTGGAATGCAACCAAAGTTGGCATTCTGGAATTGTCAAGGACGACTAAAGTTGTGCAAAAGTAAAAACGTTTATTGGTCCGTCGATTAGGAATGGTTCATACCGTTTACAGATGAAATGCTACCATGTCACTTGGAAATGAGTTGAAGATGAATCGCGACGAATCCAGTTAAATTAATCTACCCATGCTTTGCATTTTGTGCATTGTATTGAAAATAGGCATCCAGTTGGAAAATACATTTTTTGAAATATGTATAGTAAATTCAAGTGTCACTGCTTAAAATTGAAAGTTCTTTCAGCATTTTATTTCTGGTTCTTGAAAATCTTTCCAAATTTTTGGAGAAACCACAGGAAACAAGAATTTTAAGTTGCATCAAACTTGAAACTTTTGCTTCATTCGAAAATGGCAGAAAAACCGACGCAGATAACGGAATAAGAACCGGATCCCGAAATCGAAGTTGAGTGCAAAAGTTTCGTAAAGTTGTTTCGGCATAAACGTTGACACTCGAAGAAGAACTCTGCTGTTGTGCTGTGAGGCCAATGTGCAATCGTTATTGCTTCAACTTGCTTTTCTCTATATTATTATCTCTGTTTCCACTTGAAAGTTTTCCCAGAATTTCCACATAGCAATCTCTGGCTGACGCGTGAAATATATATGTACAATGTGGGGCGAGTATTCAAGCAAGTGCATTCGCGCTCATATGGCCACTGTTGTTGGCGACCTAAAAATTCCGTTTAGCAAGATAACAAGTTTTTATTTCATTTCACCGTTTTTGCTTCGCATTTCGTCCAGACGCCGTCTTCGTCGTCAGCTACGAAGATTTTCGTGGTAGTTGCACTTGCAGAGGAGTTCTCACTCCTTATTTTGCTCCTTAACGCATTTCGCTTTATTTTTCAGTTTTCCTTCAATGTCTCCACACAATGCATTGTACTGTTGCTATTTTTTTTGCCCGCTATTCTGCGCCTTGAGATTAGTTTCGGCTGGAATATGTTTTGTTTTCCCTTCGACTTCTTCGTTGCTTTCTTGTACATATTTGCTGCTTTTTGCTGTTATTGTTTCATTCGTAGGAAGAAACAAATTTTCCACTTACTTGAGTGTAAGTTTACGGAGAGGCACTTCTCGACAAAAAGGAGAGAAACGACTAGCGCGTTGTCCTCGAAAGATATGTGTTATCTTTCAAAGGGTTGCAGTTAAAGGCACATATGGTTGACATTTTGGTGCTACATAGTTTAGATCAAAGAAAGCGAAGAAGGCTCTCGCGTCAGGAAGTACCTTTGAAAGTTGAGTTTTACGGTTTATGGGGATGAAATGATAATTTCATAAAGTGAATTGAAATGAGACTGTGTTAATATAGAGAAAATGATGGTAGTTTCAATTGAAACTTGATCAAATTTAAATCACACTACGTAACACAAATCGTAAGTTTTCCATTTAAAGGAACATGCACCGCAAAGATATTCTCGTGTGGGGTACAATTGCACACAACTTGCTTTATTTCGGGACACGGAAATCAAAGCTTTTGGAGTTGTATGTCGTAAACACATCGATGAACTCAACTCAGTCCCCTACAAGCTCTTTTCCGTAGTCGAGTTCATACTACCATATTACAAACTAGTAGTCCCTTATTAACTTTTTAAGCTACACATACATGTTTTCTTTCAACACTAATCAATCAAAATTCAGTACTAATAAACGAACAAACTATTTTTATAGTAATGAATAACTAAAAATAAAAATATTCGTGGAAAAAAACATTTAAGGGTCGGTAGCTTAGCTCGCTAACGCGCTAGTCCGAAGCAACGATCTACTACCCGTGGGTTCGAATCCCGACGTTTTCATGTATTTGTTCGTCTTGTGTTGTCTTAACAGATAGCGACCGGGCATAAGGACTGTCCCAGTTCAATTTGATCCTTTGCTAAAAATCCTTTACTTTACTTTAAAGCACATAAAATGAAACCTAATAAGTTTAGGCAAATGGGGTTGTTTCTTTATTATAGATTAGGTATACATAAACTTTATTTGTAAACGTTAGTATCGCTAGGAGTGAACATTTTGATTTTTCAACTCAGGCTCGACATTAAGTTTTTCACAGAGGCCTTGTTAACGATTTCGAATGTTTTTTCTCCATTTTTTTCTGAAAGTCAAATACATTTTTAGCTTTCTTATTACTTTCCTCCAATACTCGTTTCATTTGAGCCCAGTATCGTTCTATTGGTCTAAGTTCAGGACAATTCGGTGGGCTAGCCTCCTTGGAGGCAATAGTGTCGTGGTTGCTTTTATACCACTCCAGTGTTTTTTAGCATAACGACTTGTTGGGAGTCTGGCCAAAACAACATGGACCATTCATGCCTATTAATGAAAAACAAAAATCGCTTCTGCAGATATTCTTCAACGTAAACTTGCGCTATATAAATAACGCTCCTTAGACTACATCGATCAATTGCCTGCCACACCATGTACTGTATTGGAAGTTTGGAACGAATTTCATTATATATTGATCGTATAATTTTCGAGCCCCCGTTTTTCCTACTTTCTGCTTTTCCTCCGATCGATCTTTCTACCGCTTAGATGTTCTCAGGCTGTAAGGTTTCTTCATTTGATCCACTGTTGACTTCGGTTTACCAGCAAATACTGCCATATATTGAACGGAAATGTTGGGTTTGGTCTCGAACTTCCGAACAATTTTCTTCGCTAAATCCTTGTCAATGCTTCCAGATTTTCTACCTCATCCTTTTTTCCTTGTAACAGCTAGTTCCTTCTTATAATTCACTATTACTCGTTTAACCGTTGAAAATTACGTTTTAATGTCCTTAGCAATCATTGAAAACTGTATTTCGGGATTTCCCACGTATTAGAAAATAATTTACTGTCTCCGTGTTGTAATACTTATATAGTTTTCTGTTCTTTATGTAGAAGGTTACCATATGGCCTAAAGATCTGGAGCAGATATACACACGGAAATATTCACAAAGTTAAAAGAGTCAAATTTATACCAACACTCCATTAATTAATACCAACACTCCATTAATTAACTGCTATATTAAAGCTTAAGTGGCGACTAGGCATAACACTAGCGCTTCCAAAAATAAGAAGAACTGTGGCACTCAAAGAATAATGGAATAATTTACATCGGCTTCTCCCATATGTGTCTCCCTACCGCCATACTAAGCATTCGCTTCAAAGGGTAATCCGTTGAGCTTAGGCATTATGATAAAAAAAAGAAGTACTTAAATATTGTGACCAATTAGCGGTGCTTTTAAAAACCGCTATAAAATTTTAAAAAAAATATAGTTTACTTGGATCGCGTATTTTTCTTTCATAATTTATTTCCATATTTTAATATGATAGTGAAATATTATTACCAAGAAGTTATCATAAAAAAAATCACATCAAACACTACTTGCAACTCGGAGGCCGTATGGACCATAAAGCGCATATAACTTAAATGCATTAAATGCTAGACCACGGAAATTTCAACACAAGCGATAAAACCTTTTAGAACGTAATACATATTTACCCCATAAAATATCTGCATTATAAATGCATCAATGAGTTTCAATTTAATAAAATCATAAAAGTTGTTGCTACAAAGGGAATTTAATGGCTTATTTGAACTTTCAAAGAGTTTAACTCGTTCTCAGAGTGAACGATTTGCATTTGATTTTTTTTTTTTAATATTTTGAGTCGGTTTTACAACAAACTTATTAGAAGACGTCTATCAATTTTGTAAATACTTTTAACACGTTGGCCAGTCGACTAGTCATAGCTGATAAAAAGAATATATATAATGTAATTTTGCGGCTAATAAAAGTTAATTATTTCATATTCAACTGTTTTCAGTTCTCGTTTCTTGAAAGTAATATATAAAAAGCTTGGAAAACAAGCAATATAAAAAGCTTGGGAAAAACCTTCGAATAACAGTGTGGTTATTTTAGCATTTTTTATGCTCATCCTTAGAAGTGCCAACTGTTCAGGCATGTGGTACGACACAAATCAAGGGGGCCACACTGGTATTCTTACAGAATGCCGAAGTAAGTATGGTCATGTTGCTGAGAATACGGACCACATGACTAAAATAATGTATATTTTGACAAAAATTTCCAGATCAAGATACCCAAAAGAACAGACTGGAAGAACAAGGTAGTCATCGACAACGGTGGCACCTGGATTTACACGACTGGATCATTATACTTACAAAATACAAATTGTCCCACATCTGGACACACATTAAAAAAAAGAGAATACATTGAAAATTGGACTGTAGTTATTTTACTGTATTCTATTTTAACTTTAATTTAAGCTTAATTTTTGATGCGAATCAAGCAGGATTTGGATGTTGATAGGGTCTTTTATAAGTTATTTTTGTAATTCAATTTAGAGATCCCGGAAGAATAGTGGCTGCTTATAGAATTGAATATCTTATAACACCTATCTATGGGATCATAGCATGCATAGGTAGTGTAGTGATTGTACTCCTTGAACAGAGTTGCATAGCTTGTGCGTCTTGGTTGATAACTTAAAGCAATTTTGTTCAAGAGATCTTCAACTTATAGTATCAATAGTTAAGCAAGCGCTTAGCGGTGTTCTTCTAGAGATACACCCAATTTTGAAGGATCAGTATGTATATGTTGTAATGGATATGATGAAAGATGCTGAAAGTCTTTCGGGTCGTAGAGGTTTCTCAAAGCTCTTTCTGAACAAATTATATACTAAGACTATGTAGTTCAAAAGCTGGACTTCATATTATGCAGGCATATTCCAATATGCCGCATCAGAGCGATCTATATGACTGATAAAAAAATTCAAGAATATATGCGTTAATATTCTTTAATTCTTTAGCACGTCTCTTAATGTTTCTTTAAGCGCATCTCGATTGTCCAATTGTATGACGATACCTGCAATTTGACGAACCTTTAAAGCAGTAAAAATTAATTCTTACGGGAAAAACTTATTACGTGGCAATTCTGATTATTAAGATTCAGATTATTCCCGTTGCGCCACTGTTCGAGAGATTGATGCTTGTAGCAAGGTTTCGTCAGATTGCGTGTTTGCGATGTGTTAGGTTTTTAAGTCGTCTACATAAAAGAGATAGGGTATACCAAACAGTATCCCAGACAGATCAGAAATGAAGATGTTAAAAAACAAGGGACTTAGGTGACTGCCTTGTGGTACTCCAGAAGATTTGAAAACTTTTTTAGATAAGTGGTCTTGGTATTTTACAAGCTGTGTTCGATCGCGAAGATAAGATCGGAGCCAGTTAGAAAGGAAACCGGATATACCAAAGTTCTAAAGATTTTGTACCAAAGTTTGATGTTCAACCCAGTCGAAAGCCTTACTGAAGTCCATACAGACTGCGTTAATTTGGAATCCTTTTTGCATTTCACAGAGCACATCAGAAACTTGGCTGATGAGATTCGTGCAAGTCGATATACTCTTACGAAATTCATGTTGTTGCTCATTTAGAATAGGGTCAATAATACGTCAATTCAAAACAGTAAACCTCTAGCTTCTCCCGAATGTGATTAACATATTTGCATATTTTGCTTTTATAGAAACCTAGCTGACCCAGCAAACCTCGTACCGCCTCAGTGACAGCAAGGCGTTTGCTGTATTAAAGTGAATGGAAATGATTCGCCTAGCATTGTTGCACTAGTTTCTGTTAAAATATTTGCTGGACGAATTACACTCGAGTCAATTACTTTCATTGAAGCACCTTGTGATATAAAAAAGCATTTCTTCTTGCGCAATGAAGATGATCACGTTGTTGACTTGTGCGATAAGCTCAACGATTTCTCATTGCCAATTGGGACGCTTGACGTACTGCCTCTCTTTGATCTTATGTTTGTGAAGCACGAAGTCGGGCCATACTAACGCGACGCTCTTCTCGAGTGATTTCTTTTTTACCTGCAATGGGTTGATTCGCAATATTCCGAAGTCTTACTGCATAGCGACTTCGATACATTTTCTGGCTCGCGGCTTTGTAAATAATACTGGAAAAATAAATGTTGATTACCGCGGCAATAATGTTTCAATAAATGATGATCATCGACCTCGTGGTAACTTTGGATAAAAAGCTGTATTTTAATTTGCACTTTGACAAAGTCTTAAGCAAGGCTAACAAGCAGCTGGGATTCATCAAAAGATGTGCGAAGGAATTCAACAACCTATGGGTCACGAAGTCTTTATACATAGCTCTAGTTCGACCATTGCTTGATCATGCATGTCCTAAGACCTTTGGACTTTTGATGTCCATAGCGATAGGCTCGAATCAGTACTGAAGCAGTTCTTGTTCTTCGCATTGGGAGATTTGTATAATTCAAAAGAATTTAATAATTCACCTTCAGATAGAGGCTAAATCTTTTAAACCTATCAAATCTATCTTCGCGGAGGATAGTTGTATGCTCCTGCTTTACTTTTGATCTTATTAGCGGCTTGATCAATGTTGTGTTCCTGTCCAATATGATAGCCTTCAACGATTCAGGTTTACTGAACGAACACCGACACCAAACAGTTTATGCCCACAGTGAGCCAATCAACAAATGCTGTAAAATATACAACAGTTTCGCATAATACTATTCTTCAACTATTTCCAGACCTAGGTTTAAAACGAAGGTGCTCACTTCATAAATGCCCCTATCCAATTCCCTACCAAAGATGGTTATATTTTTCAAATTTTTGTTTTGTATTTTTAATCATGTGCATTTTAAATGTATTTAAATTGTTAAATATTAGTTGAAAGTGTTTTTCGCACGACTTGTTAGGTTCAAATAAATAAATTAATAAATAAAATCGCGACCCACGTCTGCACAGTTAGCTCAATGGCGTCGCATACAGATTTAAATTTTTTGGTTATATTTTTTTCATACGAAATATAATGAGAAATTGAATTTACTTCACAAATTTTTGTTTGTCAATTTATCCGATGTTTTCATAATTATTCTGCTATTCGGGGCGGAGACAAATCCAACAAACCAAGTCATAATAATTGGTCCACCCATTCTAGAGTTATAAATGGTGTAGCTAACCCGACTTTTTTTATTTAACTTTATTTAACTCTCAACTTTTTCTTATTATTTTGAAGTGAATATCATGACTGTGAAAAGTTATGAATTGTGATGAATTTGTTCGTATGAATAAGTATTCTTATACTTTTATCCTTACTAAATTGATAGAAACTACGATTAACTGATATTTTGATAAACAAAAGTTTTTTGCTGACTAATTTATTCATCATGGGAAACCATCATATTGAATTTTATTAGAAGCATGAACCAAACAGGATGCGTTTATACCAATTACGTTCTACAGACTTTTATCGAGTCACTAGATTTATACCACTTTGAAATATTATTGGAAACTAAAAGCTTAAAAAAAAATCTTGGCCCCTTTTAGCATACGCACAAATACAAAATACATTTCATACAGAAATTTCATAAAAAAACAGCAGCCAACGATACCCTTTTTTATCATTTTTTCGAATTCAGCTTCCCGTTCAGCATTACAACAGGAAAAAAAAACAATATTGTTCCCGGCGGTTACATCCCAACTACAGCGCGGAAAAAATGATGAAGCACATCAACAGTCACGGCACAGGTGCATGGCGACCATAAAACGATTTGCATAGATTTTGTTTAGGGGCATCCTTCCATCACCGACCAGACCATCCAGTAGCACAACGCTGAGCAACAATAATAATTTCACAAGTGATTTACTTCTGTTGTCCGGGCATCTCTACCCATTCGGGCATACATATCTATGAATATGTATCATGGAATATGTATGGTATAATTTTTTGCATTTTTTATTCACATTTCGTTCCAAAAGACTTTATTGTATCGCGTCAGGTTGAAAACGTGAATCAATAAAATTGTAAATATTTTAAAAGGATAACGAGATACGATGAACATGGAGGTATCATAAGGGTGTTTGATGATGTAATAGAAACATGTTTACCATTGAAATGGAAATGCGAGTGGTATGGAGATGAAAGAATTTTTCTTGTAGCATTTTTAACTGAAAATTGATCTAATGAACATACAAACCACGTTGTCTACTGTTTTTTTGGTTGTGATGAAAGTAATTTACTCAGCTTTTTGCTGAGCTTTTTGCTTGCCTTTCCATACATTACCGGCTCAAATTTTATCGCGAGAAAGTATTGATGAAATTTTTCGAATTGACGGATCATTAGGGCTACATACCGCTCCTACAGTTCGTTAAGTTTTCAGATTATTTTTACCTGAAACGAGAAAATAAACATAAGTTAATTTAAAGGAAAATTATATTTGATAATATTTTTGAAGTAAAAAGTCGAATGACATCATAAATTATAGCGCCATTCGACTATTTACTTTAATTATAGTTCATAATTATTCAACTAAAATAGGAGAGGTTCACACAAAAGCTATATCAATTTTCGCAAAAAATAATACCGATAAACCATTAGCGATGAAAAGGAATCAAATCAAAGGATTATCCAGGTGTCAATCGCTTAGCAAAACACCTCATCAGCACATAATATCACAACATGCATATTTGCAGCACGGTCACGTGACGAGCAGGTGAATGTTCCTCCGCAAATTTACTCTATAACTCTATATGCACAGACGCGAGCACATATTATCGGGCAAGAGCTGCCATTTAGTCTGCGTAATAGTCATTTCCTGTATATCTCCTGCACTTAGAACGAGTACTAGTACGGGTACGTCGTCTCTACAATTCTCAATCGCAGTGCCTATGTACATATTAACTTCAGGCATGTCGACAGCAACTACGGCAGTAGTTGCAAATGTAGCCACCGCAATGTCGAATAATCAATGAAAAGCTTGCAAACAAGATTCGTAGAGATTCTGGCGTAGAGCACTACATGTACTTCGATGCAGTGCAGTGGAGTTTAGTGCAAAATGGCTCTCTATAAAAAGTATATATCGGATAAATTTGGACAATGTCTGCAGGATTTATTCAAGTCGAAATTCTGCCCGTCTGTATGCAAGCCTATACATATCAAGGGTTTCGCAGAGTTATGTAAAACTTACACTCAACATTAACATACAATCTAGCGTCACTCCAAAACAGCAAGGTTACCAGTCGCTGCCGCCATGCTTTCATTAGCTTTACTACGCGATTTCAACATTTTGAGATCTGTCACGATGCCAAATTGGAAATGCATCAATGAAGATTCCACCATGGCCTTTACGATTTTTTCACTACGGCCGTGATTAGAGAGTCCCAAAAGGATTCCATAGTAGTGTCCCGCAGCAAACAGACGAACGCTATACATAAGTCAACATCAACTGTATACGTCACACCTAAACACCATTTAGGATTGTGCAGAATGCAAACAACCCGGACGGGTCTTTGAACCTTGGAGACATTGCCCCATGGAAGCGATACCGTTCTGATGATACTGATGATGACGATTCCGATGATGACTGCCATGATAATACCGTACTCGTACTAGAGCTCCTCCCGACTCGGGAGAACGAACCGGCATTTCGAAATGATTGGGAAAAATGAAAAAGTTCTGATCTCATTCATTCACTACGGAAAATAGGCTCAGACCAACAATGAACGTAAGCATACAGCCACAATATTATGCACATTGCATCATGATATTCAACGGCATGGCACCCGGCAACAACGGTATTATGCTTTTCAATATAAAGCGTTCGCATTCAGTGCAGCATCCATTCCGAGAGCTGTTTTTTCGTCGTTTAGCTTTTATCAGTACGAGCAAAAAATCACCCAAATGAAAGAATGCAAAAAATGATGAAAATCGCACAGATCTGTCTGCTGTGCTGCAAGCGGTGTTCAGGCAATCAATAGATGCAATACAA
Source organism: Nemotelus pantherinus (assembly GCA_963978885.1). Classification (NCBI taxonomy): domain Eukaryota; kingdom Metazoa; phylum Arthropoda; class Insecta; order Diptera; family Stratiomyidae; genus Nemotelus; species Nemotelus pantherinus. The sequence goes on along the minus strand of OZ022264.1, from coordinate 205,627,530 downwards.
TGCCTACTGTCAAGTATTTTATGATATCTTTTGTGTACGGTATGGCATAAGATGGATTGTCGCAATTGATCGGGGTTTTAATTTATTGTCGCCGGGACTTTAAGTATTTTTACGGAATGCATTGCATAACTGTTGCGGTGTGGTTTCTTCGGTTTTTTTTTTTGATAGACAGGTTGGAAGTTATTGTTCTGGTCGTTATGTCAGACTATGTAGGACAAAAATGAAATTGGCCAACAGATTGATGATTGACCGCACAGTTGGCAAACTGGTGTACGGTTTTTTTCTAACGTATTTAGTAGTGCACGACGCATAAAATGACCATCGATAATTCAAAATTTTTCAATCTTGAATGACATTGTAACCGGGGACAATTACAACAGGTAGGCGAAGCAAATCGAATATTTACTAAAGTGTTATTATGTTTGAAGATTTATTTAAAATGGCTGAGAACAACAAATATGTATATCATAGACATTTTGAGTGACATCAGTAATACTTGAGCCTTATTTTTGAATGACAGCTATAGTCTCTTCACTTTATCTACTTTCCATCTTGGAAACGTGGCAGACGTACTTAAGCATCGAATAATTATCTTTATCAGATTTCGATACATTTACGAAAGTGAAACTTTCGATAGTTTATAAAAAAATGCTTTTAGAATACAAACTATATCAGCATTCTTCACCGAATCGTTTAATTTAAGACAAATCAGTAAGACATAAGTATTTCAAAAATGACACTAAGACGCTACCTAACGCTGAAATGCAAAACATTGCAAATTAAAACATAGCAAATCATTTACTATGATTAGTATCAGTGAACAGTTTCGATGTCTCAGAAATAATATCTTTCAACCCCCATAATGCGCAATAAATGAATCAATACATATTAAAAGGAAAAAATGCATCAAAATGAAAGTCATAGCAACATAAAGCCTTGAGGTTTGTCTTCCTTAAAGGCAAGACAATTAAGAGTCATTTTTTCCTCACAAGGTGCTAACAAAGCGTGAGCATCACGTGTGTTGTTTATTTTTAAAATAAACACCAGCCAAGGTAGTAGAGCGCTAGCTTACAGCATGTGCAGTCTATAGTTCGAATTCAACCGTAGTCATCCACTGAGTTTCAAGGTTATCTAGCTGTGAGTCACGGGGCGTAGGTCATATATTGCGAATGGAGCTCATATGTTTCTAATCATGAACGACCCGCATAAATGTAGATTAGCTGTGAATGACAAATAAGCAGTCCACGACCGGGAACGGTACGAAATAAGAGGGGAGGAAATGCCCTTTGAAACCAATAAACTCTCTACAAAACGAGCTATCACCATCCTCCACTAAGGATTCAATCTGGCCGCAGCTATAAACGGGTGTGGAAAGAAACCCGGAATAAAACCCCAGGATAAGCATTCGAACTTCGGAAGGAGTCGTTATTTCTGGCGGGTACTTTTCCAGCTAACCTGGAAGGAATTCGACAGCTTGTTACCCTCCCGCTCTAAGTAGGTTCGAATCTTTGGGTCCAAAGATGGGCGTGGGCATCACTCGCTTACCCTAATGTATGGGCCGTGACCCACCGAGCGAGGTTTGGCTCACCAGATTCAGTTTTGGGTGTCGATGTGCGAAAGCCCGCACACCGTTTTTCGTAACCTAATCGCTTCCGCATGAAAATACACCGGCATCACGTGGCACAATCCATCTCTACAAATTCTTCACCACTGCTTTTCCTTTTGCTGTCTATTCCGGTTCAAGTACTGCTCACAATCCTAACAAGAATCTAACCCAATATCTTATCTAACGTAAATAGTCCTGTCCAATCTAAAAGATAATCTCAGTTCAGTGTAACGGTATTTTTTCCCTGCTCTTCTTCTGTTCTTTATTTATTTATTAATGCACTCAACAACGACCAATTGCATAATCATTTACTTCAAGGTTCTTTTCTTTTGCAACCTTCTCGATGCTATTTCATTTTTTAGCAAGCGGTCGTATTTCGTACGTACTCCACCACTCGCTTTGAACAATAATTTCACATAACCAATTTTCAGTTTCTACGGCCTAATAAATTTAACCAATATAGATAAAACTATTAAAAAACTGCCTAAAAAATAAACACGGAGACCCCGCTCGCCTAAAGTTTTTCAACGCTTTTTCTGCATCAAGAAATATCTCTTTAAAACTTATCACTATTTTTCTTTTCAACTTTTCACCTGCACTTCGTCACTTCTGCAGCTACTCAGATATTTTTCGATCGTTACCACCTATTCCAGGGGGCCCGGTAGCTCTGCTCGCTAAGGCGTCAGGCCGAAAAGTGGCGTGCTACGGGGCCTACGGGGTTTGAATCCCGCCAGTGTCATGGCTGTTAGTGTGAATGCGTGTGATTGTCTATGAGGATGGCAAATGGGCCTAAACTGGTGGCCTAATGCTGACCGCGTTTCCGGCAGCCCTATTCACTAACCTAATCTACCACCAATTCCAACCCTCTACCGCAAAGCTCTTTTTATGCCGGGACTTAAATTTTCAGTTCATTTGTCGACACACGCGAGTACAAGAAAAATGGTCCGGGACGCCAAAGAAGTTGCTTTCAGGCATCTAACCAATGAAAAAAATCCCTGGTGAGCTGATGAAGGATAGTATCCAGTAGGTGAGGTATGAATAGACTAAAGCCGAGAGATCTAAAAGAAGTTGCAGCGAAGGCTTCACTTAGAGGCAATGATTATCTCCACTATGGAAGGCCAACTGTATGTGAACATCCTGCAAAATGTTAAAATGCTCCCTGCTCTAAGCAATATGTGTCATAGCATGACTAACATCAGATGGACGCTGAAGCAAGCAAGCGAAACCGAGCATAATTAATTTCAGAAGAAAATGGAAACCTCTCTTCATGAACTGGTAAACTTACAAAGTTGGCGATGAAATCTTCAGTGCTTTTGGCAAAAATGGAAAAATCTAGCATAAAATAACCTAGAAAGTCCTTTAGAGATACTCAAATGGCAATTTTACATCCCGCTGTCGATCAGGCTCGCAAGCAACTTATGAACGACTTATAACTCAAAGACACAATAGTTAGTTAGCAAACACTACGCCCATAGTGGGCACTAAGGAGTAGTTGTTAAGATAAACTGCGCTTGTAGCAAGAGCACAACGTGGTGGAATATCTAGAGCAAAACTATAATCAACTGATCGTCGAAAATGCTTGACAAACAAACATTCTTAGAAATGCTACCTCAGGACATGGAGTTGGATGGAATTGATTTGATGACGGTTCTCTTCAACCAGGAAGACAAATTATTGGTGGAAGCTGAAAATTCAGAAGCTCCGAAAAAAGAACTATAGCAACTATTGCTAGAATAGACCAAAGCACGAAGATCTGCAAAACCAGTGCAAAGACGGTCGGGAGAAGCTTCAACTTGCGTTTGCTCAGAGTAAGTGGAAACACTTTAGGAATCTGCAATTTTCAGCTGTGATGTAAGCAGCCATACCGGCCTGGATCCAATACCAATTAGAGCGCTAAAACTAGCAATCATAAAGATACAAAAAGTCTTTTCCAATGTGTTTACAACGTGCCTACGCGGAGGCTTTCAAGCAGTCAATGTGACAGAAATTGGCTCTCCTGCCTTAGCAAATTAAACTTTTCAAAGGACCACCATCTTCTGGATCACCACGTATATTGAATACTCTGTGAAAAGTTTTTGAGCTGGTAAAATAGCGGTTGCTTTCGAAAGTTGATAGCAAAAGGGAATTATCACACCATCATTTTGGTTTTGAAAACGATTAAATGTAGACGCTGATAGGATGGAGATAGGAGATAAGATAGGAGATAACAAGAACTTGTGTAGACCTGGGGATTGTCTTCAGCTCCGGAAAGTGGAGGTATCATTTTGTTCGATAACAGAGCGCTATTATACTTAGCATGTAAAACCTTCGACATTTTTAGCGAAAGAATCTTATGCAACGACTCAGACGAATGATCAAAGCTTTACCTGATAACGGTAGGAGTATACGCAAGTATCGTTCTTTGGAGAAAAGAAGGAGGTGAATCTAGTCGATAAAAATTAAACATAACGAGCCATGCAGTATCTTTCGAAGATTTTTACTTTCCAAAAGCCAAGAAACGTAGCTGTAAAAAGGTACCAAAGCAGAATCCGGTGAAGAATGAGAGATGGAAACTATTACTCCACACTCTTGTACATTAAGTGTGAAGATACCACAAAATAAAATATTAGGCACCTAATTTTACCGAAATTATCTCTCAAACCTCATAAAATTTCATCAAGCTATAACTGCACACTTTTGCTTCTCTGTTCATCAACGATTAAATTTCCTCTAAACCTAAAAAAAAGCAAAGACAAGCTTGAAACAGTACGCAGCATATTCACCAGGATTCAAATGTTTTCATTCAATTGCATTAATTCACTTTATTTTCTTCACATTTAGAAACTTCTTGGCTTCTTATGTCTTCCAGTTAGTCTTCATATAACCTCTACTTCTTCCTGCCTTATAAGCTTTATGCAACTCATTTTTATGAAAATTTTCCTGAAACAATTTATTCGTTTCTCTAAAGAAACTGTACCAGATCCTAGAAAATCCAATCTTTTTTCCATTCTCGTTCGAAGCCATTATTTAGCTGGCAGTGCGGTAAAAACGATATTTCTCAGTATTTATGGAGATAAACGATGGAAAAAAAACTGAAGAAGAAATTTATAGAAAGAAAGTTCACTGCACAGCGTGAGCTATGCTGCAGGTGAAACAATGATGAATTGTTGATTATTTTTATTCTTGAAAATATTGAAACGACGAATTTTACTCTATTGTTTTTGAAATAAAGGAAACTCTGATACTAATTTAGTGTTTGGTTGAAAATATCCATTTTCTTTTTGAATGTTTTTGAGTTATTATTTGTTTTACAACATTGATAATGCAACTTATGCATTATTACCAGTCAATAATCTCACACAGTGACCACAGTTTTCACATTGTTATCTTGAAAGCACATTTAATGTACAAGCACTATATTTCTATTTATTTCTTACTATTTGGAATTTATTAACACCTCTTAAAACCGAGTTGATTCAATCTGATCAGAGTAAAGTTTTAAAGAATGTTTATCTGAAACCATAGCATTTCTATCTCGCAATAATTTGCGTTACTCAAAAAATGTTTACTGATTATTTGAGATGGAAATGAAATGAACATGAATTTCGATGCTATGCAAAACTGGCATTGGATGCTATCAAAAATTTATTTTCTGGGTGTCAATGCATTAATTTTTTCTCTTAATTAACTTCGGTAGAAATTTCATACCTGGTATATGAAAGATGGTATATAGGATGAATGATTGAAAATTGCAAAATTTCCCTGCGAAATTTTGTCTATATATAGGAAGTCATTACATAGTTGGACTGCTCTTCAAATAGTTTAAAGTCGGCAAAAATTCGATTCAAAATCTTTGAATTAATCATTAATGATTCAATTGATTATTCAATCTATCAGTAATCAATCGATTAGTAAACATTTGAACTTGGCCTGACAATTCCTGGAATAAAGAAGGGTATCATGATCACAAAGCAGAGAATAAAGAAGGGAACCGTGATCAAAAATGAATAACCTTTATGAGTAAATGATATTGGCCCACGTTGGGCGCAAATATGTAACAGCATTTCTTCGCCCAAACTAAGGATTTTAAGAAAATCTCTTCGAAGTATTGCATAATTTTTAGTATTTGTCTTTTGTTTAAAGGGTTAGTCCACTGTTAAACTGCTCAAAATGAACTTTTTTTTTTAAACAGCTACAAAAAAAAAACTATTCAAGATATCGATTTGAAATTTAACATACATCTTTATTGAAGTTTAAAGTTAACATTTTCATTGGAAAAAATTATTAGAAAGCAAAATGGCGACCACCCCAATGAATCGCTGCAGCACCGCCGAAAAAAAAGCAAATTGCGCCTCGTAAATTCCTGGACAAAATAAGCATCTGTGAACAAATTACCAAACATATTTCATTAGTTTTGAGTATAAAGGACTGCACGGGCCTAAATTCTACTAGATTACTAATTATAGACTCCTAGTTCTACTCAGATAATCAAGAAAAAAAACTCTCTAGTCATTCAGTTCATCATACGTTTGTACATAGGTCCTCATTTTCCGAGCTGCAGCCAATGAATTTCTACAAAAAATATACATACAATAAAAATAATCTTCATCCATGTTGATATTTACTCGTTCGATTTATTGAATTCCATTTCATTCCCTCTCTCCAGCCTGCATCATACTACTTTGAAATTCAACTGAAGTCATAGCTCTATGAGATTTACTACCGTTTACCGAATTGATTCGATCCTGTTAGTGTTTTGTTTCGACTTTTTTTTCACACCATGCATGATACTGCCTCGGCACATACAAAGGAGGATTAAGGGTTTTCGTCGGTAATACTTAATCCGATGGAAACTGTTCCAAGCACGCGATTCATTTCTTCATGATAAGTGTACGAATGATTGAATACGATGAACAATAGGAAATAATTTAATATTTTCAGGGTAAAAGTGATGATGTGGATATGAAGACCGGTGGAAACTGTTAAAATTGTATATGACGTCATCTGTGGGATATCATGGCCCATGGGACCAACGGTTGAATTTGATGTTGGATTTGAGTAATAACATTTGATTGTACATTAAAACTGCACACAATAAAACTGCATTTCGTACAAAGCATATTAATTTGATAAGAATTAAATGGTTCAGTGATTTGCTTTCAAATATAAGATGATCAGATGCTGTGAGGAGCACAGTGGCTGGTTCTGACAGGCAGTTTGAAACATTTTGATGGTCTGAAGGAGCAAAGTCATGTTGTAATTTTGGCTAACGGTCAACCGAAATAAATATCGAGTTGCTTCAATTTACACAATGACACCGGTTTTGATTTATCTGAAAGTTATATTCTCACAAATTTATATGAAATCAGGTAAAAAAAAAATCAAATTTTAAATGTTTAGGGGAACAACACTTGAAAAAATGCTTTTCACAAATCAGTAATCAAAAGCAATTGAAGCAACGAGACTAAATCTCCTGAGATTTTTCGTTGATTTACGTGCAAGCAACCAAATTCATTCTCTTGAGATTTTTAATGTCATTTCAAAAGTTCACAGCCCATTTTGGCTCTTTACTTCTATTTATTTCTACCACAATAATTTCTTTGAAAAATGCCTTGACAGTATTGCAGCCATTCTCAATATCTCGTGCTTCTCGTTCATAGAGTCTCGACAAAACTTCCACATACATCCTATATACGATTGCACAAATATCAATTGGTACCGTACACCATGCACAGAGTGCAAGTACAAAGTTAATTGCATATTGGCTGAGTGGCTTCTAATAAAATTCCAAATGGTATGTTGAGGTTCTTCAAGGCAAACAGCTAACATTCCACTCGAATGAGCTAACAACGGTTCGGATTTAATACCTGTCGGCTGTTTGTCTTGTCCCATTCCAATTTGGACAAAGTGGTTTCGTGCTATATGTTGTGTGCACCGCCGTGCTGGTATCTTTAAGGTATGGGGACATGTATGTATGTTGCATGCATGCTTGTAGCCTGGATTGCAGCCTGCACTACTCTGTGCATGCTGCTTGCCTCGGGCTTCCGTTTTTGATTCTATTCATTGGCTTTATTACTGCCCGACACCGCCACGAATGTACGGTATGCATCGTACAGTCAAGTGATACGTTACGGTATGTTAAATTCAAAATGGGGTGAATGGGGTGCAAAATTCGGTATAGGCATATTACCGAGATTTCAAAGCAGTTAAAAATGAGAAAGCTTTCGGGTACTTCTGATCATTCATTTAAGCCTAAAGATTTTGATTTCAGGAAGCATATACATATGTACATATATCTAGATTGGACTACCTACAGAGTGGAATCAAAGCCCTAACAAATCTTTTTTAAATAATCTTTGATACGACTTCTATTGTTTTCAATACGATCTGGCTTCGACTATATAGTGTGCTTTGACAGTAACACTCTCCATTTTTGAAGCAATATTTTACATAAAAATTAAAATAAATATGGCTAGTATTCCAAAAGTTTTCGGCTTAGCTGGTGCGAATCAATGAAAGGTCGCACTTTGTCGCTATTAAGCCATAAAGCTATCGCAAAAATTCAAGGTACACGGAAGGTTACAAATATCCCATTGATCCCACACCAGAAGACTCCATTCATATCCACATAGTGGAATATCACCTCTTACAATTTCTTTCTCCCTGCTAGTGAAAACCTTTTGTAAGCATTCAGCTTTTCAATCCACTTTCAGTCCATCATACATATCTCATGTGCAATGTTCGCTCACCTTTCTTTTCATTGAATAGATCACCTACGCAATTTTCACACTTAAGCACAAATACCAGCAGAATGAGCATCGCTGTGTCAGTTGCATTTTAACCGGTTCGAATTGAAGAGGAAAAAGCCATGTGATAATGCGGAAAAGTTGAGAGTTTTATGCACTCGTAGTCTTGTATTGGAGCCGTACGATTGCGAAATGTTGATGAAGACGATGATGCTGGTGACAGACGGATACGCCAATGAGGCACTTTAGAACAACAAGAGATTTTCAGTGGAATACTGTGCAAAGTGATATGGAGCGAAAGTATCTTACAACTGCAACTGGCATGTTAGCTTTTTATGAATTGAAGTTGAGAGGCGTTCGAAAAACCTTTTCTTTTGAATTGGATTGAACTGATGTCGAAAGCTGTACGGAAATTGACTTATAAAGGAACGAAAATGAGTGATTGAGTGTAATAGATGGATTATTCTTGTTTTGGAATATTATAAGGACTTTGATTCTGATGAAATCAAAAAGAGGTAATAGCAGTAACTTAAGTTTATATACCATGTAATTCCTTGGCTACTCATTAAAGGTAACTTTTCAAATTTAGACTGCAATGTCTGTTTCTATATAGAAAAACGTGTGTGTGTGGAACATGCAAACGAAATTAGCAACTTATATCCACTCAAGAAGAAACTCTGGTCGATGAACATTCGGCCATGAAAAACACGTACAGCTCTGCATTTAGCTTCGGCATACGAAATTCGAACTTTTTAGCGATTCATCACTCACTTAATCGAAGGAAATATTACGAAAAGCGATCAAAAATAATTAAAAAATTTCGAAAATTCGACCAAAACAATGTTTGGTGTTGCTTTCGCTTAGTACGGCAAACTTTACATAGTGTTTTATTCATTCGTTTTTCTGTTCTTTTGTGCAAGGGAATGCAAGCACGTAAATGAGCAACTGATTCGGGATTCAGGTTGAGTGAAATCGACTCATCCTTAAAAACAGAAAGGTGTTTGACTACATTTGGCGTTACGGTTTAATTCACGAGATCCGATTAGGAGTGTTGGTCAACACGAGTTGGTCAACAATTTTTCGTTTTTCGTGTCTCGGCGCGAGCTAACGACTGATCGAGCAAGAGAAGAGAACGAAAAGAAGCAAACCGTTATTTAATTGATTTGAGTTATATTTCTTCTCTTAATTCTTTACTGTTAATGAAGTCTTATCGTTGCTTATGAATTGAGCTATTTTGAGCTTAGGTTTTTAGTAAATTTTCTACAGATAACAGTTTCGAGCCCGATATGGTCAACTCTTCACTGTGGGTGGTTGTTAGGAAACGTTAAGCTTAGATATGAATACATTCATTATGCGTTTAAGAATAAATACAATTTTGTAAAAATATTGAAAAACTGTAGGAATGACGCTACTCTTGCCCTCAAATATTTGAAATTTTCCTTTATAATATTTTGTTATATCATTAAATCTATTTACATTCTTTATTCCCCTTTCGCTTATAATTTGACATGAACCAGTCCATAAAAAAAAAATGTCTTTATTTTCATGAGCAAAATTTGACAGCCGCGAAGAGAAGTGAAAGTAATGATAGATATAAAAAATTAACAATATTTCCCTTTGTTCTCTTTGTTTCAAACCAGAAGTTGAAGCAAATTTCAAATTTAACTAAAAGTATTTTTCATTTATTCTATTTGGATGAATATTAATAAGTTAAAGAATGTGAAATTTATCCCAAGAATATTTTCTGTTTTTTTATCTAGTAGTAGTAGTAAACTCCATATTTTGCCAACATTTGTAGTTTTCGTAAACTGTCCAGAAATTCGATAATTTATGTGTTCATTCTTTTGAATAATGAGCTTTTTTATCTGAACGAGCATTTAAATTTTATTGTGGCAGATATTCACGAGAAAAATATACATAGAAACAATATCAACTACCTATATTCAGCGAGTAATACCACCTATCCAAACCAACCAAAGACTAAACTCAATAAAGAGAATAATTTATCCAATGTACATATATTACTTTCGATTCGATTGCGATATATCGAACAAATTGATATTTACATTTCAATATATCGCAAAGTATCGACATAGAGTTTCGATATATCATACTGGAAAAAATGTCGATCTATTTTTTACATAAACATCTCTAGATCCGTCAACCGATCATATCTAGTGCAATTTCTGCCTCAGTGACGTGACATGTGCAGGATTTTGTTGTTGTATTTAATGTTCTTAACAAAATTTGATCTGCTCGGGAGTGCAGATCAAATTTTGTTAAGTGCATCGGGATCAACAGATGACTTTTGCCTTCAAATGTCCCAACCCAAGCTATATTTCAAACTATCCTCCTATTTCCTTCCTTTCTTGCCTTAATATACAAGCTGATGAGCTACACACCGACTTTTCGTAAGTTTTTGATTCTGTTGACCACAAGCTTTTTCTTATAAAGTTCGGATTTTGTGGGTTATCTGGTCTACCCTAGTCTTGTTTTTGATCATACTTGTGCTTGAAATGTGAATTCTGTCATTATACCTTTCCGTCTTGTCTTCGGCATTCCCCAAGGTTCGATACTATTTTTTTTTTTATTTAATATTACCATTATTATTCCTACGTTTTATTAATGATTACCCTCTTTTTATTTGCTTTTCCTACCTTCTGTTTCCTGATGGTTTTAAGGTATTTTGGAGCAATTGAAATATTCGACGATTATCTAGGGGTCCAAAATGATTTTTGGATTCAGTATTAGTTCTATAAAAATTTCTTTACTCTGAATGTACATATCCAAAGCTCAAATTTCACCGACACGCGGAGCATATAGCTATTAAGGCCTCTTGTTTGTCCAGTTTTGTCCTCAGATGTTCCACTTCTTTCGCTATTATATTTCCTTCTCTTTGTCGTGCTTCTTAGTTGTCTGTAACACTCTTAAATATTCTTATCAAGTCTAGTCTTCCCAGGATGCATATATGTATATCAAAGTGGTGCAGCATGCTCTCCGAATTAAAATCTTTAATAAGAGTCTGAGCTCTGCAAGCTCGTCATCATAATTGATCTCAGGTTATTTTTTCTTCTGTACTCTGTTGTCTGTCATATCATTTTTCACTATTAGGTTTTTTATTTTGCTTTTCGTTATTATTATTATTTCATATTATTATTTTTTCTTCTTCGATTTTCCTTCCAACAATTGCCACGCAAAAGATAGGTTTGTGAATCATGATATCCCTAGCCATCAAAAGTACTGAAATCAATAACCAGAAGAGAAATCCATGTGTGTCAACTGTGACAGTGAGCATCCCGCAAACTGTGGTGATTGTCTCGAAAATCCCACAAAAATAAAAATAAACTCTCCGCTCAAACAGGGACGATCCTTTCACTTCCTAACCTTAGCACATTTCTAAAACCACATTCAAATCTCCACGTACCTCTAAGTCCAAATAGCCTTTCGAGCATTTGTGACACTTATTGGCCATCACACAGCAGGTTCACTGATTGATGAAAGACAAAATCGCTGATATCCTACAGGAAATGCTCCCTACTCACCAGAATCACCAGAAGTGAAAAGACACAGCTGTATTTTTATCCTTATTTGGAATGTGAATTCCATATTTTCCAAAAAGAGAAAGTGATTGCAGGACTGACATCATTCTCACATAAGATTTTTAAAACCAGACGGTCAGTTCCAAATCCCCAATTCTTTAGTTTTTTCCCAAATTCATATCTGCTTTTTATTATATTTTATTTTTCCCAAATTCATATCATATCTGCTGCAAGAGCAATCAATCACGACACTGACCAGAAGCATTACTCAGGCAAAAGAACACTGTACATTAAAAGCCTAAACCAAGGAAAACCACGAGCTCCCTTACACCATCAAAATCCTCATTTGAAAGCAAATCAACGTCCCTATTAACCAGTTGAAAAACGAGCAATGAGAACTCTTCATGGATTACATTGAGCTCAGAAGTGACTCGTTTTGTAGGCTGCCTAAAAACTTCAAGACAAAAAACAAACTAATCATACCTCCTATGGTGCAACAGGTCTGAAATTCAAAGAAATACACAAAACAAAGGCATCTTTTCGGATGACAACGTCAGCGAGGGAGATCGCACTGATTAAATAAGTGCAAAGCTACTAAGTTTAAGAGCTTCAAAGGATGGTTTAGTATCTTATCAGGTTAAAGGAATTCAAACTTTTGGTGCACAAAGTCACAAAATTACAATCTCCAGGGCCGAATATTTGCCTTCAGTTCAAGAAATGATATTTATGATCACTTGCACTATGATCATAGTACCTGGAGCTATAAAATAAAGCTGTAATAAGCCAAATTGTCATACATTATGGGGGTTTTTTTAGTATTACCTAAAATAACCTCAACTACTGTCACCAGAATCTGAGCAATTATCGTTAAGGTGAGCCGGACAATAGCTTTCTAAGGAGCTCGTTTAGCTTAGTGGGAAGAGCTCTTAAAGCATAGGGTCACCGGTTTAAAGCCATTATTATATGCTCTCATTAACAATAAACTTGTGGAACACATTTTCTTCCTCCCGAAGAAAAAATCGGAATGAAGCTGCAACTGAGGACAGTAGTATAACATATAAGACGCATGGCAAAAGTTCGTTCTCCTAGTGCGAATAACCCCTTATGACGATGCTTCAGGATGCATTGGCCACTGCGTTAAGTTTTCGGACTAAGTTTTGAAAAGTGTCGAACTAGTATGGTCAGCGTTCAGCGCAAGGAAGCGCTACGAATTGAAAACAGCGGCAGTAATTCCGATTGATTTATTAGCAAATGAACGTAGGGAGGTGCTCTTCGACAGAGCATAAATGGGAAGAGAAGTACTAGTTGCTCAAGCTCGAACCCGAACGATTAAGCTTTGGACGAACGCTGACCGCGACCACGATGAAATAAATATCTATCGGGCCGCCCACGACTACTTCGCTTCACAGAGTGGGCAAAGTCAGGATAGTGTTCTGTAAGCATTTTGCAAAGGAAAGTGATGAAGCATTGAATACCTTTTTCTATTCCGCCCACTTCAGAAGGGAGCGACAAACACTTTTCTCTGCAATTAGCTCTGCGACGCCGGAGACAATCGTGAATATAATGCTACGGTCAGACGACGTTTGGTCAGCTACGCTAGCATATGTGGAGCTGGTATTGCGTTTTAAAAAGAAAGGGGGTACCTCCTAGACTCCCAAAAATCTGGCAGAACGAAAGTAAGCCAATGGGACACCTGATAGGGGCTAATAGCAGGAAATAGGTGCTAATAGCAGGAAAACGGTTCCGGCTCGGATTTCCATGGTCGGCAGGCGGTGGTTTTTAATGGGTAAAAATCACACATAATCCTGTATCGTTCACGGGAAACCAGTTGAAGGTTTTAAGACACCTGTTCATATAAGAGCAGGGCTAAATAGAAAGCTAATACAATCATTCAGCGAATAGAGACAAAGAAAGTATGGGACAAAGTCTGGCTTAATGTCAAATGCTATTTTTTCTCAAATATTAATCCAAACTTACTCTTATTTCTAAGGTCAAAAATTTCAAGCTGGAATAGATAACTGTCTCTCTTACAAGCGCTACTTCAGAGCTGGAGGTCTTTAAAGCTCTCCCCTTCCACCAATTTTGCATGGACTGTAGATCGCGATTATCTGTTGATCTATCAGAGATCCTTGTTTGTCGATGGTTCGTGCATTTTTTATTCTACAATCGAACCTCCCCTTCGGAGTTTTGGTAGGATATACAAAATAGTTAACATGTCAAAATGTGTTGATGTTTGAATTCTATACTAAACGTTTCTATGTATGGTATAGAATTCCGTTTAGACTAGACGTTCCTATATTAGATTCACGTAAAAATGACCCTTAAGTTGCGTCAGTTTTGATCATCCTGCACTTACGTTGTGCCAAACCTAAAGATTAAGCTATACTAAACTTCACTTAAAATTACTAAAATTCATTTACAAATATAGCCCCCTAACAATTGATCCGCTTTGAAAATTGACAGTTTAAGTAAGTTCTTAGTCAGCATTAAAATATAATAGGCGCGTTTTTTTGCTCCTCTATCCAGCGGAGAGTAGAATAGACGCATTGAAAACAACAACACTCCTTCACCAGTGAATTCACTAGTACAGAAATTCTATGCCTCATTTGTAGTTCACGTGTTGAAGTGTAGAATGTGCTGATAGAAAAAAGAAAAGCTCATGAGAAGTTGTATTTTTTTCTGTGAGGTGGCTTTCGGGTTTTCATGGTTATGTTGAATGTTTTGGTAGTTAGGAAATTAGAAAAAGCCCTCATAATGTGTAGAAAGTTAAAAGAATTAATTTTCTGTTAGTTTTTTTTTCTATTTTCTATCGATTGTGGTAGTGTTTACTCGTTATTTTCTCCCTACCACAGCGAATACCGCAACCTATGTCAGTCTTAACCAAAGCACTGCTGTTTTATACTAGATCGTTGTTTTTGCGGCATAGTTGTACTCTGTTCTGCATCGGAGCAAAAAAACGCACCTAATATAAGCTCTATATGCGAGAAACTCGTTCGGATGAAAGATTTTGCCCTACTCAATATAATTAAATTTAATCCATTTATTAGTGCTACCAAATCAACATAGTTAAGAATCGCAAGAGTTGCAGATAGATTGGCCTGCCATAAATATTTCATTTGAATAGTTTGAAGTATATTTAATAAACGGCTGAACAAATATATGCTAAGTTTAAATCTAAAATCAACAGATTCGTGCGAAAAATGAGCTAAAAAAACTAAACTCGAAACTATTCTGTGGTCGAAAGTTCTGAAAAAAGATAAAAAAAAAATCACAAAATCTCAAGACTAATGTTAGGTTGAACTGTCTGATTCGTAATTTATCATCATATTAGAGTTATGGAAATTTGAAAACCGCAAATACAATAAACAATAGCAGAAATTGAAAGGTAAATACTTTACGATCAATTAATCTAAAGCGATAAAAAATTAAAAATCTAAGCTCGATATGTAAATTTATTTTGAGACGCAGCTACTCACTATTTGAGTGGATGACTTTTTAATAGGGTTAATAGTTTCTATTGTCATATATGTGTTTAGAGAAACATATTAACATGCCACATAAAACAATTTTTTTCTAAAATTTTATTGATATTTCATTTTTATGTTTAATGATTAATAAATCTAATGATTTATTAATTTCTTAATATCCAAATCTCTCTGCTATACATTGCTATTTATATCACCTTAGGCCAATGACAAACACAGCGGTTCCAGCGAGGCGTTTCCCGAGAGAAAAACCGAGTCGGTTTAGTTTTGCACTACTAAACCGAGAGGTGTCCAAACCGCGGTGTGTGTCATCACAATGCTAAACGAATGGACGACTAAACCGACTCGGTTTTCCTCTCGGGAAACGCTTCGCTGGAACAGCCATGTCTGTCATTGGCCTTACTGCACATCAATTCAGTGGCAAATTTTTTCAGCTGCAGAGCAACTATTGCTTGATTTATTCTTCCACAAGTGAACCAAACTAAAAAAGAAATAGTAACTCATGTACTATTAAAAATAGGCATAACAACATATTTGATTTCCGTCATTTTTCATCGAGCTCAGCCCTAGCGTCGCCAACATCGGAAACTTCGGAAGCCAATCGCTTTTTGGTCGTAAATCAAATATTTAATAAGCCTTTTTTATCATGCTTTCCGTCATTTTCGCGAGGTCTTTTGACTTTACCATCCCTTCTAGCTCGCGGGAAAGTGTGGCAAGATGGCATATTTAGTATGTGCGATATAAAAATGGAAGCCAAGGTGAAGTTTCTAGAGAAACATGCAGAATAGTAGACACAAGGGTTCTGATCACTTGCTTCTACTCTCTGCGTGCTACAAGCAGCAAATATAAAACTTCGATTTAGATCAGCAATACCAGTGAAATTCGTAAAGAAGCACCAGCCGGGACGTGCCGATTGCATTAAAGGGGATTCTATTTAGCGATAAGGTGTAATACACGAATAAGGATATGGCATTAACATTATATGCGTGCCTTTTTATACTTTTATGGTAACGAGTCACGAGGCTGGCGTACTGGGTTACGAGACATACTTATACCTATGCCACCCCTAGGAATTCAAAGACGTTACCTTTAATATTGGGTAGGGAGATGGTCTGTACTGAAGTTACTTGCAATTTACGAATATATTCGATGGATTCTTTTAAGGAAACTTTTTTAGGTATTGAATTTTTTTACGTTTCGATGCAGATATGCTCTGTATATTTGAGATTCTGGCAGATGGTTGCAGGTGAACGGAGTGAATAGATGATAAGGGATGTTTGGTGAAAATTACACAAGACGCACAGTAAATAAATTTTATTCTTAAACATTTGAAGCGTTTTCTTGGGATGTAGACTCATTTGAAATAAGGTTGCAAATTTTGGTGTAGTATGTGATTTTCTGAATAAATCAGATATAAATTATTTTCAAATGTTCTCAGAGGGATTTTAAATTTTCGTATCTGCATTATAAGTGCTTTTATTGTGATAAGATATGCAAAACAATAACTTTGTTTTTCTAGCGATCTATTCTTTATACTTACTAGTTGTGTTTTTGTTGTTGTTTGTATTTACCTGTAAACAAAGAGAAAAGAAATTTTATAAGTTTTTGATTTTTCCAATTCAGTTTGAGTTTTAATCAAAAATACAAGATTTGTAAAAACTAACTATGTTTCCACCCGATATTTCATTGATTACAATTCTGAATTTGAATTGAAAAATATTTTTATTATGAATTATTTGTACAATCTTAACCTAACTTACAGTTTAATTAACAAGAAAAAAAAACTTAAAATCTAGCGGCTATGCTATTTTGGTCTGCTGGCTTTTATGGTTTTCTTTTGGTTATTTTTTGGCATAAATTTTGTTTCTTAAGGTGTTATGACACTACATTATTTTGCGCATTAATCATCTCATTATTAATCCGAAAAGAAATGAGATCGAAATATTTAGTGTGAAAGAGACAAGTAGGTGAGTGCAGTCAAAACAACTGTTCGTTTTGACAGTGACGATTAACTGTTATAGAAGTGTCGAAGGTTTACTGGAATCAAGGCTAAAATGTGTCAAATATCTAATATGACACATTCAATTTTCGACTTGTCAAAATTTCAGCTGCTAGCAGCTGAATAATGCGAAGCCGGCCGCATTATTATAGCACACCACATTAATTATGGCATTAATATTTAACAGTTTAACATTATTGGCTAGTGAGGCCTATTCGCTCACACAAAATGCACATATCCATGTTAATTCATTGTCTCTCTCTATTCGGATTATTAATGGCATTATTAATGTAGTGTCATAACACCTTACACACTAATGATATTACTTAGCCTGTACAACAGCTGGGACTACACTGATTATAGTTTCCTTAAACATTACCTTGCACTTAAATTACGATCTAAGATATGTCTAATTACAGTTACTTAGCCTTATTAAATCTAATCTTACCCTAGGTCTTAAATCTAACCCTTTCTGTTTGACGGGTGGCCTGTGTAGTCGAAAAGCGCATCCACAAGCTGCCGTTGCAAAGCTATCATCGCGGGGCGCATAAATGGCTCATTAGAGCCACCTGTACGCCCTAGTGTCCGAATCAGTCCATTCTCATGTCCGTAAAATCTTGTCGTTAATTCCACAACTCGGTCCCTAAGTGGCTTTCGTCCTGACTCCTGATACAGGAGAAGGTTCTTCGGCCACTTTTTAGTTACCGGGTTGTAAAAACTGCCAGTGCAGAAGCGCAGGATTCTTCTTTCGAATACCTCCGCTTCTGCCATGACAGTTTTTGAGCAGGTAATCCAGGATGGGGATGCATAAGTCAGAATTGGCCGGATCAGGGTCTGATAGCAGATGAATTTAGCTTTGGTGGTCATGCCCATCTTTTTGGCAAAAGAGGTCGGATGCGTTGAAATATAGATTTGGCAGGTTTTCCTCCGCACAAAGGGATTAAACTTTAAAAATTCCTGGAAATCAATTCCGAGGTATTTTAGAGATGAGCCAGGAGTAATCTTAGATGTTCCGAACGAGACAGCGAGTTTCTTGGTCTGGTTGCGAATAGTTTGAGATCCCCGATACTTGCAGGGATTGTAAAATACGCAAAAGCTGAGTCTTACTGCTGTTTGGTTTGATGCCCCATTCGTCAAAGTAAAGATTTAGTTCTACCAAGTAGTATTCCAGGCTCTTCGCTGCTTTGAGCGGGTCTTGGCTCGACGCGAATAAGAGCATGTAATCGGCATATTGGAGGATTTGGACTTGGGGTTGGCCCACTGGAATTGGAAGGTCAGCGGTGAATATGGTTTAAAGAATTGGTCCAGTGACAGAACCTTGTAGCACTCCTGATGTCACAGGTTTAGTGATAGAATCTGCTCCATTAACGCTGACATAGTATTGTCTGTTTGTAAGAAAGCTTGCGGCGAGTCTTATTACCTTTTCCGGGAATCCAAACTTGATCAACTTAAACAGAAGGCCTTGGTGCCAGACGGAATCGAAAGCCTTCTCGATATCTAAAGCACACACCACAGTCGGAATGTTTCGCTCATTCAAGTGAGACACAATTTGATCATACAAGTATGAGATGGCGTGCTGAGTGCCGTGCTTGCGCCTAGCGCCAAACTGGTGCTCGAGAATCATACGTGTGAGCTCACAGTAGTTTTTTATCATTTCCATCCAAACTCTCTCAAAATTCTTCCCCAAGTTAGGAATCAAAGAGATTGGACGGAAATTGCTAGCTTCTTTATTTTTGGCCTTCTTATGGATGGGAACAATCTTTGCTACTTTCCATGTGTTAGGAAAGTAGCCATTGTTCAAGGCGTTATTGAAAACAATGAAAAGAATTCTGAGCATAGAGATTGGGCTTGATTACAAATATTTGCCAAAGTGCAAACATTTTCTTCAAACAATAAGCATTGAAAGTAAATCACACACATTAAATTGTTTACCGATTTCAAACACCTAATTTATTAGAAAAAAAACCAAAGTAACAACTTCTTCTTTCCAGTTTCATCTTTCATTCATTTTACTACCATTTTCATTTCATTGAATTTCCTTAAACATCATTCATCTCTTCAACTATTTCGATCTAGTACCAAATCTATCACAAGCATAGTACAAATTTTTATATTTATCTCCAAATAAGCCGAGATCACAACGAAAATAAAACATTGTAAACTTTTATATTACACAATGCTCCCGTCGGCTTGAAGATCACGCGCTAAAACAATCGAATTCAACTAAAGAAAAACGTCAACGAACGGACGGATCCTTTTCATATCATATGAGATAAAAAAGAAAACTAAACGACAGACAAAAAAAAACTATGAGATTTACGACAGTTTGGTTCATTTTACCGACATTTCCTAAAAACGATTTGCCGGTGTTTTTAGTCAGACCAGTGGTCTGCCTTCTGGAGAGTAAAGTTCAGAAAAATAGAATAACTAGAATATCAGTATCCGAAAAGGATACTTCTGGTAGACAAGGAGATAGAAAGGAGCCGGCAGTGAAGTGAAAAACGAAAAAAAATTCGACCATAACGTTGCCAAGTGATTGTGATGAAAAAAAAAACTGCAGTTAAAGTTGAAAATGTACAGAAATTCATTCTTGCTGTCATGTGTGTGAAGGGTATGAGGAAACAGAAAGAATGAATGGGTTAGACGAAAAACGAGCTAGATGGAGTGCTCTTGAAATGAAAGTGGAACAAAAAGTGCCCACACTAAAATACCGGATGCGACGAGCGAATTTCATTTAAGGACCAGGTTGTAATAAATTAAGTGGCGACTACCAGGTCAAAGTCATACAGGTCAAATGGTGAAGGGAGAAAGGGACATAAGAGAGTTCATGGAAATCAAATGCAAATTAAGGGTTACTTCAGGCACTGAGAGTAAGTTTTCGATGTTTAAGGAAGAACATAAGATATTGAAACTAGAATTTAAACTGAATTCTCTCAGTTAGTACTTTGCTGCTATAAATTTGAGGTTGCTCACAATTCGACGTAAACAATATTCCGCTTGATACTCCATGTTGATATAATACATGTAAAACGAAAACTAACAAACATCGTAGCACATAAATACAACCGGCGCAATTCACCTGAACATAAACGCATATTTTCAACCTAGCCCTACAAATTCAACGATTGAAAACATCAACCAAGAGAAACACCACCAGAAATTTGCTTCCCAAACTTTAAATCTAAAATACAATTTTTTCTTCTAGTTTAAAAATAGGATACCATCCTGGTATAATTTTTTCCCTTTTTTACCTGTTCATTCCAGCTAAAATATCGGATTGTAGGTGTATGATTTACGACCTTGGAAGGTTACGTGCAATGTCTTTTTCTCTGGCTTCTATTTTGAAAATATGATTTTACTGGGAGGAAGGAGTTGGGAGGAGAAAGTTAAATTAAGCTTAGTAGAAATTTTTTCACCTGCACTGCAATGCATTGAAAAACCAAGCAACGCAAAAACCAAGCTACCGTACAAGAAAGCCAGATATTTTTCATTTTCTAAATGTGATATCTTTGACGATACAATGGTAGGCGAAAGGTGGAATATGGAATGAGATCAAATCTGTAAGGTGAGGGAAATCGAAAACAATTAAATGGTTTTTTAGCTTTAATTTTAAGAAAACCTATAGTCTAAGTATAATCTAAAATACCAAATATTAAAAACAATATGCGCTTCGCTTAAAACTTTATTTGAATAATATTTCGAAATGAAAATAATTTCAAAATAGTGCAATAATAAAAAATATTTTAAATAGTTAAATGTGACTTTAGACTAACTGATTTTATTCGAAGCACCAAAAAATTCAATTCCAAAAGAAACTCATGAATTTCGCACCAATGACTGACACACATACATCGATTTTCTTTATTGGATATTCGCAGCATTTTTATATCATATTGACTGAAAAATAGTTACAAATTGACTGAACTAAGCAACAATGTTTTTTATAAATTAATTTAAATACTAAGTTAGAGTGGATTCAAGATTAAAAAAAGTTTATCTTCTAAAAAGGTGACATTTTGCATGTTTTCTGATTCCATAAATTTCATAACTTAGCTACGATAATCCACAAAATATTCCAAAACTTTCTTTTTCAAGAATCTGTTTTGAGAACATGAAAATTTATTATTAGAAATTTATTAACGTAGGTTCCCACTCATACAAATCAGCATGACATTTGTTTGTAAACAATTTACAGGTATGGTAATATCACATCGGGTGCTTAGAAATCAACCGATTTGGAAGTTTTGAGTCATTAAGGACAAAATTACGTTTCCCTGTCGGTATACTAACTCAATATTTATTGAAAAGCATTTCTGTTTGTTATTCATTTATTTTCGCTTCACCTTTTTTAAAAAAATGTAGCCTCGTTTGACTAATAATTACCATCCAACACAGAAACAAATCATGAAGAATTTTGGCGCCCAGTGTGGGCTACGAAAAAGAGCAAATATCGCCGACTTCAGTAAGCACGTGCTATTACAAAATTGACTAAAAGTCAATCACAGAATATTGTTTACCATCACAGAATATTGTTTGCCATTATTATTATCAACATCAAATTTACGAACCTGATTTTATTAGTTTATTGTTACTTTATTGTTTTACTGACAATTTTATTGTTTTTCAATAACAACCGGGAAAATATTAAGATTTGTATTCGTTGACTTGAGCGATGGAGGAGAAAACAACGAACAAATACAATGAAAACATTGAAAGTTTCGACAAAGTCAGAGACTAGCTTCGGAAAGATGAATAAATAAATAACTGTAAAAATAGAAGCAGCTATATCCTGGAAGCTATAGAACTGAATGAATTGGCTGATGAGTGAAAGATGAATGATGCGATTGAAGTGAGTAGAAATATAAATGTAAATTGCTGAGAGGTTTGTTTATGTCAAGATTGGATGTTTTGGATATTTTGTTGATTGATTTGTCGCTGATTCGGACACTTCGAGTTTGAGCTCAAAAGCAATTATCTGTTGATTTTGCGTCATTTCGCTGATTACTGTTGAAAAAATATAAGAGTATTCGATAAACTCAAATGCGAAGATTTCTGACCAATAATATCTTAGAAAAGGCATCTTCAATCTCGTTACTAAAATGGCATGTAATAACCAAAATAAGACATGTCACATATAATATCAGATATGAGTGGAAAAAATTTCGCAAATTTTCAAATTAGAAAATTTATCTGTAGTCGGATACAAAATGATTGCAAATTAAGACAAAAAGCAAATTAAAGCAGACTTTAATGGATAGAAATCGAAACAAACAAAAGTTTGAGACTTGAATTTCGATTGATTATGGTTAGCGACGTCAGAGCCGTGGGCAATCCTTCCTTTTAACAACGATATTGAGGCTTTCAATCGCAATTCAAAGTAAATTTTAATATATTTTACCACTACTTTAATTGTGCTAGGTGCTATTGCACATAGTTTATTGAAAAATTGTTTTAATTGTCTCATAATTTGATCAAACAAGATAGATCATGTGAAAATTGAAAAGAGGCAGTCAATTAAATCTTGAAATGATCTTTACTTACGTGAGAAAAATCAAGTTTAAACTTAGATTTTTTGGGTTCCAACACTGACTCAAAGCATCTTGGCGCAGAGAAGGTACTTTATGCATCTATTCTACTTTTCATGAATCGTACTATAATTTTGCTTAATTTTTAGTCTCAGATATTTTACCATGCTAATAACTGACGCTTTTATGTAAATTACTGGAAGAATTTATATTTTCGTGCAATGTTACCGTTCAAAGATTCGACCACTCACCTAATTTCTGTTATCATCTTTGACGCGTTTACTTCTTCTGTACTCATGTGAAATGTATTGCCTTTAGACATTGGCATAAGAAAATGTTCTTTTGTTTCATGACATCACGAAATCTCCGGTCAATTATGAATATATCATCTGGGAAGGAGAGTGTGCTCACACGTGAAATATCTTCAAAAATTATTTTAATAATTGAAGCAGGGTTCCATTATAAGGTCAGGCAAAACCAACGATAAAACCATTTGTAGTCCATAATGTGAAGGATTTGCAAAGATTTGACATTTTCATCAATATTCTACTAGCTTTATGAAGCTTTGGTTGTATCTTCAAAAAATCGATAGAGAGGATTGAAAATTAAAAATTTGCTTAGTATGAAAGTTAAAAATAATTTTGTCACTTATTACAAGTGACGAAATTATTTTTAACTTTCATACTAAGCAAATTTTTAATTTTCATTGCTATGCTTATTTTTAGTTTAAGCCACTATGTGGTTGGTTCTAAAGGAATTGTTATAAATAATTTAAAATACCCAAGCTATGAAGTTTATGCTATTGTATTCATATACCTGGTCGCTATTTTGCTAATTGGTTGGTTTATTTCAACTATTTAAAATTCTAGCATTTCATCGATTATACGCGTCCGATTTTTAGTGGTTTTTCGCGATGTCCATACGTGTTTCCATAAGTGTGTCCTCGCGGAAAAAAGAAAGTCTATTTCTGCTAAAAATAGGGCATATACCAATAAGAAGGACAATCTTTTACATAATATTGCATGACATGCCTGTGATGGATCAGTCTTCCCGCTATGGAATGTAACAGAAAAAATAGTAATTTTCTGTAGATTTCTCTATACTGGGTACGTTTGCTAATCTCGGTATTACTTTCATGTTCTGATTATCTCTCTTAGATAAAGAGAGATATTTTCAATTTTGATTTCGCAGTATCATCCCAACTTATATTCTCTTTACAACCATTTTCGCTGGCAAGTTAATAAAATAGCAAATGGATTCCATCGTATACCACAATACTCAACAATGGAGATACATTATCCACATAGATTAAACTTAACAACATGCTGCGAATTTCAATACCACCAAGTAATTTCCTCGAAAATGTTATCAATGTGGATTAAAAACTGATCAGGACTGAGGTTGCATCTTTGTGGTAAACCAATTTTTGTAGAAAGTAGTTCAGATAACTGAAATTCCATCCACACTGTCTCTTCGTGCTTTGATATGATAATTCGAGAGATTTTCTGAATTTCGTCGATACACCATTATTGTACAGTCTGTGGAAAAGAGATTGTTTATCTACGAAGGATATTATTAACCTTTGTTGAATTCGTACTGTTATTCTGTATATTTCAAGGAGTTTTATCGAAAAATATATATGTTACCTCTGGTGTACCACAAGGTAGCCATCTTCGCCCACACTCCTTTTTAATATATTTATTTCTGACCTATCTGACGTCTTAACAAATATACCTCATTTACTTTACGCCGACGATCACATAATTAAATCTAAATCCGATGCACTCTTTCTCCAATTTAAACTTAATTCACTTGATCATTGGTGCAATGAAAACAAGCTCTCTCTCAACATTGCTAAGTGCCAAGTTATTAGTTTTTCGCGGAAATACACGGTCTCACATAACACGTACTTCCTTGGCAATAATTTGTTAGCCCGAGTTGAAAACGTTGTTGACCTTGGTGTTCTCTTGGATGAGAAAGTCCGCTTTACCCTGAACTATGATAAAATACTTTCCCGTGCAAACAAACAACTAGGGTTCATCAAAAGACGTTCGAAGGAATTTCGTAACCTGTGGGTCACAAGATCCTTATACATCTCACTTTTACGCCCTATTCTCGAATATGCCTCTATCTGCTGGAATCCGGCTTTTGAAACCCACAGTAACATACTTGAGTCCATACAAAAACAGTTCTTACTTTTCGCATTGAGAGAACTATACAATCCTTACGATTTTAATACCCTCCCTCCTTATGAGTTTCGACTGGGTCATCTAAACTTATTGACACTTGCATCCAGAAGAAAGATGATTTCGGCCTGCTTCACATTCGACGCCATTAGAGGCGTTATCCAAGTTGAATTCCTGAATATTAAAATGGTGTTAAATAACCAGGTTTTTATTTCAAATATTTTCTTGTATTATTTATACCTTGATTGGTTAATAAATAAAATAAAATAAAATATTCATCACTTTACACCCACCTTTACATTTAACGCAATTTTGATCAGCGATCCAACAATAGTTTATTTGAATATACCTTCGCTACAATGGTTCTTTTGCTCGCATTGCGCCTATCATCAAACTTTTTATTGCCTTATCTTCATTTCCTTTCTTTCTGGTCACTTTCTCAGTTTAACTGTTTCCCTAATGCTAATAGCAAGATCCTTGACCTCATCAACTTTAATATTGAGTCGACTCTCTTCTCACTATCCCCTGTTTTAATACCTTACACGCAGCCTGACCATAGCGCGCCGCAGGGGGGGCTAGGGGGGGCCGGGACCCCCCCAGACCCTAGGTTGGCCCCTCCCAGAAAAATAAATATTTCCAACAGCAGACACTTAAATTTTCGCCTCTTAGGGTTTTGTGGTTACAGCAAGAGGTGAGTAGTGTAGTACTATAAGCCCATACCAAAGCATACACACTACTTATAACATAAAGACTGTGTTATTTGCGGTATTAATTACGATGTTATGGGACTTATTTCGAGAAATGGACGGCAATATTTAATTTCGACAAGTTAAACGTTAAGAAAAAAACGAAAAGCACCTTGCCAATCATCCTTTTTTTTATTAAGATTATCTGTTCATTCCTACTAGGCAATATACAGGTATTTAGGAAAGAACACTTTTATAATCTGAAAAAAAAATAGTAGGCAACAAGGTATAAAATAGGAAGAAAAATGGCATCCCTGCCACTTTTATGTTATCTATGACGTACTTGGTTTACACTCAGGTTAAATGTGCGTGAATTTTATTATCGCATCGGAAGTTAAAAGGCATAGCACTTCAATTTCACCGAGCGTTTTTTCATAGTGACACAGCCGCCACATGGTTCTTATCATGTTGATTAAACTTTTGTCAGACTAGATACAGGTCAAAACCAGTATCTCAAAACCAGTATATCCTATAAATTTTATCCGATCGCGAGATACCGTGGATGCCAAGTTCCAGGTGCTAAAAATATAAATAATTCGGTGCGATTTTTGTGCGATTTTGAATTTTACGAGTTTAGATCTGACTGTATAAATATAGTATCAAATTCATCAACCATTTGCATTTCTAACAGCCGTATGAAAGATTTGTGTTTAAGTACTTATGGTAGCTACAAGGTTGCCCAGACATTATTTAAAAACGACAGAAACTTATTTTTTATGCCCATGGATGAGTCTTGTAAATTTTGTGATGATCTGAGGACTCGGTGTGAAGTTATCACAATGCGAAATTTTCCATAGAGTTTCCATTGTAGCCAAAAATACACCAAAATTTCAGCTCGACCAAACTTCGCGATCCGGATAAATTATCCGGATAGTAAAATTCATGCACAATGAGAAAATTCTAATAGTACTTGGAAGACAGTAAATGATATGGAGCTTGAACAGTCTTGGAATATTGTCAAGATGAACGGAAATTATTTGGAGAAGGTTATCGACCTTACGACGTGTCTCAGTCGCCAAGGACGTGCTTTCAGAGGACATGATGAAAGTGGTCCCAGTGATAACCGTGATTTTTTTTGGAATTTGGTGCATTATTCGCGAAGCATGATTCAACTCTTGAAAATAATTTTAAAAACAAGGTTGCGAACTACTGTAGTGACAAAACACAAAATGAATTGATGAATATAATTGCTGAATTCGTTCGCGAGGACAATACAGCTGAAATAAAAGATTGCGGATTGATATCCATTATGGCAGACGCAACAAGGGTCCACAGAAGGAACAACTCTCCGTGGTTGTCAGATTTGCTAAAGAACTAGCAGTCGAAGAAAGATTCTCAAGCTTTGTAGACTGTTCAGGAGCTAGAAATGCCTCGTATTTAGCAGATATAATTTTGAGCCTGTTAGACAGCTACGGACTTCTCGAATTGTCTGTTGTTGGACAGTCTTATGATGGTGCTAGTGTCATGTCAGGACAAAAAAGTGGTGTACAAATCTAAATTAAGATGAAACACCCTGCAGCCACATTTGTACACTGTCTAGCTCATAAAATTATCCTGGTTGTGATGGACACATTTTTCACCATCAAAACGTGTATATCCTTTTTCAATGCCATCGAATCCCTTAACCTACACTTTTCGAAGCCATCACAACACGAATTGTTGAAGCAGCTTGAAGAGGCAGTTGGTCTAAACACAAGGCGTGGAATGAGAAGTTTAAGCTCAACTCGATAGTCAATGAGATTTCACAATTGCGAATATGTGATCGATAGCTATGGGACTATGAAAGATGCTTTAGAGGAAGAAATGAATGAGGGAAAATACAACGACTCAGTTTATTCATTGGAGATCTTTCATTCAATCAGTAATCCTAAATTTGTAGTAAATCTTTTCATCTTTCACTATGTTCTTTCTATAATGAACATGTTAAGCACATATTTCCAAACTAAAAATGCAACTCTTCGGGATGGGATAAATCTTGTGAATGGAACACTACTAAGTGAGCGAGAAGACTTGTATGTAGTTTGGAGAAAAATTAAATCATTCGCAGAAAACAACTGTCTGAATCTCATATTTACCAGAGGATCGCGAAAATGGAAAACAGCAAAAAGCACTAGTTTCAAAGGTTTTGCTGTTTCATCTAGCCCCGGACACGCAGTTAGGGCTACAAAGATATTCCTGCAAACCAAATGGCTCAAAAAGAGTAAGTTACAGCACTTTTCATCTTGCCAAATTATTTTCGGTTTTTCTAGGTTTTCTAGGTAACAAATGTTTGAAGCAAGAGATCAATTTCTTCCTTCTAAGCTTAATATATTCCAATTTTTTCAAAGATATTTTGAAACTGAGCTCTCCTCTTCTTCAAGTATAATTTGCAATATATTTAGCTTCTAAACGAAAAAATATTCTTACATTTCTAATTATTTCCATTCTATTCCCGTATAATTCATACAAGCTTTCTCTCTTAGCGGTCATTGATAATTCATGTGTAGTTCATACCTACCATTCAATTTATATGCATGTGGTAGTAGCTCTTACGTATTCACATACAAGGAGTTTATTTAATAATACATTATGCATTAGCAAATAACAAAGAATAAATCAACAAATATATAATGTATTAGTAAATTATATAAGTTGTATGAACAGTATGTGTACAAACAAAAACAAAATCATCACATGTCTTGAACCTTTCAGTCCCTGGCCCCTGCCAGATTTTAGGCCACGGCCCGCCTATGAGCCTGACTCACATCATCCTTTCCTTTCTGTCAGTTAGTCAATCGCATTAAATCGTCGGATTAACTTTAACAAAAAAAAAAATATTTTGACTGCTTCTCTGTTAATACGACCTCCATTAATTGTTTTAATTGCTTCCGGAATCTCGATACTGATTCCACTGTTTCGAAATTTTACTTTATACTTCTGGAATTGATCTCGGCATATACTCCTGTTTACTGTTTTCGCAGTCCTCGCGATCTTTCTTGGTTAACCGCGAGGGCAAAGAGTGCCCTTATAGATAAAAATTCTGGCGGGCGAAATTTTGGAATTCTCGATGTGGTGAAGATCATGCCATCTTCTCTCGATTACGCTCTTATGAGAATAGCATTGCTCAATTATTTCTCCTTTATTGAAACTTCTTTGAACTCGTATAACGCTAAAAGTTTCTGGTCTTTTGTCCGCTCCTTAAAAGCTTCTTTCTCCATTTCTGACTTCCTAGTATTTGATGCATTTACTGCTTCCAATCCTTTTAACCTTTGCAATCTCTATGCTATGTTTTTTCCCTGTTTACACCAACCCGCCGTCTCCTACTATTAACTGTTTTTCTTTTGAATTCACTGCTTGTCTCTGCTCTATTGTGACTAATCTTGTAGAAGTTGAAGTTCTTTTGTCCTCAATCGACTCCAACTGTTCCCCATTTTTGTCGTGAGAAATTTTTTGTCTCTTTGTCCGTCTTATTCAATGTCAGTCTCTTTGCTGGTAAACTTCCGTCCTCCTGGAAGCTCTTTAATATGTATTATTCCCATTCTGAAATTAGGTGATTGTAATCTTGCTTTTGACGGTTGCTCTATCTCCATTTTTCCATGCATTTGAAAATTTTTGGCAAGCATCGTTTTAAATCTTATTAATGACGCACTCAGCTATGTCTTCACAGCGCAACAAAGTGGCTTTGTAAAAGGCCGCTGCACTTCTACGAACCTTGTTGAGCTTACTCACGTAATTGCGCCTGCAATCGACAGCAAAAATCAAGTTGATGTCATTTATGCTGATTTTGTCAAAGCTATTGACGCTGTTAATCATATGCTGCTTCTTGTCAAATTAAAGCATTATGGCAGCAGTGAACATTTGCTTTCCGGGATCTCCACTTTTTTTTAACTAGTTGCACTTGTGTTTTCTTCTTCTTTGGCGTATCTTCTTTACCTTTCTTTCCTTCTTTAAGTGTAGCTCAAGGTTCTATCTAAGGCCACTTTTGTTCAGCCTGCTCATCAGTGATCTTCCGAAAGCTTTTTAAGTCATCGTGTCTTTTGACCCTCTGCTTTTTCAGGAAAATTTGCATGTTCTGTCTGGTTGGTGTAACTTAAACTGTTTGTCCCTTAATTTTTTCAAGTGCTATTCTGTGTTCTTTGGCTCTAAAGATTCACTCTCATGTCTTTACTTATGTTATTTGTGGTACTATCGTCTCTTCTGTCGAACTTTGCTCTGATCCCGAGGTCACTTTTGATCGTAAGCTGAAATTCAATATTCCTGCCACAATTTATTTAGTATTACTACATATGTCCACCTGTTTATTACCCTAGTTCTTTACTTGAAAATTGTAGCCAAGTCTGGTGTCCTCGCTTCGAATACAACTCTCACGTTTACACGTACCTTACTTTTTAAATATAGCCTTTCCTATATACCTTACAATGAACGTTTGTCTCTTCTAAGCATTCCTCTCCTTGAGCAGCGTGGAGTTTACTTAGATGAGAAGTGCCTCTTTAAAATTTGGCCTGGTTACTTATCATCCTTTTAAACATCTTTAACTATAGAGTGCCAACCCGTTAGGTTAATAAAGTCCTCCATTGTGTTTGAAGTATCTTATACTCGTGCTGATAGTTTCTTCACCCTCTTGTTTTGAGACTCTTAATCACTCATTTCCGTCTTCAACTTGGTCCTCTGTTCTTGTTCACCCTCCTGTTCTTGTTTTTAGTTTATGTTTTTTATTTTTTTTATGCTGCCTATTACCTATTTCTGCCGAATTACTAATCTCACTTTGCTCGATGTTGCTGTACTTAATTTTACTTTATTTATTTCTTCCTTTACTTAATTTTAAATACTTATGTATTTACTTATTTACTCTTTATTTATTTTTTATTTTTTCATTGTATCCAATCTGTTATTGGGTAGATTACCTCTAGGTATTTCCTATACTTCTCTTAAAAAAAACGGTCTTTCTAATGGTTTAATGTGATGGATGGAGATTTACAACGTTTAACTTTCGTAGCCTTTTCATTTGAAGAGCATAAGAGCATTAAAAAGAGATATTAGCCAAGTCACACAAAACCTATTCAAATTTATACCAAGAATAATCCAAGTACCTTTAACCTCTACTAACTACGTTTCTACCCTCACTGACACTAAACGCAAAACCTTGAAATCAATGTAGGTCAACCAAACATTACGTAACTACGAACACGACAAACCACAAAAGACTGTCCGTCCTTCAACTTTGAACGAGGTTGATTTGTTGATTTTCCGGGTCGATTTCGGGTCGCAATTAAACCGAATCTAGTTTTTATTCGTAGTCTAACGACAAATGCGTATAGTTGGCGCCGCAACATCAAAAAAGGAATCCAGCTTTAATATAATATGAGCATAGCGTGTCGAATATTTAACGTAGTTTTACTTCCAAAGTTAAACTCATCGAAATTAAACGAAATGTGATTTCGACTAGCGCACGAATTCTGATAAGGCGACTGTTAAAGTGTGATTTGGCGGTGCTAGAGGAATTGTTTTTAGAAAATTAACGAAGTTTATAAGATTTTGCGATTTAATTTGAATTTTTTTTGTATGTGGGGAAGGTTATTGGGTATGTATTCGTAAAAAACTCACCATTGTTTTTTTCTCACCAGTGAGTCTAATACTACTTACGTTAAATAAGATCAGATTGGAGCGCTAGGATTGTTTTATATGAGAATTTATTGATGCATATGAGAGAATTTTTTTTTATTTATCCTAAAATAGCGTTCCATAAACCTTGAAACATTTTAACTTTAAATTGAAGCATTGGGAACAAGTAGTTAACAACTGAAAATGAGTTAACCGAATGTGATCGTTGAGTCATTTTCGAAGGACCTCCTAAAAAATACTCTATAGCTTAACTGATCGTACTTATTCGGAAAGAATTCTATTTTAAAGAATTTGATTTCATGCGAGAACAGTTTTTACTCTTTTGAAAATTATGTAGGTTGCGGTCAGCAGATGCCGAGAAACTCAGATATGGGGAACACTCAAGATTAGAGATAGGTAACACGTGAGTGAAGCAATCGCGATGAAGCAATCACTAGCCCCCAACACGTGTGTCGACACACTCTATCCTGAGCGAGCTGCTTCACAGGTGAAGCAATCACTTGTACCCAACAAGTGTGTTGGCCGACACGTATGTATACACACAGTAGAGCTAGAGATGAACAGCACATGAACGAGGCAATCAGTTGATGTGATTATGAGCTTGTTTATGAGCTCGACACTTTTGCACAGGTTCGAGTCAATCGGTGTCGCGGAGCCTCTCACGAATCTCGTCGGATTTCGATATGAATTTCTTAAAGGCTGTAGGTAAAGCCGTACAGTGCAAGCATGCCGTGGTTGGTTGTGATGATCGAAA
The DNA here is from genome assembly GCA_963978885.1 of Nemotelus pantherinus. Classification (NCBI taxonomy): domain Eukaryota; kingdom Metazoa; phylum Arthropoda; class Insecta; order Diptera; family Stratiomyidae; genus Nemotelus; species Nemotelus pantherinus. The sequence continues at coordinate 205,595,364 of OZ022264.1, read as the reverse complement.
CAGACCGTCGCAGAAGAACATATATCAACTTTATATGTGCATATGATGAAGATTTTGATTGAAACTTTCATCCTGTAGACAGTGTAGCTCAGTGTATTTAGATAAGATACTTGTGAAAATTTGTTTCTAATTGATCATTAGTCCATAAATTCATTTACCATTGATAAATTTAAAATGGTAAACTTTTCAATTATATACCGTTTCGAAGAAAGTTTCTATGAGTGATTTTTTCTTCGCAGAGGTAACGTTTTAGAAATATGTAGGTGGGGAGTATTTAAAAGAAAGCAACTATTTTCCTCATTTATGTTGTAGGAGATGCGGCCATAAAATGTTCATGTGATTAGCATCATATAAATATAACAAGTAACAATGTTTATTATTCACAAATTTAGGAATTTAGACAAAGTTAGGTTATAATTAGAGATTAAGCGTATATACTGGAACAGGTATTCTTTTGGGACAATCAGTACCTAGTATGAATTTCAAAAATACTAGGTTCGAGTGTTTTCGTATTTGCGAGTATTTTCGTACATGCAAGTATTTTATTCAAATATTCAAAAAGTTTCTAGGGCAAAGGTAGCTGAAATCGGACAAAATCGGCCAATTTTGGGTGAGAGTGGTTTTGGACATAACGGGCCAAGATCTATTTCTGCGATACAAAAATTTCAGTTTTGTAGGGGAATAAGGGGTTTTTTGGCAATAGTTTGGCAAAAACTGCCTTTTCGGCACTTTGGATGATTGAAAATGGTCGGAGAGTACAATAATGATATTTTAAGGACGAGATAAAATGTTGATAGGGGAAATTGGGTGAAAACGTCAATTTTTACCAAAATTATTTTTTTGGTCTAGCATAAATTCGGGGGCCTTTCTGACTTGTTTCGGGTGAAATTCCCATACAAATCTGGGAAAAAGTGGCCTAGTTTCAAAGATACGGCAAAATGAAATCCACCGGAAAACCGTCTGGAGAAACTGAAAGTAACACTTAAAGTGCTAAGGAGGGAAAGGTTGAGATCCTTTTCAGTGCGCCAGTTGGCTTCTCCGGCTGTGCTGAGGCCCTCCTCGTGACTGCAGGTCGCCATGAGGGTGTCTTCAACCCTACCGGGGTTGTAAATTTTACGAGACCGCGGGAGTTAAGATACCCCTGGATTCATGTCCAGCCTTACCGAAGAGGTTGTCCTCCTAGGGGGTGAAATAGGCGAAACATTTTGTTTCTATCATTTCGTAATATAATTTTCGTTTAACTTCATGCTTCAGTGAGGCGAAGTGGAAAACCGACTGGTTTAGATTAGCCAAGAAAAGTTTGGTATCAGCGATCGATCGATGAAAAGTCATATATATGGCAACAGGATTAGTTTGTCCTATCTTAGTAAAATTTTTTACTTTGGTCATTTGAACGAATACAGGAGACGTTTTGTGCATATAATAAAATGAAAATCAAATCAAATTGATTGAATTTCAGCGTTTTTCTTTAGACGGCCCCTAGATTGGAAAAAGACTTGCCAAATAAATGGCCGACCATTGGAAAGTTACAGACAAGCTGCACAGACTAATGACTCAGTATTCTTTGAAGATTATCTTGCACCATCGCCATTCTAGCTTGGGAACCTTGTGTTTGGAGGGTGGGGGAGGGCATATCATACCTGTTCATTACATCACTGCAAATCGTATGTATTGTATATCTAGCATACTTCAAAAAATACTTGTTAGTATTTTTGGAACATGTATTTTTTTGTACTCGTACTACCAAAACATGCATTGAAGACCTACATACATATTTCCTCTACTTTTCTACGAAAATATGATTTTCTGACGGACTTGAGTTTTTTTAATTTGTAATTCAAATCAACTATAGTTAACTAAGCTATCAGGTACTTTCTTTACATTTTAAAATCTTTTTAAAATGTTCAAAACTCAAAAAAGACACTTATTAAAGTAAATATTGGGAAATTTTCTGTGCGTTTAGTTTTCTTTGTCGCCTTTTTATGGCCATGTATAAGCGGTAAATGCATAATTCTTTTTTATAACTACAATTGATTGACTCACTCATCCAAATGAGTGAGTCGAAGTGTGTCGACATACTAAACAGAGTCGTTTTTCCCATCTCTACTCAAGATCACAAAGGGATCATACGACCTCACAGCAACTAAATTCTTACTTGAATCATCCCAGACTAACTGCAAACGGCTGGTAGGCATAATTACTGGCCACTGTCTTGTAGCAGGTCACGCCATTAAACTGCGACTCCTAACTAGTGATACTTTAGGAAGTGACAGCAGCTGGGAAGTCTCACAGACAATTTAGCATCTCTTGTGTCACTGTCCGCCATTGGGAAAAAGCCAGCTAACGCTGCTTCGGTGAACACTGGCTGGTGGACTTAAGGCGACATAGCACCTTCAAATTGAAAAAAAAATGTTATTTTCAAAGGCTTGTTTTTAATTGAATAAAAAAATATATCTTAATGAAACTTTGTACACATACTTTACTTGCTTTATACTACATAAAAAAATTGTTAAAATTTTTTTGTGGCCCCCTGCCGCCTGTTATAATTTTTTGGAAAATACACCAAAAAAACCTGGCGTGCATGATAACTGCCCTCAGGAAAGTCTGAAAAAAAAACAAAAACGAGGTTTTGACCAGCATCAAAGCGGCCTTAGAATGAACTAAAAAAAAAAAATTTGGTTGAAAAAATAACAAAATGGCGGCGTTTTTTCGAAAATCGAGGTTTTTTTTCCCCAAAAATCGGCTATAACTAAAAAAGTTTAATGCCGATTTTTTCATCCGTAGTTCATTCTGAGCATTAACATGTGCAGATTAACGTGTTCAAATTTCAAAACGATTGGATAATATTGTTTTTCTTAATCATGCACGCCAACTTGAAAAACGTTGTTTCGAGAAAATCACGTTTAAAGTTAAAATTCAATATTTTTTGCAATAAATCTTATCGAAAATTAATCTGTGATGCTTGGACCATACAATACACCTTCTTCTTGCTCATACTCTTCCTCTTCTAAAGATTTTTGCTCCCTTCGAGCAGTTCTCGCCTCTTTAGATGCCTCAGTTGAGTGTTTTTCCGCCTGGTTAATTCTTGCAGCATCTCTATGCTCTGCATGTTCCAGCGCACATTGGCCAATTGTAATTCCCATGACTTGCATTATTTTCAAGAAAGCCATAAATCCTTCAATAAATGTACATACAGAAATATTTGCAGCCATATTTAGTACGTTCTTCCCACAAAAAGTATGTTTGGGGGCCAAATTCCAAACACAAGAATTATAGCTTACGTTATTATTCTGCGCAAAATTGCCCAAGCAACGCTTTAATAAATCTTCTGATGATAAGTTATTATAAATAGGCTTTAAAATTTCTTGTACCTCATCATGGAGGATGCTTGAAATTGTTTAATGCATTATCACCCGCTGCCTCCGCCTTGCGCCAGTTACACCAAGCCGTTTCTCCAACAGGACAATAACAGTGTTGAGGGTTCTCATCAGTTGAAATTTTGTGGTAATATGCTGCCCAAATTTCCTTGCGCATATTTTCAACTGAATCAGGATTTCGTCGTATAGTTAGGCCATAATACGTGGCTAAATTTTTCATTAATTTTAGTGTCAGGTGAACTTTTTTCGGACCTTTTTTTGGAGATTCTACACTTTTTTTTAGAAACATCTTTAACAGCTATTTTTTTATTTTTTTGCCAAGGCTAGCTTATTTTTTGCTTTTTTTTAAAGAAGATGACTCATTTATCTTTGTCTACACTTTGGCTTAATTCGATGTAGCGATATAGCGAAGTGAACGAAAACCATAGAATCAATGATCTTGGGGCGCTTCGCTATATATACTCATAAAATTTTTTTGTTTTATAATTTCAATTTATATTATTAAAATCATGTTTTAAAACCTTCATTCTAACATATTCAATCAAAAAACAAAAATCGATTTTTTAAAAATTTGGAGGTGCTACGTTGCCTTAATGCACGTGGCAGACTAGAGGTTAAAAAACACACTTCGATTTACAAAAAGGTATGTGGCTTTCGATGACCACTTAAACTAATCCTTTTAATTCTAGCTCTGTCGTTACGGACCAGTAGATCTATGCGTGACCTTATGTCACCTACCGAAACCTAACCTAATCTTGCTGAAGTTGGCAGCTTTGAAAAATTGTATTCATCACTTTTTCTTATAACATACTTTTTATATGATTTTTCTTTAATTAATTGAATAAACCTATTTCCATCTATAATTTAGTCCTCACTGTCATTAGTATAAAAAAAAACAATTATCCCTGATATAAAACAGTATTATTACAACGCACACTATTGCATAGGTGCAAGTAAAGTTGACTTACTGAAGTTCGGAAACTAAGACAGTACAGATACATCGTAGCTGACGACATCCGTGTCCAACCAAGCCAATTCATTCTTTCCTTTTTGTGAAATAACTAAATTGCAACGTTCCGTCGAGAACTCATTTCTTATTGATATCATCGTCATTTTATGAGTCAGCAAATTGCAACTCCACTGACTCTTTCACCGACTATTACTCTGACTTGTACGCCACAGTCAAAAGAAATTCCCTGTCGTCGCCGATGAAAAACTGCAAGCATTCATCAATCGAATTGTCTGTGCTGTGGTATCAAGAGTATTTGTATAGGGAGATGTGGCATTGGTATTTTAGTATAAACCTGTCAGTTGAATGATTTGAGAGTTGCTGCTGACAGTTTACGATGCAAATGTCAGATACGCTTCATTTATGTTGTCTTTTGTAAATGAGATTTCAATACATTTAAAAAACAAAGCAAACATAGAAAGTTTCAAATTAGAATGAATTAAAACTACCTGATACATAAATAATTGCATGAAAATAATAAATGTTGACATTTATTATAATAATTTGTTATAATAACGAGTGCATTATGACTATAAAATAAAATTTGTTCTTAATTTAACTCAAAAAATAATATGTATCTTGAATTAATAAAATAATATGTATTTTGAATTTATTATAATATTTTCAAACTATTAATAATTCATTTTCTATCATCCTTCAAACACTTCAGCGCAAATCGATAATCAATTTAAGATACAAAATAGTCCACGGCAATACTTCTTATATATTTTTAGTTTTCAGCAAAGCTGTCAAGCCAATATACCTTCTTGAAGACATCCTCTCTCAAAACACTCATGGCTACGAAGACAAGATAAAAGTTTACGAACCCGATTTACCCGGAGAAAACTATCATAAGCGAAAAGAAGACGAATTCGAATAGCATCCTTATTTGAAATTAGATTTAAGCAAATCAACTTGTATATGGAAAAGAACTAAAAACGAAGTGTATATTCGTGTCTAGATATCGATAGAACGATATAGAATATAGATGTCGGAAGAGTTTCTTATTGGTCTTACAATCACGCTTTGAATGTTCGTCATCAGCGCTACCAACGTTTTTTGGTCTTATTCGTTCTTTCTGTCCTTTGGTTGTCGCTATTGGAAGATTCAATGCTATTCTTTTTTCCATTTATGATGTATATGTACGTATGCATACAAAGTACCAAAAGAGTCAATACAGAGGATGCTGTTATAGTAGGTTATCACTCAACTGGAATACGAAATTCCGAATTCCGTACCAAAAGCAAAAATACAGACTAATTCGTTCATCAGATTTCTCTTGAGTGCCCATGATGGTCGCACAAATTGAATTTATTGTGCAGTAATTTCATTTTTACTTATTTTCTTTGCGAATTTCGTTATCGAATGTTTTTATTTGTAAACTTTATCGAATGAAGCGCATGAACATTAAAACAGAAAAATTAGAATTATTGTTTTAGTATGCTTTTGATCGATACTTATAGGCCGCCCTAGCTGCTGTAGATGAGCTTATGAATAGTTTACGAAAACAATAAATTATCCTCCAAGCCAACATTTTAACAAGCGAAAGTTTTCTGAAAGCCGTAAAATTAAAAGCCATAAAAAAATATTAAATATTATCTCTATCTTATCTTTAAACTGAGTAGTTTTAATTATTTTTTACTTTTTCAATCAGCACAAGCACTAAAAAAATGATTTTATGCTGAATTGATTTCGGTCGGAGACTGATTAAAAATTTAGTTTCACAAGTTGATTAAGGAAATCCAAATTTAAATTAAGTAGCTGTTGGTCAATGGAAATCACTCGCATGCAATTCAAAAATCATTCTTAACCTACAAAAATATTTAGAATAATAATATGGTAGACATAACAGGGCTGCTTAAATGATCATTTGTCATAAATGATAATTTAAGTGCTGTGTGTCATTACCATATGACACACAGCAACTAACTACCACTAAATAATCTAATTACCAATCATTTAGCATATCGCTATATAATCATCAAGCTTTGGTCATTTCTTAAATTATGTAGATTTGCCCGATTTAATACATAATCCCCTTGCACAAAGTCGCTTTTCTCATTAAAAAAGAAGAAAAAGAGAACTTTTTTGAGATGTCAAATTTAAATTCAAAATATTCAAAAAATTTAAATAAAGTTCTTGAGCGGTTTGTACTCCAACTTCGTTTATCAGAACATAAAAGATGAAACATTCACTTAAAACACTTTCAATTTCTCCATTTTTAAAAACTAATTGCTTTGCTAGATTTCAAATTTTTAATCAACCCCGCATTAAAAATCTGTCATTAAACTGTAGGCTTTTTAGTCAATGTAATGTATTCCATATTATAATAAGCGGACAGGCTTCAAAATTGTTAATAGCGTCCAAACCATAGATATAGAGAGGAATGGATACGAAATGGGCCGAGAGAAATGAAGCAATTTTCGACCCTTGGTGTAGTTGTGTGAGCGAGAGGTCGCAATGTGTTTGTATGACGAGGGCGGCGTGAAATATTGTAAAATTAAAGGGCAACTTTTTTGGTGCAAATAAAAATTTGTTAATATTGATGTAATGTAATTCACGTCAATAGCGAATCAATGAGTTTCGATTTGCATTAAAACTGTGCGTAGTATTTTAATTAGTTGTGCGGCAGCTGAACAGGTTTTTTTTTTATGAAAATGATTAGCTCTGAGCAGAGTCTGTTCGCGTACTTTCAGTCACAGAATTTTTGTGAATCATGTGGTGGGGGATATTCAGGAAAAGTACGAAAACGCTCTGATTGCATTTCCGGAAAAGATTCAGTTGTCGGTTTTTGTGAGAACAATAGTAATTATAAAGTCATTCTAAGTGGTGATAAGTTATCGCCACAAAAATATTCGATCTTCAAAACAACATTACGCAAAAATATGTTGCTTGCCGCGCACATTTGGAAATTTTTACTCGCGACACGCGTTTCACATTTTTCACTGTTTTTCAATAGCTCAGACTCTACTGAAATTTACTGAAAGAGGCGAAATTTTCAGCATTGAGTAAAACGAAGTACATAAACGGCTTCATTGCAATTAATTGTAGCACGCGAACAGACCTAATTGTTGCCGTGTTGCCACATAACGCAGATCACTAAGCATAATTCCGTGAAAAAAAACTTCACTTGGATTTATTTGGTAGAGAAATTCTAAATTCAATTTCAGCGGCACTGAGTCACTTTATTAGGCTCAAAAACTATTCAAATAAAACAATCTGAAGTAAATGTTTTAATCTAACGAGTATTAAAAAAGTTTCAAATTATATATACACTCAAGACATTTACGCACAAATAATGTTAGAAAATTCTCGGCATCCACAAAAAACAAACAATTTATAGAGGTTATTGATTTGTGATCTGGTTCCCTTCTAGTCTATAAATCAGCATAGACAACTTATATCGTCTCTAAAGCTAAAGCCGATAATATTTTATTGTATTATTTAAAATGGTACTATTTTGTAATTTTGAAGGTACATTTTTATCCCTTCAAATGCGCTCAAGCTGTATAGCCTTTGTCTGAAAAAATCACTTCACATATCGCGGCGTCTATTTCGACACAAGTTTTACTTGCAATATTTGCTGTGGTAAATTCAAATATTGTTTACTTACCGGAAAAAAGAAATCGCCCTCGCACTGCGTTTATAATCACTATCACAATTCACAACACTACACTTCATTTTGCTCAATACGAATATTAACGCTTCCACTTGCCGTAAATTTTGCTTTCAAAATGTGCGAATACAAATTCTTCGCACATTTCTTGTACGAAATGATCCTTAAGCACATGTTTTTAATTACCTTTTTGCCCGACAAATCGTCCCAACGTCATATACAAAATTCTTCGCACTTTTCTTGTAACAAAAGGATATATTTCCTTCAGGTAAAACATATTTTTTCAAAATTCATGATCCCTTTGTTTTACATTATGTTCCCACCCTACAAATTTGTCCCTACATCGCATGTAAAATCTTGGCTTTTTTCAACCAAGGGGACGTATTTATTTCAGGTTAAATAGGTTATTTCCCGAAATTAGCGATCCTTTTGTTTTAAATTATCTTCCCACTCTACAAATCGTCCCTCCATTGTATGTAAAATAACCGCACTTTTTTGTAGCAAACGGACATATTTATTACAGGTAAAATAGGTTTTTCAAAATTAATAAATTACGTTTCCACCCTAGAGATCGTCTTTACAAAGCCCAGGAAAAAGAAAGTAAATTGGTATGCTTCATACGAAAGAGTGGCAAGAGTGGTATACATGTTTTTTTATATGACCGAGCTCATAGATTTGATTGCCATAAATGCAAATTTGATTGCCATAAATTTGATGCCATAAATGTTCGATCGGGTTTAAGTTCGGTAATAGCATTTGGACAGTAACAAATAGCCCAAAGCCTACATTGCTCCGGATACATGCGAAAATTGTATAAAATGCCTTATTTTTCAGCACTTTGTTTAATATTTCTTTTAAGAATACCCAGGCAACACGTTTGATCCATCCTACCATTCACAAAATCTATATATAGCATAATGTTTCCTCCGCTGTATTTTACAGTGGAAGTAGTATGTTCCCTCTTAAACTCTGCTTAAACTCTGTATTAAACATTCGCCGAACATATTGCCGCTTATTAGATTCAAAAACATTAATTTTTACTTCAGCAACAAAAATTATGGACTTCCAGAATTATTTTGGCTTTTTTGCGCACTCTTAAGCAAAACGTTATTTAACAAATCAATTTTTTTTTAACTATTATAAGGTTAGCTTCCGCCATTCTGCCCTTTAAATTCCTTTTCTTTTTTGAATTTCGAATAATTTGAGTAGAGACTTTCTTTTCAACTCGTTTGTTCACCTTAATTTGTAAAACTGGGGCACTTAATTTAGGGATTTTCATAATTTTTCTGATAATCCACTTTTTTCACACTCAGATAAGATTTTAGGCCTTTCTGACCGATCCTTTGTTTCAAAAAATTTGGTTGATTTATTTATTGTTATTACATTTCTCACTGTATGTCTTTTATAATTAATTTTATACCTATGACGCAAATAATGCAACAACAATAATATTATTTCTTGATTAACCACCTTATTCAACGTATTTTCTATTAACATAAAAAAGTAAACTAAAGTGTAAGAAATACCATTTAGAAAATTTAATTTGCAGACAAACACAGCCATCAAATCTAAAATTCCCTTAAATTCCCTAAAATAGATATATTTGAAATCAAACTGAAATAAAATTTTCGCGACCAAAACACTTGCTAATTTAATTTCAATCAACCGGTTTGCCCACCAACGTAACATAAAACATCTACATGCGTATAGATCATTTAGCATCATAATCTGCACGCAGCATTCGTAAATAGTAGCCCAAGTCAATTACGAAGTTTACTTGTGCTACTTTAAATCGTTCATTCACACCGGTTTTCATCGTTCGAACAATTTTCTTCACCTAAATGACGTCAATTCATATAATTGATCAAACTTAATGCCCCTACACGCTATCAAGCTTTCCCCGCCTATGAACAAAAGCAATCAATAAAAATGGCGATCGGGCGGTTTGACACATGTTTTATTTTCGTGTTTTCATCAATTAAAAGTATAAATGTTTAGATTGATCAATAAACAGTGTGAAAGTAAGAAGTGTTTTGCACCAATTACTCATAGGATTTCGCCCTAGAATGTGTGATGTAAGTACAAATTCAATTTGAATCAATGTACCTCTTTTTACCGGATTTAGGATAGAAAGCTTTCGAATTGTGGAAAAAAATGGTTGTTATATGTATGCAAGCAACATTTTCGACCTCCCCTTACAAAATAACATCAAATTTCATTCAGAAAATTTGATTAATTTTGAAATTTGTGCCCCATGTGACACATATTTTATTTTCCCTGCTATTCCAACTAACGCCCTGAAATGTGTTCGACGCGAAACGGAACGAAGTGTTAAATCCCATACAAAATCAGCCTGGCGCGGAATTTCGTTTCGTTTGGTTTTGCTCGTCAGTAATGTGTTCCAAGGCGTATAAGAGTCTTCGAAGACAACGCAGTGACTCGCTCTGAGATGGCGCTGCACTATGTATAAGTTACATTTCGCGGCCATTTAATGACCCAGGTACCTTAAACTGATGCGAAAAATGTGACGGCTCATAATTTCATTCGAGTTTGCGGATATTTTATTGAAAAATGAGTGAAAATGGATGGATGAACAGCGCATTCTTGAAACAATAGTTTTTGTTTTGCCGATTATATCATTTTTGATGCCGGTTAGTTAAATTTATATGCACCGAATTCAAATGTAATGCACTTGTTAAATGTCATCAATGGCAATTTATACTGCCCCCGGTGTCGGGGTGCGGAACTTTATTTCGTTCGATTCCGCACAGACGTTTTCGCTGCATTTCGTTCGCCGAATACATTACTAGGCTTAACCCGAAAATCGACCATGTTCACAACAATAGAAATGTATGGAAATGTTTGTTTACATAGAGAGTCTAGCTTCAGTAAGTCATTCAGCATTCGATTCGTAACTACTTCTAGGTAATGGCAACTAATTACCAAGGTAACCACTTCCAATATAATTTCTGCATTACATTTAGGTCATTATGTCATAGGAGGTAATGTGTTGTGATTGTATTCTGTACTAGTTACAGAAACAGTTACATTGGAGTGCTTTCAGAAGTGATGATAGGAAATCAGTTCAGTAAGAGATATGTTGTAATACATTACAGAAGTGGTGATATGGTACGTTGATATATGGTGAAAACTACGAAAATTGTAAATAATCATCTCGAAAATGTACGAGTATGCGTGATGGAAATCACAGTCTAATTCGGAGTGTAACACACCAATGACGCTGAATCGTTTAGTTGAAAAATAAATAGGTACAAAGTTTTTACAAAATATATAGACACAGATTTCATGGATGAAAACAGCAAATATTGCTATAAAGTTAATAAATTTTATTTATCAAAACAAGGATATAAAATCAAAATATTCCAGCATTATTCAAAATACACTATTTTAAACCTATATTTTAATAGAAAAATCGAACACGCGTTTACATCACTTGCACAATATAACTCGCACTGTTGAAAAATACATTTTTTTCGGAACTGCGTTCATAAGAATTGCGCAGTATTTTTACAAAAATTGCGGCTACACAGCCTCACTTGCTCGTAAAAATAAGCAACACGTTACCTACTGCATTAATTTTTAAGAAAGGTAATGCAGTGGGTAAGTTGTTACTTGATCGCTTACTCGACAAACTCAATTACATTGTTAGTAATGGAGCTTCATGAGTAATGTAGTACTTCCAGAATCAATTCTCAAGTAACGCCTTGCCATTTCGCCTACAGGGACGGTGCGCACTGAATACTGGTGTCAACAAAGATGGCATATTTGGTCCGGAATTTGCGTCGTTTGGATGTGAGAGAGATGTGGTTTCAACTAGACGGTGCTACGTGCCAGACAGCAGCCGCCACCATCGAATATGAAATTCGGAAAACACATTTTCTCGAGAAATGAGCCCGTCAATTGATCACCGAGCTCGAACAACTTCAATTCAAACTTCAATTATACTTAAATGTTTGCAATGGGAATCCATAATTTGACTTTTACAGAACCGAGGGACCAATACATTGTAAACCAATTTTTGACGGTCGATTCTTTTATAAAGCTGTATAAGCATAACAAAAAACTAAAGCGCGATTTTAGTACATTAATGAAAAAGGACAAGAATGTAGAAAATGGAATTAAGTTAATATAGCGATACAGTAAAAAAGAAGATATAAAACAGAATCAAAGACATTCCATGCCACACAAATAGTTATTAGCCTGTTTAAAAAATGCATCTTAAATTTTACACTGGAACATAATGTGGAAAAAGCAAAAGCTACTATTAGATTTTAGTACCGGCTCAAACATGAACTAATTTGAATGCAATTCTTTTGTACATCGGATCGTCGAAAACACCGGCTTCCATTAAGGTTCAATTGGAAGTCACACTTACTTTACATGTTGAACTTGATAAGCGGTAGCGATTTCGTTTGTTCACTTTCGAACATTACAATGGAAAAATTTTTTACGGCTCGTAAATCATCCTATGTTAGTGGTTTTCATAGCATTTGAAACTTATTGTTCGCAGCTTATTGTATGTTTTAACTGATATTTCACAGTTCCATTGTAATAATCTTGCTTTGCATGTATAGCCTTGTTCGTAACTTTCAGAAACATTTATCGATTTGAATTTGTATTCTCAACTTTTCCGCGAAAGTAATAGCGCATCTCTGCTATGATTCCAAATATAAAATATTGTTTCTCACAGCAAATTTCTGTCCAATTACAGTCAATTAGTTACAAGCCAGAACTCCAACTTTTGCACATTGTAACTTCTCAATGACAACAAATTGCTACAGTGAAGCCGATTAGTCCTTTTTCATTTCACCATCCAGTCTTAAGACTATTTCTTTCGTTTTACGACCTCTTTAATTTGATGTCAATTTTCAGCTGTCTTGTACCCACTACAACTCCTCTGATTTTGCCGTGAACTGAGCCCGACCGTCAAAACCTGACACCCTAGTACCAAAGCACCTTCGCTACTAGAGAGAAAGCTGCAAGCGTAATCTTAACTTCAAAACCAGCATATCAAAACCAGACCAGACTTAAATACCGTTTTTTTACGATCTACTAAAGGACGAAAAAATTCAAGTGATTCCTTTTCGCTTTTGACATTTTTTGCTCCATCAAAACAATTTCACCGTATCCATCTCGTTTCGCTTTCGCATTGCTGCGACAACGCCAACAAGAAGTCCAAACACCAAACCAACCAACGAGACGATAATGTGGCGTTATAGAAAAGTCGTTACAAAAAATGCCATAACCAATGCGGTTTGTTATTAAAGTCGATTTTTTGTGGGTCGATGCTTTTATGGTTTTACAGCAGCTATCAAGAGATTGAACAGGGCACAGCACTGCAGCTAGTGAGCCAAGAGGTGGAAAAAGTTTTTAGCAAGCAAAGTACAAAAGTCGCATAGCGGGACTAACCGCTGAGTTTTTCTTTAAAGACAGTTTTTTTACGAGCACTTTTCATCGTTTTTCAAGTAGATGATGACGAGAAGGACATAGCGACCAATCAAAGTAACAGCACACCGGAGAGTCCGTTATTGTTGGATTTCGTAACATGTTTATTATGGTTTGTTTTCGTTTTGTTTGTCATTTTACACTCGTTTCATTTGTTGTTTATGCGGATTTCGTGAATTTATTTATGAATTTTTCGTTGAATTTGGATAGGAGGGAATATTGATATCGTAAAGTGGTGGTGAATATAAATTACGATAATAATTTTTTGAAGATGCTAAGCGGAACGATGAAAGATACAGCTGAAGTCCAGGCATTAATGAAATTTGCATTGGGTCGGTTTAGAATTGTAGTTAATTGAAAGAATCGCCAGCTATTTTGAAAAAAGTTTTGAATGCAATTAAATTTATTTCATTTTATTTAGTACAACTCGGAATGAAATTTTGAAAAATTGCTTACCTTATCTTAAACATGTGATTTTCACACATAAAAAGAGTATTGAAATAATTTGAAAGATTAGTGATTTAAATTTAACCTAGAAGTAGGCTTCAACACAACGGATTTTTCTTGCTGCAATAGAAAAAATACGCAAATTTTGTACATAAGTTAATTTTCTTTTCTCTTCCCTGAACTTTTTCAAACTTTACAGAACCAACCCTCACCAGAAGCATGCATGTCAATTGTAACTACACTCTAATTGAGGGCCACTTCTTCCTTATACCCACACACGAAATTCATTGATCAAATGAAACCGATTCTTCACATGATTTATTTCACTGTCAATGACGGTCGTTCAGCATTACATTCGATTAATTCATTCGCTTCTACGGATGAACCTAAAAGCAACCCTTATCGAGAGGTGCGAGTATGGACCGTATGTACGATAATGTATAGCAAAGAAGGAAATCCAATTACTCATTTACAAACTGCATCAATAACTAGAATTCCGGAAAATATCCTGAGATCATTCATAGAGGAAATTGTTTTTGCCACGTGTTCAGACAAACACCATACGTATTGACGACTGACGACTGGGGCGTGTGCATGCATACATATGTGCACATAACTGCTCCCAAGAGCACTCGACTGCGGAGGATCAATTAAGCAAATACTCTTGCAATGTTTCGATGTTGCATTGCACGTCTATCTTATGTTTTGATGAAGTGGTAGCCAGTAGAAGCTGGAAATGAATAAGTGAAAGGTGTGGGAGAAATTGATGCTGTGCAGTTAAGGTTTGTGAGTTTGAGTTTTCCCAAAAAAAATGTTTTTCAAGAAATGTTATGAATTGATTTTCAAGTTTTTAAGATCAATCAGCGTAATGTAGTCGGGAGTATAAACCATATATAAGATTCTTATTTTAGTCCTTCCAACGCATTATTAAGCGTAAAATAAATGTTTACAATTATTTTATTTAAAATACACTACACCAACTTTTCGAAAAATCATTAGTTTATTATTTTTGTTTCGAAATTCATTCAAGTTAACTAATTTCTGATTTGTGAAACACTCAAGATCCTGTCACGAATTTGAAGTCTATTTTGTTTATGAAGAGAGAAATCCAAAGTTAAGTTGCGAAAAATGGACAAGTTCATTCAAAAAATACCAGCATATTGGCTATTACGAAAGTTTAATAAAAGAAACATGCGAGGGATGATCCAAAAATAGTGATAATCAGTTATTTCCAGCTCGCATAAATTTTTTAAACAAAATTTACTACCTCTTATACGCAGTAGGTCAGCATAAAAGAACATAAATAGGCCACATTCATTTGAATACGAACCGATCATAAAAATGGAGAAAAACGATGCCAAAGCGGTGTTTGATAAAAATGTCTACCAAAAACTTAGACAGCGACTTAGTGGAAACATTAAGGAATACTGCTCCTCCATATTCCACCGTTGCACACTGTGCGAAGAAGTATAAGCTGGGAAAAACATCCTCCGAAGGTGAACACCGCGAAGGACGTCCATCCACGCTCCTCATTGAAGACAACGTGAAAAAAGTCGAAGATGCCTTGTTGCCACATCAAAGAGTGACCATCAGGCATGCAGCTGAGGTCACAGGGATCTCGTATGGTAGTGTTGAAAGAAGCCGACGAATTACATATGCAGAAGATCTTTGCACGTTGGGGGCCGAGAATGTTCACCGACGATCAAAAGAAGAAACGAGTCGACATTTCGAGAGCGAATCTCGAAAAGCTCCACGCAGGTCAGGAGAATTTTTTGTCAAGATTCGTTATCATGGTCGGGACTTGCATCCACCATTTTGATCCAGAAACCAAACTGCAATCAATGACCTGGAAGCGACCCTCTTCATCGACGACGAAGGAAATAAAAGTATCGAGCTCGGCGGGGAAGGGTATGGCATCAGTTTTTGGAAAGCTCAAGGAATTATTATGGTGGAATATTTGAAAAAGGAAGTCCTTATGTCAGGCTTTTACTACGCAGACCAAATGAGAAGATTGCGGGAGGCCATTGAGGAAGGAAGACGTGGCCAACTGCAAGCCGGAGTGCTGTTTTATCAAGACAACGCATCAATTTACAAGGCTGCTGTTGCGATGGCTGCAATTCAAGAAACAGGATTTGAACTGCTTGAACATCCACCGTATTCACCAGATCTAGCTCCGAGTTACTTCCACATCTTTTTCCGGCTTAAGGAACATCTTCGCGGGAAGAAATTTAAAGATCAAAGCGAGCCATGGTTGCTGTTTTATGAGTTTCGGGAGAGTTAAGGCAACAATGTTTTTTCTAAGGGTATCCTGGGTTTGGAAAAAAGATGGACTTAATGTATTAACTTGTTAGGAGACCATGTTGAACAATAAATAATTTTTTAAGGTTATTCACCTTGGTTCATATTCATTATTATTACTTTTGGATCAACCATCGTATGTGCCTAGATAGAAAATATACATATACTCATATTTAAACAGAATGCTTTTACAATATGCAAAGTTAAAATTATAAGTTTATATTTGAAGTTATGAGACCATTTATTTATAAGAACTCGGAAAAAACTTAAAACGTCATATTCGAGATATTATGCATTTTAGATTTGGCGTAGATTTTTAGGTGTAAGTATGCAAAATTAAATGTAAATTAAAATTATGAAAACTTAGTGTATTGATTACTCTTACATAACAATCATATGTAATTTTAAACATATAATTTTAATTATACAATTGTGTATACCATTTTGCATTCATATATCAGATACAAAACTTCACATCAGAAGTAGTTTGTCTAGTGCTGTAAACAATTAATTAACAGACGATCTTGATGATAGATAATCTATAGTGTGACGATTGCATAAATACAAATGACAAATTGGCCATTTCATGGCTAGATATTGCTCTTTTTACTTCATCCCAGCTCCAAAAATAGAGAAGCAATAATCTTATTGAATACTTTTATTTTGAGCAAATTTTATTCTGTTTGCTTTATATTACCAACTACGGCTCTTCGCTACTAACGAAGGTGGGTTGAAAAGTGTCTGGCTTGAACCAGACATGCCCCAATGCCAGTGGCGCTAAGTTTTCTCGATATTTGATAGCACGATCGAAACGAAATTTCAGGTCGATTGCTTTTCTAGTATTGGTTTGGAAGCCTATTGATTAAGTGGTGGCGAGTGCAGTGAAAGTGAGAAATCGGAAAAACGTTCGGTTATTTAAGATATCCTTTTGAAAGGCCTAAGACCACTTCAAATCAAAGAAGAAATTGGTTCAACACTGCGACACTCTTTTCGTGAAACAGTGGATTTCGGAATTTAAAACAAATCGCACAAGCACTCTCCCTGCTAAGCATAAACGTTCTATCTGAATTTTTCTCATTTTTAAATTAACGCCTGATTCGAAAACTACATACTATATTACATCATTCAACAGAATTTTAAAAACCGAGCTTTTGTGCAAAAATCCACTCTCCATATATCTCTAGTACAAATCAAAGCACAAATTATTGAATGTCTCGAAAGTACTAAAATGTAGATAGAATATTTATGCTTAGTAGGGCAGCACTGATGGCACACCACGTTCAGGACGAACCGTTGAAGTCATAGCTTCCGAAATGATCAAAAATTCATGAAATCGAGATAGAGGAACGCAGATTGAAAGTAATCGAGATAGTTGAGACTACTGGGACATCTACTGAACGTGTGCGTAATGGTTTGCGTCAGCATTTCTGCATGAACATGAACATAACTAAATCTTGTTTCACCACGACAACGCACCTATACCACGTCGTTACGACGACTAAAAGCAGCCAACTGAAATTTGAATTGTTACCCCATCGTGCATATTTGCCAGATTTAGCCCCCAGTGACTATCATCTGTTTCCCAATGTCAAAAAATGGCACGGAGGCAAAAAATTTGCAGCCAACGAGAAGGTCATCAATGCTGTTAATGCGTATTCTGTTTTCGGGGTGTAGGAATATCATCAAATCTTAAACAGTTAATTTAAAAAACAGATTGTTGCGCTGTATTGAAGTGCCACATGTTAGGTCTTCAGTTAATTGTGAAGGAGATATGTTTATGTTTATATGTTTAATTGTGAAGGACTTTAAAAACGGTATTACTGCTTTAAAGCACCGATATGCAAAATCTTTATTAGTCTTGATGGAGATTATGTAGAAACATAAAATTAAAAAAACTCACAAAAAATTGTTTCTCTTTATCGGGTCAGAAACTTTTCATCCCACTCTCGTATTCTACTGAAAAACGTCAAATGGAAAACTATAGTGTTTTCCGTATCATTGACTTATGGGCGCCATTACAGTAACCATGGCTTGTTGTCATGACGAAGGATTGTATTAACGCAACTTTTTACATTTTCATGTTTTCATAATTTTATGTAATTTTCTAAGCTCGTAAAATATTAAAGCGATATTTATTATTTGCTTTTTTTAGAAACGATTCGTGGTTTATTATTAGAAGATAATAGCGATGACCATGTCGAGGCTGATCCAGCTTATGAAACCGATGTTGGAGAAAAAATTTCTTTATTAACGTATGACGGGTTCTAGGCCAAAATGTTCAGTTAAGTGGCAACATATCTCCTTCACAATTAACTGAAGACCTAACATGTGGCACTTCAATACAGCGCAACAATCTGTTTTTTAAATTAACTGTTTAAGATTTGATGATATTCCTACAACCCGAAAACAGAAGCAGACTGATGACTTTGGTCTTCTTCCAGATGTGTGGAATCTTTTTATTACAATGAATGAATTACGTGAAAAATACAAATCTGGCTTTATTCTTGTAATTCATGATCAATTATTAGGCTTTAGAGGAAGATGTCAAATTTGAATTTATATACTCAACAAGCCAAATAAATATGACACAAAAACAGTGGTACTAGTAGAAATTTCTAGAAAGTATATAGTGGATGCAGAGCCTTATTTAGGTTCTTCTACTAAAACAGATGGAAAGCCGCTTGATGATCATTTTGTAAAAAAAAGTCACTCGCAGTGCTCACGACAAGAATAGAAATACCATATTACCATGGACTATAGGTTCATTTCAGTGTCACTAGCAAAGGTATTAGTAAAAGAACCTTATAAGCTATCTTTAAAAGAAACTCTTTGAGCAAGCAGAAGAGAGGGGATCGTATAAAAATCCCGAATCGAAAAATCCCGAGTTAACAAAATCCCGGATGTTTCGAAATTCTCGTATTCCAAAATCCAAATACAAAATCCTGTACTTAAAAATCCCGAATTTCAAAATCGAGAAATTCAAAATCCCGAAAGTCAAATTTCCGAAATTCAAAATCTCCTGGAACGAAAACCTGTATGAAACCTATGCATATAATGATATAACAAAAGCATAGTGATTTAAGTTTTTATTTAGGAATAAATTTCAACATAAAGACATATTGTAGGTACGCGATTTTTCTCAAATAATCGATTTTCTCAGTTTCAGACCTTTTTCTAATATTTTTTTAATTTTTTGGTACCTTGCCAAATTTTTCTTCGCCATGGGCACTGATTCTCTTCCATTAATTTTTCTTACTGTCAGTTTAACTACAATCAAAAAATAGCTGAATGAAACATCCCGTAGTTTTGCATAATATAGAATCAGTCGCGGCGCCGCGCAAAACTACGGGATTTTTAAATCAGGATTTGGTATTACAGGATTTTGTAATACGAGATTTTGTAATAAGGTATTTTGTAATACGGGATTTTGTAGTGCGGGATTTTGTCTTACGGGATTTTATGTTACAGGATTTTTTAATACGAGATTTTGTAATCGGGATTTTGTAAACGGGTTATTGTAATACGAGATTTCGTACCCAACCCAGAAGAGACATACCCACGTAATTACAAAACGGGCGCCCAAGAAGAACTGGGACCAATGTATTCTGTTAGGACAAAGAACTCACTCTGCTTTACCATAAAAAGAAGTCCCAAAAAGTAATCTTTCTTTTTTCAGCTTGTGATGAAGAAGTAACAACCAACGGAAGTTCAAGAAAGCCTAAAATGGCTGAGTTTCCAAACCAAAATCGAGGTGGATACTCGGACTAAATGCTTTCCGTTGGTTCTTAAAATTGCAAAACTCAACGTTGACTGCTATGCATTTTCTATGGAATGCTCAATATCGCATTAATCACGAACACTATAGAGGCAAATCAGGAACCTTTATCTAGGCGAGAATATTTGAAGACTTTGCATAGCAAATAAGTGGAGTCTCTTCTGCTGAAAAAGCTAACAATACTAACCATCCATACTGCTCTTCGGGATCCAAACAAATTTTAAACATATCCGGATGCAGTAAGGAATGTTCTACTCTTGAGACTGAAGCAAGAGACACCGCTGTTGCTCCTCTTTTACCCAAAAAAGGAAAATGATGTGCTCTATGCTCCTCCGCAAAGCAAATTATAACCGAAACTACACTCAAAAAAATGTTGGTTGAATTTTACCCTTATAATAGTAGGAAGCTGATTTCCTACTTTTAAAGATGTAGATTTACAAAAGTGTGTAAAGAGAATATTTTACGTCTTAAGTGTTTAAATTTTTTTATGACCAAATCGTGTAATTTTACCCTAAAAAGATGTAAATTTTGGACGGGAATGGATGAAATTTATGTAGCAAAGGTTGCTTTTTAAGTGCTTTCTAAAATAATAAGCGTCATTGATTCGTGAATTTCAACAAAAATGTGTAAAAATTACAATGCAAGCACTGGTAAATTTCTACGTCAAAAGTTATTTATTGTAACCAATGGTAAGAAATTCTTACTACTAAAGCGTGAATTTCATGATCTAAAGTTTAGCCACTTAAATCAGGGAAATGCTGTAATGTGAAATATTGCCCCAAATGAAATATAATTAACAAAAAACTGTTAATAGGAAACTTTCAAAGCCAAAAAAGGCGAGAGTCCTATCAAGTCAAGGAAGTAAAATATAAATATTTTTATTATCAAATACAAAAACTTTTTCCTTTCAGTTTATAGTTTATTTCAATTTGATATATGTATACAAATATGCACATAAATGTATAACATAATTACTATTCTACACTTCTAGAGAAAAAAAACTGCACTTTTCACTTAACTGCAACTATTCAAATGTTATCAATGATTACCAAACGTCATACTCGTTCAATCTTGCCAAATTACCGTTTTTCGTCACAATATTACACCAATAATAAGTCAAATTCGAGAAAATGGTGTGATTTTATGGCTTTGGCGCAAATGTGAATAGCAAACTAGTAAATTTCCACTCTTTTTGCTTCAATTCACAAAAAGCTGTGTATTATTCAGCTGATATGACGTAAAAGCAAAAAATACACATCGAATGTATAAAAAAATTTGTGATTCGTTATTTTAGACGGAAAAATGAATATATTTCCTATTATCAAAGTATTAATTATGGACCCACTTTTTAGAGTGTAGTTGCACAAAGTGCAATAAATCATTGTGTGGTAAAGTATTTAGATTTTTACAATTATGTTTTGTTAATTTGTTTGTTTGTTGGTTCTTCTAAATTTAATGTTTTAAGTTTATCGCAAATATTCCCTTTCCAAAAATTCGAGATGAACACGTTGAAAGTTTTTTAAGTTTTAATTTTGTAAGAAACATGTTAGCTCTTTTAAGAGGTTTCCTGAATAGTGAATATGTTGTTTTAGTAAATATAAACTCAGAAACTTTATTATTAAATGATAGTACTTAAAAACATATACAAAACCTTTAATATTTTATTTAATGAGACCCTTTGTTCCCTTTTCCCCTATTTTCTAAATGTGTAGTAATAAGCATTGAAAAATAAGGTTAGCAATCTAGGGTTCATAATGATCCGAAATGTTTTGAAGCTCCTGCACAATTACTTGGTGTGAATTACATCGTACATGTTTGCGAAGTTTTTGAATAAGAAATAGATCCGTAAAAATAGCTAATCGCATCAACATAATAGACGAATACATGAATTCCTGGTGATGTTACACAAAATGCAGTTGAATCGACACTCAAACGATTAAATGCAATTATGCACTCAAAAAGAACTTCACTCAGGTACTAATAGTGGTAAGTAAATTAATATTTTGTTAAAGATTTTAGGAACCAAAATATTGTTTGAAGTTTTCAGGGGCGCAAATACTTTTTATACCATTTTTCTAGTGAACTCTTTGCATTATCAAACTTTATCAGATGAATTCCACATTTTTCTATATTGAATATAAATGATGCATTGTAGTTAAATTTTTGGTTTTTATATTCTTTTCTCTTACAATAAATACAATGTTGTGAAAAATATTCCGTATGTATATAATATATATAAATAAATTTATTTTCGGAGCACGAAAAGAAGAAAACGCTTAAATATAAAATAACACAACACGTTCTTCAATTTCAATCTGTGATTATGCTGTTTCTCCACTTTTGGTTTAAAATTTGTGGTACATAAGATACCATCACCAACATTCTCAAATAAGTAACTTCGAGTAAAATACAGCTTGTAGCCATTCGTTTAATCATCCAATTGCTCTATATTATTCATAGGTCTCGGTATCTCATTATCGCAATCGCACATAATCCTCAAAAATTACATCAACTTACATCTTTTCATTTTTAAAATCCCTGTAATTTTTTTAAGGTTCACACTTCACATTGACGATAATTTTTACTTAACTTCCAACCTTACATCTGATTCTCAAGCTTATCATCGTTGGTCTCTTTTCGCATTGTGACTCTGTTCAATTGTCGACAAACCACCCCTGAAAAACACCAGGACTACTGCCCACAATAGGTAGGAGTTGTTCGATCCTTCTTCATGCTGTTGTTCCTTCCACTGTAATGCCAAAGATAGGAGACCTGGTATATTACTTATACCGGTACTTTACTCAAATCACATGAAAAACGCCGTGTAACGAATGTATCGGTACGTTGAGTTCTCATTGAAATCATTTAACGGTAATAGAAATTTCATACTTTTTGGCTCTGCTGATGGAGTATTGTGCTCAAGGACAACGGGAAAGGAAGAGTGTACTTTGTGTGGGAATAACACGAGCATAAGAAAAGTTTAAAGGGAATTTATCGATGAAGAAGGTTGAGATGCACAAGACAATTTGCGAACTCGCTAATGTTATTGAATTGACGAGAGAAAGTTTTCCACATAATATGTTAGTTTTTAGTTAGCTGAAATATCAGAGGAGATGATATACGAGGCAATAATGAAATGCGTATTGGTTTATATTACAGTAAGAATAAGTTGATGATGAGGACCATTTTCTGATTGTCTCTGTATTTTGAAGGTAACGTTACTGGGTCATTAAATATTTGGCTCATTGCAAACACTAAAATACTCAAAAATCTGTTGAATATGTAGATCTAAATCAGCAGAAAAGTCTGGATATTCTGCTTTCAAAACAATTATGAGCTCGTGCAATATTGCTAAGAATAAACAAATTCTTTTAGAACAGTTAAGCAGAATCACGTTAAGTGCATTATTGCATTCAAATAAACTGTTTGGTGTTATATGTCTAGCAAAATAACATGTTTAGTTTTCGATAAAATGCAATTATTTTGGACTTTATTATACAATACTCTATGACTTTCACGTACAACGCAGGCCCAATTTCCAATGCAAGATATTAATTGACCATCATCGGAAGCATTTGAATATTTTTGACTGTTCACCGCATTTGAACTCATCGCCTCTTACACTTTTAACAGCATTTCACCGAGCATTGAACATAACAAGGACTATCATCCTCTAGAGAGGTTGCTATTTCCTGTGTCCTATCAATAAGAAACCGTACGATGAACGAAACAGTCAAAACGACCGAAATGGGAAAACCGTGACTAAAGCGACAACAACGACGACGGCATCAGACAATAGGAATTACACAGGCTCAGTATTTTTACCATTTGAAGTACAATGATTCTCACGCAAACGAGTACGAAATTAATTCTTAATTTAAATTCAAAGACGCGCACGGAAGCTTAGAGCCATCGACACAGTTCCCCACTGTTCAACTGAAACGAATGCGACGATCGAGCATGGATTTTTGAGGAAATCCGACTGGTCTATCTTTTTCCCAATTTTAATTTTCTACCCTGCTCTCTCCTCCCTATTTACGGCAACATGGAAAATACAAATAAATTTTTGAATAAAAGAGGATACTTCCTTCCGCTTCCTGTGCCTTCGGATGCGCTGCTTTTATGCACGCCTGGGGTGTATTAAACTCTCATTATTTGTTCAAAGAGAATTTACTTTTGCCGGAATTAAATTTCTAAGACAAAAAAAGAACTGGAGGTGCAGTCCTACATGGCGGAGTGATGGTAGTTTTCATTAAAATGAAACACGTGTAGGAAAAATCAAAAGCGCCAAAAGATATTTTAAGTACATACACATATGAACGAGCCGAGAAAGCCACGTAAAATATTTTCAGTCACGCATATAATTTTCTTGATTTTCGCATATAATTTTCTGGATTCGGAATTTTAATTATTAAAATCAAGACAATTTCAACAAGTTGATTTCAATCATATTATTACGAACACAAAAATGAACATGTCCGGTTAAATCCTTCAACTTCAATTTCTAACCCCATTTTAAGGTTTTTCTCATGTCCGCTAATTTATCCAGACACAGAGTCTCTCCACCATACTAATTTTTATATTTAATAAAGTTTGCTCTTCTATTCAACCGATAAACTTCATCGCTGCTTACACCAAAAAGAAAACACACAGGGCAAAATGCGAAAGACAACAACCATAAACCGATCCACAGGACTTCTGGGCCGTCGTTGTTTTTCGCTATATTTGTTCTACACAGCCATATCGCCACCTTACCATCGGACGTGGGATTAGAGAAGAAAATTCTATTTCAAGTGCTTTTTAATAGCCAGAGAATTCCCGAGAAGCGTACACAATACCTTTTGTATTTATTCAAGATGATAGCGATGAGGTCCTCTGCTTTGCCGTTCGTTCTTCGAGTTTGGTGGGTGAAAGGAAAATCGATAATTGCCATACTTCTCGAAACTAGATCTGAATGAATTGGCCAGAGACAAAGGATAGCAAAAAAAAGTTTGAAACCCTTAAATATATTGTCTTCGCATTGGAATAGTTCCAACAAGTGTATGCGGTAGCTTAAATTGTTACGTGCGGTGGTGTATGTGAGTGTATGCTTGTGTGTCAAAAACAGAGAGATCCCAATCCTTGAAATTCATCGATAAAACTGTCATCGCAATGGATTCGATGACGATGACGGCGATAACGTTTAAAAAAGGTCCTTAGTCCTTGTCTTATGTGGGCATCTGAATTGAGTTCAATATGTGTTTGTAAATGTGTAAGAGACGAGGCTTAAGAGTATCGTGTTATTGTCTATTGGAACTTGAAACTGGAATGATAGATAGTTTTTGGTTTTGCTCGCTTAAGTCTTTCATGTTGACATCGAAGGCCTAAAGGTTAAGCTTTACGAGTGACCTATGATAGCAGCTTTCGAGTGGTGGGATATTGATAAATGTTTCGGATTATTATGATAGGTTTTTGTTTTCAACAGTTTCCAGTATGGATTTGTGTGTTTTTATGATGAGATGTGCTTCAAAGATTGGAAAGTTAGAATGAGGTTATTGCTACAAATAAATATAAAACTTTGAATGACACAAACAGAAATTTGTTTTACTTTCATTTTGTTTTTATTAGTCATTCGGTTTGCCAAGATTTCTTCTCTACCTTTGTAGAGTATTTGAATAAAACAAAAATCATGAGAAAGATCAAAGAAAAATGTAATTCATAAAACTAATAACAAATGAAATACATTGAATGCATACAGTTTAATATACATGTTTTACTTACATCGGCAACGTACAAAATTTGTATTAGCGAAAGATTAATCAAAGTAAAGCTGTCCCACGACGAGCCGTTAAAAAAAGGTGTTAATAGGCGAATAAAAGCTAAATTATTTCACGCTAGTAGCCAGTGATTACATTCAGAATTATCAGAGCAACATAAAAACTCGCTACAGCTGACATATCAAAAGAAGTATTCAAATTTTTGAAAAGAAAAAAAACATAAAAAGCGACAATGGATTCGAATCGTAATGACAATGTCCCAAAACAAAATTACAACTACTGCTTCGTTTGCATGTTTGAAGCAGTGAAAATTTGAAATAAATTTATAAATTTATTTACTCTCAAGAAGAAAAGCATATTTTCAATCTCTTGACACTGAAAATATCTTTCGCTCTAATTTCGTGGTTCAAATTTTTCCGCCCAAAAAATTTGATTTTCTTTTTCTGAGATTTAGAAATCACCGTTGCACTGGGCTCTGCATATATCTTTTCTGAATCGCGCACAAACTATTCGAAGATTTTTTACATCGTTTTCATCCATTTCACTATTCGTTTTTCTGCTCTGCTTCAGATCACCCTCACTATCGTCATCATCCAAAACGATTTTGTTATGATGACGAATGATCGATGGTATTTCATCGTTCGGCACAGGACTCTTATTACTGAGCTCAGCATGATTTTTGACAGGTGGCAATTTTGATATTTTGACCGGTTTACATTCATAATTGATTTTTGGTGCCGCATCTAGCATACACACATCTCGAAGTTTACACATCGTTCTATATTCATCGTCGCGCAACTTATCTAGGTTAACTTCATGACTGACGATTTTACTGTCGAACTTTTTGCGCTTTTGCATCTGCTGCTGCTCGCGTATTTTCTCAGCGCGAATTCGTTCGATTTCCATAAGACATTGATCGATTTCGGCTTGTGTTTCGGCTACGTATTTCTCTTGAATACGAATCGCTTCTTTTAATTCCTTGATGCGCTGCTGTTTGTCTTGCTTCGAGGGAGCCATTAGTTACTCGATAATTTTCGTGGTAAATTAGAAATAAGAAAACTCAAAAAATGAATAGAATGTGTCCAACTTGAAAGTAGAACTTTAAATTTTTACGATAAAATTTCACTTTTAATTTTCGTAAAAACACGCGACTAAAAATATGCCTACAGATAATTTAAAATGTCCTGTGACAGTTACTTAAATAGACGGCAGCTGACACGATGGGTCAATTTTTTCGAACAAATTTACTTTGTTCAATGTAATGAATTTAACAAAAATAATGAGAATGAAATTAATGTCTGAGAGATGGAAATGTTTCGATAGCAGGACGAAGCTATAGATTTAATTGGCTGCGGTTGCCCCGACAAAAGTGCTACAAAAGGATTTGTTAATTTTGAAGAAAAAATCAAGCTTGCAGCTGAATATACGCACTGTATAATTTAATTGCGTGACGGAGAGAGTGTAAAGAAAGCGCTAAAAACTACAGGATGATGATAACTCATTTTGGTAACTATTTTCATGAGCGAATGCATGAAAAACAGCCTATTTTCTGATCGAAGGGAAGGAACAGAAAAGGATTCGCCAGCATGCGATTAACTTTCTTTTCACGTTTTTCCTGGCCGTTATATCTGGCCGTTATTTGACGATTGAAAAAATAAAATAACAAAATTAATCCTCAAAAATAACAATGGTTTACAAGATATTGATATCGAATAAAAAAGTTGACAACCCGTTCATATTTCAAACTAATTTATAAAAGCTGGGGAGCACAAGGACGTTTTCTATTTTTGGTTTCAATTAAGATTTTTTTCCCTAATCTAGATGGATAGAAAGAAAATGAGATCCGTGGCTGAATGATTAGACCTCAGTGTCTGTGAAATTTGGCCCAATAAAAAACAATCCCACAAATTTCTTTGCAATGGGCGTCTGGGCAACGTCTCGGCCCTTTTTTGCTAATCTACCTGCTAATGCCCAAGCACTTCAACAATTACCACGGGTCATGAGTCTGACGGAAGCCCTGCTGCTACTCTGTGCGCAATATTTTTTCGTTATACATATATATCCTTTCCATCCTTCAAATTCCTTCCCTTGAGTCACGAAGAGTGTTCCTCGATGAGTGCCTCCTCTTTAAACTTTTCAGCGGCTGTATATTGGTGGACCCCAGCATTCACCATTCTGTTAGAGATTCGGGCCGTCCTAATAGAACATTTTTCAAATTTAATGTTACATTTGCCCGTACTGACACCTATTTCTTTTCTCCCCTTTTGCGTTTGCCTTGTCAGTATAATAACTTTAACCTTGGTCATTTTAAAAAATAACGTTTTGTCAGGTACATGAAATATGTCATAACTTAGTCTTTTGTTGTATTTTTTTTCGGTCGTTCTTGCTTTTAGTTACTTTTCCTTTCTGAATTTCATTTAATTTCAATTTTTCTTTTCTTATTTAATTTTACTCTTTTAACTCATAGTTTTGTGCCTTTTTCTTTTTATATTTATGTATAGATTTTTCTTTTTTTGTTATGTCTAATCTATAATTGGATCTGTTCTGTTGATTTGGACATTAATAAATAAATAAATATGTATACCGGACATGGATTCGATGGTGCGTCTCAAACTAGCGGAAAAGCACACTGAAAATGAATTTGAAAAATTAAGCATACAGTGCCGACAGTATAGTGTCCCTTACCCAAATTTTTTCAGGGTTGTGCTGAACCTTCCCTCTTTAGAAAGCTGCGAGCCCAAGGCTCTATAAGTCGTATCAGTTTAGCCGTCCAGTGCTCTTAGGCAATTTCATTCTAACATTGTTGTTGAAGTTGAAGGGTTAGCTTACACGTACGCGCACCACAGCCTTAGTTCTGTCTGAGTCTGAACAAGAAAGTTACCCTTTTTCTATTTTCCGACACTAGTAGATCGATCGGAATCACTCGAAATACCACCATGAAGACATCTTCTGAGACCGGGTGGTAGACACAGCAGGGCACTTCTGACAATGACGATGTACGTCTGAAATTTCTTAGTTCGGAGCGTATCTAAATAGCAAAATGGAATTCACCAGTGCCATCAACAGCCCCATCTAACTGCGGTTTTTGATGTTGGCCATTAGCCTACTTAGCGAAGTGATGACTCCTACAGCCCTATCATATGTCCTGTGAATATAGTTGAAATATGTCAGCTTGAAAGAAAAGGTCCCTTTCTGATACCTGACCGAATTGTTGGTCTGAATCTCGGCGGAGCTACCAAAACACATCCACTGGTATTTCTAGGGACAGTGGTCAGTACCATATTCCAGTGGTCAGGTCCTAAGATTCACCCCTGTGATGACAAGTCACTCTTGTACCGTTCGTCCCTGATGTCCCACATTATAGCCAGCAAATAAACACCAATACAAAATCTCTGCTGAGAGGTAGGAAGGATATCTGCCGACTTTACCGATTTGAAAGCGATTTGCACTAGACATGGGTAATGCAGCGGTGCGCCGCGCAATTGGGTTGAAGCACCAGAGATGATACCACTGCGCCAGCGATGGGCATTGAGACGAATAAATGTGTAGCAGATTTTACTCAAAAAAGTAGCAGAATCAGAAAAAAAGTAGTGAAAATTAGACATATATATATAGTGTATGAAAAGAACCGAGAGCAACTACTTTTTCTGCATTCTAAGAACTTAGTCAGACGAGCAGCATTTAAGAGTAGTTGCCACACGCTCGGCGTTTTCTTATCGTAGATGGGCTTCAGTTGTTGCTTAAAGGTTCACCGAAATTGCATCAGTGCTATCTTCACTAAAAAGTAGTTCCCCGAGAAAAGTAGTAAATATCATTTGCTACGTAGTAGAGTAGTAGATTCAGAAAAAAGCCATGCCGCTTTGCAGTGCCAACACCATTTGGCTTGGCGCTATGCTACGGCGCGGCGCAAAGATATGAGTTGAGTATGTGTCTGTTTGTTTATGTGTCAAGTCTGTTTGATGCAAAGCAATATACCTACGCGTACGCACGTTTCCACGAGCTTATTTGATTTGCCTTCAAAAAGATAACACTGCGTTCAAAAAGCTAATAAGAAACTGAAATTCATTCAAATTTTTGTATGAGAGTTTTTCTCGAACGGAAAATCAATACTCCCAACTTATTTCTGTCTCAATGCACACAGAATCAATGCGCTGCAGTTTAATGATTGCACCGCTCCATTAAAATTAAATATATTTACTATGCAGTCTAAATTGGCCGACCACAATAAGCCCACCATTGTTTCAATTGTACTTTAGCAAAAAAAAGCTGAACATCGTTCCGATGTACGTTGATGACCATTGACATTATCAATTATAACGCGTAACCTCAGCTTTAAAGCCCTAACTTCCTTGTAGTATAGACGTCATGTGTATGGGTTGGCTTAGGAATTTATAATCTGGTGACCACCGAAAATTTTTTTTTTAAAGAAATGTTGAAGAAGAACAGACCATGCAAGAAACGTTTAACCTTAACCTTTTTGAAAAACTAATTACCGAGATCTTTTCACGGGCATGTTTTTAAAACAGTTTTTTTGTTTTTAGACGCATATACGCAGTTTCTAAAATAATGGCTACAGCATCTATTACTGCAAATAAAATGTGGTAGTATCACCCGGATGTCAGACAGCTGTTAGAAGTAGTGAGCGTCAAACTAGCCCAAATGTCAGAAAAAATAATAAGAGTTAGCCACTTCAAAATTAATAAGATAAAGAGACAGAAGACAGTTGGAGATAAAAGTCATTTATTTGGACATTTTTGTGTTTCCCAACTTGCAAGGACAAAGAATTAAAGTTATATCGATTGAAAAAAACCAACAGATAGTTTAGAGAAGACCGCAGTCGTTTGTTAATCTGATATCTCAGAACAGTTTTGAATAGACAGCCTACAGCAACCAAAGGTAATTGAAAATGTCATTAAAAAGTTAAGAAGAATAATGGTCAAAGGATAGACCCATGTAGAGGACCACAAGAAAAACTTAAGAAAAAGATAAAAAGTTGTTAATTCTAACTTTGCACACAATTACTGGGATAGGAAAGGCCCCGGAAAGGAGTGAACTGGAACAACCATACTGTGCAATCATCTGTGATCGAAAGTTTGTACACACTAGGTCTACTTGTATTTCTTGATCTAATGCAAGAAAAACTGCTTGTGACGAGATGGAGGCAAGTTAAGGTAAAAGTTTCAGCGTGAAAGAAACACTTTTTTACGATTTTTTTTTGTTTTAGAGATATGGATAGAACTAATTTGCTTAAACCTTTTGTACATTATTAATTATCATTTCATTTACATTGTGTAATTTTTCTATGAAAAAATATCAGCAAACAAACCGGTGACAAAGGTTTTCCAAGAACGTCTTTAGAAAAAGACGATTCGCGGTGTTCGTTGTATGTCAGCTGAAAATTATCGGAAATCAAGGAACATTAAAACTTAGTCAAAGTATCATCAAATCCTCATTCGACGTTCTCTGATTTCAATTTTTTCATTTTTGGTGGTCATTTGAAGTGAAAATTGCTATTTTTCACGAAAAAATTTGACCGTTTTGTAAATTGAAAACCCCCGTAATGTAAAAAATAATTCTAAAACTTATCGTTGGAGGAAAGTATTTTACATGTAGAAAGTGTATGCCAAGTTTGAAATGAATCAGTAATGTGGTTTTTAAATGGCAGTGAACACGGACTTTTAAAAAATTGTTTTGAGCAAATGACTACTAAACTCCGAGCTATCGGAGTTGCAATGATAGAGGAGACGGGACTAAGTATTCAATAACTTCAAGAGTTTTGCTCTGATTGACTTCAAATTTTGGGACTAAATTTTTGAAATTATTAGCTATAAGATAAGGCACAATTTTTTCAACAAGTGCTAGTCTTTACCCCCATCCCCCTTAAAGCAGAGCCACCTCTCATAAATCCATGCCGCTCAAGAGATGAATAAATTTTAGAATATAATATTTTCAAAACGCTTCCTAAAATGAAGAAAAAGCAAAACTGGATATGAATTTGCTACAGAGGAAACATCACCAGTTTTGACAGTAGGATAAATAATGGAGCCTTTTCCGTCAGAAGGAAAAACACCGAATGATGAACTAAACAAGTTCTCAGCGTGAATCGAGTTTTTATGGATTAGATAAAGTGAAGGAGGAAGGAAAGAAAACCAGAGCGATACATGAAGGGGAGAAACTATTCGGGGAACAGGAAAGGAAGTTTTTGGAAAATGCACATAAATTCTGTGGAGATGAGGAGGAAGAGCCACTAAAAACAACATGCTTGGAATTGAAAAACGTTTTGTGTAACTATAAATAAAGGATGACGTTGTAAAAAAGTAGTCATCCGTTGCTACTTTCATTTTGATTTGAACTTCGGAACAGGACGATAATTTGGCAAAGTAAGAGGTAGAATTCGATATTTGATACATTGTTCAAACAACATTTTTCAATGTTATCGCCCTCAGAACTTGTTGGCTGAACCATCGAGTGTCTCTAGACTTACTAGAACGAAAGTAAAGTTGCAAATGGAGATAACGTCATGGAATTTAACAAGCGCAGCATTTATCTCCAGCCCACGGAAGAACGTTAATCATTTAACACTACAAACTCAGATGTCACGGCTTGAAAATTAGCCTTACAAAAATCGTTCTGAGAAGTAAATGTGATTGCCTTCTTCGTATACAATGGGATGAAGGGTAAGATCGAGAATACGACCATTCAAGTTGCGCATCGCGTCAAGCTACGAGATGACTTGTTGTAGTTTGCTACTAGGTACCAGTCTACAGAAGGCATATTGAAGTCACCAAAAATTATAAGTGAGTCGGATTGGGAATATGAAAATGGTGGCAAATTGGTCCACGAAGGGATTTGTGCAACGCAATTAAAAGGCTTTCATCACGTGGTTTGTAAGAAATAGAACAATTACGATTTTCGGAAACATCTGGAGTATAATTATTGTTTTAATATCGTCTGAAACCCAAATTTCAGCAGAGCGAAAAATGTCACCTAGGGTAAGAGAACATTTTAAAGAAATTGATTGGAGCTGCATACTAAAGCCACACACAATTTAATACGGCAACATAGCCTTACAGTTTTTAGATTTAAGATTGGAGCACGTGTCTTTTTTTTCTTTGAAAATTCATATGATACCTGTCAATGAAAGGTTTGACAAGCATACCAGCAGCCCGTCAATTGGAGCCCAGTGATTCCTTGTTTTCATCAGTGGTGGTAATTTTGAAGGAACGCATCATTCTATCATAAAATTCAAATCAAAATTTGTGAATAATGTATTTTTTCAATAGTCTAATATATGAGAATAGTTAAAATGATTTGTTGCACTGGAAATACCAGCAATTAATAATCATGGGGCAGAAAATATATAATGATGAGTTTATTGGCGTATTGTTGAGTGATATTCTGCAAAGACTGAGTAGATTGCAGAAGTAGGTCAGTAAACAAAGGTCGAATCACAGGCAGTAACGGACTCAACACCTGTTGTTGCATTCCGATGCTAATCTTGCTTCACTAAGTTCGCACTAATTAACAAACACTAACAAACCCACTAACTAATGCACTAACAAATTAGTTCACGTGACAGTACAAAATCCAGGTGAGCTTATCATGGCTATAGTGGAATCTTCAGCCATTATTCCATACAAAGACGGAAAAGGCTTTATGATGATGACAGTACAAATTAGTTCATCAATCTCTTTACTTCTTCAATTTCGAAAGAAAGCGAAAGATAGAGATTATCGTCAGCCGACGAACATAAGGCACTATAGAATATTTTCTGCATTTTTATCGGATCGGAATCAGTACACACTTGAGTTACATTTTAGAAACCACCGTAAGTAAGTATCCTTCTTGCCCAGCAAATTAATGGCTATAAAAAAAGTGACATATCGCTAAAAATCAAAAGTTATTATTTTGACAAGAATAAGATCACCACGCACGAAAAGTCAAAGACGAAATTAGTGATACTATACTTTTAGTATATAGCTGCGTGCGAGTCTTCACTATATAAGAAGCGTTAAATATGAATTGCAGGATGTACCGTTTACTAGAGGCTAACTACTGAGAAATAAATATCGAAAAAAGCAAAGATCGTGATTTCCAGAGCTTAGCAACACATAATGAATAGGATCGAAGGCTTCAATAGCCGCTCGTTGAAGTGTTGTAGGTTTTGATATAATTTAGTCATCAGACTTTCATGAGAAGCGGGGATTTTATATATATTCGATATGATTCATATACCATGACGAGTTTTATTTGCATAGGCTTCCTATGAATGATCCCTTGCAACTGAGTTTAATTTTGACAAAGATTCAATTGATAACTTGCGTAATGATGTCTCCAGTCGAGCATAGTCAACTTGGCTTAAATGTGGAAAAATATATTTCATTTAAATAGTTGGTAAAATTTTGTATTTCCTTCACAAAGATGCTGCTCGATACAAAATAACATTTAAAAATGACCGCGGAAACAACGTATCTTGGTAGTCAAAAAAATTAGTGCATGATATAAGTTTCCTACAGCAAAAAACACACAATCCTATTCACAAATCTCTTAGCATTCCACTCAGATGCAAAAAAAAACCTCCAATAAAACCCAATTTACCACCAAATTATCTTCTTTTCAATCTCAAACCCTCAAAATCCTTATTATTTTCAACCAAAACACACCCACTACCCAACATATCTTTCGAACGTTCCAAATGTCGTCTGCAAAGTATTGCCAAAACCATCAAATCCAACTCTGAATCCCATACCAACAGACTAATTGCTTATTCATTCACATAATTTATTCGTATCTTTTCGACTGTGTCCGAAGGTCAGCTGCATTAAATGACAATTTCGTATCCCGAAAAAAAAGGAAATTTTGTTGTCTGCCTACTGCTGTGTTCCTTTCTGCGAATCCCTCACATATTTTTCCGTTCGCTAAATGGATAAATGTTTCGGGGTTCTTTTCAATTCCTCTATTATCATTATTATTATTATTTCGCAAACACCGTCTGAGCTGATGTTGGCTTTTCCCGTGCGTCCGATGGTGGTGCGACGGTGTAAGACCTCTTAATGACACATGTCGTGCTAAAATCCGATAAAATCGCATCGATATGTGGAGCGAAGTGAGATAATAGGACAATAGAAATTTTATTTGAAAAAGCCACCTCCTTTTACAGTACTGGACAAAAGTCTTCGAATTATTAGATGCGATGTAATTGATTCTTAAATTTTATTTGAGCGAGAGTGAAATAATTTTTATAATAAGTTGTTGCCGGATAGTGGTTTTGAGCATGCACATACATAATCTATCACTAGATTAAATTTCTGTTACATCAAACACTAACATTGACTTACTATGATAACATTTTTTTTCACAATGGACTCATGGACCATAACAATAATGCCCCAGTCAACCGACACCTACATTTTTGTCCCTGGTTTTGTTTCCACTTTAGGCTTATGTTTATTTCATCGAGGGTGAAAATTTAATGTGAAAAACACATCAGAAATGTTTAGCCAAGAAACGCTGCTCTAGAGAAAATATAATGTTGAAACATTGAAAGTACCAAGGTAGTCTGTTGTCCGCCATAAAGTGACAAGGGGACCAGCTGGACAGAGGTATGCTCTTAAGAGCCTTTCTGGAATTATTATTACTCTGTGGGGGTAGATGGAAAACAAAGGACACGTTTGCCACCTTGGCTTTTTAATGTGTTCGGCACGGTGAGTGGTTGATGATGGGGGGAGAGATAAGACACCGTCATTAATTTCTTTGCAAAAAGCCTTCATTAGGGCGATTTGGTCACAAGTCGTGCTATCCGTGCTTGCATGCAAGAGTGTGCTGTATGAAACGGACATTAAAAAGTGGGCATGCTGATGGCTGTTTCCGGGCCAGACGCTGTTGTAAATGGCGGGGTATGTTTGATAAGACTGCGAAAATGGTTTTTCACATATTGCGAATATCTTAAAGAATGATATTTAAAATGCAGATAATGTCCGCAATGGATACAACGCCGTCTTTAATAAAACTTCGCAACATCGAACCCGAGAGCTGTTTAAGGGTTGAAAAAATGAAAATTATATGCCTTGCATAATGAATAAAAAACTAATCAATTTCAGCATACAAAAATCGGATGCTCTGAAAGTAATTTCTCCAATGAACAGCTACCATATTTTTCGAAGCAAATTACAAATTTCATACCCGTTATTGGCATCGGTCGTCGTCCGACTGACATAATTTATTGTGTTCGTCGCGCCAATCTGTGCGAGAAAAACGAAGAATCGACTTTATCTCACTTTAATCGATTAGCCAACATATGTATGCATAAGAAACCAGCAATCTAAATGATTTATACTAACTAAAGTGGAAACGGTGGACCCGATTCGCTTCCATATAGAGTAAAGGCACACAGTGCATACTGCCATCCATCCGTACCACACATATCAAACTTCGCGATGCATGCGCGCTAATATTGCATGCATTACGTGCATTACTTGTGCGGAAAAAGTCCACTCAATTTTGCACAACATAACGAGATCGACTTTTCAGCACAGTGGCAGGGCAACGCAGCCTTCGACGAAGACGCCGACAATCTATGTGTATTCCAAGCCATTTACGGATAACTGGCAATAAAGAATCATAAAAATTTTTCCACATCAAGATTGCGATGGCTGCAATCAATCGACCAGTTACGTTACGTTTAATATGGAAATTATGGCTGGCTGGCGGCAGCGATTAAAGGAGGCTTGTCGTCGTAGGCTTTACTTTTCATGCCCAGCAATTGAAGTTGGACCACGAATACCGGAAAAATCGGTCGGTTCATTCAAGATTTTGCTTCGTTTGTAAATGCACGGCACTATGTGCAATTATCGGAAATTGAAAGGTAGCTCGGAAAGTTGACCCAGTTTTTCCATCAACTTGTTTAACAAACCCGTTCTAGAGATGATGGTGATATCATTTCCCAGAGATGCTAACTTTAACAGCTGGTTTTTTTATTTCTCAGCAGGAAAAATATGGCACTTGATGGTCTAATAGGATGAATCGCTAATACTCGTAGGCAATGCAGCTAACAAGAAAATAAAAAAACAACGTAATTCATTTCAATTTCTAATTCAAATTTCAAATTTTCCTCAGCTTATAGTAACCTCCTTGAACAGTTCCCGAAAATCAAACAATCTGTCGTCAGCTGCCTCTAGGTTCTCTTGTTTCATGAATAGCTGTGCACTTCTGCAATTCAGCTCCATTCGCAGTTACCTCACTAGAACTCTTGATCTTTTATTCTCCAACATTCCTATGGATAATCTCTCTCATTCTGAAACCTCGCTTCTTTAATAGGGAGCTGATGCACATCATCCTCCATAAGGTACAGCTCAGTGTCCAATTCAGTTTAAACGTTTTCTTCGCACCTTGGATTGACAAAGCATTTTTTCGTCTCTTCCATGTGAAAATTGTGTAGATATTCTCTACTGGCTCCTGAAGTCCATACTTCTTTTATTTATACCTATCAATTATCCATGAGTTCCCATGTATCTCACTGGTTTACGAAATCAATTATCTCAAATTATCACAAGCTTAAAGCCAATACTAAGCTTAAAATTAAAACGCACATAGCTCAAATGCAACAAGCGGTGAGCGGCTATTCACCCCACTTTTTGTCGCATTATAGTAAGGGATGACCTCTAGTTTTTTTCTTTCTTCTTTCCTCGGATCTGTGGTGTCATCAGAATGACACCATATGATAGGAGAATTAGGTTTTTTTCCTCTACGTGGGACGTATGAAGTTAAAATTTTCCCCGCAATGAATCCAAACAAACTACTGTAGGGCGCTCTTGCTTTCACATCAACAAAAGCGTAGGGCAACTGCTTTATATTTTACCTGACAGTGCCCACATACGATACCTTTTTTCGATTTTAATTCACCAACGAGGTTATATTCGCTAAACCGATTGTCAGCAGTAATATTTCAGGCAGAGCGAAGTATCAGTTTCGCCAGTCTCATCACCACATCATTGGGTTTATTGCTTACACAGAATGGACCAGTTGGATGCTTCCCAGCGTATATCTCAACATTGAACGTGTATGTCATTTTTGAATTTACTAAAGCAAGCAGTTTTATACCATATTTTGTTGGTATTGTTGGTATTTATTATCGAAAAGGACATTTTCCGCGGAATCCAGGCTACGTTTCATCTATGTTGACGATTTTACCAAGGCGATAACTCTTCTCGCAATTAGCAACGAATTCTTCAAAGATTTCTCGAACCAGAACAAACCGATTAAACAATTTTTGTTTGTTCTTGCCGAGATATCAAAACGAAGGACACGAATCAAGGTTTTGAACCTTTTTATACTCATAACGAGACCATATTTGCCAATCCCATCTCCTTCTTTTGTCCAAAGATCCTCTGGTAACTGACCATTTGATTTATAAGCTCCTGCGAGGTACAAAGGTCCAATAAAAGACTTTACTTCAATTACGTGTGTTGGTTATGCCTCTCCATAGCGAATTTATGCATGATAGTACCCATGTTTTGATTCGAGGATTTCACGATCATCTCCGAAATTTCATCTGTGAACAGATTTATTGACAGATTGCTTTAGGTGAATTAGCTAACTTTGGAATTCCAATTACTCCAGGAAGGTGAATTATAATATTTTGTCATTTTTTGTCATCGTTTTTTCGATGGTGGCTTTTTATACCACTTGGTTTTTTCATCCCGTGCTAATTAAAGTTTTTCATTTGTATCTCGTGGTTCCTCTTAATTTCTTGCTCAATATTTGAATCTCTTTCACGCTCTTCAACTTTATCATGAGAACCGATATCGTACTCTTCATCAAGATCTCCATTTTCTGCAGGGTGTCCGTGAGAAAACTATCCATGAGAAAACTATCAAAAAAGGGTTTTCCGTCAATTTATAAAAAAAAAACCCTAGTTTATCTTATACCGAAAACAAGTGATGCGTAATCTGCAACAAAATTTCAATCTATTATAGCAACACCATCATGATACAATGGTTATGTTTACATTATTGTAATTATTATTATTAGCCCAGTCATTTTAGCAATCAACCCCGAAATGAGAGATAATAAGCTGAATTTTTGTATATACCTTCATTTTGGGGTCCTCAAAGTTGCCTCAAAAATCTCATAAAATCTCGCGTCTGCGTCGAAAGTTATTCAAGGTCAAAGGTGAGAAACAACAGTTTTTTGCGATTATCTTGGTTTCTATTGCTCCAATAGTGTTAACACATAGGATTGAAATTATAGAACATAAAAAAAATTTGCGATAAATTTTATTTGAAGCATTTTTTCATGCGCTCAACCGTTTTTCCGATAGAGGGCGGTAAGCGCGCAGCACTCAGCCATATGGACTGTAATGCAAGGTCAACCGTGAAACCTTCAGTTTTGAATTATTTGTATTATTTATCAGTAAATACATTGTATTTAATAACATTTTACACATATTTAATTTGTCTTAATATATATATTTTACATATTTTTAATCTATCAATCTTTAGTAATTTAAATAAAAAAGTATTACTTTTCTTCTTCTTCATCGTCATCTTCTGGACGTTCGGGAATTTCTGTATCATTGTCATCATCTTCGTTGCCTTGAATTGATGTTTCCAGACCTTCCTGAATTTCATGGTCAAAAGCACTACTTGCTCACAGTCACTTTGCAATGAAACAGCATTGAGGCAAGCTTGCCCATTACACTGGGCACAAGCTAAAGGGCATTACAGCCCCAATTTTCTACATCGGCACGGCGCACCACATCAATTCTTACAATTTCAAAATAGAGTATTCAGTCATTCAACGGAAGCTGGTGGTAATATTGTTGTCATTGGCTCCAGGAACTCATTTTGGAGCACCCAACCCCATTCCTGGGGTTCTAAATCATGCCCTAACCATTTTTGAACTTGGTAATAGACACGGTTTATATGCTGATGGGCCGCTGCACTTGTTGGTGGAAGATTAGATAATTGTACAGGTTTATTAAGTTTTGTAGATTTCATGAACTGAGTATTATCGAATATTATCGATATTATCCTCAGATTTTGGAGCATAGTATATCGCTAGTAAGATCCGAATGCCATTATGGTATAATTGTTGGACAGGGCAGTTTCCTTCTAGAAAAACTTGAGCTAGTTCGTCGAAATTGTAATTTGTTCTACTGCTTTTATGAAAGTTTTCTTTTCCTTTTTTAAACAGCGCAGAAGTTGTATCACATCCACTGAATGCATGTAAAAACAAAACATGTGTTTTAGAAATGAAAATATTAAAAATAGGTTAGATGCTGTTAAATACAATGTATTTACTGATAAATAATACAAATAATTCAAAACTGAAGGTAATATTCACAGGTTTTCACGGTTGACCTTGCATTACAGTACATATGGCTGAGTGCTGCGCGCTTACCGCCTTCTACCGGAAAAACGGTTGAGCAAATGAAAAAATGCTTCAAATAAAATTTGTCGCAAATTTTATGCTCTACAATTTCAATCCGATGTGTTAACATCATTGGAGCAATAGAAACCAAGATAATTGCAAAAAACTGTTTTTTCTCACCTTTGACCTTGAATAACTTTCGACGCAGACACGAGATTTTATAAGACTTTTGAGGAAACTTTGAGGACCCCAAAATGAAGGTATATACAAAAATTCAGCTTATTATCTCCCATTCCGAGGTTGACCCCTTTTTTATGCTAAAATGACTGGGCCATATCTATTTTCGACCATCTTCGCACAGTGTATACTTTTCGTCTCTTAAATAATAATTGATAATCGTTGAATTATCTTTGAATTGTCGTTGAATCATTGATTCTCCTGATTTTCATCACCCCCCTCTTATTCTGGAAATTTCTAATATTCGTTCTATGAGGAATAAAATCCCATCCTTAATACGTTTCAACTTTCACAGGGCTGATTTCACCGGCATGGCGATTGAAATAAATAAAATTAACTGGTTTTTTTTCGTGGCCTTTACGTTGATGATGTATTGTGCAAGTTGTATGATTTCCTATCTAACCTTATTCCACTATTCACACCAACTCATCGTCCTAATAAACCGGACGATGCTCCATGGTTCAGCAGTGAAGTTTCAGTCGCACTTGAAGCCAGAAATGCAGCTCGTTACTTATACAAAAGATCAGGTTCACCTGTTGACCTTCTTTTGCTTAAGGATCTTCGCTTTAAAGCGAAAGAAGTTGTCAGACAGGCAATGCGCTCCTACATTGCTGGCGTTGAAGCATCAATTAAAACCAATCACCCAAAATCCTTTTGGTCATTCATCCGTTCCTTGAAAAATTGTCCTAGTATCCCCAATGGTATGCACTTGGGTGATACAGCTGCCTCCACTCCACAAGAAGTGTGTGAGCTTTTTACTTCTTACTTATCCTCTTTTTTCTCACAACAATCCTCTTCTAATTCCTTAAATCTTCTCTCCACATTCCCTCCTGAATTGCACTCATTTGGAACGAACCCTCTTGAAATTGAACTTCTGTTGAACGATATCGATGCCAATACCGGTAGTGGTTCCGACGGTATTCCAAATATCCTGGCGAAATCTCTTTCATTTTCTCTGTGCGTCCCTCTTTCTATCTTGTTCAACTTAAGTATATCTTCTGGCTCTTTTCCTTCTCGCTGGAAAATTGCCAACATCTTTCCTATACATAAAACCGGTGATCGTACATGCATCTCAAACTACCGTCCCATTTCCCTTCTTCCTTGCTTTAGCAAAATCCTTGAAAAAGTGGTTTACAAGCGAGTCTACTCCTTTATCCAGCCTACTCTCGCTCATGAACAGCATGGTTTTGTCAAAAGTAAATCCACTTTGACCAACCTTCTTTCCTTCACACACACGGTTGCAAAAGTAGGTTGATGTACTTTATAGCGACTTTTCCAAAGCCTTTGACTCCGTCAACAATAACCTCCTTTTTCAAAAGCTAAGGTACGATGGCATTGCTGGTCCTTTTCTTTCCTGGTTTAACTCTTACATCCTCGACCGTACCTGTAATATAACTGTTAATTCCTCCTCTTCAATTCCTTTTTATCCTGCATCAGGTGCTCCGCAATCATTGGTCCTCTTCTCTTTGCTTTGTTCGATCTCCCTCCTTTAATCCATTCTTCTTGTCTTTTGTATGCCGACGATTTCAAGATGTTTCAAGTGATTGAGTCACAAGATGACTGTAAGGTTTCACAAAACGATCTCAACAGCCTACAGACTTGGTGCGCTTCCAATGCTCTCACTTTGAACATCGTGAAATGTCACAAAATGTCTTTCTCTTTCGAAATTTCAACTTTGCTGTTCTCCTACTCTGTTTGTGGCTATCCTCTTAATGTCTTCGATAATTTTAGAGATCTTGGCGTAATGTTTGATCCTAAGCTCAAATTTGATAAGCATATTTCTTATATTACTGCGAGGGCCTCTAAATTATCCGGTTTTATTAATAGATCCTCTAAAGCTTTCGTTAATATTTCCACCTGTGTACACCTTTTCCTTTCTTTTGTACGTAGTATTCTTGAATATTGCTGTCAAGTTTGGTGTCCTCGTTTTGCCTACTTAAATACTGCGTTGGAGTCGGTTCAACGCAGATTTACTCGCACCCTGTTTTATAAATTTCAGCTTC
Organism: Nemotelus pantherinus; assembly: GCA_963978885.1. Classification (NCBI taxonomy): domain Eukaryota; kingdom Metazoa; phylum Arthropoda; class Insecta; order Diptera; family Stratiomyidae; genus Nemotelus; species Nemotelus pantherinus. Next base: position 205,553,010 of record OZ022264.1, on the reverse strand, counting down.
CTTACCGTCTTCCTTTTCTTTTTTTCGCCAGTTTTCTTATTTTGAATTTGTACTTTTTCACTTTGATTTTGTCTATTATTGTTCTTTATTTTGTATCATAATCATCTCATTATTATTTTGTTCATTTTTTCATTCTTTCGTTAGTGAATTATTGGTATTTTATATTTTCTATATTCAGTTATTGGATTTTATCTGTTGAATAATAGTTAATAAATAAATAAATAAATAAAGAAACGACATGGCTTCCTGGCAGGTCACTCTACTTCAACAGATCTTCTACACTGCCAAATTTTGTCGCCAAAGCACTAGAAGCCCAATATGAGGTTAATGCAATTCACACGGACTTCTCGAAAGCTTCGGCCTGATCTTACGCCATTAAGCATCAAATACCTTGAATCCTATCTATTGAATCGTTCATTTTGTGTGCGCTATAAATTCTGTTTATCAGCCCTCGTCAAATCCAAAACTAGATTTCTTCATACTAGGTGCTTTGTTCTTCTTGATCAAAGTCAACCATCTTCCTGCTGTCTTCTCTTCTGAGGTTCTCTTCTCTGCCGACGAACTGATTTACAAAAAAAAAATTTACTGAAGATTGCACCTGCTTTCATTTAACGTTTCCATTTTTTTAAACTGGTAACACGCGAATAAAGAAATTTGAATCGGTGCTATTTTCCCATAAGACTACTCGAACCATTCGATTTTTTAAATCTTCTGTTGACAGTTCTTTATTTTTCACGATGGATTTTAATCTATCGTGCATGGACTTTACAAGTTTGTTACAAAAGGAAGGGTCAATTTGGTCAATTCTTGACCATTCAGTCTGAAGTGCTGATTCCAAATCTCCCCTTGTTCTAATGGTATGATTTTTTAACTCGTTCTCCAAATACGCCCTTTAATGCTTAATAACGTTAACATCAGGAGATTGCCGAGCTATTTCGAGCAAATCCGGGTAACTAAAAAGAGCCGCCAACGCACATTGAGTGCTTTGTGCTTTCGATTGTTATTCTGCTAGAATTCGTAGTTTTCTTTTATTGTCAATGCTACAGCACTTTCTACTAAATTTCAGCACTTCCGAATATTTAAATACTTTATGTGTCAATAATTCCAACGATTACACAAAGTTTATCTAGACCAGCAGTAGATATATAGCTCAACACTATCACCGAGCCACCTCCATATTTCGCACTGCATCGTAGTTGACGCTCTCGTAGTTCTTCGTTAAGTTTTCACTAGATATAAGACTGACCATCTGAGCTGAACAAATAAGATTTGATTTCGTCCGTGAATAACACAGTGCTCCAAAACAAAAAAATATTTACTTTTTTTTCGATTAGCTCTTGTCTAAGCTTCCAAATTTTATATCTGATCCTCTTTTTCTTGTAACAGCTCGTTTGACTGTAAGAAATTCCGTTTTAAAGTCTTTAACAATCGTTGAAAACTTGATTTCGGGATTTTTCACATACTTGAAAATAATGTGCTGTCGTATTTTTTCTTGTTTTGACTTCATGTTGCCAGTTAAGTAGCTCCTGTTTAAATGAATACTAATATAGTTTTTTTTATTCTTTATATAGAAGGCTACTATATGGCTTAAAGATCTGTAGCAGGTAACACACCGAAATATTTTAAATAATAGTCAACTTTTACTGGGATAGCCGTTGTACTTTAAATATTGTCATAAAGTCTTAACATACAGTCTTTATCCTGACAAAATAAAAACTTCATCACAGATTTCTGCAGCCTGAATGAGGAGGAAGTGAGATTCACAGTCGTTTGGTTCTGCGAAAAGAATTGCAGATTCTTTTGTCATTAAAACCTTCCTGACTTCAAAATCGATTCCAGTCATAAAATCAATAAATTCCTAGCACAGGAACTTTATAAACTTAAGTCGTATTCTAAGTTGTGGATTTTCTGAGCTATTTAGCATAAACTGTGCAAATAAAGTTCATTGAAATACTCATTGAAATCATTGAAATATCAGGACATTTTCATCTCAGCAAAAATTAGTACACGGTAACAAAACTATTCTACACAGAGTTACTAGAATAGTTCGGAGTGATTTTGTTTGAAATTGATTTATACCCTCTAAAGAAATCAACATCTTTTCTATCTCAATTTCTCGCATCACAAATCCTCAATTCTAGCATTTCCATAGTCATTCTTGATTTGAATCAACTAAAACAATTTCTCAAACATCACCAGCAAATGCAAATCATTGGCTTATCTATCATTGGCTCTTTCATTACAATTGTTCTACCTCCAGCCTGTCAGCGACAAAGAAGTTCATCTCTTCATCCGTAATGCCAGCAACAATGTCAAACATTGAGCTCTGCATATAGTCTGTCAACGAAACCCTACCATCCGTTGATAAAATTGAAAGGTCATCTATGATAATTACACTATCAATCAACTTGAATATCCAGCCAGTCCAAAGTAGGCTTATCATCAATTGCAACAAAGTGACACCAAACCATATCTTATCATCATCGTTGTCGTATACACATCTTGCTCGGATTTGACAATATAGATGTCGACAGTTGCCGAACTGCTTCACTACCTACCTACTACTGTTACTTTTAGGACTTCAGAGCAGTTGTCATGTGATAAATAAATCCCAGAAATAAGAAAAATCGGAATGAGAAAGCGAATCTAGAAATCCTTCCTCTTCATCAATTTCCTTATCCGATACTATATCCTAGTAGGCACATTTTGTGGCAAGGATATTTTCTAGAATTGTCCTCTACAGTACTACCATACATGTGCGTCTGTATGTACAGTGTGGAAAAGAAAGCTTTCAACATTATTGTATTTGTATCATTCGTGGCCATTGTATTCCATCCGTCTTATCTCCGATGATATCAGTTGAACCTCAAAAGGTCCGGTCGTTGGGTTTCATTTTCCTGTATTTCAGGGCCAGGATGGGTTAGCCTCATTTTTTCGGTCTATATAGATTTGGATTTGTTGCAAATGTGAGCAGTGAGATGAAATTCTCTTCTCTCTCTATTCTACTCTAGTTGAAGACATCGGACCTGCTTTCGATGCTACTTGTCGATTGGCTATAAATACGGAAAGGTGTCAAAATTCGTTGAATTTACTTCTGGTCCAGGGGAACAAAGTCAGCAAAAGAATAATCGACTTGGAGTCGAGACAGAGGGTTTCGATGGTGATGATAGCACAAGAGATAGTTTTGATGTAATCCGATGCTTTGGAGCAACGACAACAGATCGTAAAATTAGACTCTTAGCCTCAGAGGCAGCTGTGATAATATGTTGATAGGATTTCAAGGGAAGTTCGGAAAGGACACGTGATGGCTTTAAGCCTAAAACAAGGAAGTTGAAAACAACAACATATTTGGGCATATTCGTATAACCTTATTGTAATTAAGTTCATTTTTACGGCGGCTAAACGATTTTTAAGACATGTATTATCTACGGGTTATAGCGTTAAAAACAAAAATTAAATCTGGGTATTGGAACATTAAAAGTGCACCTTTTCTGTATCGACTTAATGATGCCACGCAATTTTGTGGAGCATGAAAAACATTAAGTTGGGAATTCGAAGTATTATTTTGCTCATTATATAAAACTTAACGATATAACGAATATTTTTTTCACACCAAAATATGTTTTTTTAAGATTACGATCGTTTCATAATAAGAAAAAATAAGGTCTAATTTATTTTTCAGAAAGAAAAGAAATTTTCGGCTGCAAGACCTGGCAAAGCTGAAAGCCTTATCATGATCATCGCAATTTCATCGCAAAAGTATTATGATTATCATTGCAATCAAAGTAATACATACTGTGAGCGTCAAAAGTGAGTGCACACCTTTCAAATTTGTTTTTGAGCTTCAATAAAAAAAAACTACCGATTGAAAAATATTTCTGAAAACAAAAAGTCAATGAAATATGAATTCGTGCAGGAATTAGTACTCAAAATAAAAATTGTGAAAGAAGTTAAGGGTGATCCACGTTCAAGTGCAGCAAAAAAAGCTGAAAATTATTTCGCGACACACAATCAGTCCGTTTCAGCCTCCACCGTTAGAAGAATATTGAATGAACATGGGGTACATGGCAGAGCACAATCAAGGAAGCCGTTTATTTCTAAAGCGAATAAGAAAAAAACGCAAAAATTATGCTAAAAAATATAAAAACTGTACTTATGATTTTTGGAAAAACGTTTTATCCTCTGATGAGAGTAAATTTCAAATATTTGGCGAGCATACAAATAAAAAACTTTGGCGAACTAAAAATACTGAGTTCCATGAAAAAAATGTTTCCGGCACAGTGAAGCATGGCGGAGGATCTGTTATGGCTTGGGGGTGTATGGCAGCAGGGGGAAGTGGAAACCTTGAATTTATTGATAGTACAATAGATAAGCAAGGCTATCTCAATATTTTGCATCGAAATATGGCTGACAGTGTTGCGAAATTGGAATTGCCTAGGACGTGGATCTTCCAACAAGATTACTATCCTAAGCACACTTCCTATTTAGTAAGGTTGTGGTTGTTTTATAGAACTCCCTAGGTATTGGGTCATCCCCGCGAACCCCAGACCTCAACCCCATTGAGCATTTATGGGATTATTTAGACAGGCAAATTCGGCAACGTCTAATGAAAAGCAAGGAAAGTTTGAAAAATGCTCTTAAGGAATTATGGGATAATATACCAGCAGAATTTACCAGAAAATTAGTAGAATCCATGCCTAGAAGACGAGAAGCTTGTCAAAAATAGCTTTAAAATTGGGAGATCACTTAAATGAAACTCGCGTGCACTTTGGATTACTATATTACTTTTTTCATCTAAGGTTTTACAATAACATTTGTCCGACCTTTATCGTTGCGCGTCAAACTAAGACTACTGTGCTTGAAACATAATTGCACATAGTAAACTAGAACTAAGAACATGAGATATAATAAAGAGTATATTCAAAGAGAGACTTAAGAGCTAGATATTTCAAATATTTTCTACATCCTCCGGCCCGGGATGCAAAATGCTTCTGATTTCCAATGGATAAAGCATTTGAATAGGTCGCCTCATGTGCGATCCATTAGGTAGGCGTACTTCACAAGCTCGTATTTTGCCGTCTCTTCCAGAAAACAACTTTTCCACAACGGCTAGTTTCCACAAAACCCTTGGATTCGATTGGTCTTGAACTAGAACAACCTCGCCTATTTGGATTTCAGTCGTCTGTTGTGTTTCGCGATTATAATGCACAGAACGAAGTAGCTGGATGTATTCAGTTCTCCAACGCTTCCAAAACCATCCAAGCTGTTGTAGTCTCGATTTCCATTTTAGTTGTATAGCTTTACACGTACCCTTGCAGCAATCGACTGTAGCTACAGGAGCATATCCGACTAAAAAATGTGCAGGAGTTAGTGGTGAAAGATCCGTAGGGTCATCACTAACGTAAGTCAGCGGTCTAGAATTGATGACACTTTCGGCCTCCGCGAGTAACGTATGTAGTTGATCGAAATTGAGAACTCCTCTCCCTATAACGGCTTTTAAAATATTCTTGACGCTTCTCACCAACCTTTCCCAAAAGCCTCCCCACCATGGGGCTCGTTCCACAATAAACTGCCAAGAAATTCCGTTTTCGCTTGCAAAATCTTGTACCCTCTCTGAAGTGAAATTTAGACCGAAATTGCGTATTTCTATAGCGCACTTTTTAAACGTCTTTGCATTATCAGATATGATACGCCTGGGTGCGCCTCGACGAGATATAAACCTTCTCAAGGCTAGCAAACATGATTCAGTGGTCATATCTGGGACCAACTCCAAATGCACCGCTCGTACTGTGGCACATGTAATCAATAGAATATACACTTTTCTGCTCCCATTAGAGTCTTTGATGAACAGAGGTCCTGCGAAATCGATACCCACCGTATCGAAAGGTTTAGACTCGAATAAACGTTGTCTCGGCAATGGAGCAGTTGTTTGAGTAGCGTTTTTCCCAAATAATCGCTTGCAGACACCACATCGATTGATTATCTTTTTTACCAACTGGCGTATTCTCGGTATCCAATATTTTTGTCTAATGTAGACAATCGTTGTATTTACTCCAGCGTGCATAGCTCTACAATGAGCGTCAGTTATTATGAGCTTGGCCAAATGTGTATTTATTGGTATTAATATAGGGTAGCATGCATTTTGATCAGCATCCAGGTATTCCAATCTGGTTCCCACTCTTAATAACCCATCCACATCTAATTTTGGCCTTAGCGTTAAAATTTTTGATGATGTCGGTAGTAATTCATTGTGATTTAAGCATCCAATTTCTTTATTGTATTCAGTTAGTTGAGTTAATTTGATCCAATACAGATTTGCTTGTTCCAGCTCTTCTATTGTTAAATATTTGCCAAAAGTAGTAGGTTTCTTCAACCAAATTTTACTGGCTCGCAGAACATAAGCTGTTATTCGAATCAATCGCAAGTATGAACTATATTTTCTGATATCAATCATTGGCTCAACTGGTTTGGCATCTGAAGCAATCGATTCTGTGTTTAGTAAACTAATCAAAGAAACCTCATCAACTTCTTTTGAATGAGTTTCCCCTATCGGCCACTCGTTTGATGTTCTAATCAACCAATCAGGTCCATCCAGCCATAGTTGCGAATGTAACAGGCATTTTGCAGAAATACCCCGAGTCAATAAATCAGCAGGATTGCTTGCCCCTGATACGTGTCGCCATTCTGTCGTATCAGTCAGTTTTTTAATTTCTTTCACTCGATGTGCGACGTACATATTCCATTTCTTCACATCTCCTGTTATCCAATGGAGTGCAATCTTTGAGTCCGACCAACATGTAGTACTTTCACACTCGACACGCAAATTATTTTTCAGAAATTTAGCCAGCCGTGCAGCAACCAAAGCTGCCGTTAACTCTAGCTTCGGAAGTGTGAGTGCCCCAACGTTATTTTCCTTAATAGGAACAAGTCGATTCCGCGAACAAAGTATCATGACATGCACCTTATTATCATTAGCACATATTCTTGCGTAAGCAACTGCTCCATAAGCTGCTAAGCTGGCATCAGCAAACACATGAAGCTGTAATCTGGTTGACTTTTTGACGTACTTTATCCACCTAGGTATTGCAAATTCATCTAGCAACGGTAATTCATTTGTATGCTTGCGCCAGATACCATCCATTTCACTTGGCAATTGTTCGTCCCATTCAGATTTTAGTTTCCATAGATTCTGAAACAAGATCTTGAAATTCAAAGTAAAAGGACCTAGCATACCTAATGGATCATATATTCTCGCCAATAGCTGTAAAACGTTGCGTTTAGTACCGATTCCGTTGGATGTGGCTGCAAACTCCACAGCCCCCGTTAAGTCTACTGCAATCTCGTCTGTATTACAAAACCATAAAACTCCGAGTACTTTCTGGATATCTGGGCATCGTTCACCATCCCGCTGAAAACGTGTGCGAATATGACTGTAATTTGAGTTCCACTTCCTGATGTTCATAGATGCTTTTCTCATGATTATTTTAGCATTTGAATAAATGCTCTCAGCTGACAATTCATCACTTACAGAAATTGCTAAGTCATCGACATAAAAAGAATCCTCTAAAACTTTGCATGTTTCAGGATATTGCTTCGATTGTTCTTTAAGCAGCTGTCGTATAGTAATATTTAAGTGATAGGGACTACATTTAACTCCGAACGTAACTCTTGTCATTCTGAATACTTGAAGTGGAGGTAAAGTTTCTATAGACGAAATCTTACTGCCAAACCAAAAAAATCGATGTGTATCCCTATCATTTTCGTCCAGCATAACTTGCAAAAATGCTTTCTCTATATCTGCTACCAGTCCAACTTTACCAAGTCGAAAGTTTAATAATATCGAAATTAGATTTGGCAACATGTTGGGGCCCGCATGCAAGTGGTCGTTAAGAGAGAGCTCACTTTCTGCTTTGGATGAAGCGTCGTACACGATTCTCAATCTTGTGGTTTCTTTGTCGTCTCTGTAGACAGGTTTATGCGGCATGTAGTATACAGGTGACTCATCAGTTTTATCAGCAACTCGTTCAGCCAAGCCTTGCTCAATGAATTTTTGCATTAAACAATCATATTCCAGTAGATTGCTAATATTTCTGGACAACCTCCTAATCAAACCATTTAATCTTTTGAATGCTACGTTTTTGTTGTCTTTCAGCGCATTTTTATCACCATTCCACAACAACGATGCTACGAATCTATCACCTTCTCGTTTCACATGATTTTCACCATTAATTGGCAGTTCATTGTTGGCCGTATCATCCGTTATACCTATTGTCTCTAGATCCCAAATATGCGTGTACTCATTTTCGTTTGTTTCATCGTTTAAGGCACTGAACATGATTAGCGACACTAAGCCATATTTGTCCTTCGCAAGATCCTCTGCTGGTCCCTGGACTGTCCAACCAAATACTGTTTTTATCATGACCAAATCATCTTTAACACGTTTTATTTCTCCTTCAACGATTTTCCAATAGTGGTCAGCTCCAATTAACATGTTGATTCCTTCGACTGGTTTTCCACATTCATTGGAGTCTGCTAGTGGTAGGTTAAATGTATCTACCTTGTATGGAGGCGGTAGCAAATCCGGACATATTTCCGGCACAACTAGGGCTAAAATCGTTATCGCTCGATTATCATGAATACTTTTAAGAATTACGCGTACGCGCTTAAATCTTTTCATTGGACCTTTGGTTTTGTCACCGAACGCTGCAAGTCCCATTCGCACAGTATCCACTTCTTTTAAATTTAAATCTTTCACTACCGCTTCACGAATGTAGGATCGTTGGCTTCCGCCATCTAATATTAAACGGATCAACTGTTGCGGCCGTCCATCTACTAAGTTCGACGCGAGTACGCAAGCCGTTTGCAAATAAACAGTATCTGCTTTTACATTTCCCGCCGAACACAAATTCACAGAAGGTTTTATATGTTCATGTCCCGACACTGTTCGCGTATGCTTTGAGTCAGCATTCAGATTTACTTTAGCACTGAACTGAGGATCACAAATTGATGTCATATGACATCCTTTACATTTGGCACAACGAACTGTTTGGTTTCTACAAATTCTCGAATTATGGCCGACTTTTCCGCACCTGTAACATCTACCGTCTTTTTTAAGTTTGTCTTTCCGTTCATTTAGCGAAACCGTATCACTTCTACACTCCGTCAGATGGTGATTATTATTTCCGCAGAAATGGCACTCTTTTATTTCCCTAGCACTTTGTGCTGTCAACGCAGCAGCCGTTCGTGTTAGCTGGGAACACGATGAACGACGAGATAGGTCAAGATTCCCTGATGCCGTCGGCTTCAATTCCTTGGCCTTTTCTAAAGATTCTATTTCAAGTTTCACATATTTTAAGATCTCTTTTACCGTCTTATCACCATCAAAACAACGACTCAAATCGCTGCAAACCGATCTGTTGTCTTCTTCAACAGAACCATCCTTTTCTGCGCTCAAAAACTTATTCTGTTTTCCTTGTGTTCTATAGAAATCTGTTTGCAGCTCTTTAGGTAAGCATTTCAAGAGAACAGATTTCAGCATTATGAAATATTGCGAAGAATCAACACCAAGAGCGGTCAGATTTCTTGTACTGGCGATTACACTGTTGTACAACATACGGAGCCCGGCAATGTCGTACCTCGACACTACTACTTTCATAGCCATAAGGTGCTGTATGTTGTGATCTATCAGTTTCTCTTGATCGCCATACTCTTCACGTAATAGTGCTATTGCATCTTCGTAGCAATTTGACGCCGGTATGAATCCTCCTATGGATGCCGCCGCTCTACCTGTCAACACAGACTGCAAGTAGTTGAATTTCTCTGTACCTGTGAGCTCGTCATTTTCATGTATGAGTGTTCGGAACTGTTCCCAGAACGGAATCCAGTCTTTATATTCGCCGTTGAACCTTTTCAACTCCAATCGTGGAATTTTAACTATTCTTTTGTGGTGAGCGTTCGATCTCACATCCTGCATTGTCTCGCTCTTTCGTTCGTTGCTATGATTTGATGCGACTGACAGGCAATCGTTATTGCTTTCGACGTCATTTATTGCTTTGCCGCTCGCACTCTTTGCATAACTTTGGCAACAATGCATTCGCTGCTTGATGCGTGATATAGCATCCGTACATTTGTCTTCATACTCTATCATCGTTTCAAACTCCGCTTGACATGCGTCTTCCTTAACAAATGGTTTTACTTCCTCGTTCGCTTCAGACAACTTCTCGCTTATAACGTTTAATCGATCGAGCAGAGATACGAGTTCTTCTTCGATCAGCGAAAAGTTTTCAATGTTGTCTTCAGAAATTTGTGATTCTGCTGACTTTAAATATTCAAACGACCGATTGCACAATTTTGTCGCTTGCGTTCTAAGCGCACCACGTTTTACGAACTCCATTATAACACACGCGTTTCCGAATCGTTAATTTCGTTAGGTCTTCACTCCCGGGTTTCGGCACCAATGTCAAAAATAGCTTTAAAATTGGGAGATCACTTAAATGAAACTCGCGTGCACTTTGGATTACTATATTACTTTTTTCATCTAAGGTTTTACAATAACATTTGTCCGACCTTTATCGTTGCGCGTCAAACTAAGACTACTGTGCTTGAAACATAATTGCACATAGTAAACTAGAACTAAGAACATGAGATATAATAAAGAGTATATTCAAAGAGAGACTTAAGAGCTAGATATTTCAAATATTTTCTACGAAGCTATTTTAAAGGCAAAGGGCGTTCAAACCAAATACTAGTTTTTCTTAAAATTATTATATGAAGTTTTATTATATGAAGTGTGCACTTACTTTTGACACGTATTTCATTGACTTTTTGTTTATGTTGTTCTGTAAATTTTTTGTTAGTGAATATGTGGAACTGATTTGTTAGTTTATCGTTTTTGACGAATACAGGTTTAATATTCCTCAATCAGAAATATTTTTCAATCGGTATTTTGTTTTTTATTGAAGCTCAAAAACAAATTTGGATGGTGTGGACTGACTTTTGATGCTCATAGTATATACACGCAGCCTTTTCTATCGCCGCTAGTTTTCGTATCTAATATTCTATAATCTCTGGCGCTTTGTAGATAATTGATTTCGGGATTGTAGTTTTTGTAGAATATTGATTCATAGCGCCTGAGATCATAATTTATAATAAACAATTTAAAGGAGTAGGCAGTATTTTTTATAACTTGTAGAGCCACATATTATAGTCCTCAACACCATGTATTATAGATCCTGATAAAAGTCAAAACTCACATCTACCCGAATATGGATTCGATTCAGGGACCCCACGGTATACCAGTCGATTCTCTGCCCACTAAACAATACGAGCTTAGTTAATTTTTGTTGTTACAGAACACACTATATGCAAACGAGCTGAGGCTATATGCATGCAAGTCGAGACTTAGTGTATGCCATATCTCAGAGTGTGTCGGAACTGAACGTGCGAAGGGTGCCTTGAAAGTAAGTGGTTGATTTATTCTTTTCAAATGAATTCTCTCGTTTATCCTTTTCTCCTTCCCTACTTGCATTTTTGTAGCGGTGCTTTAATCTTGATCAGATAGCTAAACTCTCGTGATGTTAAGCCCCTGGTAGAAGAGAAAGAAACTTACTGGTACAGTCTGGTCCATAGAAATATGGATCGACAATATGCCTTCTGAAAATGTTTAAACTATTTCGGGAAAAACAGAAAGGCCATGTATATGATTAAATCAACAGAATCGGCCCTGCAAACAATATTGACTGCTAAACATAAGACATGAGACCGTACAAAATACTCAAAAGTGGGAAGCCTGCAGAAAGAAGTGAAAAAACCATGAATTTAGAGTGGCTTGTTAGCCACACTTGATGGATTTCAAAGCAGTATATGAACGATTTTCTGCAGTCCATATAAAAACCATTAATATGGATATTCTCTAAATTATGGCTTACGGAAATATGACTGAAAAAAAATCAAGAAAACAACAGAATCATTCTATAAAGACTTATTCGATTTATCGGTCTCCAATCGATCTACCTCATTGTTTATGGTGAATGGCATAAAAGTGCTGGAGATGTTTCATTTTGTTCTCCATGTGATATCGCAAATATTTTTCTGCGCTTATAATTTTATTGCCCACCATTTCAATTACTCAGACTAGATTTTAAGGAAGTTAATATTGCATAAAACGACAGTCGCTGAAATTCTCAATTTGCAATCCACGATGAGGCTTGGAAAAAGCATAGATATAACTACTAATTAGTAAACACTATATAAAAATATATAAATGTGTCTTTATTAATAATTATCTGACAAATGAATTTGATAGTTGGGGGTCAGACCCTAGGGTGCACGACCAAATGTTCAAGCTATCTGCCTTCATCCTGCGTGAGTTGGCTCTTATATGTGAAATCCAAGATGAGTTTTCGTCGAGATGAGAAGCTGATCGATGAAAGCTTGTGGGGTGAGGTGAAAGCTCGTTGTGGTGAAAGCTTGCAAGATAAAAGCTTGTTTTGGTAAAAACATCTGCTAGGTGCTCTGCTATGTTACAATAGAATAGAATTCAAAGTATAGTGAAATCAGTGTGAATATTGGGCAACCTAACAGCGCATAAGTGAATCGGCAGAAGGTGAAATTGTGATCCAGTGCAAAAAAGACAAATAAGAGGCTGACATCGAATATTAATGAAACTGTGGTAAGCAGGGAACTAATTTTTCGACCTAAAATGTTGGCGTGGAAGAACAGCGGCAATAAGACAGCTATTCCGAAAAGAAAAACAGGAAAATTGTTCTATATATATATATATATATATATATATATATATATATATATATATATATATATATATATATATAAATATATATATATATATATATATATATATATATATATATATATATATATATCGATATTTGATTGGAAACAGCTAAATAATGAAATTTTTTGACCTATTTTGTTTAGGAAATTATTGTAAAGTTGAAAGTATTATAAGTAGCATCTGTTCTGATCAAAAAGAAACGAGAAATTCCTTATTAAATTCTTTAAAGCTCATTCTTAATAGGAAATTCATTGGTGTGTGATGGGCAATCTATAGAAGAGGTCTTTTAAAAAACATGTTTCACTGACGATGGAGAAAGCTGAGCTTTGTTGGATGCACGTCGAGTGATTGTATTCGCGGCTCACTGTACCCCTGATTTAACACAGGTACATATTCACAGCTAGGTGAACTCAAGGCTCGTCGCACGATCTTCCGTTCAAACTTTGATTCGAACCGAGTACCTCGGACAGTAAAAGGCACTAGACACCCACTACACTATATGAGCTACAATGTCGTAATTAATATTGCGTATAACGCGGTTTCCGCACTGCTTATTAGTATATATGCTCTGGCGGAAATTAACCTTCTTCATAAAGTCAACATCGGGAAGCTCCAAACATTGTCAGTAGGTGTCAGTAAATAAAATAAATTAAGTAAATAAAATAAAAGCTCTTGAGACGAAGCTCTCTCTCACTCAAGATCGATCGACGAATACGTAATATAAAAAAATTTCAGTGTAGCCTTTAGTAATATACTGTGAGCGCCAAAAGTGTGTGCACACCTTTCAAATTTGTTTTTGAGCTTCAATAAAAAAAAATTACCAATTGAAAAATATTTCTGATTGAGTTATATCAAACCTCTATTTGTTAAAAACTATAGACAAAAAAATCAATTCTATGTATTAAATAACAAAAAATTTACAGAGGAACGAAACCAAAAAGTCAATGAAATATGAATCAAAAGTAAGTGCACACGTGCTCAAACATTGTTAGATTCTAGCTGTAAACAAAGTCACGGATCTTTTACTATAACGGAATACAACTTCAATTTAATTTCTAGGAAACAGCAATCGCAAAAATTCTTGGTAAAGTCATTTTTGAAGGAGTTAGTTTGATTTAAAACGTGCTAGAAGAAAGTTGTGAAAATGAGGAAGAAAATGAGAAACTGAACGGGAAACACGAAATATTTTAGTGTATTTGCATTGTGAAGGTAAAAGTTCACGGGAAATTTGAAAAACGGTAAAAACACCACACAGTGCAATTAAGAAAATTATTGACAAAGACAATAAATTCGAAATATTGGACAATTTTAAAAGACCTGGACAGCCAAGGAATTTAAACAGAAAAGAAATAAGAAATATAGTGGAAGAAGTTAAGGGTAATCAACGTTCAAGTGCAGCAAAGATAGCTAAAAATTATTTTGCGACACACAATCAATCCGTTTCAGCCTCCACCGTTCGAAGAATATTGAATGAACATGGGGTACATGACAGAGCACAACGAAGCAAGCCGTTTATTTCTAAAGCGAATAAGAAAAAACGCAAAAATTATGCTAAAAAATATAAAAACTGTACTTATGATTTTTGGAAAAACGTTTTATCCTCTGATGAGAATAATTTTAAAATATTTGGCGGGCATACAAATAAAAAACTCGCGAACTAAAAATACTGAGTTCCATGAAAAAAATGTTTCTGGCACAGTGAAGCATGGCGGAGGATCTGTTATGGCTTGGGGGTGTATGGCAGCATCGGGAATTGGAAACCTTGAATTTATTGATAGTACAATAAATAAGCAAGGATATCTCAATATTTTGCTGCGAAATATGGCTGACAGTGCTGCGAAATTGGAATTGCCTAGGACGTGGATCTTCCAATAAGATAACGATCCTAAGCACACTTCCTATTTAGTAAGGTTGTGGTTGCTTTACAGAACTCCCGAGGTATTGGATCATCCCCCCAATCCCCAAATTTCAACCCCATTGAGCATTTATGGGATTATTTAGACAGGAAAATTCGGCAACGTCTAATCACAAGCATGGAAAATTTGAAAAAATGCTCTTAAGGAAGAATAGGATAATATACCAGCAGAATGTACCAGAAAATTAGTAGAATCCATGCCTAGAAGACTGGAAGCTGTTTTAAAGGCAAAGGGCGGTCAAACTAAATACTAGTTTTTCATAAAATTATTATATAAATTTTTATTATATGAAGTGTGCACTTACTTTTGACTCGTATTTCATTGACTTTTTGTTTATGTTGTTCTGTAAATTTTTTTTTAGTGAATATATGGAACTGATTTTTTAGTATATTGTTTTTAATGAATACAGGTTTAATATTCCTCAATCAGAAATATTTTTCAATCGGTATTTTGTTTTTTATTGAAGCTCAAAAACAAATTTGGAAGGTGTGCACTCACTTTTGATGCTCATAGTATATTTTGTCCCATAGATCATGAACTGAGCTCTCGTTAGATAACCACCGCAAATCTTATTGCCCGTATTTTGTTTTGCTTTTTACCTTAATATGTAAAATGTTCAAGAGCTGAATACCAAAATGAAGCATATGAAAATTTGCTCAATTACAAACAATCAGCAACTGACAATTAAGCATCAAAAGATTTTCAATTAGTTTTTCTTACATTTTCATACTTTTACTGCCCGTTTTTTTATTGTTGTTTATACCGCGACCAATGCCTTTATTGACCGCCGGAGAAGTATGATGCTTCACCACACTTCCTTCGTTCCGAGTGGTGCACCCGCAACGATCGCCCAACTGTCGACTTCGAGTGTTGCACCCGAGTCTTAGCGTTAACTTTCCTTCGAATGTTACACCCGAAAGATGATGTAGCCGTGAATCAAATAGTGCTAGCGATTCGCCAGACTATTTACGCCTCGAGTCGTACACCCGAAACTACCTTCATACAATAAACTTCGAGTGATGCACCCGAGTCTAATTACCTGATTCTACTTGGGACTATTATTAATATCAAACACTCCAACAACTACTAAATGCACTTTAATGTCGGTTGATAAAAACAAACACTGATCAAGACCAAGACTAGTTATTTTATTTTCGATTGATTTCTTATATACTAAACATTTTATGACCTAACTGTTATTTGTAAATGTAAAAATTGAAATATTAATTTAGGTTCCCGGTCACGCCGTTGTCGTTTCGAGCGCGGTATTAATGAATGCGCGCGAAAAATTTGAAGTTCATCTGAACATCCTCCCCGCCTTGAACGACGTTCAACTAAGGTGCTAAATTGGTGTTGAATCGAAAATTTTAAAAAGATAACTTTAGCTGCTGTAACGACGAGTCGTTTTGATGTAGCAAGCTGCGGATGATAGTGAGGTGGTGTATTTTATTTACTGGGTGTAAGCCTTCAAATGTGTGAAGCAGCGCGGTGTCGTTTTGCGGACTCCAATGGTCCCTCATTGTCTTCTGCTGACCTTACTCGGCGACTGGATTCTCGTGCTTCTGCCGAGTCTCCAATGGGTAAAGCGTTGGTAGTGGGAGAGTCTTCATTCTGATTCGCGATTGGAAGCGGAGCCAGATTATGAATTGGTCTTCTGAACACTCCTGAAACTGTTCGGACGTCTGCCACACGGACGAGGTCGTCTTTTCCTTCGATGGTTTTGACAACTCTTCCTAAGGGCCATTTTAGTACAGGCACGTTGTCTTCCTTTACTATGACCATTGTTTCTGGTTTAATACTGACATGTTCTTGCTTCCACTTGTACCGATGTTGGAGCTCGCTTAAGTATTCCTTCGTCCATCGGTTCCAAAACTCGATTTTTAGGTGGTTGACAAGTTTCCATCTTTGCAGCAAACCTCCTTTCTGTGAAGTCGTAGTCGGATCAGTTTTACTTGTTAATGGCTCTCCAATGAGGAAGTGACCTGGTGTCAGGGCGGATAGATCATTGGGATCGGATGACAGTGGAGTTAATGGCCTCGAATTCAAAATGGCTTCAATCTCAGTCATAACCGTTTCCAACTCTTCGTATGTCAGCTCTGCAGGTCCTACCTTTCTTTGAAGCAGATATTTGGCTGACTTTACAGCTGCTTCCCACAGCCCTCCAAAGTGAGGAGCTCTGGGAGGAATAAAGCGGAAATCGATGTTTTTACTGGCGCAGATGCGAGATATCTTCTCTTCAGCTTTACTATGGTATATTGCGTCCTTTAATTCATGTAATTGGTTTTTCGCACCTACAAAATTAGTGGCGTTGTCACAATGTAAGGTTCGACAGTTGCCTCTTCTGCTGACAAAACGCTTTAATGCGCCTATGAAGGCATCTGTTGTCAAATCACTAACAACTTCAATGTGAACGGCCTTTGTTGAGAAACAGCAAAATATTGCGACGTAAGCCTTTTGAGGTCGCTTTCCTCTAATCTTGTAGTGTATCCAGAATGAACCGCAAAAGTCCACACCAGCATTCAAAAATGGTCTAGCCAGTTGAACTCTTTCTAAGGGCAATGGTGCCATAAGTTGGTTCAATAATTTCGGCTTCGATTTGTGACAGCGTACACAGTGATTCACTACTAACCGTGCAGCATCCTTTCCCTTAATGGGCCAGAATCGCTGTCGCATGTGGGCGAGTAAGTTTTGAGCTCCAACGTGGCAGTGAGTGATGTGAGTGTGAACCATGAGCAGCCTGGTGACATCATGAGCATAGGGTAAAAGCATGGGGTGCTTAGCATCATATGAGATGGATGCTTGTTCCAGTCGCCCTCCTACTCTTATAATCCCATTGCTGTCGAGAAATGGAGCAAGGGTGTTCAGTTTACTATTTGCACTGACATTGCCCGTGCGCTTAAGCTGTTTTAGTTCGTCTCCGAATCCTTGTTCTTGAGCTTCTTTAATAATGATTGTTAGAGAGTTTTCTAGTTCTTTGACCGTAAGTCCTGAATGTAATTTCTTCTGCTGACGACAATTGTGCACAAACCTTAAAACGTAGGCTATTACTCGTTGCAAACAACTGAACGAGTTGCGATGGTTAATTGAACTGGTCAAGTACGAAGGTTGAAGCGTAGCTGCCAGAATTATTTTTGCTTGTTTAACTTCTAAGTTCGTCTCAGAGATTGTGGGTTTGAAACTCCATGATGATTCTGGAGCATGAAGGAATATAGGTCCATAGAACCACGTAGTGCATTCTTTCAACACCTTTGCTGACACTCCTCGCGAAGTTAAATCAGCCGGATTTTGTTTTGATGGGACGTACCTCCAATGGCTAGGTAACGTGACTTCTTGAATGGCTGCAATGCGATTGGCTACAAATGTATGATATCTTGATGGTGATGACTTGATCCATGCTAAGACTATTTCAGAGTCTGTCCAAAAGTAACATGGCTGATCCCATTTCAAATCTTGTTTCACCCGACACACAAGCTGAGAGGACAACTTAGCTGCACATAGCTCTAATCGTGGCAAGGTGATGGTCTTTATTGGCGCGACCTTTGACTTCGCGCACAATAGCCTGACAATAATGGTTCCATCTTGGAGTTTGGAACGTATGTATAACGCGGCGCCGTATGCCTTTTCTGAAGCATCTGAAAATGCATGGAGCTCACTTGTTTGAGCTACCTCTCCCGAGTATATGTGTCGGGGGATTCGGATATCGTTGAGCACTTTGAGGTCATCACGGTATTGAAGCCAAGCTGTATGCATCTCTATTGGTACCGCGGCATCCCAGTCCAACTTGAAAGTCCACATTTGTTGCAGAAATATATTAGCCCTTGTAACCACTGGGCACAGCAGGCCCAGAGGATCAAATAAATGTGCGATGTCAGATATCACCTTTCTTTTGGTTACCTTACTTGAAGGTTCCCAATGAGTCCTAATTTGGAAGTCATCTGATTTCGGAAGCCACGTTAATCCCAACGCCTTCACAGAATGATCGTCAAGATCATCTAAATCAAGCTGAATTGCTCTGTCTTCAGCTGGTATGTGAGAGAGCAATTCAGGGCAGTTTGAGCACCACTTGCGTAGTTTGAATCCTCCATCTTTAAGTACATTGTTCAGCTCTGTCTGTATTATTAATGCCTTGGCTACCGTATTTGCTCCAGTCATCACATCATCAACATAAAAATCTTCTGTGAGAGCTCTAGCAGCTGACGGATATTGTGCGGCATGTTGCGTTGCTAGTTCTTGCAGACACCTTGTTGCTAAGTATGGTGCTGTTGTTGTTCCGTACGTAACGGTACACAGTTTGTAGTATCTGAGCAGTTTGGTTGGGTCCTCTCGCCAAACAACCAACTGATACTTCCTGTCTTCGTCATCAATCAATATTTGACGGTACATTTTTTCTACGTCAACTGTGAAGACGTAGCGTGGAAGTCGGAATCGAAGCAGAATCGAAAAGAGTTCATCTTGTAAGGTAGGACCAGTGAGAAGAACATCATTCAGTGAGATGTTAGTGGATGTTTTCGACGATGCGTCAAAAACTACCCGTAACTTCGTGGATGTGCTTTCAGGCTTCATAACACAATGATGTGGAAGGAAATAATATGAGTGTTGGATTTTCTCCAAATCACACCCTTCCATGTGTCCCAACGTAATGTATTCACGCATAAACTCAATGTATTGATGTTTCACATCTGGGTTTTTTGTGAGTCTCCGTTCTAAGGAGTGAAATCGTCTCTCTGCGATATCTCTAGACTCGCCTAGTTGGTTGGGGCTAGCAGCAAACGGAAGTTTGACGATGAATCGTCCATCAATTTTTCTTTTCAGCGTTTGTTGAAAGTGTTCTTCACACCTTTGCTCAGCGGAAGACAGTCTTTTCGGATTCTTCTCCGGCTCTTCCAATCTCCAGAAACGTTCCACTTGTATGCTGAGTTGAGTGTCTTCGGGGGTGGCGATTCCGCATGTTATATTGCGCCCTCTTTCATTAACTATACGCCCGGCAATAATCCATCCAAGTAAGGTGTTTTGCAAGGTTGTTAGGTCAGGCTCCAGACGAATCTGACCTACTGATAGCAGTTCGAAATAGTGCTCGGCTCCTAATAGCATATCTATGTGCCTAGGCTCGAAAAACTAAGGATCAGCTAATTTAACGTTATTGGGAATCGGCCACTTCGTAGTATCTATGAAATGTCTCGGTTGCTGACCGACGATTTGAGGTAGGACGAATGCTTCGACTGTTGTAGAGAATGCCGTTGCCTTTGAATGAAGCAGCACATTGACTCTATGCTGCGCTCGAATCATACCATACCCCACGCCTTGAATATTTAGCGGATCGAATGTTTGCTGTAAGTTCAGTTTTTTCGCTAACCGCTCGCTCATAAAATTCAGTTGCGAACCCGAGTCAAGCACTGCTCGACACTCTATTACAGAACCGTCTTGGTTTATCAACTTGACGATAGCTGTGCTAAGTAAGACGGTTCCCTTCATTTTCGGAGCGATTTGTGTCGCTAAAACTGTTTTAGCACTCGAAGTTGGTATGCCATTAGATTTTATGGTGGATAGAGTAAGTTCACCATTCCTTGAGATTGAATTGCCGAGATGAATCAACGTATTGTGTTTTTTTGAACCTTTTCGGCATCCACGTGATGTACAGTTGGCACTTGAATGACCTTTCCGCATACAATTGAAACACAATTGGTGCTGTTTAAGCAGATTGATTCTCTCGCTTGGACCTTCACTCAAAAACATTTCACACATGTGTAATGGGTGGATTTGCTCACAAAGTACACACTTGGTTTCAGTTGCGGCTAGAAACGATGACGATCTAGGCTGTCTTATAACCGCATGTGTTTTTCCTGATATTGCCTTTATTGCCATTTCTCCAAGTGACTCAAGTGCCTGGAAACGCAATTCAAGAAAGTCTAATATTTGTTTGGTGGTGACCAATTCCCGCGGAGAGCATAGTGATTGCTCAAATGCCGCATGGGTGGTCCTGTCAAGTTTTTGGATCAAGAGAAATACTATTATCGGATCCCATGACTCAGTTGACACTCCTAGGTTATTGATCCCCAGAAGGCATTCTTTAGTGATGTCATGAAGCTTCTTAATGGCGGACGCATCTTCATCTGGAATTCGCTTCTGGTTAAATAGTTTGTTTAACAATGCTGTTACAAGCAACCTTTTATTGCTGTATCGATTGTTAAGTATAGTCCAAGCACCTTCGTAGTTCTCACTGGAGATAGGCAAGTGGTTGACTAAAGCTTTGGCTTCTCCACAGAGGTTGCTAGTCAAATAGAACATTTTTTGAATGTTGCTAATGGGTTGGTTGTGAACCAGCTCTGTGTATAAATCATGGAACTGTGTCCACTCTAAATAATCTCCACTGAAGACTGGCAGCGTTATTTTTGGTAGCCTTACTTGACTCTGGTTAGTACGAACATCTATTTTCTGAGCTGGTTCATCTGATGCTCGTTCCTGAAGAGACACAATCGTATCTTGTGTCCAGAAGTGCAGTTCACGACAAATTTCTGGCGTGTAGCCATCTGTGGCTTCTTGGTTTGCGCACTCCCATATGGATTGGTCATTATGCTGCAATTCATCCAAGTATTGTAGCAGCAGCCTGATTTTGAGTTCGAAGTATGCCTTTGAGTGCACCTCGTCTGCTCTTGATTCTATGTTCTGAATCATGTGAGTAAGCATGTTCATGTGGGCCCTTTGTTTTCGAATTAACTTCGTTGTGTTCACTTCAACGCATTCTTCATTTGTATTGTAGTTCAAGTCACTTTTCGTTTTCAATGGTTGCTGTGAATCACTACTGGATGCGATAACAGGGAGCTTGGTAGTCATATCATTAGACATTGTCCCCTGTAATTTTGCTTGCCCTTCATGAAGTATTTCTAATAGTTTCCTGTAGAGATTTGCGATCTCCTCGCAGTACTGGCTGGAGAAGTATGGGTGCTCGGGGTTTGTTTCTTGAAATGCCAAAATTGCCTTGTGATTCTGCTCAAAACTTGCCCAGCATTTTTGGACTGATTCCAGCCTTTTACTGTAATATTCAGCCGTTTTCCTGGATGATGAATCTTTTTTGAAGTTGGTCAAGATTTGCTCCAACTTCTCTCCCACGTCTGCTTGCACGGAGACTAATTCTTCCATGGTGCCGAATATAGTGCTGTGAAATCTGATTCGAAATCACGTCGGGGTCACCAGATGTTTATACCGCGACCAATGCCTTTATTGACCGCCGGAGAAGTATGATGCTTCACCACACTTCCTTCGTTCCGAGTGGTGCACCCGCAACGATCGCCCAACTGTCGACTTCGAGTGTTGCACCCGAGTCTTAGCGTTAACTTTCCTTCGAATGTTACACCCGAAAGATGATGTAGCCGTGAATCAAATAGTGCTAGCGATTCGCCAGACTATTTACGCCTCGAGTCGTACACCCGAAACTACCTTCATACAATAAACTTCGAATGATGCACCCGAGTCTAATTACCTGATTCTACTTGGGACTATTATTAATATCAAACACTCCAACAACTACTAAATGCACTTTAATGTCGGTTGATAAAAACAAACACTGATCAAGACCAAGACTAGTTATTTTATTTTCGATTGATTTCTTATATACTAAACATTTTATGACCTAACTGTTATTTGTAAATGTAAAAATTGAAATATTAATTTAGGTTCCCGGTCACGCCGTTGTCGTTTCGTGCGCGGTATTAATGAATGCGCGCGAAAAATTTGAAGTTCATCTGAACAATTGTGTTGAGTAAACTTTCTAATATCGTAGCATCGCAGTTTTGCATCGATTTGCATCGATAGCAGTGATTTCAATGATATTTTTCTGTGATTTTCATAATTTTTTGTTTCAATTCCAATAAGGTTAAGATTGATTCAACGTGCAGTGAGCATTAAGATATTTTCAATTATCATCCACTATTCCCTCTAACCTTCATTCTAGATCAATGTGCTCAATATAGACTTTCTTGCATCCTTCTGTAAATATCTCACCACTGCTCAGTAAGAAATATCTTGTGAAACTTTGAAAATCTACAATCAACTCTTTGGAAACTATCTTAAACAAAAACTGCTCGTTGCATAATTTCATTAATAATAACATCAATAAATACTTCTACCGCAACTTATTCTACTATTCGTTAAATTTTCACACGTAACCCAGGTAAAACAAATTACTCACTCATCTAGTTCTTAATATCTTATACCGAAATGATCTATCTTAATTTAATCGTTGCGAAGACTTATCAACACTTAAGAAACAAACTGTAATTAACGGGAAAACCATAAAATTATCAATCAACTGGAAGAAGTTTTATCCACCTGAACACGATATTATGTATCGATATCCACTTCAGTAGTACGTTAACAAGGTACCTTACCTATTGAAAACAAATACAAGAAGTTTTGACTAAGAAAACGGCCGTGACAGTCAACGGGAGTTGCATCAACTCACTTAAAGACTTTGTGGAAAATTTTGAGTTATGGCGCGAAATGTGCTTTCAGTCTTACATGGTTTCTGAGACTCCTATATGAAATTGTATAAAGCTAGCTTTCTATGCCCACTATACATATCTGATGTCTTTCAATTATCGCAAACTGTTCACTGTCATAAATTTCATGATATCGTCATAATAGTCTTTTTGTTCCCTACAACATTCCCCCAATGAACTTTAACGATACGGTAAGCTACCATAGTATCTATAAACTTTCCAAGAAGTTTTTTGACAGGTACAGATACTTCAATCAAATTGTGACGGATAATAATGTTTGATCGATAGCATCTACACATATTTCGTCGGGCATCCGCTCGTAGATGGGGGTTGAATTGAAAGCAGCACCGACCATAAGAAACTCTCAAGTCATCTACTACATGTTGCTTTCGCCCAAAATGATGCGTACACGCTTTGTATCTTGAGTATTGTCTTAATCAATATTACATGTCTGTATCTTAATAATATCCATGACACTGTCCGTTATAGGATCAGTCTCCATGATGATTAAGCACTTTGCACGGTTACTATGGAATTGCACGTAGACTCCCGAAAATATTAACAGCCACCCTCGCAAAGCCCAACATACTCACTTCAAGTGTTTTCAAACAAAAGTTTAACAACCCCAGTATCGGTTTTCTTCTGAGTTACACACGCTGGATTGAACGCATTAAACAAGATGTAGAAGTCCATAATTGGGCGCACAATTAAATACAATCTCCCAATACACATGGAGCACAAGTGTGATGTTAGATTAATTACCTGAAAAGAAGAAAATAAATTTATTAGAGATGAAGAAACGTAGTGATTTTTGGGTTTTATATAGTATTCGAACCAAAGATTTAAGTGCATAAGTTGATCGATATAATGTAGCTAATTCGACACTAATTTAGCTGTCGAAAATGTGATAAGTAAGGACTGGTGTTGGAGTTTAACCTCTATGAAACTAAACATTTTAAAGTAACTGGCTGATATTGAAATATTATTTGAAAAAAAATTATACTAAATAAAGAAATATTTTAAACTAAATAAAGAAATATTTGTTACTTGCCGCACGATTTCCTTTTACAAAATACATTTGTATAGCGGATATTTTATTTGTTTTAAGACCGTTTAGCATAACGCAGCAACTGAGAAGCTTAAACATTGTGCACTATTTTTCGTTCACTGCACTTATTGCAATACTAGAACTTTGGTTTGCAGCAGAAACCAATGAAACTCGTCAAACAAAAATTACACTATCAATCTGGTAAAATGTTTGGAAAAACCGGACCAGTTTTGAAGCAGATTAGCTTTACAAATACTACGAGAATAATAGTGGTCCAAAAGATAAAAGCCGCGGATCTTTTTCACCATTGATATGGGCGAATTTATCCTGGAGATTCAAGGCGAGCAGAAAAACGATGCCTGACCTGTTCTATTCTGAGGAAAGGACTTCCGGCTACTTTAGCCGGAGTGAGTTGGAATCACAGAGTGGCTTTACCCCCTACAACATCTGGAACCAGAACCGCTTCTGAAATGGAAGCATTTCTCCAGCATAAGAGTGAGTTTCAGCTTCCTGTACTAGCAGCATTCTTTACTGCGGCTCGGCTAAGTGTGGCTTTCCGGTTCGTCCCTGAAAGTCTCCGGTATTTTACGGACATACCCGCTTATCCCTGTGTTTTGTTTTATTTTGCGGCTAATGAAGCTTTGATTCATGACAGATGAATAACACATAGTGTTCCTACTCTTTTCAACTTTCGGTCTCATATGGTTTCCATTGTTTACAAATGACCTATCATACAATATACGTCGTCCTTGTTTTTAATTAGTGATGATTATTCTAAAGCCGGATCCAGACTCTCGCCGAGACATGACAAGTATAGCTGAGTACGAGAATGTGTATAGCTTTCTCGCCGGCGCCTTCCTGTTTTATGATGGCCTATGAGGCTTTATGAGGGTCTCGCCTTACCACGGGTTAGCTCGAAATTTTATCGGTTTTAGGTAACGAGTCAAAGTGATTTGAAAAAAATTCTTGTGCTGGCTCTGATGATATTTACAAACCGATTTGGTTTCCCTACGAAAGATTCATGAATACGGATGGGTACAAGAATGGATTCAAGGTTCATGAGTACGAATGGGTAAAATGTACACTGTTTGAATGTTTTTAAACAAAATTCTGAGCAAAGAAAGTGCTACCTGCCTACATAATATTCACTTTAACTTCACACTCTTGAAATCTTCTCAACGCTGATTACATAGTTTTATTTTCTTGATTCTGTTCTCTTTAATGCTGATTTGAGCTATACTTTCAATATCACTTCAATTTGAAAATTGATCGTTATTTTCATATCACAAGCCTACAAACATATGCACTACAACTTAATTTATTATTACATCTTTATTATTACTGACATCTTCACATCTAAATTGGAGTTTTTGAACCTACTTAAACTTGCATTTCCTATGAAAATCGTTTAATGTAATCTCAGCATATTCAAGAAAAAACGAACCGAAAAATTGATTGAATTTTTTATGAACTTAAAATTTGACTCTTGCCTTAAACATCTAATTTTAGTCTAGCGAAAAGCCTAAACTAATACTAAAGGTAAATAAAGGAGAAAAAATAAGTAAGTAAAGGTAAATAAAGAAAAAATAAAGTAACAATAAAAAAGAAAAGTCATACGAAAACCGGACTTAAGCTAATACTTCAAGAGCAGATATAATGAGAGGATTATTAGAGCTTGATACCTTTATTATGAGTTTTTGGGTTCATGTTTTTGCCAAATATTTAATAGGGAGAACTCACGCAAGATTATGCGATTTTTTGGTCAAAAAATAATATGGTTTGACAAAAACCAGTTTGGGGATCTTGATTATAAACGCTGCCATCTAACATTCCAGACTGATGGCTGGTATATGCCGTGAATCTTAAATTTAACAGGGTGATCGCTTGTGAATTTAACAGATCTGATGACTCATTTTACTTCCCTAGGCTCCTGAAAGCTGTATAGAACTAAAAGCATTGAGCTAAACTGCATTGCTAACTGCTATCAAAATAGTGACGAAGTACTCCATATTTTCAATGTTACGATGAACCATTTCACCAATCAGCACTAACTTTTTTTTATCCTGTGAGGTATATGTTCGCCCTTTGCGGAAGCTTTTGAGATTTTCTACGTAGATTTCACAATCGGTTTGAGATTTCACTTCTAATTAGAGTTCCACATCATATTTTCAGGCATTTGACACCACACAGAACATTTTTTGTGCTTAGCCGCACAAAAGTACTCGTTTGTAAAATCTTTGCAAAATTTCACCTCATTACATATTTTCATGCACCGTCTTGGTGCAATGAAAACCTGTGTGAAACATTTGCGCATCCTCAGTTTCCAAAAACTGCATTCTCAAGCTAACATACTAATCCTATTCGAATGAAAAAATTGTTTTTATTGAAATTAAGGGTTCAAAATGAGAAAATAATAGTAATAAAAATCCGTAGTTTCTCCTACTACAAAATTGTTTATTTGCGTAGATACGTATTTCGGGAGCTATTTACTCCCTTCTTCAGTACTTTAGCTACTAAATCATTTGCAAGGTCACATGGGCTTAAATACAAAATCGGTACAAAGATACAGGTAAAAATTATAAAAGTTACATTAAAAGTGGGAAGATACGTAACTCTGGTAAAAGTAATTAGAGAAATATTAAAAGTAGTTAGTGTAACACGCCCATTAAAAAGTAATTAGTGTAAAACGCTCATTACATAAACAGCAACAAAGAACGGGTACTGCATCGAAGCAATAAAAAAACTAATGAGACCAAATATGGAAAAACCAGCATACAACATTATTCGAACAAGCCAACGCCAGAGAAGAAACAAAATGGATTAGTATACCGATGTCCAGTAATTTCTACAAAATCAAATCATTTATCGAAAAGTTCAACATCAAAGTTGTCGGATCCAGTAGAGACGCTACGCTGAAAAGACGATTAGGAAGCGAGAAGGACCCACTAACGGACGGAGAAAAAAGTGGTATATATGAAATAAGCTGCGGTGATTGCGATAAATATTACATTGGCCAGACGAAACGGCTCATCACGACGAGGTTCCAGGAGCACATAAAGGAAGTAGCAAGCGGGGAAAGACGAGGAATCAATTCGGTTCGATCAGCGGTGGCAATGCATATTATCGAAGAAGGACATTCTGTGACGAAAGAAAACCTGGAATTGTTACGACACGTAAACAAACCCTATACTTTGGACGCCTGGGAGAGTTTAGAAATATTGCGGAAGGATTCGGAATAGTTGATGAACACAGACGAAGGAAATTGTTCATCCAAATTAATAAAACTACTCGCCAAAAAATGGACAAATCGCGTGTCACACTAATTACTTTTTTAATGAGCGTTTTACACTAATTACTTTTTAATGGGCGTGTTACACTAACTACTTTTAATATTTCTCTAATTACTTTTACCAGAGTTACGTATCTTCCCACTTTTAATGTAACTTTTATAATTTTTACCTGTATCTTTGTACCGATTTTGTATTTAAGCCCATGTAACCTTGCAAATGATTTAGTAGCTAAAGTACTGAAGAAGGGAGTAAATAGCTCCCGAAATACGTATCTACGCAAATAAACAATTTTGTAGTAGGAGAAACTACGGATTTTTATTATTAAACCCAAACTACAAGCATCAGAAACGATAACTATTAGAAAATAATAGATTTTCAAAATTTAGATTCGTTAAATGTTAGAATCTAAAGTGCTTACTTTATCTTTCATTTTCCACCAAGTTTCAACTATTAAGAATACTTATATAATTCTCTGTATTTACGGGAAAATCAAGGGCTCCAAAAGATTTATTTCCGATGCTTTGTGAATTCCATATCAATATGCTCAAAAATTTATATATTCAAAACCTTAACTCTTATATTTATTACTATATTAAATTGATCGGGATTTGATTTTAAATTCTTTAGATTTCAGATGAGTTCACGAGAATTCCTAAATAGCTTTTCTGAATTGAAAGAATCTTCTATGCTAGAACTAGTAACGTTATTTTGCACAGGTAGCTGCAAAGAGAGCTTTGCGATCATACTATATTTGGGTTTGCGAATTGGCAAAGCCTGATGAATTGATGTCCTAGGTTTTAACAAGAGTGGGGAATAGTTTGGATTATTTTGAAAATCTTTAAATTCCACTTCGATTTCCCTCCTCTTTACTACTCATAGCAAGTTTTTCCTAAATGATAATGAATCTCTTCCTTTTCTCGCAGCTAAGGTAATTGGGGTAGAGATTGAGATTATAATAAGAGCAAGCTATTTGATTGCGTTGGGTTCAGTACATTTGGAGATGTCATGCTAGCCACTACAGATGAGGGATGATTTTTAGACTATAGAGTGAGCTTGCACTATCGAACATTTGGATATTTAACTTTAGTTAACCGTTTGGCAGCTAACTATCAAAATGCTAATACATTCCAAAACTGCTATAGAAAATTTGGGTATAAAATAAAAAAAATATATTTCAACTTAAAACATTATAACTTCTCCAATTTTACATCGATTTACATGAAACTTTTAACATTTTGTAGATAAAGAATTAATGGAAACAACTGTTGAAGGCAATTAAAAGATATACAAGTAGTATGTTATAAAAAGAATGGAAAGCCAAATAAAAATTAAAAAAAAAAGTTTAACAATTATGTTTTGCTGCGCAAATTCCATGTAACCCCTTCTTGCAACGGCAACAGATAAGGTTGGAACGTTTTATTCCAGTCCTCCTATTACTGAAGACCGCACACTGCCGTAAATTGCGTCCAGGTAGTTTTTCCAAAGCAAATTTTGGGCTTGAAGTTGATGCTTCATTTTCCATATTTCTAAAGGTCATCCATTCTTCTTCGATTTGTTCAATAATAGCGGATGTGAATTGCAGCCGGATCATGTTTTTTTCTGTGGTGTTAGATTTATATAGGATATAGCTATTCAACACCATCCTTCCAAAAATGTTGAAAACCACCTTCGTCCAGAATTTGAAAGTTCTCCTCTCATCTAAGTAGGAATACAGCATTTTGTCTGATTCATCTACCACTCCCATATGTAGATTGTAGTCGTGAATCATACTTGGTTTTTCTTTTGTATACTCGTAAGAGCCCTTCTTTTTTGTAACTCTTACACTGTCCGAATTTGCATTGGAGGAAATAAGAATCACTGGATGCGGCTTTGTTTTCTTATCTTTGAACGAGCACATCAAGATATTTTGATTAGCGAAATATTTTGCCACACCTACCTCAGCTTTTTTGGCTTCTGCGGGAATTTATTTTCTATTACGACGGATTGTTCCCGTGAGGTAGGTATTTCTGTTTAGAAGGGATTTAGCTAAATGTAAGCTTGTATAAAAGTTGTCAGTAAATAAATGATAACCCTTATGTAGATAATTTCCAACTGACAATAACTTTTCTACCACTGAAAATCCTAGTCCGTCTTTTTTTATTAGATCCCTGTCTTCTGCATTATTGGCTCCTTTGTAACAAAAAAATCCTAAGCAGTATTTTGTTATTGAGTCGCACAACATCCAAAATTTTATGCCCCATTTATGGTGCTTTTTATTGGGAAGATACTGCTTTATTGATGAATGGCAGTGTGTACCGACCAGTGATTCATCAATAGATAGTTGTTGATGTGGTACATAATGCTGGTGAAAAACTGTATTAGCGTGTTTTACAAGCATTTCAAACCTTGCACAAGGGTTATAATCCGGATGACCTGGGGCAGCTAGTAATTTATTGTCTACCAAATGGAAAAATTTCAATAACAACAGAAACCTATCCCTGGCAAACATCCTTCCAAACCATGGTATTCTTCTGGAATTTTGTCTCCAATAACAATATTGAAATTACTCATCTTGCTATCTACTGAACTTTCTAATTTTTCTAACAGTATTTCTTTTGCCTCTTTATATTTTCCTATCAATGTTTCTATTAACTCTTGACTACTATCTGAGCTAATTGCTTCTTTTTGTATTTCCTCTACAGTATTTAATTTTTCAATAATGTATTCTCTTTTATATATTCTGTTTGGGGTTTTTTTTAGATTTGTTATTATTTTTGTTATTAGACAAATATTTTCTTCCATTTATAGAGAATTTATCCTGGACCATATGAAATCTTACTGTTTCTTATCTTCAATCTAGAAATTGTACACATTAAAATTGCAATTTGTTATAATTATAATAATTGTACACATTTGAATTTTATTTTCAATTTTGCAATTAAATTCTACTACTGAATCATAGGTGGCGCTTGTGATGCCAAATGCAGCAAAGTGAAAATGTCATAAATAGAGTGAACTTAGGCCTTTTACCTTTATGTCACTAGTTATCAAGTAAAGAAACGTTGTTTTGGTTAGCTTTGTTTTTCATTTATATTTTATAATTTCATTTTAATACATTTATTTATTGAAATTCATTCTTGTTTTAATTTTTAGTTTGATCTTATATTTGATCTTATTTCTGCTTCATTTGTGTTCGTAATTCTTCGATTTCTTCATAGAGCCGTTGCTGCTGCTCCCATGGTGGAGGATGTTCGTCATCTTTCGCTATTCGTAATAATGCAGCTATGCGTTTTGTGATGAAAACCTGTCGTCCGCCGCGTTTTTTTCTCTTTGTGTCTACTTTTGGAATCGTAGTTTTCTCTGCTTCTAGTTTTTGTGCTGCTAGGATCGCCGGATGAATTCGAGGCTGCGGTCCACCTTCCTTTGGTAACTTTGATGAATTCGAGGCTGGCAAGGTCGCCATGAAAAGGTTCGCAGAGGTGCAGTTCGAATGTATAGACTTGGTCGCACAATAACTGCTAATAATAGTGGCTACTCCTACGCCTGACAATCTTCAAAGTATTGTCGTGGAAGCGAAGTGAGATTTCCTTGTACGAAATTTTATGTTAAATTTGCGTCTCGGAACAATCTCCTCGTACGAAATTCCTTGTACGAAAATTATTTTTGTATGTAACTTCTCGTCTTAGAGCAAACTCAACTTTGACGTAGCGAATCTAACCGCCCCTACTAGTCTCGGCTGAGATTTGCTCAAGTTAATGAAAAGAACAATTAGAAAGTTTCTTTCAAAAGTCTTTCTGGTCGCCGACCGATTTTGGCATACCGCAATAGACTGTCCTTTATTGTAAATCATTTCATCTTTTATATCAAATGATAACACAGTTATATCAAATTCAAAAACTGCGCGAATCAAAAATAATTATGTGGTTCCGAGAATTTACCACCGCGTGCAATTAGGGCGCTCTAGTCGCCATCAATGTAGATGACATTTCGGCAAGTGTCGAAACGTCAGTTTTGTTTTGAAGTGACACTACAATAGTTGGTCGTTTCGTTATTCCCATTTCTAGCAAGACTGCAATGAAAGCTTTTATTTCTGGAACATTAGTTCGCCTCCACTTCTTGATACGTGAATTATCCGATAAAATATGCGATTCTATGAACTGCGATGCATATCTATTGGTTTCTCTAACAATGCTTTCAATAAGAAATGTTGTGAAAAATAAATTGAAGTAATCAATAGGACTGGCATTCGATGGAGGAACGCGTCTTGGTCCAGGTGTTTCAAAAAAATCACCTGTCGCCTTGGAAAATGTTTTTGTTGGTGGAATGGGTATGAATGTTAGATCCTCCGTTTCTGAAGAAGAAGACGATTCTGAAGATTCACTTTCCACTCTCAATCTTTTCCTTCTATGACCAATTACACTATCGTCATCACTGCTTACATCAATCGTGTCCGAAGATTCATCCTTAGATGTGAAATAAGAACTCAATTCAGAGTCCGAAAAATTATCATCACTCGACATGGCTACGTTTTTCAATGCGAAAAAAAAGTTTTAAAAACAATATTTAAAAAATAAAAACTGATGTATCGTACTTTTTAAACTTGAGAAAGAACACTTTTATTTATAAAACACATGAACGGCAAGAAACAACCTCACACGACGATCGACAAACTTGCACTGAAATGGCAGCGCTATCGCGCCGCTCAGCTGTTTTAGAAACGAAATATCGAAGCGCGATGGCGCTGCGTAGCTGCCAAACGGTTAAGAAATGATTGACATAGCTCAATATCTAGTCGTCATTTTAATTCTGTAAATAAGTGTTTTATTTTATTGTGTTCATCATATTGTATTTAATTATATTTTTGTCCACTTTACTAGACTTGAAACCATACTTATTAATGTAAATGATCCTGATTTCCTATGTATATTCATATTTTTCACTACTTACCTAAATTTAATATCATATTTTCATATATATTTTTTTGTAATCGGACAAAAATTAAATTATGTGCGACTGGAGGGTTTAAATAGTTAAAATCACAATCAATTCTCCAACAAATGCACGACATAATTAATTAACCACCACTTTAATAATCACCATCAAACTTTCGATGTCTTGCAATGTTTTCGTTTCATAATTTTTCTCCTCATCAAACAACACGATAGACAAACTCTATGTTTACGAGAGTTGACTCAAATGTAATGATAATGAATATTAAACAAGATGGTTAAACTTAAAAAAAATATTTATTTTTCAACATAGTCGCCTAACAAGTTAATAAATTTAGTCCATTTTTATTCCAAAACTAAGATACCCTTAGAAAAAAATGTTTTGTCTCTACTCTCCCAAAACGCCTCAACAGTGGCCATTACTTCGCTATTACCTTCAAATTTCTTGCCCCGAAGGTGTTCCTTGAGCCGAAGAAAAAGGTACAAGTCATTGGGAGCTAGATCTGGCGAATAGGGCGGATCTTCAAGCAATTTGAATCCTGTTTCTTGCATTGCAGCCATCGCAACTACAGCCTTGTGAACTGGTACGTTGTCTTGATGAAACAGCAGTCCAGCTCGCATTTTGCTTATTTTTATGAATGATTACACATTTTGCCGCGTCTTTTTTCCGGAAAAGCCTGCCGCAACCTTCTTATTTGGTCTGCGTAGTAGGAGCCTGATATAGTGGCTATATATTCCACCATAATACTTCCTACAGCGTCCCACAAACTGATACCATAGCCTTCCCCGCCGAATTAGATACTTTGAATTCGTTCGACGTCAGTAAAGAGGGTCGCTCCAACGACATCGATTCTAGATCAAAATGGTGGAAGCAAGTTTCGAATATCATCACGAAACGTAACAAAAACTTCTCCTGATCAGCCTAGAACTTTTCGAGATTCACCCTCGAAATGTCGAATCGATTTTTCTTTTGCTCGTCGATTAACCTTCTCGACACCCAATGCGTGGAGACCTTCTTCACGTGTAGTTCGTTCGCAACGATTTTTTGAACACTGCCATACGAGATCCCTGTGACCTCAGCTACATGCCACTCTTTAATCTGCAATACGACGTCTTCGAATTTTTTCACGTTATCTTCCGCGAGGATCGTCCCAGATTAAACTTCTTGGCACAGCGTGCAACGGTCGAATATGGAGTCTATATTTTTGATAGACATTTTTTCAAACACAGGTACTTACGAGTAATGACAGCCTTAATTTCGTTTTTCTCCATTTTGATATTCTCTCCTTGACGGTTCGTATTCCAATGAATGAAATTGTGGCCTAATCCTGAGGTAGTAAAAAATGGTTTTTTTTTTTATTTTATGCGAACTGGAAATAGCCGATTATCACTGATTTTGGATAAACCCTCGTAATTTTATTTTATTTTATTTATCAACCAAGCAAAGTACAAGTAACACAAACAGTAAAAAAAAAATTGGAAATTACGAGTACATGGAAATAAAACGAAAAATTAAATAAAATAATTAACAAGATAAATCAATAACAAATTAATAAATAACAAATAAATAAAACATTGAACATATAGCTTAGGATAATGGGTCGCGGATAGCTTGGAAGAGGGAGGATTTGAAGGATAATTTTGAGACTGTTGGAGAATACAGATTACTTATGCTATTGAACATCCTGCATCTATTAATCGGCTCATTAGCTGCGTAAGTAGTGGAGTGTGGATATTCCTTAAGTAAACGAGAAGACCTGGTGTTTCTTACAGGGTTATTCAAAACTATTTTGCTATTCAGGAATTCAACTTTGATGACGCCTCTAATGACGTCGAATGTGAAGCAGGCCGAAAGCATCTTTCTTCTAGATGCAAGTGTTAATAAGTTTAGATGACCCAGTCGAAACTCATAAGTAGGAAGGGTATTAAAATCGTAAGGGCTGTATAGTTCTCTCAATGCGAAAAGTAAGAATTGCTTTTGTATGGACTCGAGTCTGCTACTGTGGGTCTCAAAAGCCGGATTCCAGCAAATGGAAGCATATTCGAGAATGGGGCGTACAAGTGAGATGTATAAGGATCTTGTGACCCACAGGTTACGAAATTCCTTGGCACGTCTTTTGATGAAACCTAGCTGTTTGTTTGCACGGGAAAGTATTTTATCATAATGCAAGGTGAAGCTAAGTCGCTCATCCAAGACAACACCAAGGTCGACAACGTTATCAACTCGAGCTAACAAATTATTCCCGAGGAAGTATGTGTTATGTGAGACGGTGCATTTTCGTGAGAAACTTATAACTTGGCACTTAGCAATGTTGAGAGAGACCTTGTTTTCATTGCACCAATGATCAAGTGAATCAAGTTTGGATTGGAGAAAGAGTGCATCGGATTTAGATTTAATGACATGATAGACTTTGAGATCGTCGGCATAAAGTAGATGAGGTATATTTGATAGGACGTCAGATAGGTCAGAAATAAATATATTAAAGAGAAGTGGGCCAAGATGGCTACCTTGTGGTACACCAGACGTAGCAGAAATATTTTTCGATAAAAGTCCTTGAAATTTTACCAGCTGAGTTCGATTTCCAAGGTAAGAAGTCAGCCAGCTAAACAAAGATCCACCAAGTCCGAATTTCAGTAGCTTTAGAATTAAGGTAGGATGGTCAACTGTGTCAAAAGCTTTACTAAAGTCTGTATAGACTGCGTCAATTTGGTATCCTTTCTCCATTTTACACAGGACGTCTGAGATTAGGACTGTCAAATTTGTGGTAGTTGAGCGACCTTTTCTAAAACCATGTTGTTGGTCGTTCAGACGGG
Organism: Nemotelus pantherinus; assembly: GCA_963978885.1. NCBI lineage: Eukaryota > Metazoa > Arthropoda > Insecta > Diptera > Stratiomyidae > Nemotelus > Nemotelus pantherinus. Next base: position 205,517,726 of record OZ022264.1, on the reverse strand, counting down.
AGTCAACAAGTGGAGAAAGTTTATCGTAGACAATCTTTTCAAAAAGTTTCGGAATAGAAGATAAGATGGCAATACCTCTATAATTTCCGATACAGCGTCTATCGCCATTTTTGAAGATGGGTGTGACATATGAAAGTTTCCAACCGGATGGGAAAACTCCAGACGAAAGTGGTCTGTTGAAAAAAATATGAAAGGGAGCTATAAGCTGCTCTACACATTTGCGCAAGAAAGTTGGAGGAAGAAGATCTGGCCCTGGACCTTTGTTGCAGTCGAGTTCCGAAATAGCTTTACGTATTTCGTCACGTGTAATTTCTAAGTGGCTAATAAAAGCTGTAGGAGTAGAATGAGACGAAGGGAGATGTGAGTTTGATGAGTCAGGAGCAATAAAAATATTCTGGAAATTATCTGCGAATAAATCACAAATCTCATTAGGAGAGGAAGAAGTGATATCATTAAAGAACATCGACGATGGATAACCAGTAGTTTTTCGCTTCACATTTACAAAATCATAAAAAATTTTCGGGTCGCGGATTATATTTTCACCTGTTGTCCTAATGTAATTGTCATAAGCCTCGTGAGACTTAGCCAAAAATTGCTTAGCAGTTTCATTATATTCATCCTGAATAGCAGAACTAACGTCGATATTGTTTTTAATCCGCTTATAAAGTATATTCCTTCGATTTCGCAAATGCCTAAGGTCCCTATCAAGCCATGGTTCAGACAATTTTTTCTTTTTTTTTATCTTAGGTACATATCTTTCAACAGCGTCAAACATTTTGTTATAAAAAGTGGAAATGGCTTCCTCAAGATCTAACGTTGATAGAGTATTCGTCCAATCTATATTATACATGGAGTTTTGAAAACAAACTTAAATCAAACTGGATGGAAAGCAATGCACACTTCAGTGTGCCGCACCGTGTTTTCAGAATACTGTGCGACAGAAATGTGTGGCTCACTTCACACGGCACGCACAGATGCGGCTTATAACCAGTGGATAGTCCAATACGAGTTCTATCAATATTTCAAAAACAAAAACTACGGAAAACAATCATGGAAACTCGCGCAGCAATTGAAAAACCAAATTAATTCATTTAGATATTATTTTTGAAAATGAAGTCTATTGTAAATTATTGTAATTTTGGGATAAACCCCCAGAATTAGAATGATTTTAGTCATGAATTCCTTTTAATCATGAAATACAGCCACATTCCACAAAAATAACGATTTCTAATTGCTAGTAAAGCGCTTGTTTTGTTCAGATGACGCTAAGCCACAAGTAATTATGCAGACATGCTGGAAAAATTAAACACTTTTAAATTTTTTGAAACTTCAATAACGACATATTATCATTATTAACTCATCAAAGAAATATATGATGCTAATGGACAAGTATATTTATCTTCAGTACCTGTACATCCAGCACATGACTAAAAATATGGTTGCTAGCCATCATGAAGCAACACTGTCAAAAGAGCCCCTAAGCCAAACAAATTAGTCACAGCCACATCGAACCACTAAAAAACATTCCATCATTCCAATGCCCACTTTGACCCGTTGACGACAGCAAGAAGCACGAGCCAGTAAGTAACCACTTTCCTACCCACTTTTTCGCTCCAGGCTAATCCAGACTAATTTTTCGATTATTAATATTTCACATTGCTTGTTTTCGCCGTAGATATTAAGCAATCATACATCTTTTCCCGTTCCACCCACCCAGTCTGCAGCAGAACGCTACCTCTTCACAGAACGATACTCCACCAGAACCGATGGACCAACTGTTATTATCTAATTTAGAAGTAAGTATATATCGCTAAAGGTAGTTTCGTTTCGTCGACAGTGAATAGGTAGGTATACACTCTCAACTGACATCCATTTACAAATATCTTTCGATCAGATGCTATTGTCTAGTCGAGACATAATAAATCTTTTCACGGCAAGTTGAATAGATTCGAATAGCATTCATACGGATCAAGTGCACGTAGTTAATCGATCAGCAGAGCTCCGTTCAACTTTGCAGTCGGGTGAATTGAGTATGAAATTTCAGGTGAAGTGCTGAGGTCGTGGGTTCAATTAGGGAGTTATTTCGAATTCGAAATAGATATTTTGTGCTTATAGAATGGATTTCGATGAATTTAATTTGGTTTAAAATTGATTGATGTTAGAGTGTTTCGAACTCAGTTTTGGAGCAAACAGTACATATATGTCACTGGAAGCGTTTGAGGTTGGTAAGTTTGAAATCGAAAGAGGTAACTTCGATCATTATCAATTTTCAGGGCTGTGTAACTGATTTAATTTCAGTAAAGCTCCGCTTCGATAGAATAGTTTTATCGAAGCACTAAGCATTACTCATAAGCTATTTTCAAAAATATGGCAACAAAAATCAATAAATGTACAGTTTTTTCATCAATTTTAATTTTTACTACTTTTCATGAACCATGTCCCCAATGCAAAACTGTCCGAACCCGCCGTTTCATATCGGAATGCTCCGGAATGAAGGTTATCCAACCATTGAATACGCATCATCATTTTGTCAGTCTTCATTTAGCTAAAAAGCCTCTTAAATACATAAACGCCAGCCCAAATCGTAGATGGCTTTGTTAATTGAAAGAACGATCGACAATTTAAACTGCTTAGTGGACATGGTTTCGACGTCCTACAACGCTATGACTCAAAACGGGAAGCGAATTTAGAGTCTTTGCCATGGAAAAATGGAAAGAATTTCAAATTGGTATTCGAGCCTAGCGTTGACATCTGTTTGTATGTTTGAGTATGCATGAATGTACACTAATTGCATCTGGCCCAAATTAAATATTTGCAAATGAGTTTATTCGAAAAAATAATTGGATTGCTCAATGCCGACTCAAATAGGCAGAAAATACCAAAGATAAAAGAACCTAAGCTTTGAACCGAAATTTCTACGAAATTGCTGATCGGTTGTAGGACAAAAATTTATTCATCCTGCTTCAAAATTAATTTCTCATTACCACCCAGCCGTATTCAATTCAATCAACATTATATGGAAATTGAGAAATGTTCAATGCATGAAATAAATGAATTTTCTTGTTTCACTTTAATCATCGATGATGAATGAATCGATGTAATTGCCCCAAAATTCAGCATAAGCGGATTTTCCGCGTTCTTTCGTGTAATAAATCGAAACCGATTCGATTAATAGTAAAAGCATCAATTGAAATTCATAATTAATTTATTACAATTTTACTCAATGGTTACTAGGCTCTTTATAAATAACGTTGATTTCGCTGAGTTGTTAAAGTTTCGCTTTCATATACTGCTTGGTGGACTTGAAGTAGTTCCGAACGGTAGGGAGTTTTTGGCTACAATAGGAGTATTCAAATGTGCTGCTGAAACAGGTGTGAATAAGCGAAATTTTATAGTGATTCGTGTTTTTGAACTTCCTCAATAAAATTTGATTAAGCTTATGTGAACCGTTCCATATTCCGGAAAATTCAATATATTCTACTTTAAATGAACTTTTCCAGCCAAATATGGGTGGCTAATTTCTAACCATAAGCGGATTAGAGATACCTATACTTGGTACGGAATGACATTCAGTTAAAGAAGAAACAACAATTCATAAACTTACATCTCTTCAAAGAAAGATACCAATAACTGTGAGGCTTTAAAACCATCCAAGCAACTATGTGATTCTGACACAGTCACAAGTTGTAAACATCCTAACTTCGTACACGACGAGGACCAGACACCACTGAAATCTACATAGTTCAATTTAAATACCAGACTTAACACCCATTCAACATTCTCCAGGAAAATTTACTGGCCCATTTGTACCAACAATCGTAAAACTTATAATCAATCTAATGATGATTCAGATAATAAACACTTGTTATTACGATTTAGGGACCATCAGATCGAAGATATCGTTCGCCTTGATCTTGCATACATGCATAATGCGAACGATTCTATCTGTTCCGAAGGTAGAAAGAAGACACACCTCAAAAAAATAATCCAGCAAAAAGGTCTTCCCATTAAATAAATGTGACTCTCTTCGCATTTTCTTTACTCGCCACCTTGTCGAACTGGGAATGACTGCAGAGCAAGTCGAAGGTGATCTTAAAACCTATCGTTCAATGCTAATTCCAAATATATTTTAGTTTTACAAAAGCCACGCGAAAATCAAAAGAAATTTTACTCCTAGCGAGAAAGTCAACCAAGATTTCTCTACCACACCCCCAAGATATCTTTACCACTACTGCGGTGGTATAAGCAGCAACAACTTTTTTTACGCTTAATCTTGCCATTTTAATATCATGGCCATAACTGAGACGTAATTGAATGACTCACATCAAAATAAGGAAATGCTTAGTTCTAATTGGACCATACTTTTATAAAGCCAATCGCGATTATGTTCAGGCTGGTTCGACAAGGGGTGGTGGGGTTTTTACCGTCACACATAACTCTTTATCTAGTGAACCTATTTTAACCAGACATTGCAAGCTATTAGAGCATAAATTCATCAGAGTTCTATTAAACAGACATTACATGTACATTGGAATTTTTTATGTGCTACCCCACTCACAGTGAAAGTTGAGAGATAGAGTGCACAAAGTTTCGCCGCCTTTCTCCTCACCAAAGATGGACACTGGCACATGACATGGAGGATGGATTCCTCCTTAGAGCCACAACTCCAACAGAAGTCATTGAACACCTCGCCCAATCGTTGCGCATGCCGTCCTATGGGACAGTGGCCCATAGCCTAATAGCTGCTTGGTGCGATGCGCATCATTGGAGACCCAGGACTGCCTTTTTAACGGAGAGGATGACTTATCTGCCCAGGACTTCCTACCGTCCTCAAGGTATTTTTGCCTGATGGCCAATTTCACCGATGTCATCGGTATACCTATTGAAAAGGAGCATGAGACCTCCGGTGCAGAGTCTAGCTAGTTCATCGACCACACAGTTACTCTGAAAACCCCTATGTCCAGGTACCCAAATCCATTGTACAGCCGATCAATTGTACAGATGTCGAGACTCCCTAACAGATGCATGGCACTCAGCAACAATCAAGAATACTGTACAAGGACTAGCAAGGGCCTTAATAGCCGTTTGTTTATCTGTAAAAAAAAACAATATTGACTCCGAACATTCGATTACACAAAAGCCAGTCAATTGCCTGAAAAATAGCCGAAACCTCCGCTTGAAAGATACAACAATAGTCTGGTAGACGGAGGGACAGCTTGAGATTTAGATCATCTGAGTATACATCACTCCCGAGTCTATTGTTTAGTTTTGAGCCATCGGTGCACACATAGCCAAGCTCACTTTCGAGGGTGACACAATCACGCCATTTGCCCCTACCACCAATGCTAATTGTGAACGCCAAATCAAGTTGAAAATGCGGAGCGATGTAGTCAACACCCACTAGAGTGGACTCTGTTCTATTGCATGCTGAGAAACAACTCAGCCTCACAGCAGCAAGTTTAGATCAGTAGATTAGTTGGAAGTCAATAAAGTAGCACGAAAAGTTCCTTAGTAGGGGTGGTGCGAAGTGATCCAGTTACCAGTAGTGCAGATAATCTCCACACTTTTTCAAGCTGAAGTAGCATTAAAAGCAGCCTGCAACCAGAATGCTAACCTACACAATGGAATAGGCTCAACCACAGCAGTATAAAGTCAAGCAACGGTACGAAGGTGCAATCCTCTATGGCTCTTTCGCAGCAGTGAAGCGAAAGCCTTCGGTGCTCTAGCTGCATAGTAACTTCAAGTCGAAGATGAGCCCTAAATATTTGACACTTTGACTCAGTACAACTGTAATTTTTAATTTCGGTAAATCAAAACGGGAAAATTTGTACTTCCTTGTAAACAGTACTAGCTCCGTTTTACTAGGATTTATATTCAACTCGCACAGACAAATCCAAAGTGAAAGTATGTCAAGAGTGTGATTTAGCATCTCCGAAATCGTAAATAAATACTTTCTCAACACTGCTACAACTATGTCGCCCGTATAAGCAATCACTTTGCGACCGGCACGGGCCAGCCTCATTGGGAGAATATTCACCGTGTTACACAGCAGGGGAGAGGACTCCACCCTGAGATGTGCCCGTGCTGATCCCTCGTTGTACGCGAGTATTCCTCAAGGAAGAGATTGCCACTATCTTCTTAAGAAGCTGTACAATATAAGCAATCATCCGCTCATCTACATGGAGCTTTAGGGATAAGCACAACTCTCATTGAGTCAGTGAGAGCATACGAGTAGCGTAGTCAAGCGTTATAAATCTCTTTGAGCCATGGCAACTATATTTCCATGGGCTGCTGCATTTCCACTGCAAGGACGCCATCACGGCCCGTTTATCAAATGAGTTAATAGCCTATCTCAAGACAAGGCTCTCGATAGTGTATGGCACGAAGGTCTTCTATACAAGTTGATCAAGTTGGGATTTCCAGAAATAGTAATACGACTCGCCGCAAGCTTCCTTAGCAACAGACAATTTTATGTTAGCGTTAATGGAGCAAACTCACTCCGGGGACTTGTGACATCAGGAGTGCCACAAGGTTCTGTCACTGGACCTGTTTTATATACCATTTTCACTGCTGAACTCCTTCTTCCAGCGGGCAATCCTCAAGTTAAAGTCCTACAATATGCAGATGACACGCTCTTATTCGCGTCGAGCCAAGACCCGCTCAAAGCTGCGTAGAGCCTTGAAGATTACTTGGTCAACCTTAAATTTTATTTTGATGAATGGGGCATCAAGCTTAATAGTTGTAAAACACAGCTGACTGTATTCAGGAACCCTTCCAAGTATCGGGGATCCCAAACCATCCGCAATAAGGCCAAAAAAGTCGCTGTCTTGTGGGGAACCTCTAGAATTACTCCTAATCCTACATTGCGCTACCTTGGAGTAGATATGCATGAATTCTTGAAATTTAATCCCTATGTTCGACATAGAATAAAAGTAGCCAGGTCCGCATTTCAGCGCATCAGACATCTTTTCGCCAAAAAGATGGGCATGACGACAAAGGCTAAATCCATTTGCTACAAAACACTCATTCGGCCAATCCTGACATACGCATCCCCATCCTGGATTACGTGTTCCAAATGTTCGAACGTAGAATTCTGCGTTTCTGCACTGGCAGGTTTTACAACCCGGTAACTAAAAAGTGGCCGAAGAACTTTCTCCTATATCAGGAGACAGGTCTTGACCCGCTTAGGGACCGGGTTGTAGAACTGACGACAAGGTTTTACGCACAGACAGACGGACATGAAAACGGACTTATCCGGGGTATCGGACGTATGAGTGGCTCTAATGAGCCATTTATGCGTCCAGCGGAAATAGCAGGACAGCGGCGGCTCATGGACATACTGTTCAATTATGTTGACCTTCCGACGGATCGAAGAGGATAGTTAAGACCTAGGTTAAGTTTAGGTCTAAGTAGGCTAAGCTAGTTGTATTTAGACTTAAGCTAGATTTAGTTTAGTGAATTAAGTTAGTATTTAAGTACTATATTGCTAAGTCAACCCCAGGTATTGTACTACCTGGGTAATAGTTAATAAGTGTAAATCAGAAAATTAATGAATGATAAAAAACAATAAAAATAAGAACCCAATAAGAGCCAGCAGGCCAAAATTGGATATCCGCTAAGTATAAGTTCTTTTAAGTTAAATACCCCTTTAGTTAAGTTATCTATGTACAATGTAATGAATAAAATTTATATTATTATTAAAAAAAAAAGCCTAACTCAGTTAAGAGTTGGATATGCCAAACAACGGAGTTGGGCTACCAGCTTGCTCTTTTTGATAGGCCGCTACTGGAGGACAATAACTGCTCGGAAAATGTGCGTCCAAGAGAACGTTTGGAGTATTTGCGCACGAACTAGACCATATGCTCTAAGAGTTGATGATGCACCCCATAGCCTTCGGTGTCGTGCTTACAATCTTATGAAAGCGGTTTATCTTGCTGAGACTCTCCATTTTTCTACCGACAAATATCCAGGAAGCTCTCTTTGCTTTGCGTACGGCATACTTAAAAGTCCTCAGCTTCATTTTATACAGCGCTCAGTTGTTAGACTTTTTCGAGCTATTGACACACTACACTCTCTTTCCGGGGTGCTGATCTTCATATTCCACCAAAAGGCTTGGGATTCCCCTGACTGGATTGGACCCTAGACGCAGATTTGAGAGCACTAGTAAGGGTGATAACGGCCTGATCCAATTCATGGTAGCAGTCAATCATACAATACATATAATAACGAAATTGTGTATGATATGCAAAATACCGACTATGTAAGCATTAAATATTATCTGGATACCGTGGAATGGTCAAGGTCCATTTCAGCCTTAGATTTGGATGAACTTATTTATTTTTCCTACGAAAAAATCTTTCATGCCACTAACAAGTATGTGATAAAAAAAACGTAATAAACGTTTTGAGCGATGGTCAGACAATAATTTGCGACAATTAAGGAACCGTCGAAACAAACTACACAAGGCAATTGAAATTGATCGCAACATTAGCGAAGGTGTGAAAGAAAGCTATGATCTTTCATCCAAACAATCCTCGATAAAGTCTCGTGAAGCATATGAGCTTTACGTGGCTCTAATGAGAAAGTTAAATCGCCCAAAAAAGTTCTTTGATTTCGTTAATATGAAACGAAAAACGGCTGGCTATCCCACTTAATCAGAGAGAACTCTATATCTTCTCTCCCAAAGGAAATTTTTAATTTATTTTCAGATCACTTTCAGGATTCTTTCTGCCCTCCTTTGATCCCAGCAATAAATTTAACGGTCTCTTCTATTCAAACTGTATCAACACCCCCCATTGACGCTATAATTCTAACATAAGAGGTAATTGCCAATGATATCTATCCAAGAGCTGAAAATTTCCATCCTACTGTAAACCTTCCCATCTCACTCCTATTTTCAAAAGCGGCGACAAACGATCTGTTGACAACTATCGAGGCATCGTTATTCTCTCAGTAAACCCCAAACTCTTTGAGAAGCTTGTCTGTGATCAGATCAATTATCGACCCTCTTCTCAACGAAAAACAGTTTGGGTTTCGAAAAAGGCACATCAACTGCCACGAATATCTTGGATCTTGCTTTCGGAAGTCCTCTTTGAGATGAAAATGCGAAACCAGATTGATGCGATTCATACTGATTTCAGCAAGTCTTTTGACAGAGTCGATCATCAAATTTTGGCAAAAATAATAACTTGATTTCGGTATATCAAGCTGCCTACTCAGCTGGCTTCAACCTTATCTTTGAGACAAAGCTCAGATTGTCGAATTCCAAGGAGGATTTTCAAAAATAGTTTATGCGCTGTCTGGATTGCCACAAGGCAGTCATTTGGGCCTCTTCTCTTCAATGTTTTGATTTCAATACCCCACATAGAAAGATGTGGGGTGTCAAATAAAATCCCAGATAAATCCCTGCTGACTTGAAACTGTGTCACCCTATCGTAGCTTTTCTCCAATAAAAACTTCAAACGCTCGAACAGTGGTCCCACCGGATTAACCTAATTGTCAACGGCGACAAGTGTCAAGTGATAAGCTTTCATGAAAAAATAAAGTAAGACCAACTTATACTGTCTCTACAACAATGAACTTAATAGGGACAATTATAGACATAAGCGTAACCCTAGACACCAAAATTTCCGTTAACCTGCAGCACGACAAATTCTTATCGAAGGCAAACAAACAACTAGGATTCGGTAACATTTAGGCTACTAAGTCTCTATGTACATCACTAGTACGGCCTTTACTGGACTACGCCTGCATAATCTGGAGCCCAGTTTTTGAACTACACAGCGATAGACTCGAATCGGTTCAGAAACAATTTTTACTTTTCGCCTTGAGGCACCTTTATAGTCCATGCGACTTTAGTAATCTTCCCTCTTGCGAATACAAACTAAACCGTTAACAACTCATGACTCTTCCATGAAGAAGAACCTTAATTAGCACATGACTAACCTTTGGCATCGTTAATGCAACAGTTAGGGTAGGAACTCTCTCTACAGCTCCTCTTAAGGAATACCAGCAGCATAGAGTCTATGGGTATAACGAACCCATCAAAAGAAGTTGTAGAGCATTCAACAGTATAAGTGATAACTATTCTTCAGGTATTACCAAATCTATCTTCAAAAAACTTGACAAAGGCCCTATTAACGTCTTAGCCCATTTTCCCCCCGTCCCAATTCGCCTGAAAAGTAATAAGTATCAACTGAAATTATAACACTTTTATATTTTATTTTTTGCATTATATATTTTGTATGAATCCTTGTTTGGCAAATAGATAAATATTCTGACATTATCTCTACGAACATCTCAGGCTATCATTGTCGATTCTAATCTCATCACCCTATCAGCTTGCGTGCAAAATCATCAAACAATACTAATTGCACTTCCTGTCCTGACCAAAACCACTTTCCCGTCTCAGTCCACTAAAAGTGAAAATCCTAGATTGGCAATCATATCATTGCATAACAATTTCCTGTCAACACGCAGTCTATTGTCATTGGCACTCGCTCGATTACCAATTCATATCACAGCCCCTCATCAAATCGAACACTTACTTATTAGTACCTAAACACATCAAAGCCCAATCGAGCCATTCAACCGTACTTACAAACTAACGTTCAGCGGCAGCCGTCATCGAACTCTTCTCTGTAATTACTCACACGTAATGAGATACAGCCAATCTTCCGTTCGATGACACAACACCATGTTCATAGTCGGTACATCTGTACGCAACGTATTTCCGCTAAATTAACAATTAATTAATTCAAAATAAAAAGGAAAGCAACTGAAGACAACAATCAAATCAACGAAAGTACTTTGCGGAACGAGCAAATAAATTAGGAGCCGTTTTAGGCTGCCAGCCCGGTCGGGATTGATGGGCCAACGGCCAGGATACAATCGGGTCGGCCTGGGACCAAAAAATATATGCTTGCGAGTGAACCATTGAAAAAAAACGACGCCGTCTGCAATTGATGGAATATGCTCTGAATGGAAATTGAGAGAAAGGTACTTAGAAGGCACTAAGCCTAAAACTTCCAGGAATTCGCTGAAAGTTCCATGTTGTATTTTCTTCGCTATTTTATTAAAATGTGTCAGATCGTTAGCTTTCATTCGTAGTCTATAACGAAATCCTGGGAAATTAATGATTTCGGGGGATTAGTATCATCCGAACGGAATCTGCGGATGATGTAGACCAGTCAGTGGCAGAATGGAAATGACCTGAAAGTGCGAAAAGAGTATTGAGAGCAAGCAAAAAAGACCCGGTAAAAGTTTCTTCTTGTTGTAACACTCGCAAACAGGCTCCGTGGGTCATTCTCAGGATCTATAAACTTTCCTCCGAAGGAGTGAATTTTCTTCGAACAACCTAATGCCTCTAATCTATAGTAAATCTTTTTAGTCGATTTACCTTTTTTCCTTGGCCAAAAACGGAAGAAAAATGTGTTCGGTTCGGTTTGTGGATAGCGGAGGTGGATTGTACTGGCAATTTTTCGGAGATTTGGTTTGGTGAATGTGTGTGGCAGATGGACCTTGTTGTATATGGGTCAGTGGCTGTTGTTAGTATTTTCATTTATTCAGAACGCATTGAAATATTAATCTGATGGACGGATATACTACTGTATCTACCTGTGGTGCTTTCGCTGAGTAAAATTAAGTGTCGAGCGGAGGAGTGTTGGTTGAACCCAGCATGTGGTAAATTCAGTGAAAGATTTGGATTAAAAGATGTAAATCTTAAGTAAACAGATATTGCAATGCTGTGAGCTTTTAGCAAACAGTCGTCTTAGGCTATGAACGCTGCGTGTGCCGATAGGTGGTCGTGGCTCTTTATCCAGGTGAATTACTGAATGGATGTAATTTTCCGGATGAAAAGTAATCATGTTTTGTTTTTTTTCCGAAAATAATTTAATAGCTGGCAAGGAAGCGGATACAAAATGTTAATCAATTTTCGAAAATTGATTGATTTAGTAGTAGTTTTAAGACAGATTTTGAAAGGTGTATTATTGCACGTGCATCTCAGCTGAGTTTTATTTTATTCATTTGGAATTGTATTTCTATTTAAAGTAGGTGCTGACCTTATTGGAGCATTAATACTTGCAGTTTCATGGCTGATGTGAAGATTTATAGCTAATTTTGTTTATTCATCTTTGCTTTGAGGTTCTGATATATTCATTGATTAGTAATGTGATTATTAATGGTAGATCTATCTACAGAATATTTTTTATTGTTTTTGTCTCAAAATCAAGGGTGTGAAATTAGCGTATATTTTTTTTAAGGAATGGCAAAAATGAAAAACTTCACGAAAAGTAAACATATGAAAAATAAAAAATTATGGAAACGATGCAGCTTATTTAGGAAAATACTTATTCGCTCCGTCAACTGTTGATTTTCAAATACAAAAGAGTAGGAAGAGAAGTCAAGAATTATAGTTTAGCTCCAGTTAATGCTATATAACAAGCCAAACCAAAAAAAAGAAATTATGTAGACATTAAATTGAACTTATAACACAATTTGGTTAAAAATTTGAGCATCTAAAAAGTTAAAAAAATAGGATATTTCTATTTTGAGATCCTTAAGTGCTGCAGTTCTTTTTATACACTTTCATGGCTCTAACATGCAGTCTGGTGAAGATTCGGACCTGTGGTGAGCTTGAACATAATGTATTAAAGTTGTCTACGATGGCGTTGCAGTACTACTTTCCACCACTCTGGCTCTATCAGATAGGGTGAAGAGCCAATTTGAGATTATCTAGATGATTCAGTCTGGAAGGTTTGTTTTCGGGGACAGCCACGCCTGCGTAAAGTAAGTATCGGCTGTGTTTTGCATGTAAACTGCTAACTAACGGAGTTGTAAGGGCTGAGTTTTGATGTGTACAACGGCCCACAGACATGGAGATCTGGTTGCCGACTTGGTTGGAGACTTGCCATATTCGCGAACACACTAGATCTGAGACTAGCCCACAGACAGTGAATTTGGTCGCAGATATTGCATATCTGCAACCAAGTCGACGACCAGATCTCCATGTCTGTGGGCCGTTTAATAAATTCCTAGTACACAAGAAGCATTATTTTGTGCTATTATTTCATAACTATTAGCAGCTAATATGGCATAAGGAAACTAAACCGTACTTTACGGAAGATCTAAATACTAAATTGCCAGGCTGATAAGCGGGATTTGCTTGATATTAGATGTTTGCATGCTTCTTTATTCGTGTTTGCTAGATCTCTGTTGTCCGATGTGCTTCCTTCAATACAGAACGTACTGTCGACAAATAGGGTTTTCGGCAATAAAGTTTTCGGATTGATTAGTAGCCGCTATATTTTCTTTTTCTCCTCAGTCAGTCCCTAGACGTGGTCCAAAATTGCGGCATAAAATCCGGTGTTTTGACATCAGACTGAATTTAAACCGAAATGAATAGTTGGAAGAGCTGGATTTCAAGTGCCAAATCATGCTTATTTATCCTTGAGATTGCAGTTTTTTCGTTCAGCAAGGTTCACCACTAGATGGTTAGCAGGTACGAGTGACTGCTTAATATTAAAGCAATGCATAATATGTTGTATCACCATCATAGCAAACTAAGTGTCATTATCGCTTATAACTATCCTGAGCATTCCGAAGCGGATAAATAAATCAAAGGTTGTCCGCATGTAACAGCTGTAAGATCGCTGGGTATAAAATGTTCTACTCACTTGCTAGCAAGATCTTCTCCAAACACACTCAGAAAAATATGTTTCCGAGAATCAAAGAAAAAATTTACTTGTTAACGAGATGTGAAATCTTCCACAAACCAAATAAACTTTTATCTAATGTCAGTAATTTGTATAAGTATTGTGTAAAAATGTCTTATATTCAATGGAATACAATTTATACTTGAACTTATTTCAAGTAAGTAATTTTCCTCAAATTTTGTAAATTATGTCTATGAATTTAGTAAATTATGTCTACAACGCGAACATGATTTTACATGTTTCAACATCAGCCACGCTTCAATATTCTACGAAAAAATGGATACTTTTTATGACTTCTATCAACATTTGCTTTACACAAATAGGCTGCTTTCACATTATACGGTTCCGACCGTACGGCAAAAAACCGTACGGTGATATTTAGCTTGTGACAAAAAAAACCGTACATAAACCGTATAGTGTGAACGTTTTGCTCATTCGGATTTATACCGTACAGCCATAAGGGGTCGATAGCTTAGCTCGCTAACGTGCCAGTCCAAAGAAGCGATCTACTGGTTCGCATTCCGACGGGCTCATGGTTGACTTCGTTTGTCTTCAGTTGTCCTAAGTCCATTGATTAAGAGTCACACTAAAGCTTTAAGTGGCGACTAGGCATAAATAACACTAGCGCTTTAGAAAATAAGCAAAAAATTTGGCACGTAAAAAAAAGAATAATGGGATAATTGATATCGGCTTCTCCCATTTTATTTTTTTTTTATTTTTAAAACTCCTAAGTAGTAACCGCGCCCAACACAGCTTAACTTCGGTGATCGTACGTGAGCCGATCTATGCGAGAAGCTATACCAAATTTTACTCAGGACAAGTTCAATATCAGTTCTTTGAAATAAATAAATTCCTATCTTTCGATTGAGTAAATATTTCATTGGCGCAGAATCATTAGCAATTTTCTTTGATAATATTTTCATTTTTCCTAAAAAAATAGAAGTATTTTTCTGAGTGCAGAATCCAATAGTTTTCTTGGGCCGTATCGAATAGTGGTCCAATGGTGAGCACCAACAATCCTAAGTTTGAAGAAATTCAGCGGTTGTAGGTTTCTAAGCATGTTTTAATGACAATTATTGCAAGCTATAGTGCACTCTATTACGTAGCTGTGAAGTCCAGGCCAATAGTATTTAGCAGGCTCTACGCTGCATTCAATCCTGCCCAGGGTTTGATTTCTCATGGGGAAAACTTACTAGCATCAACGAGCTTGTGGGCTCGTACTTCTAACTGGAGTTGTTCCGTGTCCCTGCCTCTGGCACACTTGTTCACTATGCCTGAGGATTTAAGATATCCTGTCGAAGCCCATTAAGTGTAGTCTTCGTGAGGGCTGTCGCTTTCGAAAAAATCGATAATCTTCCTGCCGTCGGTCTCTGCCAGTTGTTCGCTTCGAATTTGCCGTGCGGTTCGGTGAGGATTTTTTTCGGTATACTGGCTAGGACCTATTCAATTTGCGAATCTTTTGGAGACCGCGATAAGGTATCAGCGAGAGCACTTAGTTCTCCTGGACTGAATTATATTCGATGTCATATGGCTGAATAGTAAGTGACGATTTTGCCAACCGCCCGGTTGGTGACTTAAAATACATCATTCGTGTGAGTGGTGGGTGGTCTGTAGTAATTGTCATCGCTCCAACCTTCGGTAAATTTTACCGCAACAAATGTGGTATTTCTTTCGATTCCAGTTTTTGGATACTGCGGGCCTTTCTGAATTGATGTCTTCGACCTCATCTTTAGCTTGTTATGACAGATTGTGACGTCACCAGAGTAGCTGAGCTATTCTAACAGTTTGAAGCAGACAAAGACTAAATGTCAGAAATCGTTGGCTTTGCTTCGTAGCATTGCTTCAAAATACTATCAAGCCAACGAAAAGTCAAATCAGAACGTGACTTCGTCAACTGTTATACAGGAGAGCTATGACAAAGCGATGATAACTGAATTTGTACAAGCTTGACTTGGTCTGAAGTCACATTCTGTTATAACAAGTTAAAGACGAAGGCGAAGACTTCAATTCGGAAAGGCCCTGTCTTTGAATCGGCAAGTTATTCCTCAAAACTTGAAAAAATTATTAAAGAGTCACCTAGATAGGAAAATTTTTTGACACTGCTTCACTTTAATTTTACTATTGTGAAATACGTTGGAAAGTAACCGCTGAATTTCGAAGTCCGAACGGCATTTTATAAAATCGATGGATTGATCAACCCTGTTTTATTCTAAAGCGCGATGAGCCATATTTCGCCTATCAATTAAAAGGTTACTAAGCTCGTCGTGCTGGGTTTACTGAGCTGACCTACTTCTATTAAAACAAAGATGAGTTCTGCGATTTCGATACCCTTAAAACCTGGGCCACCGTTATAACGTCAGATGGCTGTTTGGAATGAAATTGTAGGGCGTGACATAGTGTGCTGCGAGGAATCTAGTACTTATAGATAGCCAGGCTGCATCGTTCTTTACCACACTTGGGGTTATCTAGTTGCTGGCTAGTCGATGCAAATGTTGGTTGCACGGTGTTTATTCTTGAGGTATATTTCTGAAGCAGGTTAAATTTGACACTTGGTCCACCAAAGTTATGCTACCTGGGGAGCCTGGCAATAAAAGGAAAATGAGAGGATATGAGCGTGTTTTCAGAGCAATAGTTACTTCTGTAAATAGTATATCAGCTGGTTAAATAACGTCGTGTGCTATGAGGCTGTTCAGCACAGCTGACACGAACGTCATATTTTGATGGCTTCTTGAAAACATGTCTTGTTTGATAGTCCTGATGACTCTCTGGTTAGCATAACCGCTTTTGGCTGTTTTTGTCTATAGCATTGGCTTCCGTTTAAAGCTGAGCAGAAGATTTTACTCTACTTTTTTGGAGTTGGCAGGTTGAAGATAAAACCAAGCTGCAGTTCTTCAAATTTTGCGATTTTAGGGAATTGAGCCAGTAAGGAACGCTTTTGATATATCAAATTTTAGACCAGAAATATACTGACCATGACTGTTCTCAAA
Source organism: Nemotelus pantherinus (assembly GCA_963978885.1). Classification (NCBI taxonomy): domain Eukaryota; kingdom Metazoa; phylum Arthropoda; class Insecta; order Diptera; family Stratiomyidae; genus Nemotelus; species Nemotelus pantherinus. Next base: position 205,501,024 of record OZ022264.1, on the reverse strand, counting down.
TTCCGATACCAATCATTAACATCTTCAAATATTCCTAACTTTATGCTGAAAAATTTGCTTAGCTTTTTCTTTGAAGGTGGCATTTAAACATTAACGAATGATAGAATGTAGTTTGAGGCAATGTTGGTGCAAAGCCTTACTTATTTTATGACATAGAGTCTCAGCTTAAAATCGACTAAAAAACTATCACAGAGCAGTTTTACCAAAGTGTTAAAATAGCCAGGAAAAACCTTTTTTTTTTACTGAGAAGAGAAAGAAGTTTGAAAAGTTTGTGAAATTTGGGGCGTGGAGGCTGTAAATGTTTGTAACTAAAATTACGTAAACACACAGTTATCACTGAAAAAAGGCTCCGAAGCGACGTTTTTCTGAGGAGAAAAAAAGTAGAACATTTGGAGGATTCTTGATTTAAGAAAAATGATGCATCTAGCTCGCTGTATCGGGAATTCGTAGACATTACGATCAGCTTTTATACTTCTTGCCAACAATATCATAGAGACCGTATTTCTGCTCCGAAGTTTGAATTCCAAGTGGAGAATATTTGATGCCAGATTACAGATCATTTTGCGAATTTTAGCCTCCTAAAGCACTATTATCTAGAAGTATTTTTTTGACTGCGATATCAAAAATTGAATTTTAACTAAGTGGTTAATTATGTTTTATTCCTTATAGCCCAAAAGTTCCAGGGCTTTTAGAAACTGCCCTGGAGCTTTTGGGCTATAATAGGCGTGTTTTTTTGCTCTCCCTATCCATAACAATAGAACAGACGCATTGCCGTTCAATTTGACTAGCCATTCCAATTTTTTAGGCTAATCAAATGTCAGATAGTTTTGAATTCGGTCTGCTTCAGTAGAATACAGACTATACTATAGGCGTTAACGCTAATTCATCTTTATGATTAAGCTTGCTGTGAGTTTACATGTAACTTTAGCCGTACTGGTTGTTCTTTGGTCCCCTTCTATGGGCACATGTCTTTTTCTTTGAGAATATTGGTTCTCTAAACCCCTAGATCTGACAAATGTTGTCGTGGGAGTACGTTACTAGAATAGGAACTTCAGTATTCTTTTCGCAATAGGAACTTAAATGTTGTATTCTCTTCGCAAATAGAGTTGTTCTAGATAAGAGTGTAAAATAAGTATAAGGTAGAACAATTTAACTTTTGAGCACGTTTGGTCGTAATAAGGAGCAAACTTCACACGATTCCTCGACTTTTCCTCAGAAATCCGTTCTTCTAGCGGCTCTTATGCGCTAGAGTTTTGAATAATTGATTCCTTTCTCAATCTGAATCATCTTGAAATATTGTTGCCCTCGTTTTTCACATCCACCACCATTCTGAAGCTATTTTTATCCCTGCAAAACATGATTCAGCTCCAATCAATATGGTGAAATGTAACCATAAAACATGTAATCAATAGTTCTATTAGCACCAAATCGCATTCGTTACGTAATTACATTTCCGATTTCGGCAACGTATCTAAATAATCGTACTGTGATTCTACCCGATCGAAACACGATTTCGTTTCTTCGAACAATCATAAAACAAAATTGTCAAAAGATTCATTCTCATAACGACAATCATACAATTCGAATACGAATTGTCTCTAATGAGCTTGGAAAACGGTATCAACACGTTTTTGCTCTGATATCATCTCATGTTGCCTATTTTCGAATTATCATTTTTATCATCTCTTTCTCGTTTTTGTTGCTGTATCTTTCAGTTGTATGCGGCTGTCATTTTCATATCTACAATGTTTTCCCTCAACTGGAGGCCGTTTTCAAACTATAATTTCGTTTGGTCATCTCGTTTTTGTCGCCATTGTCTTTGATGGAAGATTTTTTTTGTTTCGTCAAAAGGCTATCTATGCTATGATTACTATAGAGCGTCAATAAAACCAAGTGGCCATTTCAACATTTTCATATCATTCAGAATTTTCATATTCCTTTATTTTTCTTGTTACGAAAAGGCAACAACATCTAAGACAGTTCAAAGACGGCAAATAGGAATGGGACTTAAATCGTTTATTTTCGGATTAATTCAGCGCTTGACGTTCACGCTCGATTTCGAATAGGATTTCGAAAATCTCTTTATGGCAGGATTTTCCCGAATTTCCCGTATTGTTGTTGTTAACGTGATTGTTGCCGTTGTAGTTGCCAAGAGGTATTTTCCTTGTTGAAAAGGTTCACATGATTTATACAATATTGGAAATGTGGCTGCCGATGCTGCTACTAATGTCGTTGTGAAATCGAAGTGAAAAAATCGGGTATCATAAATTCTGATAATAAGCTTATGGGGGGCAGGTGACTTTAATGCTCGAAAGTCACAGTCAGAGATGGATTCTCTTTTTTTTTGTTTTCGATACACCGAAGCATTAGTAGTGGACTTTATCGCATTTTTGGGGATTGAATGTGGTTTGGATGTATCCGAACAGACAGGATAATGGTTTTCGTGGAATATTTGAAGAAGGAAGTGAGTATGTTCTATGTTTTATAGTGCTGTTACTCTTAAAGAGAGTGCTCAGTGCATTGAGTTAATTTTAAAGATATTTTTGTTTGCTTCTGAGGATCTTGGTAAATATATTTTGCAGTCGTGAAAATGCTATCGATTTTCAATTCGGAAACATTATAGCCAGCTTTATATTTGCTTTAAAGTGCATTTCAACCTGAAGAAGCTCACCACATTAAGTGTTATCGTAAATACGCCTTCTTCTATTTATAAAGTTCTATCCAGCTCATATCATCGATGGAAATTTTTTATTTATAAAAAAATTGCACCATTCTACATAACTTACCCTCTAAATCATTAATTTATGTATTGCGTTAACATCTACATAGGTACGTGACTAAAAAAAAAACTTTAGTACCAGTCGATTGAAACATTTTCTCGATTCAACTTCCTTTCAAACCAGGCAAAACAAAACAGTTTTCAAAGTCGAATTCACTCACATCATAATTATAAATAATTAAAATAAAACGTAATGTTTGCAATTATTTTATGAGCTCCATACATTGCATAGCATAAACATTGAGAGCAAATCACGAATTCGAACGTTTGTGCTGCATGAAAAACATGAATCATTGCAATAATTTTCCAACCGTTTCCACTTTTGTTTCGTGTTATTGTCCCCATTGTTGTTCGAGCGTCCGTTTGCTACAACACTGCTTTGGTACTCTCGTCGTTGATGAAACACTTTTCCAGACTCAGACTAGACGAGCTCAGACTAGCGGGAGCAGAGTATGGAATTGAAACAATATACAGTGGGTGTTATATGGTTCGCACGAACGACATTAAGAATGCTGCTCTAGAAGCTTCAATAAAGCTTGACGTTAGTATTTGTTTTAATTTCACAATTTTAATTATAAACCGTAACCGGAGATTGTACGTGCATAGAGGAAATAATAGAGTGAATGGTTATCTGTTTTTGTTGCGATGAATTATGTTGAGAAGGTGACGGTGACAATTTACGGTTGACGAGCTGCAGTTTATGATAGTCACGCGTTTAGTGGATTTGTTTATACGTTCCAACATGTTAATAATGTGATATATGATAAGGTGATTATTGTCAATGAATTTTGAATTTTTATCCTGGTACGTTTTTAAAGTTATTGGTTCAGAAAGTTATCCGCATATCAGATGCAATGAGTGGCACATTAACCTTGCCGTGAAAGACTAATTTTTTAATACGTTCTGGTACATTGCTGTTTAGATGCAGGCAATATTATGGCAGCTAGAGAGCTAATTGGGCCATTAACCAAATTTTTGCTATCAAAGTCAGTGCGTACAGAATTACTTGCAAAATAGTTTTTTGGAATCCTAACGACACTGTGAAATTATTCTGCTTTTGAGAGTTAATATCAAGGACAACATCTCTGTAAAATATCATTTGCCTAGCCTAGGTGAACTGCACATAAAGCAGGTAGAGAGCTTCATTCAAGTTTTTAAATTCAATGTACACAAATGTGGAGTGATTAGTTCCACGACTAACTTGACCCCTCGGTACGCGGTTCTACGACCAAACCCAGTTTCAAACCAGAGAGCCCACACACTAGAAGCCTGCATTCTACCCTCTAGACTACACGAGCTAGAACGCAATGAATAACTGAGATATTATATGTCTTTCACCACGGTTCGGTTCTTTACTATATATGCGCTCGTCCAATAATTTCATTGCATTCTAATAGGACCAAGTACGATGCTTAAACATCGAAGCTAATTTTATGAAAATTTCATAAAATACATAATTCTAGAGTAATAAAAATCGTTTGAGGGATTTTGTTTTAAATTCTATACACCTGTGATCCCTTTTCATTTATTTTAAACGACCGTTTACTTCACTATATTTACAGCTTTTACAGCCCTCCTTAATGGCAACATTCCACGAAACTAAATCATCTACCCTGAAATTCCGAAGCACACAGGTCGTATCAGTCAGGAAGAGAATCAAGTATCGCGAAATGAGCAACAAATGAAAACAAAACAGTCTTAAGCTTATTACAAGAATTCTTTACGGAATCAACTTCACGGAGTCGCAAAGAAAGAGAGAGAATGAGAAGTAGAGTACTGTGCCAAGCTCCTTAAAGCAGAACACTAAGTATATACTTTGGGGAAGAGTTTTCCTTTCGTCCTTGTCGTTGCTATCGACGAGATCGCCGCTGAAGAGCCTGATGCTAACGAAACCAAGTCAAAGCAAACTGGCATTTGACGATAACACAAAACAGCATGCACCACACGGAGTAACATGACGACAGAAAGAAAGAAGAAGTCCCGTGTTCAAAGGTAGATGCTACCTTAAACCCAAAGGCATTAAGTGTAATGAAGAAAACGTCGACCCTATAGCGTTAAATACTAAAAGTATGCCACTTGCGATGCTTTCGAGCATTACATTACACTAACAAAATCAACGTTTGAATACCGAGAGTAATCTTGAGGTTTTTCCTTCCGAGGGGGACGAAAGTCAAGCGAAACTACGGAAGAAAATTCGCTGTAATTTATGTCACAGTTATTACATACGACCCTCGGGAGGCTCACGACGGAAGCCGTATCTCCTAACCTATTACCAGTTTTGTTCGCTCGCAGAAAGGTGGTATTACTGTGTATCCCGTAAGGGAATTTGATTGCCATGCCCCGCAACGACAACAACATACGAACGTACGTGCTCGTTACGACAGTTCTCCACCTAACAGCTATAGTTGCAGACGAACACATTTTTAAGGGTTAGCTGTAATCGCAAGGATTTCACATCCTGCGCCGTCGACACATTTCTGTATCCTAGACCTACTTCCGAATGAGATCCCAGTAGCTTTACTTTAAAAATGAAGGAGGGTATGGTACAGCTGTAATTCTTCGACTGCCTAGCGTTGATGCTCAAGTGATGATGGTGTTTTCCAGATGAAAGCGTTTCGTATAAAAGACGTCGTTTGAAGGAATCGAGGAATGGAAAACGAAGTGTTCGAGGTACTCAGGATTATGGATGAAGATAAGCGTGCCATTTAAGTGCTGATCCTTGAAATGCTTAAAGCCGGGGTTCAAAAATTTTCCATGAAATCGTAGGCACTTGAAAAACTACGCTTCCTGGCAACAGCTCAAGGTTTCCATGAAAATCGCAAGTATATGTGAAAAATACAAAGCAAATCATGAGCTGCTTTAAGCGATTTATTGATTTCAGTTGAACCGATTGAGACTAACGAATCGAAATTTTAGGTAAGTATATTTGTCGAAGACAATCATAATAAAATAAGTAGCATATGCAAACATCCCATTGAATCGTAAAGCCACTCTCTATTTTTGCCTGATTATTTGTTTCTTCCTCGAAATTGGAGGACTATTTCGTATCCAAGCAAATAGCCTACTACCCTACATTTTACATGCCGCAGTAGCTTACGTTTTACGGTGATTATTCTCACTTAGAGTAGCGAGTTCGGTTTATTCAGTTCAGTCATCCATTCACACGCACCATCGTTCTGCTACATCAGTTTTCGAATGCCCTCCTCCATGTCAGCCACTCTACGTATGTACTTAAGATTCAAGCGTATGTTTGCACTAGCACTATACTCCTTGCCATTGCTCTTATGGCCCATTCCGGGCCACCTTACTTCGTTTTACGACTCCGAGGAAAATGAAACGGAGCAGACTTGATCGGGGTGCAGGCGATTCAGCGTAAAAAATGGGATGCAAGGACACGTACGCATACGTTTTCCATTTTAACTTTCCTTTTACCGATCCCACTTTCGCAAGCAACCAACTTGGCAACAACTTCCCTTCGATACCCCCAGCACTGTTTCATCCTTTCATCCTATCACCCTCACTTACGATACATTATTCGTTGTAGCACTCACTATTTAAAGGAAATTATTCTCATTTGGGAGGAAAAGAACGTGTCTTTTATCTTCTTCGTTTTTGCTGCTACTGCGAACGAGATACGACGTCTTTTTCGACCCACTTGCCTGATTCGAACAAATTGAATTTGTTAGCGAAAATTTTGCAACTGATTTCCCAACACTGCCATCAGTCGATGCCATGCCGTCAGGAAAAATTTGATGTGACATTTTCTCGAAGATACATATTCAAAGCGATGTTACTTTGCCTGCTATCCCGAAAAAGGGAAAATACTGGGCTGGATCACACCACGTCCGGGTCGAAACGGTGCCGAAGAAAAGTGGAGAGGACGACACACACAAAAGAATGGTTTGTACCGTAGCACAGCCAGGACAGGTGAAATTGATGCGTTCAAAGAGCAAGATAAGAACAGACACCTTTCACGGAAGAATGTTCATCAGCAGGATCGGTCGTGCTACAATAAAAAGGATGACATGGAAATTCAAGGCTTTATGAACTAATTTCCATGCTTGGAAAATGATTACGGTGATATGGCATCATGAACGTGGTGAGGAGATACTTTGGCATGAATTTGTACGCCGGAAAACACAGTCGTTTATGTAACACACCTTTTCATAATAATAGAGTTTATGTTCGTATGGTGCTGTCTTTGTTATCATTATTTTTGATTGTGGTTTTATGGAATACAAAAGAGCATGACTGGCATGTGTACGTTGGGCGAATGAGGAGTGGTAATTTTTGGAAAATCAATAATAGCGAATTTGATGTACTTCTCTTCCAATGGAAGACTTTAATTTACTTGGTTTGTAGCCGATGGAAATTAAGAATAAAAACCACACCACAGATTTCTATTTAATTAGATCTAATTCACAAAGCAAAAATATTTAAAATGAGCAATAGGCTCAAGATTTTTTTGGCGAATAAGTAATTGTATTTTTCTCGTTCATTATGTGTAAATTCGAACAAACTAGTCAAACGAAATCGCAAAATACTAATTCTTAGACCTGTTTTCTGAAAGATGTCTCATCTGGCACTGGAAATAAAATGTCATTCCTGTCACCGTAAATTCGTTAAAGGCTGTCATTCACGAGCAATTGAATAGTCCGAATGGCGTGAGGCCAGACCAAAATCTTTCCGTCTGTGGGAGAGCTCGGATGGACTCATGGACTGAAGCAACCAAGTTGAATTTTGAATCATTCCAAAGTTCATGGACTCAGGACATCAGGCCTTTCTTTTTCTCGACAGTGTGTTTTGGAATAGTAGATCGAGTTTTGTCAATCTATCCAATGGACTGGTCGTGTGTGTTGAAGCCTCAGTCCAAACAACGTGCCAGTCTTGCTTCACACGCTGACCTGAGATGAGATTGTATTTATTGTTTCTGTGCTTATTTAATTGAATCTAATAATTCAGCACAGTGGGTACTGGTGACCGTGATTTTGTTTTGGAGGTAATTGACAAATATAGGTTACATGAATGTTTTTGGCAAATTACAAATTAAAATTATCACAACAAAACTGAACGAAATTCTGCCCTGGACGAAATTTTAGACTTTTTGGTACAAAGGACACCCAAGCCAACAGAAAAACTATAGGAAAAAAAACTCGAAAGTATGTGCTGTGGTGACAATAACGAATATAGAAAGGCATGTTTTTGTTTTTATTTTACCAATAACTGTAGAAAATTTCAGTTCATCATAGCTCCAACCGCTTGCTAAGTTTTTGATTCATTAATAAACTAAAGAATTTTTTTAAAGTTTTTCTTCAATATTTTCTAAATAAATGAGGGAAAACAAGCAAAATGCAACACAGTAGAAATAAATACACAGGGTGACTGGAATAGACTGACTGCATCGGGGTTGTATCGTGAGTGGCGCGCTAAATTGGACTTAAACCAAACGGACTCAAGCCAAATGCACTCAAGTTCGGACTCTTCGTGAAGTAAATATTAACGTTGAAATTTATCCGGAATTGAATTACATCCCACATTTCGAGATGTCGGTGGTACTGCCTGGTCCCTTTGAAAAAAGTAATATCAAAAGGGTTTAATTATCGAAAAAGCAATATCAAGCCAAGCACAAGTGGCAAGATCTCAAGTAGGCTCAACATTATACACTTGAGGCGCAAATCAAATGCAAGCTAAGTCAGGTCGATGTACCTCTTTCATCTGACAGTCAGCTCAAGATACTATTGGGCGTTTCAAGCATCAACCCTCAAACTTGATTATTACGAAAGTCAAAAACTGCAATGTCGAGTGTAAACTTTTTTAAAAATTATTATTATAATATTTAAAACTATTATTATTATATTTTAAATTATTATTATTATTATATATTATTATTATATCTTAATTTATTTCGCATTTCTCAAACAAAACAAATCGCCCCCAAATGCAATTACAATGCTTCGGATTTCAACTGTGCTTAGTTGTCGCTTTAACTCTGGTTCCATCAGTGGCTCCTAAATGCGACTTATGCTGTTCGAATGATTTTTTCGCTCGTGTTTCACCGCAGCTTTCGTAGGAGATGCTAGCAGCCTGCGAAGCTTCTTATTGATTCCCATACTTTAAAGCTCTCAAATGAACTCTGTTGTTATTATTGTTTATTGTATTCTGACTATTGGATGAGTAATTAATTGTATGGCGGTTCGAATGACTTGATTTCAGGTAAACAGAGTTACTATAAGACTCGATTCGTTTGTACAAGTGTGCTTTGTTTGTAGTCGTAGACCGTTTGGGAGTATTCTGCCTATTGATTTTGTTGCACAATGCTAAATTATAAGTCTGTTTCCTAGCTTAGTTTCGGTAAACTTACCCGAAATGCGTTCCCTAACTTACTCTAACCGAAAAATGACGTCATTTCTAAGTTAAGTTTCCCTCTTGCAGGATTTTACCCGAGCATTTTCTCTTGGCGATTTCTTGTTATGTGGTCTCGGCTGTCAAGTAATCCTACCGCTGATTAATTTGGCGTTGTTTATGTGAGAATAAGTGAAATGGAAATATGAAAGGACACGTCACTTTTGGCTCTTCATCTTGTTACTTCCCTTACTTTTCGGGTATTCGTTAAACTTTCTCCTACTATTGAGGTAACTTTTTACCCGAAAACAGCAAAATCTCGTAAATAAATGTATGTTTCACAAAACAGCTCGAGTGATTTTTCGAATATGTAACAATTTTGTATTAGCTGTACGCCTAAAAATGCAATTTGTCCTTTTTTTGTATGTTAAAGTTAAAGCTCAGGGGATGACCTTTTGAAGCAAACTTTCAGCTATAGCGGTAGAGAAACACCGAAGAAAATTACAATTAATATACGATTTACAAGTAGGCTATGTTAGATTTGAGCAGCCACTCATACATTTCTTCTCTTAAATATATTGTTGACGCTGCTACAAAGGTACTTAAAGAATTGCCCTACTTCGGATTCATGATCGACTACCTCCATTGCTTGACCAACTCTTGATAAACTTCTTGCAGAAGAAACCACTACGAGCTTTCTTGTTTTTCATTTAAATGCAGCCCCATTTTATGTGTGAAGGTTGGATGAACGATTAGTGTAGCTAGTTCAGATCTTCCGACAATGTCAACGTCATCTGCTTAAACCTGTATCTGGCTGGACTTGGTGACGATAGTTCCAGTTCCAGATAGTTCGATACGTCAACATCGAGGTCCAGGATTGCTTGCTCAAATGCCACGTACAAGAGGATGGAAGCCACACTATGCAAAGAAATCCGGCTATTTTTATTTGACTTAGTATTTTGATCACTTTCAGCTTAGAAAGTCAAGCTGGTTTGACTAGGACGCCGAATTTTCACATGGTTTTATACAGTTCTCTTTTGGCTAAGTTGCCAAAGGTGGCTTTATAGTCTACAAATAGATGGTATAGCGGAATACTAAATTTCAAAATATTTTGTCCCCTGTCTAAGACTGAAAACCTGATCAACTATTGATTTGCATGGGATGAAGTCAAATTGATATTGCTGATGACTTAAGTTTAATAGTTTATCTCCTTTTGTAGCTTGGAGGAAAATGTCTAAAAAGGAGGCACTAACAATGTTATACCCTTCTTACTGCTGCACGTTGTAGCACTTCTTTTCTTGTCTATAAGGCATATTTTGCCTTTTCACCAGCATTCTGGCGCACGCTATTATTTCGTGCATTGATACAATGACGGCCCACCGTATTTAGTCAGCTCAACTGGTGTTCCATGGGCTATCGGGACTTTGATGGGGCTCAGCCGACCTATGAATCTTTCTTGCATACCAGGCGCCGACAGCATAAGGTCATCTTAATAATTAAAGTGAACTTTTTAGTGATCTACAGTGCTTTTAGGATTGATGATCAAGTTTTGTTGTTTGCCCTTATAGCCATGCTTCGAATTATTTGCAAAACTTCCCCGCCTGGTCCTTACGGTTTTATTTAGTCCATTTCATGGATCATGTTTTTCTGTTAGGTTAATTTGTTCTGTCTCGGAAGTCTTCTTCTGAGTTCTTTTTAGTTCTCTTCAAGTACCATTATTCCTAAAGCTTGTCTATTTGTCAACTAGACCCGGCATTCTTTCTTCAGGACTTACTTCCGCATCATCGAGCTTTTCGGGGTAAGTCCTTACTAGAAGGTATTGCTGACGTTAACGCTACGCTAGGCGGCTGTGTCTATTCGAACCTGATGAACCATAAAAGCACACCAACAAGAAGTTGATCCAGACCCAGCAGGTCCAATGATTCAAATAGATGCGTCGCTTATTTTTTTTGTAGGCTTTTTGGCATATGCTGCCGGTTAGAATTTTTTAATCAAAAATGTTCAAATATGATTTGGCGCCATATACGTTTTCTTTTTAATTCAATGATGAAAAATTTTGATTCGAAAAGAAAATTTTTATACTAAAGTGGAATTCAAATAAGATTCGCTTTTTATTTCAAAGTGATTTCAACTTTTGATTTAAAGTGATTCTAAAAAAGTGTTAGGTGGTGAAATTTTTCTGAGTGTACTTTTTCAGATTTCATTGTTGTATGCATCCAACAATATATTCTTGAAGTTAATTTGTAAATTCATTGTAACCTGTCTCCTAAGTTTCAGTTTGAGAAGGAAGAGTTTGATTTAGTTGAACTCAAACCGTGTCACTTGGACAATAACTCAGTGATTTCACACCGAATTTTCGCCACTGGATAAACATGTTTACATACATAAACATTCAGTCGAATGACTTAATGACATTCTTCAGATCAAATTATCTCTGAAATTACTATATACAACTTTTGTTAGCATTTTCAAATAAACCTATTATCAAATTACGTAAATAAGCTCCCAACTTTTTTAACAAATTGTACCTACTGAAAGCACTGAATCAGAAGACTGCTTTCATTATTCTAATCAAATCTCATCACATCGCTTGTCAAATCCATAGCTATTGCTTTATTTCATCTATGCTAATCCATCAGCAACTTAACAATGACAATCACAAAGAACGAGCCGAACGGTACAAAATGACAAGAAAAAAATCACGAGAAACATCTTCGAATGCAAAGTGGGTTAATTGGATCATTAGCAACATTTCGCTTCATCATAAGAAATTTTATTATTAACGCTTTCCCGTGATTTTCTTTGGACGTCGACTTTTCCTTTCGCGTCAACGAACACAACGTTGTCGATGCTAAGAAATACATAGTCAGATTATGCTAATCTACACTTCATATTTCCGACGCAAATAGCATCATTTTCTAAAAGAGTTTTTTGCTTGCCGGGGAGCAATTTCGTAGAATCGTACTACTATCGTATTTAGGCCTCAACTGAGGCTGAATTCTAGCCGCACTGGTACTACGAATGAATGGCAGTTGTCGGAATGAATTATTTGCTTGACTAGTGCATTTCTTTGAAGAAGCTCAAAAGATTCGCTCATACCCCAGCTTTGTGCTTGAGTCGAGTCGGTTTCGATGTCTACAAAGGATCCAGACCCAGTTCTTGCGATAACATTTTGCGGCCCCTTCTGCATATAAATTGCCTTATTAACAAATTACACCTAAACTAACTTATTCGAATGAGAGTAGATGTTAGATTACACATTTACGAACATGTTATTATTCCACATTTGCACACCGTCTGTCCTGCCTACGATCTGAATATCTTGTCTACATATCTTTTGCAAATTTTCAACATCCTGCCTGCTCATAGTGTACCGGAGACAGAAATAGGAAGTCTTGAGGACTCTGGAAAATTTCATTTGAGTTTTTTTACGTTATCATCTGATATATGTACATACATATATGTAGGCAGCACTCAAGTATGCGTGTATGTCAGCTAAATTTTGGCAAAAAATACGACGATGTCCTGCCAACTATTCACCAGCCACCCTAGTTGACATGTTCTGTATAAATATGCACGAGTATGAGCTCATATTCATTTTGCTGCTAGTATAGGCTACACCTTAGAATTCGTTCAGCAATTCTATTTTTCTGTTGTCGGTTTCAATGACGTCGACAAGGGAAGCTGGCTGCTTAGGGTGGTCGCTTGCTCGGTCCAGGCTTTATATCCTTATTATGAGTGTGCACCGAGAATGGTATGGCATGCTCGGGCAGGCGTAAACGTTAAGGAAAACTATGATATGATATGCAAATCGGCCGACGAATGCTCGTTTTCTGGCCAGTGTGAGTAAATAAATGAAATGAAATTCTTCGGTGTGTGTAGCATTTTCGCAATTTACGTGAAAGCATGTTATGTAAAATTTACTGATGTGGGGATTTAATAATCATTTTATGGAAAATAGGATGTTTTTTTTGGGCTTGACGAGTGAAGTGCTGGTGATTATGATGTGCAAATATGTAAGTTTGTTGGTTTGTATCCAAATGGATGGAAGAGAAAATATAGCGAAAAACTAGATGTTTTTTACACGTTAAGAACAATTAACAGATGTTTATTTTAAATTTTTCTAGGAAACATAGCTTCGAGAAGTGGTTTCCTAACTGTTTTTTTTACGTATAGTGGTTTTCTTCTATCTTAATTTTGAAACTCGAAAACAATCGAAACTAAAATGGATTCTCGCTTGGAATGAATATTCTTGATACTTTACCAGCTCCATTTGCTTATTACAAAGACTAATTTCATGCAAATGGTAAAAAAAACAATTAAGCCTTATAATCACAGCATATCTAAGACAACGTTCATAATCATTTGACCCACAAAATTATTTTCTCATATGGTGTCTAAGTGAGGCATTCCGCATTCCATATTCCCTCGCCATCATGATTAGCTCATTACGAAGTGCTGACAACGCATAATCTACATCATCATATGTATATGTACATATGTACATTCCAATCAAACAACATGATCACAAAAGCAGATCAGATTCCAAACATTTCCGGGAGCGAGTCGAAAATCTCATTTCGATTTGCATCCAAAAGCTAAATTTCTTTTCAAAATCTAAGCATTCGATCACACGATGAAAATCTGCCTCGAATATGACACGAAATCGTACACATCGAGAGCCGTCTTCGCTTGGAATCTTGCTCTAATTTTTTAATGCGTCCACCATTTTTTCCCTCGAATCAAGCAATTTCGTTCTCGAGAGCCATCAGAAGATAAACACTGCAGTAAAAATAGATCGAGAATAGCCACATTGGGCGCGTTATGTTGTAATTGGCTGTCTTGCGAAATGTATGCAAATTTTTCCGCTTGTTTTATTTTCAATCGTTTTTCGCGCACTCTGTATTTGTTTTGGAAAAAAATCGAGATCGTGGCGTTCGTATAAACAAAATTTAACGTATGAATACAGTAGCCAAATTGGTCAGACATGCATATGAGTACCAGTCTTAATTGTGCGATATGGCCTCGTGATACAGATTCTCCAGTCATACATCCTTATGAGATATCTGATAACGTAAATATCTGACTGGAGTGTTTATTTTCGTTATTTGATGATTTGTTAAAAAAAAAAAGATAAAATAAATCACATATGCGTGTATTTAGAGGAACATGTGGCATAGAGATATGTATACTCGTATGTAGTGCATATAATATTTTATTACATATTTTGAGTGATTGATTTATTCGATGCTGAATAGTAACTTGCTGATGTAAGGCCAAAACCAAATTTTAGTTTAAATATCGCGATTTATTCGACATATGTCATTGACGAGAGCAATATTAAAAACTGGAACGCACATTAGTCTGAATATATTTGTTTTATTACTATGGTTGCATACCCGCCGAAATTGTTTCAAAGCATCTGATATTTAATGAATCTCGAGAAAAGTTTTAAAATTTCATATCTGCGTCTATCATATGCATTTTTAAAAGAAACTGATGATTGACGCTTATAAATTATTTTTCATGGAAAATTTGGTAATTTTTTTGAAAACAAAATGACTTTATAATGAGAATGCTTTTTTTATAAAATCTATTTACAATAAAAATCTGTGATTTACAACTAAATCGAATGTAAAATATGATACAAAGGGGAATACTAGCAATTACTTCCATACCGACAAGCTCAAATAATCCAAACCGAATGATTTTGGAATTTTTATGTCCAATAAGAGATATCAAGTTTATATCTAAAAAGCACTCATTGTGATATATAAAAAAATTACTATGTCAAAGCATTAGACCATACCCTTTACGGATGGGAAAATTTCGAAAATTCATTTCTTTAATTTTGCTGATTGCCTACCAAATGTTTGCCCAGGAGCAAGTAAACCAGTTTTCACGGGTTGTAGACGAACAACTATACATTTCCGTATTCCTGCACAAGAAGATATAAACAAAATGATGAAGATTTTTTGCGCATAAACGTTAGCGCTACAATTTGGGAACGTTTAAAAAACAATCATGTGAAAACTCGTTCGTCTGCAATAATTCCAGATTGTTCGATTTACCAGAGTTTGTACGGTTTTTTAGATCCTAAGCTAACCTTATTGATGGAATTTGGTCTTTAATAAATATTGATGAATGAAGATACATATATTTGGCAATGAAATGACATACATACCATTATTTCGCATGATGAGCAAAAACTTTTCGTTTCGCGATCCTTTTTATAGTGGCAAATACTGCAATGCTTTCGTTTGGATGCAACATTAGGGACGCATGGAATATATGTGTCAGGCATCGACCGTTTGAATAACCTAGATGTTATCGTACGTAGTTGCCGGGGTATGTTTTGATTATCAATTCGGTGTCGAGCGTTGGGTAGGTATAGCTCTATGCCAAGCCCACGAAGGTAGTTAGTTCGATTTTCTGAGTTTCCATAATATATAATTGTACTATTTACGCCTGTAATATAAGCCATTGTATAAAGTAACACCATAGGTCACCGTCGTATAGACGCGGCAACTCAGAAGTTTTGGTTTGGCACAATTTTGGTTCAAGGCGTCAACTCCGATTTTTGTCTTATTGTAAAATGTAACTATCGCCAGTTTATTTTGTTGATCAGGAATGATGGCGCCATCGTGTTGCATGCTGGAAATGACAGCCACAGCTTTGGATTTTAGGAACATATCAAGGCATTGACATTTTAGCTGTGAAGCTAAACAAAGACGAGTTTACTTCTATTGTCTTAAACGTAGTACTGTCTTCGATTTCACGAGAAATTTTCAAACAAAATTTCACGTGAAATTTGTTTTGGAGAAAATTTAGCTTAGCGTGAAAAATTGCTTCTTTCTGTCAAAAGTTGCTTTGGAAATTGAAAAACAAATGGCATTGACATATGTCAAAAATCACTTCATTGAAACTGTGAATTCCTGTTCTTCAATTCCCTTTTTTCCTGTATCAGGTGTTCCGCAAGGATCTATTCTTGGTCCCCTTCTCTTTCTTTTGTTCATAAACGATCTACCTCCGTTAATCCAGTTTTCTTGTCTGCTATATGCTGACGATTTCAAGATGTTTCGAGTGATCGAGTCACAAAATGACTGTACGCTTTTACAAAGTAACATTAATAGCTTACAGACTTGGTGCTGCGCCAATGCTCTCACTTTGAACATCGCGAAATGTCACAAAATGTCTTTTACCTGTAAAACCTAACCTTTAATGATCGCCTATTCTGTTTCTGGCTCTCCTCTTCATGTTGTTGATAATTTTAGAGTTCTTGGTGTAATATTTGATTCTAAGCTTAAATTTGATAAGCATATTTCATATATTACTGCCAGTGCCTCTAAATTATCGGGTTTCATTATTAGATCCTCTAAATCTTTTGTTAATGTTTCCACCTGTGTACACCTTTTTCTTTCCTTTGTGCGTAGTGTCCTTGAATATTGCTGTCAAGTGTGGTGTCCTCATTATGTCTATTTAAATACTGCGTTGGAGTCTGTTTAACGCAGATTTACTCGTAGCTTGTTCTTCAAGTTTCAGCTTCCTCACCGCCCTTATAATGATCGTCTTTCGTTCCTAAATCTTCCTTTCCTCAAATCACGCAGATTTTTCCTAGATGAGTGCCTACTCTATAAATTATTTTAAAGGATAGTTGTTTCTGACATCAATAACCACGTTTCTGTCCGTGAAGGAATTCATGGCACGCGTTCTACCGTTGTGTCTAGTATTCCATTTGCGCGCACTGATGTTTCCTTTTTTTCTCCACTATTTTCTCCACAGTTTGGTCCTCTACTTCCGACATTACGCGCTTTTAAAACTTTTTAAAAAAAATCATATTTTGTATACTAGTACGT
The DNA here is from genome assembly GCA_963978885.1 of Nemotelus pantherinus. Lineage (NCBI taxonomy): Eukaryota > Metazoa > Arthropoda > Insecta > Diptera > Stratiomyidae > Nemotelus > Nemotelus pantherinus. The sequence goes on along the minus strand of OZ022264.1, from coordinate 205,484,047 downwards.
AACTTATTGTAGTTGTTCTTTTTTTCCTCTTCTCTCTTTTTAATGTTTTTTTCTTTGTTTTTTAGTTTGTACTTTTTTAACTTGATTTTATTTCTTATTATTATTTTTATTTTCTTTATATTCATCTTGATTCTATATTTTTTTATTAGGATTATTATGTTTCTGTTATTATGATTTCTGTTATTATGATTTGTATTATAATATTCAGTAACTGAATTTGTCCGTTGAATATATAATAATAAATTAAATTAAATTTTAGAAGTTATTTGGGGTCTCTCGGAATTCGTGTCTCTGACTTTGTATTTAGCTTTGTATAACAGACTGTGACGTCAGCAGATTGGCTGAGCTATTATAACAGGCTATCCGAAATCGTTGTCTTGTCTAATTTTGACATTGTGGCAAGTACGGTTTTGTGTTATTGTTGTGTGAAATTCAATGTACAAGAAGCGGTAAATTAGCTAAATTTATAATTATTCACTCTCGGTAAATTCGGTCAGTACCTATTGCTATAATTCTAATTTATTTAATGGCCATTTTTCAAAATTTCCTTGCGCAGTTTTAGCAGTTATGTGATGTTTCATATCTGTGTCTGAAATAACCTGATTGGGAATTCACCGCATGTGTTTAATTGGTATTTGTTTATTACATTGGACCAGTTGCTATTAATGCGGCTACTTCCTAGACAACGCCAACGATTTTTTGATTTTATTCCACAAGAACGAAATTTTTCAAATAAGCGCAGTCGTTGAGCAAGCAGGAAGTATTCGTTAGGAGATTGTAGTCTGTTTGATTTGTGCTTGACTTTTGGTTTGCTTTGCAATATGCAAATCTATCAAGTCGTCAGCTAAGGAATATTTTAGTTTCCTAAAAGACACCAAATAAATTTCATAAACATGCTAATTCCTTTTTGTAAAACTGTTTCAATGGTGTGGTATAATTATTGGCAAAACTTTAACACTTATATTATCACATAATTTTTTACTAAGAATGGAAAATATTGCTATTATAAAATTCGAAAATTCAGTGCTCAAATCGGTTTTCTTAAGGATAGGATCAAAAAGTGTTGCATGGTCTAGTAGACTTTAATACGCACAGATATTTCCAGCACCCCAGACAAATATCTACATGAACATATATGCAGGGTTTTCTCCTTAGCATTTTTTTTATATAAAATCAGCATTTTAATATTCTCGTCTTTCCCTAAAATTTAGAGACATAATTATACCCTCCTCACTTCCTTAATATACCAAAAATCTGTGATCTGCCATTTATGCGTTCCATAACTAAATGTCAGAATAAGGTAAGACGCGACAATGTGTCCGAATTCGTCAGCTTTGAACACCATCAAGCCAAAGTAAATTCCTCAGACCGTGGCTTCGTCAACTGTTATACAGAAGAGCAATGCAAAGTCGAAGCTAGCCGATTAGTTTGCTCGACTTGGTCTGCCGTCCCATTCTGTTATAACAAATTGAAGACGAAGGTGAAAAACTTTGGTTTCTTTATTTAAAATTATTATTATTGAATATCAAAGAAAGAAAGAACAAACTACTTTCTTTGCTGGTCAGCAATCGACTGTTGCTATGGCTCGTTTTTCTTTCGTTCCTTTCTAGCCAGATATCCTTCACACATTTTTGAAGAGAGTAGAAGATTTTTGTGAGGATTTAGATAGATATGATAAAACTGCATTCTTAACTCACGCAGGTAATTAAGACGCACGCCCGGGATTCAGCACACTATTTTATACTTGCACGATCAAATTGTGTGTCACTTGACTGAGCAACATATCACAACAGTAATGTGCGTTTTAGTTATTCAGCAAGCTTTTAACTCCATATGGCACGAAGATCTTCTTTTCAAGTTGTCCAAGTTTGAATCACAGAAAGAAAGGATAATATTCGCAATAAGCTTTGCAGCAAACATAAAATACTATGTCAGAGTTGAGAGAGTAGTTTCCTCACAGGACTTGAATCATCAGGAATTCACTGGAGAAAAGGACTTAAGTAAAGATGTGATCAGTTTTCGGTCTCTTTGCTTCCTAATTATAAACAGTCAATGTGAGTTCACGCAAATAATTCTTGGTTACCAAACCGACTTTAGGCAAAAATACGGAGCACTACACGCTATTTCGTATTTGTATTATCAAATTGAGTCACGCTTGAATCGGCAAAGAGCTCCAACGGTGGTGGGTGCTTTGGATATCGAGAATGCTTTCGATTTCATAAGGTGTGAAGATCAAGTTGATCAAATGTGAATTTCTAGAAGAGGTTATACGATTTGCAGGAAGTTTTCTTACCAACAAACAGTATTATGTTAACATTAATAGAGCGAGTTTGGCCAGAGCATCTGTTGCATTAGGAGTTCCAGAGGGTTCCGTCACTGGCCCAATTTTAAAACCAATATTTATAGCTGACTTTCCAATTTCAGAAGGCCAACCTCAAACTCAAGTCTTCTAATACTCTGATGACACGCTCATATTCATATCAAGCCAAGACCTGCTCAAAGCAGCGAAGAGCCTGGAATACTACTTGACAGAAAGTACAGATAGCAGGACGACGCAACTTTGTGTATTTTGCAGTTCATCTAAGTGTTAAAGAATCCAAACTATTCGCAACAAGACCAAATAACTAGCATTTTCGTTCGGAACCTCTAATATTATTCGTAGCATACCGTTTAAGTAGCTCGGCGCTCCTGAAGTCTAATTTTTATAAAAAATCAAAACTTCTAAATCTATATTTCAACGCATCAGACATATTTTTCCCAAACAAATGGACATAACCACTAAAGCTAAGTACATTTACTATAGACTTCCATCCTACCTTTCCTCATTTATGCATTCCTATCCTTGATGGGCTGTTCCAAGATTGTCATGGCAGAGGCGGATGTATTCCAAAAGATAATCCTACGCGTCTGCACTGGCAGGTTTTACAACCCAGTAACCAAGAAGTGACCGAAGAACCCTCTTCTGTAGAAGGAGTTTTGACTGAATGCACGAAGGGCCTGGGTTGTCGATTTAACGAAAAAGTTTCTTTGACCAGACAAATGGACATGCGAACGGTCTGATTTATGCATATGATAGCATGTCAACCCACAAGAAAGCATGTCAACCCACAAGAAAGCATGTCAACGGCGGATTGTGGATGCGCTTTTTAACTACGCAGACCTCTCACCGAACAGGAGGGGCTAGATTTAAGACGCAGTATAAGATTTAGGCCCAGACATTTCTAATTAAGTATAAGTAAGATCTAATTTGTAGCATATAGGATAGATTTTAAGTGCTTATTGGCAAAATAATCCCAGTAGCTATACGGACTGGGTATAATAGCGAAATAAGTGATACAAGACATACATTAAAACATAAGGTAAAAGCCAGCAGTCCGAATTAGTATAGCGGTTAGATTTTAAGTTTTTTAGACTTCTAGTTAGGCGAAGAATGAATAGTTTATATAAATTAAAAAAATTGATGTCTTTGAGAATAACAGTCAAATTCAGTTAAAAGTCGAATTGGAAAATTACTAAATTATTATTTTCCAAACAAAAAAACTAAATGCTCCGATAATTTCAACGTTTCAATAAGCGATCCAGAGATTAAGTCATTTTTTTAAAGTTTTCATATCCTGCGAGTATTCTGGCCAAAATACCAGCACAGTAAGAAAGCCTATAAAGTTGATACTGCCACAACCAGCCGATAGAGAAAATGTTTACGTAGTGACAAAACAAAATCGTAAACCGAAGTACTTTACCATACTTACAAAATCATTGAACCTTGAATAATAACATCATATTTACCTGAAAGAAGAAGAAAAAGAAGTTATTATCATTCAAATTGTTACTTATTTTATTTTGTAATATTTAATTTATTGTATCTATGTCGTAATGAAAATTTGCCATGGACATTTATATATAGAATTTAAGTTTTTACTGATAATTTACACACACAAAATATATTTTTAAATTTAGAAATTATTTGGGCATTTTTTGTTGTTGTTTAATTTAATTTTGATTTACGATAATATTTGGATTTCTTTAATATTTTGAAACAAACACTCGATTTCTGATTAAAACAACATTTATATTCTGAAAATCAGGTTAAGATTTATAACTTTCTTTTGCGAATATAAACCAAATTTTATTATTTCTCGCTTTGTTATTTTTACCTTTATTAGAATGAGAAACTCAACCTCTCATCAACTTAACATTATTCGTAGATTTCAAAGAAGCAATGAGCCATAATTTCAAATTTCCTTTTCTCATAACAGAACAACAACTATTCAGTGGAAGATTTTTTTCTGTGGGTCTACACTTTAGCCATATACAAAGTACAGCTTCAGTTTTCGTGGAAATTTCCTTGAAGAGCCTACTACCTCGAGAGTTACGCTCATGACGCTCGATAAAGCTCTTCCATTTTCGTTGCCAGCAGCGTCTGCTAACCACTCGCCGCTTTTATTCTGCGCTTGGTAGTAAACTGCCAGGAAAAACGATGGCTTCACTCTTGTTAATTAGATTTCATTGCAAAGTGAATTTCGTCAAACATAATTGAATTCATTCAGTTTAAATGACGGCATGAATACTTCAGCTGACGAAATAAAGGCGATGATAGAGTACATGCCTGAAGGAGGTGGAGAGGGAGAGAGTATGAAGGTGGAAAAAGTCATGACGCCATCGTAGATATGGTCGCGTTTCGGCAGGTATCAGCTGCAAGCGAGTCCTTGCTCGCGAATTGAAGGAAGAAGTAGTAGCTGAAATTCAATCGAGTGACAGTTTTGTTCCTTCGGAAAAGATGTCGTATACGTTAGGTTACTGGTATGTGTTTTATCAATGTTATTGATGGCACCGGTGTGGGTTTCCTTTTTAGATATCATAAGTTTCAGATGAGCTGATGATGAGTTTTTCCATAAATTATGCATAATAATATTCAGTATCGTAAACAAGCTGAGGAAAGCAGTTTTTTTTTACATTATTTGTATCAAAAGAGTGGTAATTTTGTTAAAAAAAATATTCAATACTGGCGGAAAAATCCCAAGTGATGAATAATTCAGGCAGCGTCCAGTTGGTCACCGTGCATTTCAACGTATATACCTTTTCTATTCCATTGATTATTTCCTCATGCCGACCTAAAAAAAAAACTTTACCAGTAATCGACATCTTTTTACCATCTCACCAACGACTTAAATCTATTCATCCATTAGTTCTATCCCAAGCAAACAACTTTCATTAAAAAAAAAACTTTTTGACTTTTTTATTTCTTCCTGACGGAGATCCGTTCAGCATCATCCAAGCCAGCCGCTGATTACCCTTGTCAAATAATCTCTGTATTAGATATAATAACATTTGACTGAATCCTTGGAAAAAACATGGAAAACATTTCCGCAACATAGCATGAATGATTATTTACTTGCTGTCGAGCTTCGGCTCGGCTTTCGTCCGGAACGATTTGGTTTCAGAAGTTTTCCCATCTCATATTCATTTAAATTACGTACCCGTCTAATTTTAAGGTCCAAGAAATTTCCAAACATAAATTAGATACATTCAAATATTTATGTATGTATATTTTCTGCCTTTTGGCTTCCCGCCTCAGCTTACTTGCTTATACGGTACGGCAAGTTGTTGTGCTTTTTCTGTTTAAATATTGTTGTTCTTGTTTTCGTTATTGGTTTTGGCTTTTCCTGGTTCATCTTGCTCCTGGCTCGTTTTGTTATTATTGCCAGTTGGGCTGTTGTGTTCAGATTGTTTGAAAAACAATGATCAAATAACTTAAACGAAGCAAAATATCTTGAAAGTGACTAAATTAGATTCCTGAAGGGCGATTCTTTTTTCGAGGACAAACGATGAACGACAGCCTATGAAACGTCGAAGAAGAATCTGGCGTTGTCGTCGGAATCGGCATCGTCGTTTGGTCGCAAAGATAACATTGCCCTCAAGCGAAATTACAAAGTTCAACTACATTTCCTGGAATCTGACAAATACTCTTGGACAAACCGCGCAGAATATCATATTTACACTTGTGCACTAGTACATCTAGCCATAAGTATTTATGCAGTTCATAGCATCATGCCGAAGATGGAGGACGAAGAAAGACAGTGAAAAATTGTAAGAAGCGCTTCATTAATTCGAAATAATTGTTGTGTTTACTCTATGTGTGGGTGCTCTATAAATAAAAGAAAAATTGACTGACTGACTAACAGCTCTTCCTCAATTTTTTTCTTTGAACAATGTACAAGTTTTCTTATTCTTTTGTTTTCTTTTGTACTGCCGTTCCATGGCTATTGAAATAATGTAGGGTTTAAGTGGGGTTGGGGCAGAGGGTCAAATCAATTTATTGCGTCTAATAATTTTCCAAGAAAATGTAGGCATATAATGAAGAAGTCAATGATTTTTTTTTCGTACGGTTTGAGTAAGAAGGACTTTGGGAGAAGAAAGGCAATAGAGTGAAGTTATATAAATGGAATCAGAGACACTCGTGGCATTGGACGTGTTATGTTGACTTTTGTATATTAAATTTTAGAGTGACTAGAGGGAAAGAATTTTTGGTTGAATTTGATTTAATTTATTGTAAAAAGTAGTCAATGAGAAGATGAGCTGGAATTTCACTCTTGGTATAATGGATTTTGTAACAAAACTTGCTAAGTTACAATGAAAATATTCTTGAAGCAAATCATGTCAGTAAATTATTCAATGGTAGCTTGAAATTACACAATAAGAAGGACGTATAATATACTCATACATTGCGCGGTGCCACTTTTGCCATTAGTTCCTATATCGCGGAAGTAATGCTACGAAAATAAGTTGTTACTCTATTAAAGCTCTTTCAAATGTCTTATAAAAATAAGTGATCGAACAAGTCAAATTCAAATATGTTTTTCAACACAAACAGGGTCAATTTTTGTAGAAAGCTTAATTAAAAAGTAATTTATTAGAACGTAGATCATGCTCAATCGCAACGATGCATACCACGCATTAGCAAAATGTAATTACTGGTTTTAAAAGACGGTAGTTTATACTAAAAAAGATGTGATTTCACTCCATTAAGCTAATTTTTCTTCCACAAAGATGAAATTCTTCGGATCCCAAGTCGATGGCTGTCAGATTTCAAATCACTAAAAAAAATTTCATCTACAGGCCACGAAGGCTCACGTCAGAGTCTATTTTCCCCAATATCGGTGACCACAGATCTCCAGATTTACGTAGTTTGTGGATCGATTAGGTGACCATCCTCACGTTTCCTGACATATATTGAAATTGTGAAGATCGCAACTACATTCCAGCGTTGTTTGCAATACTAGAGACTTCACATTCGTGTGTGCTTCTTTCCAGCTCAGTGTCAATAACGTACCCTTCCTTATGCTCTTGCGCCACTAGATTAGTCGGGACCGCTTGCAAAATCCCCACCACAGCATCTTTCGACATCATATGGTAATTGGAAGTGATAAACAGAGCACTTCTGCGCTTAACGCATGTCGTCCGCATTTCTAGCTTCTTAGTTTTGAGTATGTTAACCTAAATGTCCGCCACCACATTTGGTCGACTCCCTCAGCAACCCTCGTCTCATTTCACTAGGAAGACCAAAGTTGGCCATTACCAAACTCAGCGGACGAACGATTCCCAAAGTCCCATCATATATCCAGGGGATCTGCTTAGTATCTAGCGTTACTCCTAGTTACCTTACCAACCTCCTGACTTGGACTTCGCCGCGATCACTGCTGCTATTCTCCGCTTTGCCAGCATGACAATCATTGTTTTTAACAGTGCCAGCTGCAGACCATTAACGAGCAATCACCGGCGACTCAGCTAAATCCGGATTGGGCAAACTCGGCTGATCAGGCAGTGCCACTTCATCAGCGAAATCCACCAAAAGCACATCTGTGAGCATTTCCATGGAAAACAATCCATTGTAAACGGTGTTCCAGTGGTCGGGTTCAAGGATTGATCCCTGCGCTGCATCTGAGACGAAATGATTTCTCCCAACACCCTTGTCAGTATCGTACAGCAGCAATTGGTCCCTGAGGTACATCCGCATCAAGACCAATAAGAAGTCAGGGTTGATGAAATTATGCTCGAAGACCCATATGATGTCTGTCCACTTCACCGGGTTGAAGGCATTGTGTACATCGAGTATCCCAAGCAACCGATCTGGTTCTGTGACACGCCGCCTCCACTCTTGTGGCCGCCCTAATAACCTACAGTTGAATATTTTTTTGGAAATTTTACTGCTTATCACTAAAATCGCCAACCAATCTTATAGCTTATCAAAGTCTGGGCTGAAGAAATCTTTCAAGTTGCTTGCCTCCAGTGTCCAAAAAACAGATTTTGGTTCTTCTTTCGGTTCGTCTATTTCATTTTCTTGTCTTTTATTATATAATTGTTTAGTCAATATGCTATAAAGACTCTGCCACTATACAGAAATCATAGGCTAAGTAGTAGTCACGGTTTACTCTCCCTTTGAATGGCCGTCCATCAGAGCTTGGTGCATTTTGCTTTCTAAATCTAGACAACGCAGTGTTCTGCTCCTCTTCCGTTAATGTGCGAACCTCCACTTGGTTTACGATGATGCAACCATCTGCGCTCGGCTGATACTGCAGGAACACTGAGCGTACAATGCGTTCCTTGCTGTCTGCGTTCATTTGTGCGCTAGACCACATGAGCCCAACTTGGTACTCCTCGCCCTCGGGTCTGATTTGACGAACAGGCAAAAAACCTGTCATTTGAAGCATTTGTTTCTTTTTATGATTTTGGTCAGCTTCTTCTTTACCGACGTGAAGGCTGCAGAACGTTCGGCAGTTTTCAATTTATTCATAGCTTGCTGTGCCTAAACGTAGCTTGCTGTGCCTACTGAAATTAAATATCAATGTGACGCAGTTCACCTATCTCGGCGTGCTACCAGTAGCCTTGCATTTTTACACTGAAGGGCATCAACCTGGGCATTTAGGTATCGCATACCTATCGTTGCAGACCTTGTGATTAGAATCACTGGCTTAACCAGAGGCTCAGTTTATGATTAAGGCAGGATTCACACCAGAGGTCATAAACGCCTGCAGACGCTACTGTACTCATTCAGTTTAGCGATTGAGGTCATACGTTAAATGCTTATATCAACATTAATATCCCATCATCAGGATTTCTTAGTCTGTATAAGTTATTTGCTTAGAAGGAGGTAGCTGTGCTGGAAAGCAGTAAAAAACTGAATCGTATCGGCCATAACTCTCCAAACTGTTGGATATTTGATATACCTAGCTCTCAAATTTATAGAACGTTACCTATCTTTGCATCGAGAACCAAACAATCTAAGAACCTGACTATACCACAAATGTCCGCATTTTTTAATACAATTGCTAATACATGGAGCAGCTATAAAAATATTTGTTACAAAATAATATAAGGTAGTTAGCACCGACGGCAGAACTTAGTTGGTTTTTTTTCCTCCAACACCTGCCAAGATGAATGATCAAACGAGTGATTGATCTACATATGTTTAGAGGTTTAATTACTTCTTAAATCATTTACTTGCAAATTTTTTTGCCAAGTGATTTATTATATCATAATGTCGTGCAAACTTACTCTTCTGGCAGTCATTGCACTGTCTCAAAAAAATTACTTGCAAACATCAGAGATAATAGTTTCGAAGAAATTCCTCTATTAGCCGCTCGAAAATCGCACTACAATAAGGCAAAAAACTTTATACAAGAGTGTCAAGTCAATAACCTTTCTTTCGTACAAAAGTGTTTCGAACCCCCCAAAAAAATTATCTATTCTGCATTCAATCTTCAAAATGCTCATTACACGGCGACATGAACAAACTGCTTACTCAATCGCTATATCTATCTATGCATGAATGTATCTATTGCGGGATTCTTAACGTCAACGTACGCTCGACGAAGCGTGAGATCGTGTTAGGTTATTTTTCATTCTTTCAAAACTACCGCGTTAATACTCCACCGCCATCGGTCCTCTCTAACCACGCTAGTCAAAATGCACTATGCAAGAAATATTTTGGAGATATCTACCTAACCATTTACTCGCTATGATCAATTCATATTCCACCATGAAGAAAAAAAAGTCTAAAAAATTTTTCGAGCAGAGATATAGAACATGTGATGTTGATAGAAGTAAACGAGTATTCATAGAACCTACATTTTAGATTCAGTGTGTAGTTTTTTTTACCGATTAAATCTTGATCATGTTCGACATGATCTTGAAGCAGGAGATAAGTAGATAAGTATGTATGTACGAGTACAATGCACTTTATGAGATGTAGAGGCGATATTTCAATTTTTACCTCTTTTCGTTTTGAAGAATTGTAGTTGAAAAAATATTTCCGTAGAAAAATGGAGAAGGTATGAAAATGCAGAGGGTATGCTAATTGAATATAATACAAAAATCTCAAAGGATATTTTGTCTGGTTCAGTATTCAAACTATGCATTTCATCTATACTAGGTTCTTGCAATTTATGTAGTAACACTAAAAATGGTATAGGGTAACCAACTTGAAACATTTAAATATTAAGCAGCACAACGATTAAACGCATCTCATTGCTTGGGCAGTCAAGAATAAAATATTTGATCCTAATCGTTATCCCAACGCATGAATCATATAATAATATAAAGATGTTTTTTTTTTCTTCATAAATCATTGATTTTCTTCAATTGTGAGAAATTACAGTTTAATTGATTTTCAGCTCACTTTACAAGCTGTTAGAACATCAGCTTTAATATCGATAACTTTCACCACTGAAATTAAATATCTTCCGAACCATTTAAGAGCCACGGTTTTGAATTACTACGATCGCATCCCCTCAGCGTTTCCTTTCCATGCCATGCTATTGTTCATTATATAGTTGTACTCAACGAAACATCACCTAATAACCAAATAGTTTTCACGGCTATAAAATATTATATTTGGGTCTTTATTGACTTTCATGTACACGTGTACTAAATACAATACGACACACGACATAATGAAGTCCAACCACAAATAGCAATGTTTATTGAAGCAATTGAAATGGAAGAGAGGTAATGTAAACTGTAAGCAGATGTTAAGTGCAAGTAGCCTAATGTAAGTATAAATATCAAATTTCGGAATGAAAAAATTTAAACAAGGATCACTAGGATGCATGAAATTTGATTTATCTTCAGCAATTGTATCGGATAGAGTAAGAATATCGGTCGTATTATTGGTGTTTGGAAGGTGCAAGAAATAAAAAGACTAGCGCTTAGGAACCACTAGAAACACTAATTTTCGAAGAAAAGTAGAGGAATTGTGCAGATTTTGAGCGCAAATTCTGCCACACCTGCTTCTTATTGCAGCCAACCTTTGCATATCTTACATAACTTTGAAAACAGCATGACGGGAATGCTCAGCGCTTGCAATACGTCAAAATCAACTTACCCTACCATCGAAAGTTAAAGGGATTGAAAAATGATTGTGGTTGTTATCCGAAGAATTGAAAAGTCAAACATTGGTTTCTTATTTTAATCGTAGATGCTAGCCATGTGAATATCTAATGGTAGCATCAGTTGATACGGAAACAACAAAATTACCTTATACTAGCAACCCTTTACATTAAAGCTTATAATCCGCTCTGCGAATTTAATTTCGATCCAATAACTTCATTGGAAGTTACAGGGGGAAAATAAATTTAGAGTTACAAACCGCAAGTTTCTTTAGTTTTCGAAACCTTATTCTTTGTTGTTTAATACACTACGTGATAATAACTATTTAAATGTTTGGTGACAGCATGGTTTAATAAAGAATTGAGAAAAACTACTATAACTGACAATCCTGTCATGGTTAACCAGATTTCTACCAAATTTTGCCTTCGCAAACATCTATAGAGTGGTCCAAAAGATTCTCCCCACAAACTTTTTGTTATAAAAAGCAAACTAACAAACATAAATTAGAAATTCAAATTTATTTGTGATGCTAACATAATATAGATTCTTATTCTAATTACTAATGATGCGTATGTCTACCGTTATTACCTATACATTCTAGAATACGTCGTCCAAAACTATCAGATAAATTTTCTAATTCGTCCTCGGTGTAGCTGCTCTATTCTTGCTATGCTCTTGCAATTAATTGTTGTCTATTCTTCGACATCGAATGTCTAAATACACTCTCTTGAACAGGTCAATCTTCCCAAACAGTTGAAAAAATCGATTTTGCCAGTGTCAATGTTGCCTTTGCTGTATGGGCTCGTGCCCCATTTTGCATACGAATTACCAAATTTTTAGGTGGAAACTGTCTTCTGTCATCCTAACATGGTGCGTAAGCTGATAAAATGCTGTTCCGGTAATAGGATCCATCTACGATTGTGTTTTGCTCAACAGCATGAAGTTTCGGCTTTCCATGTGAGCTGATTCCTCCCGCAACCATTATCTTGAGGTCAAATTTCGGCTTTTGTATGGGTTGAATAGTGCTTCGATCACTTGTTCTAACTCTCATATTTTGCCTATTCGGCGTTGGGTGCAAAACAAGTGGGGATTCATCAGTAAAAAGTACGTTAGCTATCTTAGACCTTCCAAGTGCACTATCTTCACAGAATCTTTCGCTAACAGAAGTAAAGTCTATCTGTGACATTCTTTGCAGTAAGAAGCGGCTTTACTCATCTCACGTAGGCATGTCTTCCCCAATTCGTCGATTTAATGTACCGTTGACCGAGACGTTGCCTTTCGCCGTTGTTGGTAATTTTCGGATTGATTTATCCTTTTGGTCGCTGTCCATGTTCCAATGCCTGGCTTGTTTTCCACCATCTTCCTTATTTTTATTGTAGGTGGAAAGAGTTGTCGGTCTACCGGAACGTCATTTGTCCTTTATATCGCCTTTCCTCCTTTCCACGCCTAGTGCCCTTGATATTTCGGAAACGGATTTTCCTATTTCGCCTATTGTTTAGATTTGAATCCTCTATTCGAAGCCATAATGAAGAAACACAAAAGTCCTCTAGGATAGGCTTTCAGGTAGCGCGTATAAAATATTCTAAGAAAAATCACTACTTACGATAAACACGACAATAAAAAAGGATCCTTGAGGGCATGAGCCCGAAAATTTCACAGGTATGTTCGCAAAAAAACCTTTAATTACCCTGGTGACTCAATTCCGCCGATCGCAAGTCTAACTTTTGATATGCCGGTCCTAAGCCCGGAGAAAGGAGGACGGTTTGAGGCAACGAGGTAACTCTATCCTCAGTAAAACTTGCATAGTTGCAGCCTGATGGCTGAATTACACCTAAGCGTCTCAGGTCATTAGGGAGGATTAGCCACGTTGTCAGACCTGCAACATAGTTGTGTGAACTTTGACACGAGGCATGTCTCCTGAAGCAACTATCACCGAGGCCCCCCATGGAAATGGTTGAGCGATGTGCCGACAACTCATCCTTGTAAAAACTTCCTTTGTCAAGAAACCTGGAACAAAAGCCTCGGATTGGACGGATCAACGACGACGACCACGCAAACGCACATCGGATTATTCTCTTGGAACCTGGAATGTACGCTCCCTGAACAAACCGGGGGCCGAAAAGGCCCTCCTTCATCAGGTCGATCAGTACAAACTGAAAATTACTGCAGTCCAGGAAACAAATTGGTTAGGCTGCGAGATCAACGACAAAAAATCGCACACAATTTTTACAAGCGGCAAACCATCGGGTCGCAAGGAGTTTAGAGTAGCATTCATAGTGAATAAGCAGCTTAAGTTGCGCGTTACCGACTTCAAACCCGTAAACGAAAGGCTGTGTGCGATTCGCATCAAGGCGCGATTTTTCAACCTCTGGCTCATCAATGTGCACGCTCCCACCAAAGTACAAGAAGACTCTGTAAAAGACGAGATCTATGCCTGCCTTGAAACTCTCTTCGACTCATTTCCATCAAATGATGTAATAATGCTACTGGGGGATTTCAATGCAAAAGTCGGGAATGAAAGTTGGCATCGGGGGACCACTGGAGCACACAGCCTCCACAAAGAATGCAATGATAACGGCCATCGTCTAATTGACTTCGCTTGCAGCAGGAACCTTGTTGTAAGCTTAACTTGCTTCCCACACCTTCAGTGCACCAATCGAGATTCAGCCCTCCCAAAATCTTCGCGGTTGAGAATTTGCTGAACGATTATACGGCTTAGGCATATACGACCGCGCTTGAAGAAAGAATTTCACCAATGCTGCGCGACTCCAGCAACGTAGGTGTCCACGAGTTCTGGGAAGAGCTCAAAAACACAATCAAGAATGTGGCAGAAAACGTTGTGGGATACAAAGCCCGATGAGCGCGAAATGAATGGTTTGACGAAGAATGCAGAAACTCACTTGACGCAAAGAACGAGGCCTATCGACAATGGGTCCAACGTGAAACCAGAGCCAAAAAGGAAAAATATAACGAGCTACGGCGAATATCCAATAGAATAATTAGGCGTAAGAAACGGAAATACTTTGACGAGCAGTTGCTGAGCATTAATGTAAACCTAGTTAGTAAGAACACCAGACAAGCGTACACACTAGTAAACACTATCAAAAATGGCTACCAACCCAGGACTAGCCTCTGTAAGGACAAAGATGGAAATATTATCAGCGACACCGAAAGTATTAGCAAACGATGGGCGTCCTACTTCGAAGTACTGTTGAATCCGCCATCAAACATCCTGGCAGCAGAAGCTGAGCACCATGATGATACCATTGGTCAACCCCCATCCACACAATCCCCGACAGTAGAAGAAGTTAATCTCGCTTTGCGTTCACTGAAACTAACTAAGGGGTCTCGAAAGTATGCACTGATTCTCATCAGACATTAGCACAGTGCATACCTGACTGATGTGACCACTTGTAAAATTTATCACAACTAACGTAAATAAAAATTAATGATCTCCCACTGCAACTGGTCACATCAGTCAGGTATGTACTGTGCGCTAGTGAAAAGAAAATCAGTGGCTTCCTACTTAATATTAAATGAGCTATGAATTTGGTTTACCTTTTATTCCAGAATTGAATTAATCCGATTATACATTTTTTTGGAAAGATATAAGGTTATCGCTTTGAAAAGTACTGACTGAAATTCATTGTACGACGTTCCTCAGACTTTTGCAAAGAAAAATTCACAGGATATAAAAACGACACTTTGGTGAATTATAACAATTCATGTGAACTAAAGCAGACACATTCGGTTTGTATATTTTAGTTCCATATTTCTTAAATCATGCTTCAAATCAATTATTAATAAAAGAAAACTTTTCGTATTACCGGCATAAATCAAAGGATATGTTTTATGAACTTAATTAATGATTTTCTAGTTTCAGTAGAAGCTTTCCATAGACTGTATAGTTGGAAATAACCTACACACTCATCCCTGAAGATGATTTACTGGGTTTGTCACAAAGCTCCGCATTCAATAGCAGTATATATTTTTACATACCTATAACTTACTTCAAACGTCACCGCCAACATATCACCGTGATATTATGTGTTCACATCACATTCACAGACAGGCAGCCAGACAATCACTCTTTACAGCTTCACCGCAACATTCTGAGCGTTAATATGAAATTCCAAAATTTTGCATAATATCCACAATATTCTCTTCTTAACTGCAACCTGTCATCATTTCAATGCAACCAACCATCCATTCATCCATCCGTCACTCACTTCCTCTAATGCTAACGGTCTCCTAAACACCCACAACCATCCTCGCCCACATCGAGTTCCATCTTCATTCTTAATTTCCATGTGCATGTGCAGCTCGCTTTATTGCAAACGCTTTCACTTGAACGGAATAATTTTAATTATTCGTCTAGACAAGCGAGAAAGAGTGGCACAATGGCAGCAGTGCTATGAGCTGGGAGCGTGAAAGAAGCACAAGAAAAATACATTCGGCGGGAAAAACTAAGCACATGCCAAAAAGGATGAGATACCAGATACACACCGTAGTACGAGTAGTATCTCTACTAAACAATGAGTGCAATTCGAAGATATGTTTCTAGCTGTCTAGATGCATAGATAATGCAGCCCCATCCCCCAAAACGGTAGTAGCAGCCCGAGCGATATGGATCGGACGTTGTCGAGGGATGGGATGAGTAAATGACGTAGCAGCATAGTCCGGAAGAGAGATTGCGACGAGCGTGAAAATGAATGTGAGCTCGTACTTTGTGTGCAAATTTTAATGCAACTATGAAGATGTGAGGGCGCTCCATATTGAATTCTCATCTTTAGATGCACTTGCATCGCGTTGCATTGTAACAGAACCGGAGCGTACCTTGGCCGGGTGTTGTGGTGGTAGCGGCGACTCGATGCATTTGAAAAGCGTTAAATGGATGCAGTGACGGAACGTTGTGTACAATCAATGTGCTGCCAGGCAACTTCGAATAATTTAAAGCGTGCTGATTAAAAGCTTTATTCGTTCCGCTATCTGCCTTGTTGAAGTCAAATGTAATTAAGCTGCAGCTGGGTAGTTTTCGAGATCGACTGAAGTTGGAGCTTGGTGCGAACTAAAAGTGGTTTTTGTGAACTCTAGTTGGCAACAGAATGTTCTATGGCTAGCTTGATGAAATCTCGAATTGGTTCATTAATATTAGTATGAAGGGTTTAATTTAATTTGTGATGTAAAGAATGAAAGAAAACTGTTTTTATGAAAATAAGCGTTAAACTGTATTCGAATTAACATGAAGTAGATTTAGTTTTCAGTGAACAGTAATGTCAAAGATTTGATTGAATTTCACAGACTAACCGGAGACGTAGTATATGTTTGTAAGTTTGTAGAACAACTTTCATTCGAGATTCAATCCAATCGTCACCGAATCGAAATGCTCACCACAGCTTCGTTCTCATTACCTCTTTTCGTGTCGCTGTTGCTGACGCTGGTTGCATTCGGAACGTTAATTTGCAATTAACATGTTTGCAGCTAATTTAACAATTAACAACGTAGCCTTCACAGCTATTTGCAAATTACAACAGCGATTGTCTCCTGGCCGACTTACGCTTGGCTATGGTACTCACGTTTTTGCAATTAACGATTCGATGTCGATTGAGCAGACAAAGAACAGCTTTGGTATGTTGTGTAATAATTTATGATGCACCAGGGAAGCAGGAGATTCAACAAATGATAGTTCATTGTGAATCGTGCAGCGTTACTCGAATATTTAAAACGGCAATATTTTTCTTTTAATAAATGAATGAATAAATGATGTCTCGAATCATGACTTATATACAGTGGCTCACAGCTTATTTGATACAGTGCTTCTTTAAAAAATTCAGTTGCAATAACTCAATACATAATAACAATATCAAAAAAATTTGAACACCATTTTGAAGGCAATTGTTTGTTGTTTATTAAACAAGTTTATATTTGTTACAAAGTTGCTGTTTTACATCTTAAAAAACAAAAAACTAAAAATAATAACAAATTTCATGTCACAGCTTATTTGATACAGTTTGATTAAACATTTAAATTGTTGTGAATTATGAGGTTTCCAGTTGTTTCCAATACTTTGTATGATAGCCCTTAGACTTAAGCAGAGCCTGGAGCCTATTCGGCATTGAATCAACGAGTTTTTTTGTGATGTCAGGAGTAATTTTTTGCCATACCTCTAGCAGTGCTTTCATCAGGTCTTGTTTATTAGAAATCTTGTGTTTTCTAATGTTGTTATCCAACAAAGTCCACAGACTCTCAATGACGTTCATATCTGGTGACTGTGCCGGCGGAGACATCAAATGAGGGCAATCCCAAATTGGCCAGGACTGCACAATTCCCGACTTGTGGTTTGGATCGTTGTCTTGGTACAACCGAAATTGGTCGCGAACACTCAGTTTTTTAGCACTTTGCAGCAAATTGTTTTTGGGTACATCAAGGTACTTTGTTTGGTTCATTGTTTCCTCAATAAACTTTAAATTTCTGACTCCGGCTGCGGACATGCAGGCCCAAACTATCACATTACCACCACCATGCTTCACAGTAGCATTGAGGTTCTCCTTGTTTAGCTCAGTGTTTGCCTTGCGCCAGACATATGACATTCCGTTGGAGCCAAAAATGTTAAACTTGGACTCGTCCGCAAAAATAACCGAATTCCAGAACGCGGATCGCTTTCCCACATGCTCTTTGGCAAAGGCAAATCGGCTTATTGTATTTTTTTTGGAAATGAAAGGCTTCCTACGAGCTACTCGGACCCTGAAATCATGGTCGCGAAGCACTCGTCGGACGGATTCAGCACTACATGACTTCCTTAAGTCACGATGAACCTCAGTAACCAATTTTCGAGCGGAAATCTTTGTGTTTGCTTTCACTTTCCTTACAATGTATCGTTCGTCAGATACGGTGAAAGTATTGTTTGGCGCATTTCTCCTCTTATTTTCTACCCGATTTTCGTGTAGGAAGCGCTCAATTATGTGCTGCACTGTAGAGACACTCAAACTCACACTTTCAGCAATTTTTCGAACACTTTGTCCTTTTTTAAAGTGGTTTAATACCAACTCGCGCTGTTCAATTGTGGTGCCATGACCCATTTTACAATTTTGGCTCATTTTGGCACTTCAGCTTACAAGATCTTGCTAAAAATTACCTAAGCCAATGTCTAACACAATCAAAAATTCAAGAAACAAAAACAAGACAGATTAACGGCGCGACAAATAGAAGTTTATTCGCATTGAAGTGTCTGTGTCAAATAAGCTGTGAGCTTCAATTTTTCTGCGCCAGTGGTATTTCTCTTTTACCGGACGCCAAAGAATATTGCTGGAACCTTTTTTGTTTGCATTGTATTTGCTGAACATGCATCTAGTCAAATACGTTTAATTTTTTTGGATAGGGTTCTTAGTTTCAAAGTTACAGTGATTTGCATTTTTAAATAGTCACTGTATCAAATAAGCTGTGAGCCACTGTATGTCATGAAATGAACGTTTGACGATTAGATATGTGCAACAGTAGCATACTTTAGTATTTATTTAAATGAAAAGTAAATGCTTTAAACTATATTTCATTCCTTAATATCAATCAATGCAAACTCTATAAGACAACATTTTATTCTGCTTATCAGAATAATACTTGGCTTAGCCCTTCACGAATAGTAGATAGCATTACTCCTCATTTACTTATGAATCCATAATCATATCTCTTGAGTTGAAAATACATTGTACTGATAAGTAATATAAGCGTAATAATACAGCAATAAACACATATCATGATATTGGAATCACTTCTGCATGCAAATGACACAATAAAGTGTCATGCTTCTCTCCATCAATCTCGTATGGTTTTTTCTGCTCTTTTTCATCGCTTTCATGTTTTGTTATCATTTTCATAGTCTATCTTTCATTCTTTTAATATCCAAATCGAATGCAAGCAGCATGACAGTTAAGTGAACATCACAGACAAAACGCACAACGACAAGAAAAACTATATGAAAAAAGCAATTGAAAATATCAAGAAACGGAAGTTGAATGTCTTCTTATGCTTATTTCGCATTCATAGCGTCAACATTGTACTGTAATGTTGCTACCATACCAATGGCAGAAGAACTGCATTTTAATTGTTATCATATCTACTGTATGACACATGCATATGAACGATATGCCTGCGAAAAAAATACTGCAATACTGTATGCTGCATGTCATTGGCAGAGACGACTTTACTGCATCGCAAATGATAGCAAAGGCATGACAGTGAAACTATGAGGAGAGCTGGAGTCGGAAAAACGATTTTTAAAAGCACTGAAGAATAGCCTCGATAAAATCGCAGAAAATGATTAACTGTTTTATTCGTTGGCTTTGTTTTTGCATTTGTGCCAAGTTCATATATCATTTATCGTATTTCAGTGGCTTTTATGCAGAGTAGATGTGGGACTGCAATTTCAAATTTGTAATGTGGTGGAAAAACGAAATGTACAGAAACAATGGGAATATAATTAAAAAATAAAAGCTGACGCGAAATGTGCAGGAAATTGCTAATGATTGCTGCTGGAGAGTAATAATAGTAATGATGCTGGAATGTATTCAAAATGCATGGAAGATTATCAGCTTGAGTGTTGATTATATAGCTGTCAAGAAGGGACAAGTGGATGCAATGTGTTTGTGTATGATTTGTGTGATTTAAATGAGCATCGAGAACCGTATAAAAACAGATGAAACGGATCTCGATTTCTTACCAAATATTCGGGATTTAAGATGAATCGCCTCCTCGTGGTGCATTCTGGGTAACGTTAAATAATCTAGACTGCATTCGGAAATTTCTTGTTTCCAATTTTTAATCTGTTGTTCTTGTGGTGGCAGTTGTGACATTCTGGACCTATTCGGCTTCAGACGCGGTAGTGACAGAATGAAATCTGATCGTGAAGGACTTCAAGTTAGCACAACTACCTCCACCTCATCAAAACTCTGACAGGCTTCAGAGTACGTTGTCTGTCTCATCGCCATGAAGGTGGTAGTGAAATTTCAGTTAAGATTTTAAGCATTAGTCTGGTTTTTAGCACTTGCCCTATTAAAGCTTGTTCCAATTCCTGTCAGACCTTCCTACTTGTAACACTTACCATAAGATGATTATACATTCGGGCTGTGATAGCGGCTTTGAGTCTCCTTTCAAAATGAAAAATAATAATAAACCCGTCAGTCAAAAGCATGGCGAGAACTTTAAAATACCCTCTAATTTCGGGGAACGGCTTTGCTTTCGATGAATTATGGCGAGTGAGCCGGCCCCGTAGACTACTGGCAGCCCTATTGCTACTTTGTTTGACATGACGAATGAGTCACCACCACCAATCCCCGACACACTCGTAGATCTTTCTTCTATTTTCTATTTTCTTTCGCAATTTTGAGCGATCCTGAGGCCTTAGTTCACAAGCCTGGGAACGGGACCGTTCGTTGCCATAGTTGCGAACAGGCTATGGCAAATGAAGCAGTCTGTCCATTAACTAGTGCTGCCTGCAATACCACAACTTCTTTAGTTATCCAGCCTTTTTGCGTCAATTCTCCTTGAGATAACATAACGAGAAGATACGACTTCAAGGTTCTGAGGAACCTGGAAAACATACCCTTGACACTTTGCCGACTAGCATTAAAAGCTCCTGAAATGGGAAACAAAAACTATTGTGGGGCACATACTCGCTTTGCAGCTTCTGCTGATATAGCTTATCTGAGCGAAAAAATCGAGGCAGACAGATGTGCAAAATACCGAAATTTATGGTAACCGCTCTAGGGATAATTAGGTTTTTCAATGAAATAACAAAGTAGTTCCTAATTTGGTTTGTTAATGATGCCAGTAAGCCAGAAGGAACCATTTCCTCAGAAAATTGGCAGAAGATAAAGACAGACAATGTTTATGGTTCGCTGTAAACGGTAAAAGGCTAACTTGGGTTCTCCACTTATGGTGAAAGACGGGAGCTGGTGTAAACAATTTAGGCAGAAGGAGGACTTACTTACTTACTTATGTCCGACTGGGGAGAGCTCTGTTCAGGCACCAAATTGAAGGTGGCGCGCAAGGATGAGATTTCAAGCTGACATAAATGCAGCGCATTGATTACTTGTTTTATTTCTGACCAAATAGATGCTCTGAAGGTTGAAAGACTTGCCAATCTGTACCTGCCTACGGTGATTGATGTCTATGTAGGTATAAGGAATACATGAAGGAACACAGCCATTTCTAAACGCCCAAAATGGCATTGTCAGGTACGTGATGAGGTGACGCATTTCCTGACTTCATTTTGGGTGGAGGTATGCTTATCGCGACACCTTCCTTATCGGAATCGTAGGGTGGTTTTTGACGTCAGTGAACGTTCTCGTATCTCTCCTTCCTTCCTAGAGGGCTGTTCAGGAATGTTAGTTCTCTGATCACACGAACATATCTTTCAACAATCTTCAGTTGAAGTAGCTCCAGGGAATATTGATTGCTACCATGATTTAGATCAGGCAGTTGATGTCATTCGGCAGAATGTAACTCAGCCATTACCAGGAGAAATCCCAAACCCCCTTGGTAGATTATGGATAACACGAATCAACAGAGAAAATGCACGAACGATTTTAACAACTGTATGAAACGAAGCTTGAAAGGATTAGCTACTCCAAACGCAGGACAAAGAGGTCTTATTGGAGATATTTTTGTGGAAGCGTGAAGAGTTGGGTGAGCTGAACCTAACACTGTTTTTTCAGACTGGACCTTTGTAAAGTCTTCCAGGCGGGAAAAGTGGCTGTTTTTTTAGTAGCTTCAGTAGCTTTTGTGTAATTAAATATTCTGTTAATTCCTGGAGGTTTTACAGTGTCCATGATTGTAGCTGAACGATGTGCATCTCTTAAGGAGATGTCGAGATATTTGGCGGTTTATGTGATTGATGTACCTGAGCATAATTTATTCGGGGCAACTAAGAAACCGAAGAACTGGCAATGTTTTGTAAGTAGCTACCCGTTGCATTGTGCGATTTCTTCATAATAAACCGATGTCATCGGTCAAATGCGGTATCAGCCAGAAATGTTTGAAGATGCTAAGAAGTCTTCAACTGAAGAATCATCCTGTGCGGTAGCAAAAGCCCTGGGTCTACACAAACACGTCACACTAGGCAGCTGCTAAGTTAAACCTTTAGTAATTAGACCTTTAGTTATCTTCGTTGTGCTGTGGGAGTTTTCAAGGGTCACTATCTCATAGGGCGGCACTCGCAAATATTAGTCGTAGTATTCAACTATTTTTTTCAGAGCTATGACTTAGAGGACAAAGAGGCACCCGTTCTTCGCCTCATGTGCCAGTGGTCAATTGGCAGCACTCAGTGCGCTATTATTCTTAAGTTTAGCGGACCTATTTTCTGTTAGCCTAAAGTGATTAGTGCTGTTTAATATAGGAACCAGATGGTTTCTTGTTTAAAATGGCTAGGCTTGAGGCATTAACTGTGGCAGCATAACGGGCCTCCACTCAAAAACTCATTTTACAACCAAAGAGGTAAAAAATCATCCAAAACTTATACTTTGTATGAGCAAAGCTGGAAAATAATTTCAGTGTTCACGTTACTTATGTACAAAATATATAACAGGAACGAATTCAGTCTTTATTAAATATTGCTCTTTCACGTGTTTTTCATTTCAGAATCAGCTAAACAATTTAATTCATTAAATCGTTTTGCATAATTAATGTATCACCCACGTTGGGCGCTTCATAAAAATAACCTGTTTAGCGTCTGCTTAATTATATTTGCGCACAAAGTCATTTATTACAGCTATAATTAGTTGTAATTAAACGTTTCGTGGAAAATTTTACAAACATTCCGAAATATTTTGAGCTATAATTCGGAATACTCTCAAATAAAGCCCAGCGTCAACACTAGCAACGTTTGACATGTCCCACCTCCTAAAATTTTTCTCATACAAATCAAAACAAAGATAGAAAAGAACATTTCTAATTTACTCGCATACAAAGCCATAAAATAGCTCGTTTCACTGAAATCAAACACGAGATAAACTACTTCGCAAACTCCACTACACAGCCATTTATCTCTCAAAAAACTAATAAACACCAATACTCAACAGTGAAACCTTTGAAATTTTGTTCGGTAGCCCCTAAATGACCTAGTTTCATCCCCGTTCGAATAGCCTCTAATGCCTATCTGTAGATTTTCTTATAACCGCCCATACATCAGCCAAAAACTGTCCTAAATACGAACGAAAACGACGACAACAACACCCCGTCGCACTAAATCTTCCTCGAAAGCTGGCGCACTTCAACCCCGCA
Organism: Nemotelus pantherinus; assembly: GCA_963978885.1. Classification (NCBI taxonomy): domain Eukaryota; kingdom Metazoa; phylum Arthropoda; class Insecta; order Diptera; family Stratiomyidae; genus Nemotelus; species Nemotelus pantherinus. The sequence goes on along the minus strand of OZ022264.1, from coordinate 205,460,389 downwards.
TCGAGTGTAATCACTCACCCTGAACCCTAATCGCATTCAAAACTAGCATATATCAAGCTCATTTGGCGCCAGCCAAAGCAGTGTGGGTATCGGGATCGTAAGTCTATCCTACTGACTGCCGTACTCCAGAAATTGGCCACATATTTCCTGGGGGGCGACAGAGGGCAACACAGAAACAGGCACTGCGAAAGAAAGAAATATGTACTGGAGTACGTTTAAGCCGCCCAGCAAATTCTCAATACCATCCTTCACTTTTAGGCTGCAGAACCTACCCCGCTCGCGTTCTTTCCCGAACGGATAATTTAGTTTGGAGCGTTACCGCATCGCCATTACTCTAAAAGTATGAGAAATTTTTTCAACGATGTCCGCGTACGGACCATGGAGCTTAAGTCGAAAAAACTTTGAATGGACGAAAAATGGCCTGGAAGCAAATTTTTATAGTGTCGGATCATATATCAAGGCGAAATTTGTTTTCGTCTATTTACATACAGAAATGTGTACTATTCAGGATGCTTCGGTTGAAAGTTTTCTTTGGAGTGGCAGTTGGAATAGCTGTTTGGAGTTGGGTGGAAAAAATACGTTAGTTTAGGCTCTGGGGAATGAAATTTTCTACCTCATGAATTGAAAACGATTTCAAAATTGGTGAATGTTTGAAACTGTTTGTGTCAGTTTGGCATAAATGAAACATATTTAAGATTTGAGTAGAAGTCGAAACAGAATGATCAGTTTTCAAAAGAACAATTAGAGATACTTTCGAATTACAATTTTTTCAGGGTTTTGGTTCCCATTTGGCCTATTTTAGTAAAATACTTAGTTCAGCTCACAGAATAGCATTAATTCTGCGTATGTCAGCTCGCAAGCGATAGACATTTTGAAAATCATAAAACATAAATCACATTTTTGTGAGAACTATGTCACAAAATTACTCCTGTCAGCAACGCGGAAGCCGACCGTAACCGCATAGATTGCGGGATATCTGCTCTCATAGCCAAACTTACAGTAGCGGCTTAGACTAGTCAGTGTGGAGTGTTTTTAACTCTTCTAGGACCATTGCAATAAATCTTTCATAGTCAGCTAGACACTTAGACGACATACAACTAGCTTTTTTCATTGTTGCTTGTCTTTGCACGCTTGATCCAATCTTTCGATCTGTTCGCAAGAGTAAACCACATCACAAATACCGCTTTTTCGACCTCTTTAATTTTTCAAATCGTTTCAAACATCACCATATATAAAACAATTTCAATTCCTCCGCATTCGTTCTTTATTGGTTGAGATCTGAACTCCCCTAATGCCCTAAATTTATTCGAAAAGTCCGAATGTGAATATTGGTGGCGCTTCGCCAGGAATTGAACTTTAAACAAAAAACAGGCCACAACTCATGTAGGGCACTAGTAAAAGCGAAAAACTCGAGAGGTTTTCATACAGTGTCAGAAAACATTCCATTATAGGACTATGTCCAAAATGTATGCTCAACACAATGGAAACAACGAGTTAGGATTTTTCGCAGAATTTTCCGTACGTACTGTGCTTTTTTTTCTTTCACAACAAATTTTCTTGTGAAACAGCAATCGAGGCGGCATGATAAGGAAAGCGCTGTCAAACGAAGCCATAAATAAAACAACCAGCCAGTAAGTCAAGTTGAAATGGACGCATACTCACAGAGACACAAAAAGGAATCGAACCAGCAGCGCTGCACAGTGGATGGTGCTTAGATAGAAAACAAACAAGTCTTTGGAAACAAAGCGTGGATAGATGGAAATTGGCTATCAACGTTTTATATTCCTTCAGGGAAAATAGGATGTTGGATTTGGAAATGCTCCTGTTTGAATATTCTGTTTGCACTGCGCCCCATTGTAGACCAAATACTTCGCGAAGTCAGTCAATAGTGAAAGGATAGCTAGCAGGACCTGGAGAGGCGGAGAGAGAGAGAGAGAGAGACACATGATAGTACTGCATATGTGAATAGAGCTCTGTGAAGTGTGAATGCAAGTTAAAGTGCAGTCCAAAGTAGATTGTTTCGACAGTATCAACGAAGCGTAAATGTATCTAAGCATTGCATGATCAGGTTTGCGGGACTGCAAGTGTCCATATTTACATGCGAAAAAAGCAAACTTGATCGATTGCCAGAACGATAGAGTTCACGTTTAACGTTCAATGAAGTTTGAGTTCGCTGTAAATAATTGCAAATAGACATTTGAAATAAATCTGGCTTCAAATATAATCACAGATCAGCTAAGAGCGAATAAGCAATAATCTCGCGACATTTTCTTTACATTTCCATTCATTATGACTTCTGAGCCTTTTTTATCTACATAAGTACCTCTTTCAACAGTTTGGACGGCGAGTTTATTTGTGTCCCGCATGCATCCCGGTCATAAATCTTGCATTGCATGTAAAAGAAAAGAAAGAGTCACCGACACATATTATTCGAAAGTTCTTTACATGTATACGCTCCCAAACTAATTTTAGCCCGAAAAAAGATTTTTTCGACGTCAGTCTAAATCAAAAAATCCAGCCAAGATTTATTTCATCGAAAAAAAGCCAATGAAACACGCATACTGAAGCCATCGTCAGATTCAGCAATTATTAATTTGATATCTGTCGGCTACTGGTTCCTGTGTTCCTGTAAGCAAGTTCAGTGATTCCATTCCGTGCTGCAAGCTCACATTTGTAACTCGAGTCCAGGCCAGGAACATATCTTCGACCCCAAAAACAACAGCCATCATACAAAGTACGCGTTATAAATTATTAATGGAAAAATACACAGCCAAGGACGAAAATATGGTGAAAGTATACATTCCAGGGGAGCTGAGTAAGAGTGTTTCTTTGTTTGTAAGGCATTTCAGTCGGCATTATCCACGCAATGGGGTTTACTGAGGACGTATGCAGTACATCTTCGTTTAGGCAATTAGGATCGAGAAGATGAAAAGACTTTCGGCTATCATTCAGTAAATTTTTCGTATTCGGAGAACAAAAACCAACTCAGAATTGATAACGAGAGCGACAAGAAAAACATATAATGGGGAGGGAAATGAGATGGAATCCTATTTATCTTCACTAATACGGCACCGGAAAATGTTGTCAGTGTTGCTTTTTTTGTAGGTGCATGGCATGTAGGCGGGTGTCACAAAGATGGTATCATGAATGATATTTCGATATGATTTGCGTCCTGTGAAAAAACAAGCATGTAGGAATATTGGTTGTTTGAAGTCATGTGGAAAATTATGAACAGAATTAGGTTTCCGCATCGGATATGTTTGACAAGATGAGATGATAGTTAATAGGAAATAGAAATAGTTAGATTCAGTGATCTTGACTGCGTGAATGTTGTGCGTATGTATGTAGTAAAGGTCCTTTGAAGTTTGCTTTTAATTATCGTAGGAGTGGCATTGATAATAGTTGCGTAGTTAATATAATGGGCTCAAAGAACAAAGAGTTCGTTGATTAAACATATGCTCACAGAAACTAAATGCCCTTCTAGTATTTATTTATTTATTTAATTTATTTTCCCAGCATTGAGCATGACTCACTTTGACTTTTCTAAAATTTACAAATACACAATTTGCACCTGGAATATATATAATTTAAAGCTGAAATGTATTAATTCGATTTGCATTATTTTTCAAGGCAGTCAACATGTTACGTGAAAATTTAGCGAAGTAAGTTTTGATGGCAGCCATTAAAAGATGCTGATTGATGGGGATCAAACTGAATTCGGTTGAAACTTGATTAGGTTACAAGCTGCTACAATATTACCTTAGGGTAATTTCAGTGAAAGAGATTTCTCACAAACTAATTCAAAGGCGTCTTATAAGCATACAGAAATTTGTTTTCACAAACTTCAACGCACAAAATATATTTTGCTACCCTACAGGTCACAGGAGCTCACTCTATCAATCAATAATACCACAAATTTTAAAACTCAGGGGAAATTCCCATACCCTAGCTATTCTTTGTTGTTCATTCTATAGTTTGTACTTGATGCAACTTTTTGTTTAAATCAAATATTTCCCAGTTAGGCCAGTAATATGTGTAAGTGCGTTCGTAGTTTTGTTATGACAGAATCAAATCTTGACTTACTGAAATTTAATACCCGATTTTTTTCACAAATGTGAGCCGGTTCCGAAACAGCCACGAGGTAGTGATGGGCTCAAAAACCAAAAACAGTTTGAAAAAAACGTTTGGCTGCAAAAAACGAACGAACAGTTTTTCCAAATAGCGACAAACAGTTTTTCTAAAGCGAAATTTTTTTTTCGAAAACGAACAAAAACGAGCCGTTTTTCTACAACAAATAGTATTTCTAAAACCAATTATTCCAACTATTCCACAACGAATAGTTTTTCTAAAGCCAATCGTTTTTCTAAAACGAATCGTTTTTTTAAAACGAACTGTTTTTTTAAAACGAACTGTTTTTCGTTTTTCTCAAACGAATCGTTTTTTTTTTTAAACGAACTGTTTTTTTAAAACGAATCGGTTTTCGTTTTTCTCAAACGAACTGTTTTTTTTTTAAACGAACTGTTTTTTTAAAACGAACTGTTTTTTCAAAACGAATCGTTTTTTGTTTTTCTCAAACGAATAGTTTTTTTTAAACGAACTGTTTTTTTTAAACGAATCGTTTTTCGTTTTTCTCAAACGAACTGTTTTTTTTACAACGAACTGTTTTTTGAAAACGAACTGTTTTTTCAAAACGAAGCGTTTTTCGTTTTTCTCAAACGAATCGTTTTTTTAAAACGAACTGTTTTTTTAAAACGACCTGTTTTTTGAAAACGAACCGTTTTTCGTTTTTTTTGAACGAATCGTTTTTCATCGTTTTTCGTTTTTTTCAAACGAACCGTTTTTCGTTTGTTAAAACGAACTGTGTGGCAGTGGAAAACTGTCTAGCTGTGGAAAACAGTATTTTCGTACTTGCGAGCATTTTCGTACCTGCAAGTATTTTATTCATATATTCAAAAAGTTTTTAGGGCAAAAGGAGCTGAAATCGGACAAAATCAGCCAATTTTGGGTTAGAGTGGTTTGGGACATAACGGGCCCAGACCTATTGCTGTGATACAAAAATTTCGGTTTTGTAGGGGAGTAAGGGGTTTTTTGGCCATAGTTTGGCAAAAACTAACTTTACGGCACTTTTGATGATTGAAAGTGGTCGGGGAGTACAATAGTGATATTTCAAGGGCGAAAAATTTTTGTATAGGGAAATTGGGCAAAAACGTCCATATATCCAAAAAAAATTTTTTTAGACTCATTTTTGCCAAACCAAATTTTTAGCGTGTACAATAAAAACTTACGGTGCATGAATAAATTGGTCATTGATATTTACCTGAAATAAAAAAAAGGAAATCAGAATTCAGTAAAAAGAATGTCGAATTTATGCAAAAGCTAATAACGAGATTATAGCTACTGGGTAAAGTGAAATATTTAAATACTTAATATAGTTCACATTCTTTCAAGTTCAATCAAGAATGTTTTGTCGTTCATGCGTTCATTCAAGCATTCACATCGTTTTCCAAGTAAACTAAATACATTTTATATTAGTCACTTTCTGCGACGTATGTATGTATATACTTTATTTTGATTTCGATAACATTCCCATGTCAATTTTCATAACAGTGCATCATTTATTATTAGCCTACACTCGCTTTTCTTATTGATATCGTAAGCATGGCCATATAACTCCAAGCTATTTTGCATACTGCCTTTATCAGTTAACACATGATTCATGGTAAGTATATGTTGTAAAACAGAAAGTAAATATTTTCATACATTCCCATATGTAAGTATTATCAAATTAATTTACTGTGAACTGATATGATTAAAAAAACTCATATTTAATCACGAGAAAATAAGAATGAAAATGCTGTGTACTTAAATGAACTTGAAAATTATCATCACGGATTCATATACGAAGAAATTTTATGATGATAATGAAGAATGTTCAATGTACTGAATGATGAGTTAATATTGAAGTTTTGAATGAATATGAATATCAAAGCGCGAAAGTCGAAATTTGTTGCACTGTTAAATAAAAGTAAATGAAATATGTGTAAATAAAAGTAAATGAAATATGCTTTATGAGTGTGACAAAGAATATTTTATACTTTCTTTTGAAATAGAAATAAAGACATAAATAATATGAGTATATTAGGTCATAACATATTTTTACCCCATAGTATAATCAATTGGGCTATGACGTTTTTAAATATTTAAGTTTAAGTTAAGGTTAAGTTAATTTAGATAAAAAATATATGGCGCACAATTTAAAATGGCCTAAGCGCAGAATAGTCACTAGGCACTAGGAGCTTTGAAAGATGAAAAATAAACACTAAACCCAAAATCAAAGATTATTCTTCTCCATTACATTTTCTCCTATCTCAAAAAATAAATTTGCATCCTATAGCAGTAAATAAGAACAAACTTAAATAAACAACTTCTTGAAATTAGTAGTCTTTCAACTGAATTAACCCGCCTAAATTACCTGTTTAAGTCCATAATCGTCTTTCGTTAGCCAAATCCGATTCAATCAACCGAATAATAGCGATTTACCTTCGGCCTAAGAACCCGACCTGTAATTCATAGCTTTTTTGAATCCATGGTTTTCGTATCCACTAAATAAGCAAACAAGTTTCACCTGCTCTTTGGATACGTAGTGTACAAAACTCGTGCTCCGACCACCAGCAAGAAAGCTCCATTTTTTCAGAATCGACTTCAAAACCTAAACTCATTCATCCTGTCCGAGTTTGATCCACTTGTTTTCTGCACCTCTTCAGTTCACTTTAACCCTTAGTTTTTTTCTATAGACGAAGCGTCGTATTCAATAGCCTCCGTCATCCTATTCAATATTCGTATTTGAGCAATTTATTTCAAACACATACCGCCATCATCTCGCCACGAGAGTGTATGGAAGTCAGGTGTGCAAAATATAAAAACCAAAGGGGCCCATGAGGACCACCTAAGAAAAATATTTTCACTTCACTTAGTCAAGTGAATAACTGATGGTGATGGTAGCAGCAGTACCGGTAGTAGCGAGACGACAGGGGTTAGTCTTGCCGTCAAACAAGATGACGACAATAACACCGGCAGTAGTTGAGCAGCTCGAGGGCTAGTACTACTAGAGCCAGTCAGACCGAAGAAGGGGTGAAGCATGCAAACGTGAAAGAATACCCAATCTGAATAGAAGTCGGTTTTCAGATCGCAGGATATGCCTACCCTTTCTGCTGACATTATGAAAACGTTTTTGTGGCATTGGATCAGAGCCGACCAGGCAAATGCACATCGGAAGAGATATGAGCAACGTATTCATCCCCTAACGAGGAAGAAAAATAAAATAAAAAGCTTCTTGCATGTGGCTGCTTAAAGGTTTTCATCCTAAGATTTGTCCTGGTGTGCAAAGGTCGAGAAAACATGAGTATCAAAGGTCGGTACTCATATTCAACCGCCAAATTTAGAACATTTCATCCAGTCGATTTGCGTTAGCCTTTGGGGCTAATTAATAATGCGCCGGAAAATTATATTAGGTTCTGAAATTCAGGAAATTTTTGTCCAGGGTTGACGGAAACAGTATTGGTGCTATGCAAACAAGTCTAGCTCGACCAAACCGCAAGCAAACAGACACCCAGCCTAAAAGGGCACATGTTTCAGCCAGAACTGAAAGACTCATATATCCTCGCAGCGAAAAGGATAAAAACCGAATGAAATGAATACGACTGTCCTACCACGATATACATATGTATATCTGCACCCGACTCTGGCTGGCTGGCATACTGAAAGCAATAGATAAAAAAGGATGGGATACACTTGATTCTTGAAAAGCTTTCAAGAATCCGTCGCGTTATGGCTGATACTGAGTCGCTTTTCGTTGCTTCCTTCTCTGCTCTGCTGCCATATGTTGATGTTCACACTTGATGGTGGGTGACGGGGGCCAGAGGGCCCTGACATTCTTACCAATATTTTCCACAAAATGCCTTTCAGCTTTCACAGAACTCTACACATGGATTTGTTCTCTCATTTTTTGCACTAAGCGTCTGCATTTGCTTCCTGCTACCAGTTCTAACGAGATAGTACTGGAAAATGTAAAACGGCCTTTTTCTAACTTTTACTCACAGAGGAGCACACGTTATGGGTATCTCGTTACGTTTTTTTTTCACTTTCATGACAAACGCAAGCATACAAATGTGGTCGATGCTCTGCTCTGTTCTGGTGTTGTCATGAAGAATAAAAGAAGAATACTAGATGTCGAGTTGACAAAAGGGTACGGATTGGATGGAATATGGTAAAGGTGAAAGGAGCGAAGGAACGCACTAAGTATGATATAAGTGCGGAAAAATAGGATATTATCTGCTCGATTTCATTTCCAGATTTGTTTCTTTTGCATTCTTGAAGGGGTTTCATTGGTGGTGGACGATTAAAATGTTTGAAGAAATTTTAAATGGCGCACAACGGGCACAGAAAATACGTATCGTCAGTTTATAGAATTATAACCTAACAAGTTTTAAAAATTACTTTAGACAAATTAAAATTGCTATTTTTTTATTTATTTACTAATATATTTTCAAACTTGACTCAATTGCGAATATTGAACAATTTGAAGCAACACAAATCAGGAAACAAAGCAAATTCAAAAGGAAAAAGATATAAAAAAAAATTAAAATCATAATAAACATAATAATCAAAAAATAGAACAACGAAGAAATTTAGATAGCAAGCACTCACCACGAAGAGCTCTTTTACATTCCAAAGACGATAGCTGCAACAACGATATATGATTACTATACTCACAACAAGGGATGTAAAGTTTCAACAATAAAAAGTTCATGCTCCACCGAATCAAATACTTATAGTGATGAGACCAAACTTGACAGCAACATTCAGGGACACTAAGAACTAAAAAACAAAACACATACACACAAATAGACAAGTTAGCAAAATGGTGACTAGAATCCTGCTAAAGTCTTTGAAGTTTTTTGAAGTCAGAAAAATGTTAAGGAACGCTTTTTCATGTATAAGGTATAAGATAAAATTTTGATACATTCAGCAGTAGTTCATTCCAAAAGCACTAATTATCTAGAGCCAAATTTGCCTACAACCGTGGAGAGATTCAATTATTTTAGCACTTTGAACTCATTAGCATGCAGAAGGCAAGACGAATGAATAACACAAGGAAGACCATCGATAAAAACAAATAATACGATAGGACCGAGAATCGAACCCTGTGGAACACCGGAAAATTAAGGAGACAAATACATTTCTAGTACAAGCATAAGATGAACACCAAGGGGAAAGAAAATATGCCAAAACAGTTAACCTTCGAAAGAAGAAGATTGTGGGACACGAGGTATCTTATGCTGAACGTATTCTACAGCATTAGACAAATATGCTAAATTAAGAGAGCAATACCACCAATACTACAAACCAGCGAAATAAAAACACACGTGTTAATATCAATTGCAAAGCGTGAGCCACGGAAGACGAAGCCAGCTACTTCCAATGCTAAAAAGGTGATAAAGGAAATAGTAAGGCTAAATTTTAAACCAAAAATTTGGACAAAGCATTTATGTTCATCGGCATGGTCCAAACGACAACCAAAAATCATAATTGATTGAAAAACATAATATAAAGAATTGAAACATTAAGACCATAGTATGCGTTGTATTGCTTATTTAAAGCTAAAATATCAGATATTGAATGCAAACATTATATTAAGGAACAACACAAACAATTTTAAGGTCATCTCATATAATACGGAAGCAAAGATGAAGTTATAATAAACGTCATAAATAAACAAGCTTAATAAGAAGGGTCAGGAATACAACCTTGAAGACCAGCAGAAAAAGGAAGGAAAGAGGAGAAAAAACAGTCAAGTACAGGTGCGATCGTAGATGTAGGAAGAAAGCCAGAAAATGAGAGTACCGAAAATCCCAAAATTATATGTACTTTTTTATACTAAGTGATTTAGTATGTCAAATCTTTTTATTAAGTCAGCGTAAATCTCATTAGTTTGTAGGTATTTATCCAAGGAAGATTCGACAAAATCCAATGTGTTTTTTAGAAAAGGTGTGACTTAAAGTACTGAGAATTTTATCATATTCCACCAACAGAAGTAAACATAAGAGAAATAATATGAAACGTGAGAAGGCAATATAACCAATGTCTTTGACTTTAAAGTTGGAAAAACATATCCTGGTTTCCTGCAAGAAAGGAAAGCTGTAAATCAACGCCTAAACTGTAAATAAAATAAACAGAGGTATACACAGAGAAGAAAGAAGCAACTGAAACGGAAATATTAACAATGCTATCAAAGCTACTATTCGCAAAGGGATCCAACGAGAATATTGAAATTTCTAACTCAACAGGACTAGTGATTATTAGAGCATCAATAATAGTAGTCAAAGACGAAACAAAGTTCTATGGAGAAATGGTAGGAAGAGTAATGGAAGAACCACAAAATATAGCAAATAGATCACAAAAATCTTAAAGTACAAAAGCAGTGGTTCCCTCTTACATGAAACAGTCAGGAAATCACTTGGTAGTTATAAGAAAACGAGTTTATGACCAAAAAGTGTTCAAATTAGTACACGAGGAGCCCGATTCAATCACGGCGAACTACCTTTGTTTTGAATTTTTAACCCTTTTTTTGGTTGCTAATCATAAAATCCGATAATGCTGAAGTGCTTCATAGCTATTCTCTTCGCACAGGGCTTTATAAACTATAGGTCTGTTCGCGTACTTTCAGTCACTGAATTTTACTGAATTTTCCTGAATCATGTGGTGAGGGAAATTCATGAAAAGAATGAAAACGCTCCCATTGCATTGCCTGAAAATTGACAAACATAAGTGTCAGCTGTCGGTTTTTGGGAGAACAATAGTGATTATAAAGTCATCCTAAGCGATGATAAACTCTCGCCACAAAAATATTCGTCCTTCATAATAACATTACACATTACAGCTCAGACCCTACTGAAATTTACTGAATGAGGGGAAATTTTCAGTTTTCAGTAAAACGGAATACAAAAACGGCTTCATTGCAATTAATTGCAATTAATCGTAGTACGCGAACAGACCTTATAACAAAAATCCACGGTGGACACATGCTACTGCAGGGACAAAATGATAAATTTGGATAAAAGCGAATTCAGGAGAGAGTTAAAAAAAAGAGCTTTATTAATATCAATTTTTATAAAAATTATAGGAACACGGGTAAGCGTAAATAAAACAGCATACAAAAACTGGTAAATTAATGAGGACTAAACACACGATAAGATCAGTACTAAACTCGTTGGAGTGTTTCGCGCAAGCGAGGTTTGCAGATCTTCTAGGCTCCTGAGATATATACATCTTCAATCTCTTTATCAGCAACAAAAATTTGAAACATTATAGAGGAGGGTCCTGATTCCTTAAGCTTTACAGCCGATTTTGCAATAACAAAAAGATCAAGCACGAGAAGATAAAGCATGGCGTTTAACGTAGACGAAGGAGTTATAGATAGACCAACAAACCACTGAGCTTTGTTCGCTATGTCAGCAGGGGTGATGTTATCCATAGGCTGGGGGCTCAGGAAAATTGGCTAGATGACCCACTGAGCCGAAATTGACGCATGCAAATCTTTATCTTGTGCTTCGCATTTACTACATGGATGCTTTTCCAAACACTTCATGCAGCAATAAACAATCGCCTGCAAAAAGCCCGAATTTTTTGACATATTGTTATTTTTTCGAAGTTTTTGCAAAAAAAGTTGATAGACTCGCATTCTGCAATGAAAAGCGTGAACTGTGATATGAGATCATCTAATTAGAGCTACCAACTTGCTCAACTCTTAATCCTTCTGAGCGAGAATACCGTTTCAAGCTTACTTTTAGATTTGGATAAAGCGCTATGAACTTTTGGATTTTATTAGCTGTAATAATTCTCGTGTGCGAATCGTGGTAGAAGAAGATAATTTTTTATATTTCTGAACTAAGATCATCTGTGTTTTAAGTAGAAGCTACATGACACACTTATGATAGATGGCCAAAAAATCTTCAAAATATACCTGGGTCAACAAACCAAAGTCCGGATCGGAATCCGCTTTCGCTTTATTTCAGCCCGGTCTTATTTGTTCACCTATCGATGCCTTCCTACTTTTACGTACATGAACTAGTGGATTGATAAGGTAACCCTCCACTCGCTTTCTGTACAGTATTTTCTCAACATTTGCTGAGACTGTGCGTCAGCTCATCGTTTTTACAATCGATCCTAGCGTGACCAAGCCAATCGTGGACTTGCAGCTGCTTTCCAAACTTGCGAACCTACTACACGCAAACCCATCCAAAAAGTATCAACAGTACGGTGTACGCACCTTACTCATTCTGTTAAAATACCTTTTGAAATAACCATGCTCCGTCAGGATTTGTCACAGGTTAAAGTTTACCTTAATAGGTCCTTAATAGGTTAATATAGGTCCAGAAGACTAATCAGTCTCACCTTCCAGCAACCTTTGTTGCTTGTACTCCAACGTGTTGCCAAAGAAAAAGTGTTTGCGTGCGTGCGTGCGTTAAAGCCCCTCTTCTATCCGACTCAGAGAGTGTGGGGCATCCTTTTCTGCACTCTCGCGCAAGCATGTCGATCGAGATTACTCCTGCTACCACCACGAAGGCAGCTTCCAACCCCGTGCGGTTGCTGCTGGCGGTACGCAGGTCACTTCTATGCTGGACGCTGGCAATCATCGCTCTAAGCTTCTTCGTTTAGAGTGTGTCCGCCCAAATTGCCGCCCCTACAGCAAGATGGAGCTATGTGTCGCCATCAGAGGACTTTGCCCTGTTTCGCCGGCGCCACCGATGCTATCCATCAAGCTGCTCAGCGAGCCGATGACTTTCAAAGCCGTATCACATACCTTACGCATGTGGTCCCAATAGATCATCTTAGTGTTCAGTGTCACTCCCAGATACCCTATCAATATGCTGGTCGGGACTTCTGCAGAGCCCACTGTCATCGAAATGACAGTTGGTATCCTATGTTTTGTAATTGTGGCATAATGTTAAACATTTAATATTCGTTAATATTGGCAACGAAATTAAACCTCTACCAGCTTGTATCTCTAACAACCGAGTATGATTTTAGTGGGGAAACATTGTTTTCTGTTTTTTTTTCCAAATGCTCTCGCTTTCTGCTAATTATTTTTCGGGTTCCCATAGAGCACAAACATTTTCAACTGCACTTTCGTATATTCAAGTTTCAATAATTTACTTTCTCATTAATGCTTACTAACGCTTACCGCTTACAACTAAATCAAATTTTCGAGAGAAAAATCGTTGTTTAACGAAGTAAAATGATGAAAAAACATCAAACAGAATTACTTATTTACTTCTACAACAGACAACTATGACGAAATGTCGACTTCGAACTGGAACCTAATGAGCTGTTTGCAGGCATTAGTTTTTGGCTAGGCACAAATATAGATGAAACCACATTCGAAATGATTTTATGGCGGTCGAACTAGGTACTGTGAAGTTACCAAATGAGAGAACTTGATATGACTATACTTGGCACATGAAATTTATGGATATGTGCATTTTCCAACACTAAACTAACTATAAGACATAATGAGTCAAATATACCCAAACATATGGTTATGCACTTTCGATTTCAATTAATATGTAATCCATTTGAAATGTACTGTAAATGCGCTTGAGCTTTTCCTAGAAGTGATAGTAAATCGGGTCTGAAAGGCATCTATTGAGAAATCTATTAGTTCAGATTTTAAATTTTGCGGGATGATTGATTTGCTTAGGCTCTTTAAGTTTCGTTGAAGTGACTCAATCCTATGGAACCAATGCTGAAATATATGTATGTACGTGAGAGTTGCATGATATCGTCATCTACACACAAAATTTTATAAAAATTGAACATTTTTCTGAAAAAAATAATGATTCGTATGCTGGCATGGTATAAAATAATTTACGATAGCCAAGCAGAGCGAAAAAAATCAAATCCAAAATAGAATTCATGAGTCGTTTTTTAATAAAGTGAAACTCGTTGCATTCAGTTGAATTTATTAACATTATTGCTGACCATCAAATGATACTTGGGAGCTATTCAACTCGCCACTCTGGAAAATATCTGTCTCACCCTTCAACAGAACAAAAAAAAAACTCTACAATTCGCGTTCATTTCAATTCATAATTTTTCACTTTGCAACAATTTTTCTCATAAATTTTCCTCTTGATGTACTACATACGCTTTAAGAGCACCCGTCGACAGGCAGCAGCAGATATATTATAACAACAAAATTCAATTCGAACACTACTGCTTCGCCGGCAACAAATAATTCGTACGTTTAATGGGAAAAATTACGACAGGCAAACTCAAGCAACCATAAAGCTATGGTGTAAAACCCAAAATAAATATAAACCCAACGGGAATCGCGGTAATGTATGCTGGCGTAATGCATGAATCAAACAATGCTGGTAATGCACATTTCCGACTTCCAAAGCTATTTTCCAGCAATTATAAGATATACTCGTAAACATGACTTGGAGCATGGAAAATGCTGCAAGGGAGAAAGCTCATATGTTATAAGTCCAAGACTGGCCAATGAAATTCACTCGCAGAAACAAGGGGAAAAGAACTTGCGAGCATACATCGGTTATGAGTTGTCTGCTATATAAAGCGGAAAGATGAAAATTTCGAAGCATTTCAAATCATCACGCACGGGTAAGTAAAATGTATGAAGACAATTCCTCCTAGTAGCAAAGAGCATGTGCTATTGGAATTTCCAATAAGCGTCAGCATGCAAAAACCACACATGCAGAGATACGATCGGCCGCCGGCCAAAGCTTTCATTCATATTGAGGCGTATAAATGCGAGAATACGATGTCGTACTTCCCAAAAAGCTCTTATACATAAAGCTATAGAGCTAAAAGCATGAGTTTCCCCTTGTATAAATCTTCCTAGCCTAGGACATGCAATGTTAAAAAGAAACAACGCGTAATGGTCCGGTAATGCTTACACGCATTACGCGTAATGCTTACCGAATATATCCGTAAGCATTATTTTTCCCGTTGGGAATGTGCGTCATTTGAACCGACACACGTTCATACATACGTAACTGCATGTAAATATCTATCTTACTGCTAGAATACAAGAAAGAAGAAGCCTCGCTCAGATCCCTATAATGGAAAACACATTTCACAGCCATTTTTTCTGCATTTATGCCGTTTTTTTCTGTATGTTTTCTATGTGCTGTTCTGCCGCACAACAGAGTCCTCGCGGTGGAGAAAAAACAAACCCCATCGGAGTACATCGTCCTCCCATCAACCATCATCATCGTCATGAATCTCTTGGCCACGCGAGCCAGCCTGGTTCGTGTCAAGGGAGAACGAAATGAATTTTATTTATGAGCGTTTGCAAAAGTAACCAGCAAGCCAGGCTGGCGAGCAAGAAAAAAAAAACGCCAGAAAATTGAAACGAACGAAGAAGGATAAACTCGTGCGTGTTTGACATGCATCCATTCGCGGCAATATATCTTTAAGTGAATTCCGCGCTTCGATTCGAACTTCTACACTCAGCCCATCAAAAATACACATCAGAATTGAAGACGATGTGGGAGAAGTGCGTGTACCATCCGGCCTAATGTGTAGCGGCTAGGGTTTAGTGTCGGATGATGGGATTCAAGGATTCTCGTCGGGATTGCGACGAGTATATCTGGAAGCCATATATCTGCTTGTTCGAGGATTCCCAGCAAATGGTTCGGCTCGTCTATCGACAAAATCACTTTATCTTAGAGAGAAAACCAAATTCCCAGCACTTTGTTGCCATCGACTTTGATTATCGGATGGATAAAATATTTCAGCGATTTTCCCTCTAAAAATAATTGGCCTTGTGGCTTTCTTTCGATCTGAAGATTCCGTTTCGTTTCTCTGACTCTAACTCTGTGTGCTTTCGTTGTTGCTGTGCGCCTAACTACAGAATGAACATGTGGAGCAGTTGTCCAGAACCAGGAAAACTATATAGTTTTCCACCTCCTAGCCGACATTTCAGGTAATTTATTTTTCAATTTGTTTGAAACGACTGAAATCACTCCCAAGATAAACATTTAATTTGTTTATTTTTCTTCATCTCTGTTATGAACAGAGTCCAACGCATGTCATTTGATACCGACAAGTAACCAAATTACATTCAAACAATGCTCCGAAGCAGCCCCGTTGGGACAACACTGATGTAAAAATTACGCGCGGAGATTCCCAGCCACTCTGTAGCATTACAGATCTAAATCCTCGCTATATCCCCACTATAGTGGTTTTTATTTGGTTTAAGTACACAGATTGGATAAAAATAGATGGGAAACGTGTTTTGAGGGTGGATTTCTCACTAATTCCACAAGGGGATTAGAGGAAAAAATAAGTGTGCTTCTGGAGAAACTACTATAAATATAGAGCACCTTAATCTAGACTCGGGTCTATGACGGGCTATAAAGTACACATTTTTCACCCCCAAGATGAAACTTATGCGTCTAGATGAGTACTTTATCTGCCGCTTATTTTAACTGTGAGGCTTGTCTAGAGTTTCACTTGCAATTATTTTCGGACTCTACTTAAAATTTCTCTGCATACTTAACATCATGTTCTATAATCGTTGGATTCGTGTATACGATTGAAATTCTAAAAATAATAAAATTTTACGATTGTTTTTATGATTCGTGCACAGAAAATACTTTTGAGTAGTCGATGGAGTTTGTTGTGGAATGCGATCTGTTAATGGAACAACTGCAAGGGGGAGGAGTAGGTTTCGTTAAGGAAGAATTTCAAATAAAAACATAGTTTCTGGTTGTGCGTCGAGTCACAATAATTATTACTATCTGGTTTTCAAGGTTTTTATGTAGACTGTCTTTTGGCTGACGAGTATAATTTAATGGCTTAAACTCGCTAAATTCACGCGTCATGAAAGATATAATTATTACGAAATTACGATTCGAGTTTGTGTTGCACCCTAAAGGGTAAAAATATAAGTGATTTTGAGTGCTCTGAAGAATAACTTAAAATTCTGTATCAATCAAGTTAATGTTTATTTTACACTTTTTTGTTTATTAATTATGACTAGCACTATTTTACTAACGAATAATTTTGTTACAATATTATATTTACTTCTATAATCCAAAATGTAAAAACCTTAAGATTCACAATTACTTTTCAATATTAGTCCAGAGTATTGGAATGTAAAAGCAAGGTTTTTTTATCATAGCTTTTGATTGACCTATTGGTTGATTCTTTAATGAGTTTAGGATGTATATTTTATTTAAATAGGATTCCATTTTTAGTACTTTGTAAAAGAGTACATTGTTTTTGAAATGGTCTAATGAGTTCATACATTTACTAGCTGTTTAAGGAGTATATTTAAATTTTTTTTAATTTTCACTTTATCCAAAGGCGAGCAAGGCTGTAAAAATCCCAGTGTTAAGAATCATTTGCCCCGCAGAAGAATAAATAAAATTTAAGAATCTGCCTCCTCTGATGTTCCATTTGTTACTGCCCTAATTAGTGTACATTTCCTCCGATTCATTGTACTAAACAAACCCTACACTTCCAGGTATAGAAATGCTTGCATACCCCTATGAACGGGCCTTTAAACAATATCCGCCTGATCTTAGAGTAAATAGATTTATAGGAAAAACGTTCCATTGGTTCTTTGCGTTTGTATCTAAAGACATATCATTGGACACTTACAAGAATAGGTGCTTCACATCTTTTTGATTTGGTTAAATACAACCACACACAAGAAAGAGCTCAGCATTGTTTGGTATTTGGTCAAGTTGAAGTCGGGAAGAACCCCAGCAGAAACTGCTGAAAGCAGTTAACCGAACATAACAAAAATGTAACTCGCACAAGGCTAAGAATCCAATAGCTGACGTAGACGGCTTTAGTAATATCGGGGTCTAGAATGGTGAATTTGAGCTGATTGTCAATACTAAGTCGTGGAACTATCCATGTGGGACACTCTTTAAATGTTTAATTGAAGAAGCCGATTCGGTGGTGACCGTCCCCAAATCTGGTCTAAACTTAAACTGGTCCCAACTCGGCTATATCCCTCCTCAATTCGGTCAAACACTGGCCAACGGCTAGTTTGCCATTATTGTTGAAACTACCTGTTACAACGATAATCGACAAATACCTAGCTTTGACGTGTGTTTTTCTTCCTACATTTGCGAATGATGTGTCTGTGACTGATCCGATAGCCTCAGAAAGGACTTTTTCGCTAATTGTGGTACTTTTTGGCACCCTGCGCCCAGGAACGAAAGCTTTAGCTTTTGCTTCTACCTTGCGTTTCTTTCACGATTCTCTGCTCACAGATTGGACGTCTACACTGGCTGGCGGAGAGCCCTCCAGTATAGCTTTTCAGCGTCATCTCTGAATCTCGATCTACATAAAAAAGTATCGACTTCTCATGCAGAGTCCTATTTTGTC
Source organism: Nemotelus pantherinus (assembly GCA_963978885.1). Lineage (NCBI taxonomy): Eukaryota > Metazoa > Arthropoda > Insecta > Diptera > Stratiomyidae > Nemotelus > Nemotelus pantherinus. The sequence continues at coordinate 205,441,960 of OZ022264.1, read as the reverse complement.
TGTGGCTTAAAAAACGTTTCTGCCCGAATTGACAGTATCAACACCCAACTTTTCTTTTGCTTCTCCAAGCAGGCTCTCAAGTTCGCCTTCCTGCAATCCCCACAATTTTCCCGGCACTGATTTCTTAAACCACATTTTTCAACAGCTTTTCCATTCCTAATGATTCCTTATGATTCATCCTCCTGCTATTTTATGACTCCTAGGCTCACATCTTGCGATAGAAAAGCTCCACCACCACAACAAAGTGATGTCTGATAGTACTAAACTTTTAGTGATTTTCCGGTTGACCTTTCGGGTTGACAAAATCGGAAAGTAGTTTTGAATGGAAAAGATTACAAATAAGACAAATAAGTAAGAAACTCTTCAGTTTAAGGATCGCAATTCGCAATCAGCTTACTTTTTAGAAGTCAACTTAATTACCAATGAAATGCAAATGAAAATATATAAATAAATAAATGCAAATTCAAAATATAATTTCCAAACAAAAGTGTAAAAGTGGTTTGAAAAGCTCCTGTTTAATGCTCAAACCGTCTACAGGTATGTGTCGTGTATGCCTATTTTTAAATTTTGTACGATATATATAAAAAAATGTCCTATGGTAGCGTGTATTGTTTTTTGAAGCAGAGTAATTGATATCTTAATTTAATTCAGAACCGCTAGAAACACTAGTGTTCGATGGACAGTAGAGGATTTATGCAGATTTTGAGTGTGTATTCTACCACTAGCTACTTTCCCTAGTTAAAATTAATACACCCGAAGTAATAATAAGCCCTAAGCTTATTTTAATTTCGATGACTTCATCGCAAGTTAAAGCCATAGAAAGGTGTTTGGGGTTGTCATCCGAAAAATGTACAGACCTTAGAAAATGTAAACTTTGTTTACTTAATTTCAATGCAAATGTTCGCGATGTGAATGCTTAATGCAAGCATTTATTGGTAAGAAAATAACAAAAACGCCTCGTGCTGGCAGCCCTTTGCTAGCACCGAAGCCAAAAATTTGTCATATCTGCCTCACGTTGAAATCAACCTGCTTTGCGAATTTCGTATTGATCCGATGACTGCATTGGAAGTTATAGGTTTACATAGAATTTTAGGGTTACCATTCGCAAAAGTTTTCAAATTTGCTAGATCTTAATATTTGGTGTTAATTTTCACTACAATATCACTGCGATTTGAAAATTCTATGATAAAATCGCTTACTAGAGATATGCCAAAAAAATACAAAAACAACCATAGCTGGCAACCCTTTCATTGTTTGAATATTGCCTATAATAAGTTTAATTTGCCATTTGAATTTCGTTATGATTCCATGACTGTGCTGGAAGCTATAGAGCCAAGAGCTTTATTTTTCTTTTCTTTTTCAAAATTTAAGACATCAAAATTACCGTAGCTGGCAGCTCCAACCGAATTTTTGGACCGAATTTCTAACAAACGTGGCTTAGAGTAAAGTTCAGCTACTGTGTGAAATTCGTCAAAATCGAATTACTGAATTAGAATTTAGAGGGCTAAAAGCAGTTATTTTTCGTAGTGACACCACTGACACAGAATTGCCCGCATTGCAAAATCATTTCTATCAGACCTGCTCCTGTCTACGACCAATACATTCTGTGACTTTCAACTGTATCTGATAATCGAGTCGTGAGTTCCCGTGAACGGAAGTTTTTGGCGAGAAAAATATAGGTAAATTGGAAAAGGGTTAACTTTCTTGCCCGATACTTTGGCTATGTAGACAATGCATACGATTTCTATATGAGTGGCTTTTTTTCAATAAGCGACAATTTTTCAGGAGGGTGGATTTTTTGAAGGTTTTCACTTCCAGCGCCTGCTCTAGCTACAGTATTGCCAACATGCTCACTAAAAGCAAGACAAATTTACAACTTAATAATACCAATATGTCCTGAAAGTTTCATATTGACTTATTAGCTCTGTCAAAAGTTATCACAATTTAAAAAATTTCAAATTTTCCCGATCTCTTTTTAGGCACCTAGCGCACACATGGGGTTAAAAAATTCCAAAACATTATCCGATTCACATTTGAAACACGTTCAAAGTTCACTTCGCTAACTTAATTTTTGCAAAAATTATTTATGAAAGGAATAAAAGGTATATTAAAAATGCCACTAAAATGGCCGCTGGCGCCAAAGTGTTAAAGTTAATTGAGATTTAGCGGAACCTGGATCTGTTCTGCATATACACCAATGTATCCTGAAAGTTTCAGTTCAATGGGATGGCGCGTTCCCGAGAAATAGTCTGTGAATTTATATATATATATATATATATATATATATATATATATATATATATATATATATATATATATATATATATATATATATATATATATATATATATATATATAGAATTATTTCAATTAGAATACTGCAATATGACCATATTATCAAAGTTTCATCTATCATTGAACACATTTTAAACCTTTATGTGCATCATCGATGACGAAATCTCCCGAAAACCCAATACTTAGCAATCATATCCCCATAAACCTTCGATTTCGATTATCATGATCGCATCATGGATACAACTCATTAAAATTCAAGCATCGTCTCATGACTATCATTTATTTCTATCAACAGCATCCAAATGAGACAAAAATGTGTATTTCCAACTTTCAACCCAATCTCTGAAACGACTTTTTTTTGTTTAAAATCTAGACCCGTTCTCTCTTCCGTCTTACGTCAAACATGCTACACAGCCCTTCTCTTACCAGGACACTTACTATCGTAACAAAGGAAAATGCTTAAAAGCGGCAAAAATTTGCAAGAGAAAAAAAATCGTTGTGTTTTTTTTTTGGCGTAGGCATCAGGTGCGACAGACGATACAATGATAACGTTGAAATTCAGCTCCCCCGAACTCATATACATTCAGCACGCCTTGAACCGAACAGCAACCGAAAAACCGCTAACCGAAAGATACAAATAGCATAGTAGTCAGATAAAAACTCGTGCTATGTAAAAAAAAAATTTCATTCTCGGTCTTTTTTCTGTCCAGGATGTGAAACATATGTCGCCAATCAAAAGTATCTATTGGAGCAATATATGCAAAAGAAAAGTTTTTTTTTGTCGGAGGAATATCCATTTCCATATTTTGTTGGGACTAGCTGTCGGTACGAAACTACGAGGATATGAGTGTCCCGATGGTGAAATTTTTACTTGTGATATAGGTTTTCGAAAAAGGTTAAACATTTGTGCGGAGATTTATTCGAGAGAGAAGGATGAGACGCAACTTAGCTGGGATTGAAGTTTTCGATATGATCGTTGTGAGTTTGTCGTCAGTGTTTGATTGATTTTTAATTCGGTGTCGTCGAAAAATATATTGAATCGTACTTGCTAGTAGTGGTTATATATTGACATATAAAATACATTTAAGATTCAAATGTCTAATACAAATATGATGAAAAATTTTGATTTTTGTTGTACTTTGAACCGTCAAAACCATAATTACAAAGATTGTCACCGTAAATTAGCACTATTGATAAAAGTACGTTTACAAAAAACTTACAGAAATAATTAAGAATAGGAGCTGTTTTCAATCATACTAAAACCATAAAAAGGGAAAATAAACGTATTCGAATGAATGTCATCGTATTTACTTATGAATGTCATCGTATTTACTATATGCCTGATAGGATTTTCCAAATAAATTATTTATCCGATAGCTTTATTCCGAAAACTGACAATTGTTAAGTGCTAACATTTAAAGACTCTTTCAAAAAACCGTTCATCATAACTAAAAAAAAGATTATTTTGGACGAAAATAGAACCAACAGGAATACTAGTGTTCAAGTGGGCTATAACTGAGAACCACATAGACACATATCAATATTAGATTTTTTCCTAAATTTTCAGGAAATTATTGTTTTTTAATTATTCCGATAAAGAACAAATATTTCGGACAGTAAAACATCTGTTTCAAATTTGTGTAGACTCAAAGAAATTTAGGAAAAAGTGTAGGAAGGCTAGATTTACTCGTTTTTCTTTCACAATCGAAACAATTACTGCATTTGTTTTGTCTTGCGAAGTCTTTCCAGACTTTGGCTGCGTAAGAATAACATATATTTTTGTTATGTGAATTTATACATAAGTGTTACATATTAAAGTTGTATTCTATTCAAAACTAACATTAGCAGCCCAAAAAGTATCTTCACTTTCATCGTACTCTATTTGAATGTGTGTCCAAGAACTTTTTTCATTTCTATCCAATATTTCCGAGTCAAAATTATTGGTGCTTTGGAGTACGATAAAAACCCCACTTGCATGTTTTTTTTTTGGTTGAAGCAATACACTAAAAGCTTCGAAAGCTTTGAGTTAACCTAGCTCCGAAGAGTATGTAGCTGTGTCACATAAAGGACAAAGTGAGGTTTGACACTAATCATTTCAATCGAATATTTGGAGTAAATTTTCGAATAAATGAGATCCCTACGATCTGCACTCCTCAAAACCTTAAATGGATTGCAGTGGGATAACTTTACTTTGCATGATACACAGTGTAAGTCCTTTATATGAGCACAATTTCAGGTTTTTTTTTTTTTTAATTTTAATTAGGTGGATTTTTATAACCAGGTTCAAGATCTATTTTTCCAAAATTTATTTTGACAAAACTCTTGGACCAGGGTTTACGTCGGAATGATTTCGATTTCGAAGAGATCAAATGTCGCCTGTTACAAAGCATTTAGTTTACCATCACCAATGCCAAATCAGACAGGCTCCGATAGCTTGTTTCTTTTGACTTTTTTTGTATGAATGTAACTAATTTATCTTAAATTATCATCAAATGTGGGAGCATTGTTAAGTACGAGAATATTTTATAGATATAAATTGTTACTGAGCTGAGTATGTACAAATTATTGCTACTCTGTATATTTAGTATGTGGATCGTAAAGTTAGACTGTTTTTTTTTTAAAAATGGATCGATATGAAAAGGCTATGCCACTGGAGAATAGAAAACAATAAACTACTATTTTTCAAAACACGGAAATGTGCGCCTAATCCAAAAGGAGTAGGTCAGAAACTCGGCAGTCACAGTTAACAGCCAGTACTATCATCAAAAGTTAATCAATCTAGAAATACTGTCTTTTTTTTGTTCCAGTAAAAAACATACTACTCGTAGATTTGATTTTTTCTCAAAAGTGATTGCTGTCATTTGATTCAAGACAGATAAACAAATTTGACATTTTTTGAAGTAATATTGATGAAAATAGGTGTACTCGTATATGAAGTATTTCGTAGTCTTTAGTTCGAAAATGATGAGCTTACTATTGTCAGACGTATATTTTTATATTGTTACAGGGGGTGAATGATGGCGAAAAAGCAGATAACCTAATTTGACAATCTAATATTTCTTTGATGTAAACGTGTAAAATGTGTCAAAACAATATAGAGACATTACTGAAAATTATGTGAATAAATAATATAGCACCAATTTTCGTTTTTTCTTTTGTATTCTGCACCAGGATCTCTTTCTTTTGAAATTTAACAATAGTCACTTAAAATAGACGGGTCCCAGCTTCCCTAATTTTTTGTTTCAATCTCTTTGATGTCCTACACTGAAAAAAATCCACATAGCGCCCAGAGCCATGTAACATAGCGCATTATTTATGGTCCCATACGCCATGTACATAGTACTCTGAGCCATGCAATATGGCTCCCAGCGCCATAATCTCAGAATCTACATAGCGCGTGGTCCCATGTTACATGGCGCAGCATTTATGGTGCCACACGCTATGCACATAGTGCCCTGAGCCATGCAGTATAGCTCCCAGCGCCAGAATTACATGGCGCAGAAATTATGGCCCCACACGCCATATTACATAGTGCCATGAGCCATGTAATATGGCTCATGGCACTCCAATTATAACTCGCAGCCATACTGTGTGAGGATATGTATAAATGTCAGCAAGTGATACTTGAGTATCGTCGATAGATCGACAACATTCTCAATCGGCTAAGGGCGCATATTATTGAATGGCTCCTTCGGCGACTCTAAATGCAGCCAGCGCCTGTTTGTTGCAAGCAAGTGACTTCTCCGTGTGCTCATTTATGGTAAGTAGCACTGTTTTGACTGATTTGCTTCTTCAATGTACTATAGTCTTCCACGCCATGTACTATAGTCTTTCACGCCATGTACTATAGTCATCCACGCCATGTACTATAGTCCTTCACGCCATGTACTATAGTCCTTCACGCCATGTACTATAGTCCTCCACGCCATGTAATATAGTCCTCCACGCCATGTACTATAGTCCTCCACGCCATGTACTATAGTCCTCCACGCCATGTACTATAGTCCTCTACGCCATACAGTATAGTCCTCCACGCCATACAGTATAGTCCTCCACGCCATGCACTATAGTTCTCCACGCCATGTAATATAGTCCGCCACGCCATGTACATGGCGTGGAAGACTATAGTACATGGCGTGTAGGCCTATGTACTTTTCGCCATGTATTATGGCGTGTGGCGCTATATTTTATCACAATCCCTAAATCGACTATGTACATGGCGCCAGAAGTCTATAAATTATGGCGTCTAGCGCCATGTGTTTTCTCAGTGTAGTGAAACCACTTTTCTTGTGTGCCAAAGTCCGTAAAGTTCTAACAATATACCTAACACTTTCAAATCCTCACAAATATCTCGTTAGTATAGCTTATAATTTACGTGATATAGTATGGTTGCTTACTAGTAATACATTTCTTTGATTGTCATTGAGTGGGCTAAAGAAACAGATGGTTGTTTATTATGCATCAAAAATGCTTTTAGGGTTATATTGCGACAAATCGAACAAAAGATATGTTTTTACTTATTTTTAATTTTGTTTTTCTTATATTACAAAGCGATCCTTCTATTTTCTAACAAAAAAAACTGAAGAATATAGCGGTTTTGGTAAAGTGAAACACATACATTTTTATCAAGCAGTTTCCACAGATAAAGTCTGGAACGAAGAAGTTCTGGTTTTTGTTTTAGCAATATTGGGTCACATACTTTATCATTTAATTGATTCTGGTTTCGAACTCTACAAATGTTGGCGAATGAAAACCAATTGGAAAGCTTTCAAACAAAAATACTCAAAACACACATATACATAGAAATAGAGATTTAACCAGCCAAAATCAAACAAGCGAAAGAGGGCAATACGATTTAAGCTAACGAAACTTTCAGGAGATTTAAAAGATCTAATTAAGAGGAGGAAAAGAAGTCGAAGTTAGCAGAAAAGATGAGAGTTAGGAGAAAGGATGACCCTAGCATAAGAACGGATGTAAACCAGCTCACAAACACTATTAACTGTCAGATCGGGCAGCTTCCCAAAGAGAAGTGAGGTGACTTTTCGCACAGTATAGAACCTAAGGATAACAATTATTGATGCATAATCAAGTGATTTCACAAAAACCGAATTTGATAGTGCGGGAAAGGCGGAGACCTTTGCCGAGGTACTGGAGCTTCAATGCCAGAAAAACCGTCCTCTTCTCAACCGGCTGAATAAGATAGTTGAGATAAAATATCCCGAATGTACATATATACATACATCCCGAATGTACATATATATTGGTCTCAAGCCACTGAAATCTAACTAGCAAGAGTTTTGCAGCACGTTTGTATAGGCTTCAACCAAAGAAAATCAATAAGATTGATCGAATTTGATGCGGTCAAGGCGTTTGATAAAGTCTGGCATGCGGGAATAATTTTCAAACTGCATGCATTCCCAAATTTCATTATCTTTAATACAACTGGTTGCATCGTTTCTTCAGGGCAGAGCTTTTTGTGTAAGAATTCATAGCCACTTGCCCACAATGCTAGCAAAAGAAGCTGGCGTCCTGCAAGGCTCAACACTCTTCCCAATATAGGGATATGCAAAGCAAGCTTTTCCTATGCGCTCAGTAGCCCTCTACGCCAATGTATACGCTGTATATAACTGAAAGTAAGCATAAGTTTTTCTTCAAAATTGTGAACCTGATATTCTATTGGAACATTTCAGACATGAAAAATTCAAATAAATTCCGAGAAAACCCGAGCCATATTCGTAATGAAACGATACAGACATCAAACTGTACAACGAACAATGGACAACTATAAATAGATACACTAGCAACGAACAATGAAATACTTGTGACTTAAATTGAACGACAGATTCTCAGGGTTCTCGCACATAAAAGATAAAAGACGGATGATCAACGGTATATTGAGCATACTCTGACTAATGGACCAGACCAAACAAACTAAACAACTCTACAAACAGATTATGAGACCCATATTGCCATACAGTAGCATTATCTCCAACTAGACATAAAAGGCAACCAAAACCCCACTTCAGATCTGTCGAAACCTCGCTATTAGAAAAATGGTGCACATTAAAACTATTGAACAGACTAGACGAACATTCTAATGGAGGAACTGAGAAATATTGTCAACCACCCCAATGATCGATATCACAGCATTCGGCAGCTAACAGGATAAAGTTGGAGGTTGAGATGAGCTGAAGAAATTGTCCACCAAGTCGAGAAAAGTCAGAGTGTGAAATCACTAGCTTCCGTAAAACCCAGTGCTATAATAAGTGAAGTTCACATGCAATTGGTAAAAATTGTGGCTCACAACTGGTGTTTTCAGGAAGCTATGACTGAGATACTGATGAAGAATTACAGTCACCGTGGAAACATTGTCCAGGTTTAAAAGTGCAATCATTACCGGTAGTTGCTGATTACGAGGAACTGGCCCACGAGCAGAAAGCAAATTTGGTTACAAGATTTCGTTCTTTTGCTTTTTTGAAATCCCTTCTGTTTTAGTGATACAAAAGTAGCAATCACCTACATGGCCAGCGCGTTCTCTTTACTACATAGGAAAGTCAAACGGCATACCATTTTTTTCGCCAGGAATCAATGAATTACACAGCAAACATCAGGAGCCCAACTTTTATCTTGACCTCCAAATTAGGACTTAAAATATGAAAGAGAGACTTTTTCGAATTCCTCTGATTAATACTTAGCAAGTTTTTAATATATATATATATATATATATATATATATATATATATATATATATATATATATATATATATATATATATATATATATATATATATATATATATATATATATATATATATATATATATATATATATATATATATATATATATATATATATATATATATATATATATATATATATATATATATATATATATATATATATATATATATATATATATATATATATATATATATATATATATATATATATATATGTATTTACAATCAAAATTATTCATGTAGCAACTTACTCGCAGCATTTCTCCAACATCAACGACTAGAACTTGTCATTTTATGTAAAACAAGCAATGAAAAAATAGTAGAATTGTCTTTAGAGGTTCGCAGAATACTGTGGAAATACCCTCTATACGGTTTTGTGGTGATCTCAACACTACCCAGTACCATAACTCAATCACCCCATGATATAAAGGAAAAGCACGTACTTCAAAAGGCTATGTCTTTGGAAAAGGTGTTTCGATAGCTACCTGAAAAAAATGCTGAGAGAGCATTCTCATTAATGTTAAATCACGTCGACCTGTGTAATCATTTAAGGACTTTAACCACGAAAATTGTTTGAATTGAAAAAAACTTGAAATAATATATCATGGAAGTGTTTTGCTTGCGACACTATATGAGAATTGAATTTTCGCTAAGTTGTTATTTCGAAGATATGCACAAATTTCTCATCCGACACCAACTCATGGGGCATATCTAACTGATGCGATCATTTTTGAGATTACTGATTATTGATTTTTATTTACTTGGTTGTGATAATTTTTTTGCCTCTGCGAATTTTATTCTGTGATAATTTCTCAGAGATGTTTTTGCTGTTTTGTGATCAGCTTTCTCCCTTCCTTCTTATAATTTTCTACAAAGCGTAAAGCTTGAATTCTAAGCGTAGATTTTTAATACGGGAACGTTGTGAATCATTTTGCGTAGTAACTATCGTGTAAATAATCAATCTGAATGCAGTTTAGTTGAATCATCAACTCTTACACAGCAGTGCCTACATCAATTTTGAATACCGAAATTGTATTCGTTAAAAATGTCATGTTACATTGCAGTAATTGAGATTATTAACTCACCAAACGCTTCAATCTACTTTACAAGCGCAGCAAATTACTCGACAAGTTAATGACATAATTTACAACCAAAAATATGAAATTTTACGAGAAAAAACATAATTCCAAGCCACTTTGTAAATACTGTCAGCCAAATGCATCTGAATAACAGAATGCATGGACAAATCTCATGGCTACTAATTTCACACGCTTACCACCAATCCGCATAATTACTTTGTATAAACGCCAGTCATTCCGCCAACTCGTTTTGATGGAATTCAGTTAATTGCACTGGATTGCCAGCAGACAAAGCAACATGAACAACGAACGGTTATTTATTGTAACGATTTCGCCATCGATATATGTAGTCATTCAATTTACTATTTTTAACGCAAACACTCAATTACGTCGCAGCCGCTCAAATCTCTTAGTCAACAAGCATCTATGCAATCTACCTACAGAATATCTGCACATATAGATAGTAATGTGTGTCACAATAGTTTGAGCAAACGAAAAACAAAACCTGTTTACAAACTACGATGCATGCATTCCATTCAAAGTATACTCATATACTTACTAGTAAAGTTCTTTCTGAGATCATTCGAAGGAGCCCGGGATTTGAGCAAACGATAAGGCGAAGACAAAACTGCATCAGCTCAGCACAGCAGTGACAACAGATTGCACAAGCAGCCAAGTAAGGCAAGCGAGCACCATGCAAACATACACAGAATATCACCAATAAAAGCTTCTTATTCCGCTGTCGCTGTTGTCATTCTCATCAATCCAAGGCCAGATTGAGTAATCCGGCGATAGATATGCTTGCACATGTACCTACTCGAACATACCAGAAAATGGCAATAAGAATTTGCAGCACTGAATAGAATCGCTGCTTAGCGTAGATACAATTGAGCTTCAGATACGACACAACATTAACGCGACTTTGTGGAAACATTTCAATATGTACGTGAGTGTTCGATGGAGCCACTACTAGCCCGGCAACGTCGTTCAACCCTGCCGCTAACATTTCGACCTTTAAAGGAATTATTGAGCTGCGCAACTGAGCCATAGATTATCGAAAGATTAACGTGCAACTTTTACAAAGCTGTTCGTAATGCGAAAAATATGCATATTATATTTTGATTTAATTGTGTTTGCTTGCTGATACGGTGGCAAGACTTGAGATTTTGTATACCGAACGGTAAATCAAATGGAAAAATGGTGATGGCGCCGAGATTTAGTAACTTTGTGGTGGTGGCTTCTGTGAGGGGTGATGTGACTTTATTTGGGTTGCAGCTGAATCCGAAACTGTCATCTTTTGATTATCAGATCCGATTTTTCTTCTGATTGAATGATTACATGAACTTTGGCTGGCAAAATAGGGTCCATCTGGTAAACTATCCATTCGGAGAACGAATTTACTTCATGTATACCCTTTTTAGGATCCTCCATCTGCACTATTATGGAAAACATATAACGTTTTTCTACTATTATGTCACAACATACATGAATCCACCTACAAAATATTACACAATAATACCGTAAAATATTCTGCTAATCGTTGAGGAAAACAAACTGTTTACGTGCGACTTATAGTGGATTATCTGACCTGCATGGAAGCTGTTATTTTTTTTTGAACTATGATGACTTGAACAAGTATCAAGGCTATATTTGGTTAGAAACCTGTTTTTTCTACGCTTTTCAAATCACACTTAATGTAAATAGTATAAATCAATAAACACTACGTGAGAATATGCAATGGATATGTATGGATGCGAAGTGTAAACATCAAGCTGAGCTTATATCGCTGAGCAACACTGATTGCACAATGGCGAAGTGTTTGCTTTAAAAGTGGATCATTAATAACAGGATGACGCGATATAACAGTTGATCATAATAATGCTACACTAATATGTACTTAGATACAAATAAAGTTTTATATTGCAGCTAAGAATTGGATTTGATACAAATAGATTCTCAACGAAAATTATTTGGCTAATGTCGGGCAAAAAAAAAGAGAAGAGCTCTACTTCGAAAAACAAAAAGGGAATCAAACGTGGGATATGATTATCTGCTTCAGAGGAAGTTTGAGCTTGCAAGATTTTCATTTTACTATTGATTCTAACTTAGCATGAATGTATTTTAGCCTTCGATTTAACCCACTTGTTTACAATAGCAACATATAAGAAAAATCGGTAAGCATTTTATTGAGGCTCTTAAACGACCAAAAGTGCTTTTTAGATAAGATAAGAAGATAAGATCTTTTCAGTCATTGAAAAAAATGTAACATAAATCTAAAATTACGAATCTATCTTAGAATACCACTTGCGAAGAATTGAAAAACACGAGTAACCCGCCTAATTCAAAGCAATTGCTGTGCTCAAGCCCACGCTGGGCGCAATCTTACAATATGAGTTTTTTGCCTTCGTTGCGTTTCTATTTGCAAAAATAAAATACGAAACAGTAAAACCCACTGTAAAGATTATCTTCAATGAAAACGAAATAAAAAAGAAGGCACGCAGCGATTGAAAATAATGGCATTTCAACAATTTTCTCTGTGATAATAGATTGATGCGAGTATAGCTTATTTAAGTAGCCGAGGAGGTTCAAACATTTACTTCATTGGTTATTCGGACTGTTGAAAAATTGGACTAAGTAGGAAGAAAGAAATACAAAAAAACTAGACGAATAAAATGTTTTTGAAAAATTCTACGCAATCCAGGGAAAATAAAAAATTAATTCAATAAATTTCATAATGGCTTTTTTTACTTGATTCAATGGCAATTTATGGAGTAAAAGGGATAGCACATGCTACCTCTAAAAAAACGACAGAACAATAAAGTTCTGGAAAAACTAAGATTCCTCACGAAAAGTTTTAGAAATAGATAATAATTATTTTCATATAATTTATTTAATTACATATTTTGCCAAAGAAAAACAATAAAAAAGTTACAAAATAATATCAGTAATGTGTCCGGAAACCCTTATGGTTCACAGCCTCCTGTAGGTGTTTCGGTATTTTTGTTTTAAGGCTCCTGTATGTCTCCACAGATTTAGATGCCCATGCATTGCCCATGTACATGCGATTGGATTTAAGTCTAAACTTGGTCAAAACAGTGACGCTGTTTTCCTCTAGAAACTTTTATTTGTCTCTCTCCATATATTTTGGGAACGTTGTCATGCTGGAACATTAATATAATAGGAAGATTACCTTCAGGCCACGGCAACTTGAAATTTTCTAAGATATCAACGTACTTTTCCTTGCTTAATATTCCTTCTGTATGGTATATTAGTCCAATTCCAACCCATGAGAAACATCCCCAGGCATTGATGGAGATATCTCCGTGCTTAACAACGGCAAAACTATAGCGAGGGTCAAATTTCTTACTTCTTGGTCGCTTTACAAATCACCTGCCATTAGAGCCTATGCAATATATTTGTGTTTCGTCACTCTAAAAGAGAGTTTCGACACATATTTTCAGGTTAAATGTTCCTGTGCGATTTTTATTCTTTTTTTATGATCCGTTGCCAGTACCAAGAGCTTCTTCTTGACTACCTACTATGTAGTTCAGCTTTCATAAGCCATCTTTTTTCCCAAAATATTGATGAATTTCGATAGCGGAACTTTTTGGGCTCCGTTTCGATGTCTGGACAACTAGTCCATCCACACTCTGAGTTGCCTTTCGGGCTTTTTAGACCCGAGAATATTTTGGAAAGTCCTGAAAATACTCTGTAAATCATTTTTATGAAACACTTTAGGCGGTTGGCAAATTTATCGATATGACAAGTCTAACTCTCTTTAATCTACAATCTTTTGTTTAACTAGAGAAGTATAACTGTTAGCAATTCCCACCATTTAAATTAAAAACATTATGAAATTAAGAACATTTTTAACGGTTAAGATCACGTTTAATTTACAAGGAATGCAAATAGTTTGTCTAAACTGATCATAGTAAAACTACATGCTATCCTATTGAGTTGAAGAATAAGAGTTTTATTCGGCGTTATTGTTTGTGACCTGCTCCCACCTTTGGACCAGTTTGCTGATCCCGTTCCGACAGAAATCGCCCACACTGGTGTCGAAGTAGTTGCTGTGCCAGTTTTAAGGCCAAATTAACGACCCTCATTTGGCTCGACAGTATCTGACCCTGGTGGTAGCCGGTTGGCGAAAGACCTCGAAAGTATGGCGGATGCTAAAGCACCTCCCACTCGAGTGCGGCTTTGCCGACTTGTGCGACATGGGGCCTGTTGTAGCCGTGAAGAATGGTATAGAATGGTGGCGTAGAATGGTTTGGCTTTGTCAATCGGATTTCTTCAGGTGAATCGCCGAATTCACTCGGTGCAGTTGGGTAATATAGTTTTTCTTGTTGACCGCACTGTTCTTCGCACGCATCTCCCAATGCAACATACAACTTCAGTTCCACCAAACGCAGAACATGGTCTTATTTGGGTGGAGGTCTTGCTTGTATGGCGCAACACTGTAAAAAAGAGCCATGAGTGATGAGCTGTGAGCTCCTTTGCCCATCTTTTTTCCCACTCTTTTTAAACTTCGCAAACCATTTCCGTGTTGAAGACTTGCCTATAGCACCATCTCCATGCACGTCACAAATATCTCGGGCCAGTTCGGCAACTTTTTGGCTTTGATAAAAAACGAAGAATAGCAGGTGTCAAAAATGCTGATTTTTACCTCCTGCACATTTCATTTCTGAGCCTAAAAAAACTATTCAAAACAGTGATAAACACTGTTTTGTGGAGAAAAAATTTTTTTTGTGGAGGACAAATATAAACACTTAGCCAAACAGCAAGCAAATCGTATCAGATTAAAGAAAACATACAATGCTACGAACTTATTCCTCAATCCAATATTTATAGCAAAGTGTCTCTAACAACGTGTCGGCTTGAAATCTTTGGATTTCCACGACTTTACTGTATTTTGGTATTTTCCAAGGTAGTATCAGCTAACACTTTGCCTCCCTCAATCGCCTGGATCAAGTAGTAAACTAATCTAAAGGGAATGAATTACATCGATGAATTCATTGACAAATTGGGTTTTTCTCTGTAAGCTATAATTCTGCAGCTGTAAATGTCTTTTTCAAGGTACAATCAATATGGTTTCACTAAGTACTTCTTATCAATTTTTCCGAAATTATCCAATCTTATTCTTTCTAAATCTACAATATTAAGTGGGATTTCAATTTTTATCAAATGAATGTCTGTTTAACCTGTAAAATCTGAAAACCAATTTACCAAACCTCCGAATAGTTACTTGTCTTCTCAGCAAAAAATTCATTTTAACCCAATTCAATTGATGCAAAAGCAAACAAAACCCCTTTTCCATCGCCTAAATCTTAAACCTATTCGCGTTTCACTGAAGCAATTCTCTTGAATTCTTGACAGTCCGAAGATATTTATCCAGTATCTATTTTCTTATCGAAACACTTTTTCCTCTCTCTCTCTCTCTCTCTCTCTCTCCAAAAATTAATACAGAAAAGTATTAACGATCCAATCATTCGTATCCTACAAATCGATTTCTTTCCCTTAAGATTAAATCAGACTGTCAATCAATCACGCCTCAGGATTAATAGCATCGATATCATGGTTCTATAAAAGAGTTAATCGACAAATTATCTCATCCTTTCCGCAACCGATTTTGAATAGCTTCGACGAAGAAATAACGTAACATGCTATGGTTATAGTAAAACTTCATTGCCAGCTAGGGCTCACTGAAGGCACCCGCGTCCCATCTCCCCACTTTACAGCTCACAAAGAGCATTCTGAACTAAATTAAACTTTATCGGTTCCATTAAAATGCTCGAAACCTTTAAAATTCTATCAGACAAAAAGAGCGTATCGCATAGTATCGGAAATTCCTCAACGTGCACAGCCTGCCAGTTGATCTTCCCTTTCACTGTAGTTGGGGGCTGGCAGAAACGCAGGAAAAGAATTGGTTAACGTTCCGGATGCAGGAGAACAAAGAATCTGTGGGAGGGAGTGGAGGTACGAGAAAATTGAAGGATATTATGCCATAGAAGTTTTGTATTGCTCTTGTTGGCACAACGCATCGGAACGAAGCGATGCTACTTCCCGGGTGAGTGTGTCCTTCGCGATAAGCTCTGACAAGTTCGCGCTGGTAAACTTTCCACGAAAATGCCGTCAAACAATTGAAATTAAAAGCTTGTCAAGAATTAATGAAATTCCTATTTGTTATCCTGAGTATGCCAGGGACTCGATTCTAGCAGGAGCATGTAGTAGCAGCACAAGCACTAGTGATAGCGTTATGGTGTGCAAGTTTTGGTTCTGTTAGGCAGGAATAGGCAGCAGAAGGCAAGGAAGAGCTATACGACAAGCAAGCATAATACGCTAGACAATTTGTCGTGAAAAGTAATCGAAGCTGTGCAAGCGTAACAGATGAGCGTTATAATGGCTAGTTTCCAAAAGAAGGGTTTAAATTGAATAAAAGGTGTTTTTAGATAAAATTGTACTTTTTAAAGATTGTTAGAAACATGTAGATTCGCCGATGTGCATGAGTTTTTTTCTTTTATTCGCCAGAACATTTTCAGGTTTTGCTATTCTGCTCTGAGGATTGCATTTCACTGAGTCTAACGATTACTGTGATTACTGACCGCGTCATGGTCTGAGTGGTGATCATATCGCTTCGAAAATCATACAAAGTTCTGTCAACCCATTAGCACCTACCACCGATTGAGAGCTACAACCTGACATCAATTACCATGAAGTGAAAAAACTTGTATTGACGTTGCACCTCTTTTATCATATGACACCAAAAGACTACATACGCCACTAAAATGTCAAATTTACATTCACCACATGTTCAATTGGCACCTTCACCAGGCTTAATTTTTTGCTTCTCATTTTATGTCGAAAAATCGCTAAATACTTTGCTCCTATGCACAATATCATTTCCTCTACCCTCACACATCCAACGCAATCAACCGTTCCGTAGTACAATATCCTTCAGGAATCATTAGTTCATTGAATCACTCAGATGGATATTAGTCTGCACAACGATTTTTATCCCATCGAACAGCGAAATCATTTCCACCATTTTCATTTTCCGCTGTCGGCATCGTCCACGCAAGATTCCACTTCCTAAGCCAAGTACATACCAACGCCAAAAAACAACACCAACGAAGCTTGGTCTATCTTTCATACCGAACGAGTTTCGGTTTAATTTTGCACGGGAAAGATGGCGCACAAAATGCTCAACGCGCTGTAAAATGCAGCAACAACAAGAAACAAAAAGAGAAAAATATCGGACATAGCTCTGCGGAAGTTGCGCTCACACACAAAAATTTTTATTTATGACCACCAACAGTGCTGCTGTTGTGCTGGCTCCCGTTTTCAGTCTCGTGTTTTACGTGAAAAGATAGCAAGGACGATGCGATACGTACAATGGTATGCCAACGGCAGACATAAAAGCAGGCAACTGAGGAGACAGACAGGAGGGATTCAACGAGAGATCATTGTGGCTTTTGATGTTCGACAGTTAATGCAGCCATGGGGTGCTTTCAGGAACAGAATGCTGAGCGATGGGAGCTAGCTAGTGAAGGCAGTCGGTGATGTAACGGTATGCGAGTTGGAAAAAACCACGGTATTTGAGGCAAAGGTGCGGAATGGAGACTCGTTTCAATACAAATTTGTTGAAAACGTAAAGCAAAAATTTGTTTGCCCTTCGTCGCTTGTAAACGTTTCAAGTTCAAATATCCGTTTTATGATCGCAAAAAAAGAATGAAGAGATTCGGAGAATGGAAAATTGCTAGAAAAAATGAGTTAATGATGTACAGTTAAGTAGCAAATGAGCTGTTTTATGTGATGGAATCTACTTGATTTTAAACTTTCGTACAGACGTTGTGAATACAGAGTTCAATGATCAAGCATTTTGTTAAATTCAAAATATACCAAAAATTAGATAAGCGCAGAACTGCATGAATTCGTTTCGCGCCGATTATTTCCAAGCTTTTTTCTTCTACTAAATGTGTCACTTTTTAATTTTTTTTATTTTCACCAGGCATACAAAATCCATTCACATGTTGGTTATACGTTTGTAAAGATTACTAAATTGTAATGAAGATGACTGACAATAAGTGTCATCTTTGAAGTAATCGGCACAGTAGAGCGCGCCAAGGTTCCATGCCATCAGGTCAGGCCGATCATGTTTCTAGTGAAGCTGTATGTCCGGAATCATACATACATCTTTAATTCAGCGAGGTGGGCAGATATTTTAGACGCACTTGAGTGGAATTTTCAGAGGTAAAGGACTACCTATTAGCTATGGTTCAAGACTATCTGAAGAACCGCCGCCTTACATATGAGACGGAGCAGGGAAATATCCGGAAACATATTACTGCTGGAGCAGCACAAGGATCCATTCTCGGGCCAGATGTAGCAGCTGTCATTACCTCCAGAAACCCCCACCTTGCTAAGTTCAAATGAAATCAAGTAATGGGAAGAGTTAAAAGCTGGATGGGACCGCTTAGAAAGCATCGCATGTTGTTGGCATTGGCACGCAAAAACTCTGAAAAAAAAATTTTTCCATTTTTTCCTTTTTTTAAAGTGCCACAGTTTTTTCTTATTTTCTGAAGCGCTAGTATTATTTATGCCTAGTCGCCAATTTAAGCTATAATGTGACACTCAATCAATGGAGTTAGGACAACTGAAGACGAACAGCAAAGTCAGCCATGAACCCGGCGGAATTCGAACCCACGAGTGGTAGATCGCTGCTTTGGATTGACACGTTAGCGAGATAAGCTATCGACCCTTTATTTGTGTAGAGGAAATTTTGATAGAAGTCATAAAAAGTATCAATTTTTTCGTCGAATATTGAAGCATGGTTGTTGTTGAAGTGTAGATATAATTATATATATATATATAATATGAAGTGTAGATATAATTATATATATATATAATATATATTATAATTTACTAGATTCATTGACATAATTTACAAGATTTGAGGAAAATTACTTACTTGAAATAAGGTAAAGCAAAAATTGTATTCCGTTGAATGTAAGAAATTTTTCAATGATATTTATACAAATTACTGACATCAAATAAAAGTTTATTTGATTTGTGGAAGATTTCACATCTCGTAAACAAGTAAATATTTTCTTTGATTTTCGGAAACATATTTTTCTGAGTGTATGGTACGGTAGCAGGTAACGCCGTGTAGGTCATAGCAGGAATAATCCCAGTCGATTTATGGGCGAACGAGCGCAGGGAGATCTTTTTTTCGAAAAAATGACGATGATGGGATAGGTCCAAGCTGTAAATAATTGTGGACTCTCATCAATCTTAGCAGTTGCGAATGATTAAAGTAAAGCTATCTTACGACAACTCTTGTTAGTAGAAACTCTAGCTTCAGCCCCTAGGCCATTGTTTAGTCTAGGGGTTGAAGCTGGTGGAGAGTTTCATCGCAAAATAATCAATTTGAATACGAGTGTGCAGTGATTAGTTCTACGACTCACTTTACTCCTGATTAACTCAGGTGCCTATTCAGAGCAAAGTGAAATCAAAGCTCGATGCGTGGTTCTTCGTCCAAACATGAATTCGAACTAGAGAACCCAAACACAAAAAGCCACTACGCTACTAAAGCTTGCTTGCGAATGATTATTAGTACAATAATTTATTCCGCATTTGCTTTCAGAATAACCTTAATCTAGTTGTCAACTTGTTTGTTGTTGTAGCAGTCTTTGTGCAATTATTGTCTACCATCATCGAAGCTTCCAAACTTTTTTCCTCACGAAAAACTGTATAGTTGTGATGATTTTGATGTGCCTTCTATTGGCTCTGCCCCAAGATCTTGAATTTTATTGGAATGCTCGTTTTACAACACCATCGAGAAAAAGTATTCAAGTTACTTCTTAGTTTAACATCTTCAAAGTAAATTTGCTGGATCTCATTTTTTCTACTTAAAGTCCCTTTAAGTGAAAAGCTCACAAAAACATTTTGCGCGCCATCAAACTTTAGATTTCTGTTGGAAAAAATATCTTCAGATAAAATAGGAGACGAGGAACTTACGCCACAAAATGTCAGATCTCCCGTGCCGATGGCCATCACGGGTGCACGAGAGGTGGTTAACTTAACTTCAGAAGTAAATAATAATAAAAGTGAAAAAATATTATAGGGATGGCAGTGCAAGGACTCGGATACCCAAAACAAAGATGGAGAGAAAGCGCAACTATCGCCCAACTCGACTGGAAAAAAAATTATTACAGGATCCTGTATAGGTGGACAGCTTGGTTTCTGTAATATCAAATGCCAGAAGGCCAAAAACTGGTGACGTAAAACTTCGAAAGAGGAAGAAATCCCCTTTGTATGTGGAGCAATATAATTTTTATTAGCGCAATATTGGTTTTATTATTATTATTATGAATTTGCAGTCAATTATCAATAACGTGCTTTGGGCGAATCGATGGAACGATTAACTCCACTCATGCAAATAATTTGTATAAAAGAAAAGATAAAGGGGCTAGCGATAGCACCAAGTAACTTTTGGACACCAAAAGGTCGAACACTTGGAAGTGAGGAGGGAATTTTCGGGGAAATCGAAACTCCACAGCTGAGCTCTTCAACGTGAACTTCCTCGAAGAGTGACTGCATCATATTGTCGAGGGAAAAATTGTTACTAAATACAAGCGGATTCTCCGTAATGCCTAGTACTATACTCTTCGCGAAACGAATTCAACGGTCAAATCCCATACAAAAAGAGCTTTTCAATTCGTCAGTAAAGCTCTTTTGTATGGGATTTGACCGTTGAATTCGTTTCGCGAAGAGTATAGTACTAGGCATAAGATGTAACAAGCTACCACCGTGCAGAAAAATATTTAAATGAACGTAAAGAATGACATGCTTGATTCGGAGCAGGCTTTCAAAGCTATGCCAAACGAATTGGCGTAAAGTGGGGATAGGATATCAGCAGACGAATTTTGTACAAAACACAGAGCTACTAACAAGAGACAGAAGAGAAAGACTGTGTTAGAGGTGGATGAAGCGCTAACCCTAAAAATTCTTTCGAACAGTAGAATTAGGTTGGTTTTGGTATGCGCCCGAGTGAGAACGTGGGCTAAGTTGGTACGGTGGTACTGGTGTATCCAACAATCTGATAAACTTAATTACTGTATGCTTTCCCGATTCAATCTACCTCATGTATTCGATGATTAAGAGTAAATATTAATTCCAAACCGTTGTGCCATCGTTGAATATGGGTGCAGCAAAGATCTAAATGTAAGTGTGGTATTACTACCGAATGTAGGATGAATCAGCGCCACAGAGTTCTTATAAATTTTTTTTAACAACTTTATTAAACTGCTGCTTTGTATAAAAAGCTTCAGATAGTTTTCAATTTTTACATGCTAGGACAATTGACGTGCACCCCTCACAGTTGAGGATGTGTATATTTTCGACGCAAGTTACGTCATTGACTTGAAGTCAGAAAGCAAATTTAAGGTCCGTGTTCCAGAATTACAATGTTCTTAATGCAAAAGAGTTCGAGAACCAACGAAAATACTCAAGCTATTTTTTATGCGTCAGAGACGGAATGTCTTACGGGTCAATTCTTTTCAATTGCTGAAATTTACTATGGGTTAGTATTTTTTGTGCCAGCTTGTTGGGATTACGAGCGAAGGTTGCAATATGTTTTCCACTGCGGTTCTTAATTTCGTCTGCAATCGGCTTGATCCGCAGGTCTTTGTTGAGATTTGCGTTGCAGAAGTACCACGGTACTCCGTTAACAGATCGAAATATACTTGATTGGGTCAGCTGGATGTAGTATATTTGATGGGCGAGCTGCTCCCTAGATTTGTAAGGCATAGGTCTAGATTGGCTTTAGGACAGATATACGAGCACTTTAGAGTCGAAAAAAAGTTTCGACATGTTATTGAGCATCCATTTGAAGTTTATGAATGTCAACTTCAGTTGTTGACTTTTAGGTACATTGTTTAGGTACATTGTTTAGATATATTTGAGGACAAGTTAGTTTTAGTAATATGAAAGTAACGTCGATACATATGGTCTCGTTCGTTCTGATTCTTCATTTTGCTACCGATCCTTCAAGAAGTGAGATGTGGGCTTGCAGTCTTTGGGATGCCGTAATTGAATTTGAATCAGTACATAGAATGGTATGACATCTGCAAAGATAGCTGTATTTGTTTTGCTGAATCAGATGCGAAGATTGTGTAAAGCACGGGACCGAAAACATTTCCTTAAAGTACGCATGCTGATGTATTTTGATGATGTTTAGCGGAAGAAAGAATAGCTTTTCTATCTCAAATAAAATGTACAGTCGGTTGGGTAGAAGTAAAGGTAGAAGCATGGAACCAATGAAATTCGGAACCATTGATTTAATTTTGAAGATCAATCCATCATGCCAGACTTTATAAGAGGGTTGAGTTGCGTCTAAAAAGCTGAGCTGCTCTTGTTGTCTTCGAATGAAATGTTAATATCTGACGTGATTCGATGTGTGATATCTTCGAAACCCAGATTGATGTTCTGGATTTTTTTTGCATCTTCTAGTGTTGGTAATAGCTTCCTCAACAGAACTTTCTCGAAAACTTTGGAGACGCAGGCAGGACAGAATACTGATAGATATGTATGACTTCTTTTATAACAAATGCAGTGACCAGCTAAAGGCTCACTGGTCCCCATGAAGGAATGCCTAAGTTTGTGCGCTGTGGGGACGTTATTGATGCAAGAAGGTGGTTTATAGTCGGTTGAAGTCAGCAATAATTAAACAGATTTAGTCTTTGTGCTGTCCGTTTTGGACTTTCTCGTCCAAAGAAGAGAAAAAACCATTATAAGATGCCTTTTTGAGCCGCTTTTGTATGCATTCCATGAAACAAACTACCCCTTCGTTTCAATCAGTTTTTTTTAAACATATTCAAGATACAAATTTCCAAAAAAAAACTATTTTGAAACTATGGTAAATTTGTAACAAATAAAAATATAAATAAATAAATAAAAATAAACCGACCACGCTTTTTTCAAGTACCTACATGCTAAAGTCAAGCAAGAAATTTGTGCAACTTCAACAACTTTTAGATCCTCAAAGTGAAACAAACATGATACAATACAATGTACTTTCAAAACAATGTGCTTTCGAACATGAAAATTCTTTTTGATGATGATTTCTTGCCCATCAATACTTCACCGACCATTAATATAAAATCGCATTTTAACTAAACTGATCCAAGCATGACATAAATAAAATTCTCTTAAAAATTCAAGTACGTAGCTTTAATTTTCAGTTCATTAAACACATATTGTTGTTACTCTTTAGATGTCTGAACCAAAACATCAGACAACACTGTACACACGACATGACGACATTGTAATCCGCTTAGGCGAATGAAAGAGAGCGTGGGGTCGGTCGATTCGCAAGTAAATCGATAATCCACCAAAGATGCAATCAGAGCTCCACCATGCAGTACACGGATGACTTTAGATCTAGATATATGGGATGACAGCGACAAAGATGAGGACAAGGACAAGGATGAGTACGATTCGACGGCTCGAGGACCACTAGAGAATACGTTAGTTAGTTGAATCAACCAGCAGCTTGGAGTGCTTTGTTGCGCTTTCAAAAGTTGATTCATGATAATTGAATGCTGATGCTCGAACCATTAAAGAATCATTCCAGATAATCCGTGTGTTATCAGGAAAAGATATCGCAGTCTTATAAGGAATTAAATTTAGGGGATATGGAGGAGTTTATTTATCAATGCTCACCTTATTTCAGATTATTTAATTCGTAGGGTGGTGAAGCAAAATGTCAGAATATTGTCAGTAGATCTGTACGCACCCACTTTGGGAGAGAATATATCAGACGGAATTTGAATTAGAATTAATCTTAAAGGAATAATTCGGCATGAAAAATACTTTAAAATAAACGAATGTAGCTAGAACTGCTCAAAGGTCCATTTGAGAACAACAAAATGTTTCCTCCAATTGCCTTTAAGCCTTAACATACGCTAAAATCAGACCATTCAATATTAAATCATTATCTTCCGAATAAATTTCAGATGCAAACGACCAATCACCAACACCTTTCCACAAAGGGTTAAGCTGAATTTCATATCCCAACTCAAATGTCCTAACATGACCATGAAATAAACACAGACAATACCATGCCATAATTTTATGATGTATTCACTTTCGACCTTTGGTACAGTTCATCGACTCGCCACACAGTCATTAAATCCATCATTGGGTAGTTAATGGTCCTGAAAACATTTTGCGAATAATTGTCACTTGTATTCTTCGAGGCATAAGCGAACCTCATTCAAGCATTGGGAAGTCAGCTGAAGATATTCTTTTGCCACACTCCACTCAAAGAAATACAGCACAATATGCGGACATGCAACACATCGCAGACTCGAAGGCATTCACTGTCTGTATGTAGACCTAATATAATGGACTGAAATTTTAGGGTCCTATCATAAATTAGAAGACACTTAAAACTGATAAATGATGCCTACAAAAATAATATATGGCATCGTAAACTTCGCTCCGAGAAAATGTTCTCATTTTCTTTTTTCTTTCGTAAAAAAGTCTAAAATATGGACAAAGTAAGTTCACTTTTACAGAGAGCATCTATGTGGTGTTGGATTTTGTGTTATGGTCCAGGATATGAGATGAAGATTTGCGTATCACCAACGGTCGGCGTTCAACAACATGCAATGATGCCTGCAAATGTCAAAGATTATAGCTTATGATTCAATGTGTCTTTTTCCACCCACACTGATGCTAAATTTTTCTGAAATTATCGTATTTTATCGTTGCTGACTTTATTTCTTATTTTCCGCCATCACAAGAGTCCCTTTAATTTGCCGTTGACTCTCTACTATGTTAAAAGTCAATTTGTGTTGCATGTTGGAGACTTAACTACGGAAAAATGGAAGAGGTTGTTGAAATAAAAAAAAAACTGTGGGGCGGTAGATGACGATTCCGATGAATCGAAGAGGAGTGTCACTGTTCATTTTGAGAATAAGTATTAGAATACAAGTAACAATATGTTCCTGTAACATGCACAAAACGTCCACTGGAAAGATTTGGGGGAATAGACGATAGTTAAGGCGATCGGCAGTTTGCATGTCTAGACACAATTTATTTCAATTGCGGAAGACAAGGGGCAAAATTTTTACGGTGCAGTTTGAAGAGAATGTCGAGACATGAAAGAGTGTATTGAAGCTAATATGATTTTGATTTGAAGATTTTTTCTGGTACTAAAGGTGAATTTGGATTTGCGATAAAAGAGATTGTTGCCTAATGAAAATGTGGATTTTTTTTTGGATGAATATAATAGAAAAAGCGGAGTGAGTAATAGAATGTTTAAATTTTATGTAAAGTTATGTATTCAAAAATGATGTTTGATGTTCAACATCAAATTTAATTTCTTAAGATGGGTTTCTCCAGCATAATTTGATAGTGCAATGAAACAGATCAGCGTTGATTTGATATGAAGATAAAGTCAAAACGATTTGCTCTACTCTGTAGGATTGTGTGCTTATGTTTATTCAATATTTCTATTATTTTTATTTTCTAAAGTTTATTTACTTATGCTTATTTGACAAACAGCTTCTGGGGTAAATAATCGTCACCATTATTAATACAGTAAACGAAGCTCGATTCTTCGGCTCCGAGTCTCTACACTGAACCTCATCCTAAGCCGATGTCCGCCAGTCAGACACCTCTAAGCTCAGAATGTCCCATGCCATTCGTCCTGCGCAAGCAAGGTCTCCTTTCTATTGTTATATTATCACAAGACCCATCAAACAGTGTTTTTGAAGCAGGCTATTCTTCGCTCATACGAACCAGCTCACTGAAATCTACCAAGCTGTATCTGTTGAACTTTCTAGGACCATATCTGCTTCTAGGACCATGTCTGCTTCTAGGGCCGTATCTGCTTCTTCAACACATGATTGTAGTGCCTTCAGAGTTACACTTTTTTAGATATGAATCCATCGATTCACAGCAATAATATTATAGTAAAAATAATATTAAACGGGGAGTATTGAGCACCTTAGTATCGGGTTTATACTTGATTGCTGCCAAGACCTTGGTCTTGTACCTTATATTCTTGAGGTTTTACTTCGATCCCTGAAGATAATCTAAAGATTCCGCCTCAAACACGGAGACCATAAGAGCTATATGGCTAAGAGCATCTGATGAGTGAATGTGGGTCGTAAGACAGGCACCTGACGTCTAAAAGCACTCAAACTAGAAGGACTCGTAGTACTTATATATCCTGCCTACCATAGGCTCCCGAATGCATTGATGAAGTCCAGAATTTCTTATAGGGGAAACAAACTGGCATCTGATGTGCCCGAACGGTGGGATTTTTCGAACAAAGAGTTCGTATTTTCATCTGATAGGCTGGGAGCTAGTATCGCATTGCTCTAGAAGTTTCAGTCTCTCCCATACAGCGTACTAGACCAGATTCTTTAGCTCTTGTTTTAGTGACGGAAGTAGCGAACCAAAACGAAGGTAAGTTGTTAGCGATAATCGCTCGTTTCAGCCAATCATTATTCCTGTACTGTAAGATGATCACTGACACATCCTGATTTCAAAATGTATGAGTGAGATGTTATTAAGCATGTTGTTAGCCCAAACAAAGGTTATTGGCTTTGCGCTCGTTCGATCATAAAATGTTTTTGCATCTTTGACTGAGCCTAGTCTTGTACAAGCACAATACTGTTTTTTTTTTATTTTCAATAAATGCATCTAATAACAACAAATTTATACATCTTTTTACATTATCATGCACTACTCCTCTTTGTAAGGTTCGCACCTTGTGGTAGGCGTAAGGAGCCTTCCTGTTTAACTAACATCAAATCACATTTCATTGCTAACTATGAATTATTCATATATCTAACAATTAAGCTATCACTGAAAGCGTAAACGGTGAAAACACGACCAAAAACTAAGGAAAAAATAAACTTTGCTTGAATAATGATCCATAAAAATTCATAGAGAAACAATTAATAATTTACATTAGTTGATATTTATGTTTGTGTTCACATTTTTCCATATTTCTCAGCGAAAGGTCAGTTTTGCCAATATCCACTCAAAAGAAATGGTGAAGCCATGGCATGCTACGATTTTTTCTGCACAAATCTTTGTTGCGACCGACTTAACTCTGTCGAGCTATCGTCAGTGCAGCATAATTAAAGCTAAGGAATTTTTCATAATCTGCCCTACGTGCCTATTCCTCAGCCGGCTAGCTCAATCTGGCGTCGGTTGGCAGGCGAAAGAATTTTTTCGTGCTACGACACGCGAACAGCATAATATGACAACATTCATACAAATTAGGGTGAAGATGAAAGATTCCGTGCGGAATCATTATTTAAAAACTTTAATTACTCCATAATAAAATTCACTTTATTTGTAATTCAAAGCTGTAAACAACTCAAGCTGTAAAAAAAAGAATATGCAACCATGCAACAAGGTATCCAATTCAAAACACTAACTAGTTGTATGGGAATTAAATGTCCCAAACCCGGCCGGGATTGGGTAACACCAATTGTACAATAAAAAATCCGTTTAATAAGCAAAGTGGAAAAGTAAAGAAATTAATCAAATGGATATATAGGATAGTCAAATTAACAATAGGATTGGGTCTACACATAAGAAATATCACACTCAAATATAAAAAATAGAAATGAAAAATGAGAGATTTACATGTACGCACACCAAAATATTTAATAATATAAATTTAAACAATTATTTATAAGGAATAAGTTATTATAGTGTGACTCGACGTTTTCAATAAGTAATTTTTGATTCGAATGAAATAATTCAAAGGTTAAAAAAATTCCGTTGTTTTTCAAGTTTTTTCCTTTTATCTTGCTTCAATTCCGATTTTAAATAATACTATGCAATTGTTCATGCATGACAATTATGATGATACAACAGGAAATGTAGCTGGCTCAACATGATTCATTTTATTGATTTTCCTCTGTATCTGCATCCTGATGGCAATCAACTATTTCAACAGTATTCCTTTTTCCTTTTTTGGATAAGATGGTTCTCGTAGGTTTAAATAGAAATTTGATGAATCTCACTCTACAGTAGTTTCGCAATCGATTTCAACTCAGTCACTCTAAACTCAATCTATTTGCTGTTGGTTTTCCTATCCGAACTTATTTAACTTTTTGTTTCTAATTATATTAATATCTAAACTTCTGTGACTTTAATTTAATAACTGTCTCTACCAAAAAAGTATTTTATTGTTTTTTTATAGTTAACGTCGTTCTCATATAACAGTTTAACGCAGACTTCCTTTGCCTTTCTAAATTTTTTGCAAGTATCGAAATTTCCCGACATTTTTCCTGTCTCAACTGTTTTCCACACCTTTAGGGCACCACTAAATCTATTGGTACAGTCATGAGACTCCATGATCGCGAATATCAGCTGATAGAACATTCCCTCAGAAACATTGCAGAAACATCTGGGCTGTCAGTTATGACAGGAAGTCTGTCAGCAAACGGTCAAAACCAAACGGTCTGCGAAACCGCAAACAAAACGATGAAAAAGGACAAATCAGGAATCGAGGCATTCACGGATTCATTCTACCAAGCTGACATCATTAATATCTTTTGGAAGCGCTTAAAATCGATCTATGAAGAAGATCAACAGAAAATCTACGATCTGAAACGCTATGGTAGCCGAATCATGCTTGTCGTATGAACTGGAGTTGTTGGCAGCATAAGAACCAGCAGAAATCGAGAAGGTGCAAAATAAGAATCAATTTAAAATTGATGAGTTGAAAAGGAAACTAGTAGCGCGCAAGCAAATAGTGATTGTTGGCAACGCAATGCACGAACATGTCGCGAGAAAATTGTAGAATTGCAAGAAAAAATCAACGAACTGGAAAGTATTAATTACAAAGAACAGAATAATACAACGTCGGAGAGTATGGACCGGGAGTTGTAGATGACAAAAGAGAATTTAGAATTTTTTGCCAAGGTTAATGAATTAAGGCAGTATTCTGGTCTAGAGGCTCGATTTTGAGGTGATTTTACGTACGCAGTAAAAAAAAAACCAGGAGCATTTTTGATATCTTTCTTTTTGATTAGTTTTTATTAGCATTTTAAAGGTATAAAAATGAATTCAAAAAATAAAAATAATAAGAATTAATGTAGATACAGGCCGGCGAAGTGAAGGCTAAAAAAGAAACTTGTCCCATGGTTGACATGATTCCAACCTTTCTGGTGGTCTGAAGCATACATTTTTGGTGAAATCTCTAAAAAGAAGAATGTAGAATTTGTCTGACGTAAGCAAGCTGAAAACAATTTTTTTTTTCACAAAATGGCGTTCTTGTAAATAAAAAAGTCATATTTTTCCTCATTTTTTTCAACGTTGGGAATATTTAATAAATAGTAGAAAAAAAAATTTCAAAAATTCCTACGTCAGACCAAATTTAATAGTGTTAAGAGGGTTTGTGCAAAATTTCACGTAAATCGATCCATTACAACTAGAGTATCGAAAAAAGTAGTTTCGAGAAAAACGCGTTTAAAGCTTGGAGTCTCGTTTCGCGCAGTCTGAGTCGTCTACTGGTATGTTATACGTAGGTTTTTTTAATCAGAGATCCCCGTCTCATGCAATGTTCCTTCTTCAACTTCAAAAGCGAGATTTTCGGGGTTTTTTTCTGCCATACGAGCAATTCGAGCTTCTTTAGAAGCTTGAGCAGCTCGTAGCTTGGAGCGGTTAATTCGTTGTTGATCGCGTTTGTTGGTTTAGTTGGCGTGTCACAACAATAACTGTAACTCCAAAAATAATTCGAATTCCCGAAAATCCTTTTGAAAGCTTATTCTTAAAGGTCAAAACTTTGAAAATATGCGAACAAAAAAAAATCGATTTGATCAAATTTCTAGACCAGAATACCACGTTAAGGGATAAAATAAGAACATCGATCATGACAATTGCTGAACAAGATCGACTGATGGAAATTTTCTGTACACACATCTTATGCCTTCAGGTAAGTTAACTTCATAACTAATGTTTCCGTCGACAGATTGAGTATCTAAACTGAACCGCAAAGAGTTTTGCGGTGAAGCCGAATCGTTCCTGGTTCTGAGCGAGATCTCTTAACCCTCCGAGAACACAGGGGGTCAAATAGACCCCAGATACCTTTTTGACCGATCGCAGCGCTTATGCCTGCGAGAAAAGAGGAGTACTATAGGCTCCTAAGTGTATTTCTGTGACTTGACTATAAGTTTACACCATTCGCATACAATCCCAAGTCGTTAGTCGTCGTTGAGAAGCCTTTGAAGCAGATCAAGGGGTCAAATAGACCCCATATGTACTCGACGTCAATTTTGAGGTACAAATTCATTTTTTTTTACTTTATAAATAGACAGATTAATTTAAAAAGGCCAAAAAATAAGTTTACAAGTGTTTTTATTTATTGTTTTTAGCAATATGGCGTATAATCTGCGTTCTGGTGTACGCAACAATTTGTTAACTGAAGACAATGATAACAATTTTGGCGACAGTGATTCCTCCGAAGACGACCATGTCACGGAGCAATCATAATTTGATTATTCAGAAGATTATACCTTTTTTTGCAACCCTTTATGTAGGGCAATTTTTTTTTATTATTCTACTATATTTTGAGAGTATTTATATACATTTTTATCTCGAAATATTAAAAATTGTTAAAGTTATGATTTTTTTAAAATATGCTAATATTAAAATCTTCACAATCGCCACCGCAAATATGTAAAATAAATACCTTTTTTCAAAGGCCACTATAGGGCAATTTTTTTTTATGTTTTTGACATAGCTTGTGATAATCCACCTAAATTTTTAGCCACAAATATTGAAAATTAAAAAAGTTACGATTTTTTTGTAAAAAGCTAATTTTCGACAAAACTGTTTTTTTCGCGAATGTTTTTAGGTATATTTAGGACATTTAGGGCACTTTTAATGCATGAGAACTACTAAAAGAAGTCTCAAATTGTACACGGAAAAAAAATTTTTGCATATTTTACCCAATTTTATGTATCACTTATCCCATGTGCTTAGGGTATATATGGACAGTGCCCATTTATAGTATTTTAAAACATAGTTGCATAGTAGAACGCTATGAGATATTTTAATATAATTTATGGCTAAAGTTTCCATAAGTTATGGGACTTTCGTCTGAAAATCTAGGCGAGCGTAGAAATACAATATAGTATTTCGTACAATAATTTATTTGATAACATACAAAATTATTTCGATTCCAATAACTAAAAAAAGTGGCACTTCAAGAATAACAGAATAATTGATATCGACTTCTCTCATATGTGTGTTCCTACCACCATAGCTAAGCATTCACTTAAAAGGGTAATCCCCCGAGCTTTGGCATTAGCACTATGAAACACCTACTCGAGAGGAAAATGATGCTCACGGACGGTGCATGCTGATAGAGTGATAGAAAGAATGGAAAAAAGGAGGAAAAAAATACCAGAAAACAGTTTCCCACCTGAAATTGTGCCATTGATATAATTTTTAACATCTATTTACATACAACGTGCAACGTAATATAAAGACTACACAGCATAACATGAGTATGAAGTATATCGAACATAGAACCGAACACCAAAATTGCTATGTGGCATACGAAACTTCTATGATAAAATAGGAGACAACACTTAGAACCTAGATACAACATTAGATCAGAAGCGTTACGATACCTTTTCCAATGAACTTATTTTAATAATATGAACAATGCATATAAAGAAAATTAAAGTTTGTTGTTATTTATGAGGCAAGCGACCATACACTTTTCTGTAAACAGAACCTTTTAATATATAGTTGGCAACCATTAACCATAGTAAGATATTCTGAATGTTGCTTTTACTATGTTGCTATGAAAAATACATTTAAGTATAGTGTGGTTGAACATAATAATGCGAACTTTTACGGCGAAGTAATGCATTTTCTCCCCAAACTCAGTGCTATAAAATTATAGGAATATTAACCAAGAAAATTTTTCTCAGTGTTCCTACAAATTTTTTCAAATTAAAGTCTTCAGTGGCGGCGATTCTATAGACGTTCAAAAGTGGTTAGGGTCAACTTGACCCCAATTGTTCTCAATGATCGAAAAAATATGTATGTTCTCGGAGGGTTAGTCGCGATGCATACCGGAAAGCATGGAGTCTTGATGCATAAACCACGACTGCCTTCAGTTGAGAGCCTTACTTTACCTAAAAATCATCCATTCCAAATATTTCTGCCCCGAATTGTCAGCATCGGCATCAGCAATCAGTCATCTTTTCTCTCAAATTTCCAGGTAGGCTGGGAAAATCTTGCAGTTTTTGCTCCATATATTTCCCGGTCTACCTCCGCCAACAGCTTTCCTATTTTTCACATCATCTTTCATGGCCTGCCAAAGAGAGCTTCTACTGGTCTCACCAGAGCACACAGAACTCCTTCTTTCTATATAACCTGTGAGCTACTCGTTAGACCTAGCCACAGCTGTTTCTTTTGATGCTCCGATCTTGATATTTTGTGATGATTTTGGAAAAGCGATCTTTTCTACAGGCACGGCTACAATCGACCATCCAACTGATATTTTTCGTAACCTGCAACCATGGGAGCTACTACAGACTAATTTAGAAATCTTGGTATACGCCACACTGTCAGTTCAAATTGAATCTATCGAAGACATCAAGCGATGGACATATGCCTCCTGGTATCCGATAGGAGTAGCTTCGAAATTATGGTTGAATTTCGGGATTTGAAGAGCGTTGATATACTGCTGTTGGCTTCGTTTGATTAGAAAAGCTGCCTGCATATGCCTTCTTCCATTTTATTGTCAGCTGTACCTATTAACTTAGTTGGGGGGCTTCTTATCAAATTTACCCAAAATCAAAGAAGAGAAGAACATGTACATGTTTAGATTGATATTTGCTAAAAAACATATAATAGCATAAATATATCGTGCAGCTACTTTTTCAAGCAAAACAGGTAAATAATATGAGATTATTCCTGTTCGAACCGTGCTCTTGTATTTTCTTTCAAATTTAACAACAGTCTGATATCAATAAACTATTTAACAAACACAAAAGCTTCATTGAAATCGATATGAACCAGATTTGATTCCTATAAAAACCTAACGCTGATATATTGACACCACATTCTACATTCATTGCAGTTTCATATTATATTCTAATCAGCATTCATCATCATCAGCAAAACAACTTAATACACCAATTATAATGCTCGATCACACTCTCGTATTGCTTATTTTTCGCAGGCACATATGTCTCAAAAGTAAATGCGTGATCGATTCACAAAAATCAGATCTTCATCGTAGGAACTTGTGATTGCTTTGCCAATTGCTCAGTAGCAAAACAGTGAAAAAAGTCAAAGCAAATCTAATTTGCTCATCCCCCTCGAATAGAAAGTTCATATACCACTTTTCAGTGAGTAAAATCTTTTTTCCTTTTCCCAATTGTCTCGCAACTAGATTCATTTCATCCCATCTACATGCTACTGAACATCAATTCATGGTGCCGAATGATTGTTGGAGTCCATAAACACAGAATTCTCGTATCTATATTTACAGACATATCTCAAATTGTCTTTTATTTTTGGTTTTTTTTTTTTGTAAATAAATAGGGCTGCTTTAATTCAAAATGCTTTACGATTTATAGAATGCGTGCGTGTTGATCTAAAAATAGCTCTTAGTCAGATACTATGCTATTCGGCCAGTAGTACAGTGAAAGAAGCCTGCTAGCATACTTCATCCCCAATGATTTGATGTGTGATGCTCATGCCACCGTTATGCAAGCTATTGATGATAATGATGATGGCGATGAGAAGATGTAGAACATATATTTGGAATATTTTTTAGAGGATAGCATGAAAAGTATCTCAGATGGTTACTATTATTGAGTGGCAAGTGATAAGTAGCATCCGTGACCATCAAAATTTTGTGCTCTGTATGCGCGAGTATCATGCTGGCAGACAAATCAAATTGAATGGAAAAATTAAATTTGAAAGCGCTTTTATATTGAAAAGGAATTAAAATTTGATGCGAAGCATAAGCTACACTCTCAAAGCATGCTTACAGGATATTGTTTTGGGTGGCTGCGAACGAAATTAAATTACATGAAAGATATACTTTTATTAAGCACCAGAGATGTGAATAGCATATTGCAGTTGAATCAACAACATACTTAGAGCCCCAATGCCGCTTTTTGTATCAAAATAACATATTTAGAAGCAACAGTAATATGTTTAAATGTTTTCTCAAAAGCAGCTCGGGAAATAATTTCTTGCATAAGTCAAGACATACCCTCCAAATTCATATTATGTTGAGGACATACTGCCAGCTAAGCTGCGCCAATACATTTGTATCATTTACCATTTTCAAGGAATCTAACTTGAATCCACTTCAAAGTGAGAGCTTAATAAAATATGGAGCTTAACGAGATAATATCGCTGCACGAAAGAACGCGCCCAGTGTGGGCAAACTCCCGAACACTTTGCTGAAATGTTCTATGTATCTTCCAACTAAAAAATAGCATTACTTGGAAAAGTAAAAAACTCAAGTTATAGCACATCAGCAAATCTCCAATCTCTCACACCCACAGGAAACAGGTATCTTTGAAATAATATCTTCCATATTTTCCACATGAAGCACCTTGAAAACATATTTTCAAAAACAAACGTTTTCGACAGCATTACAGATTACTGAAATTAATCCATGTAAATAAAATACACAATTTTATTTCTGCTTCCCACTGGCTCATTTCTACTCTCATCTATTTTGCGTTCTGTTCTTCCTCTGCTTTTATCTGATAGTCACCACCTTCTCAAAACTAGCGCGGTGTCGAGGATTTGTTTTATTGTCTGCAGTGATTAGCATGGTAATTTATGAACATAAGAACAAGAAGACGACTATTTAAAATAGTGATATGTTTTGCGAAGTAATGTTGATAATGTTCCGTAGGTAGATGTGGCGTAGGTAAATCAATAAGCCTCATATGACGACCATCACATTCGTAAGACCGAAAACCAAGGTGTATGGAAGATGAGACACACTCATGAACATGATTAGACTGATAGTGCTAGTTGGCTTCTGCCTGCACGACTATGTGTGCTGCACGCCGTACGTCTAATGAATTGGCAAATAAGTAAATATGTTTTGCTGGGTGAACATTGTTGTTGTTGGCGCTGCTGTAGCTCGAAGCAAGCTGGTTTTGTGGGGATGGTGCAAGACTAAGGATTAGGTTTGGTTGAATTGACTATATCATATTTGGTAAGAGTATGCTTTGCAATTAGAAATGTAATCCCTTTTTGACATTAGGTATCGCTTAGATAGATATAAAGGAGATTAGGAAAGTGTTTTAGTTCGTTTTGAATGTGTTGTAAGATATTTGTGTAGAGATTTGGGCAAAAAAAATGTAAGGTAAAAATTGTATCTCAAGAGGAAAGCTTTCTAGGACTCAGATGAATATGGCTTCAATGACGTGACTTTCTCAGTGGAATTTTGATCCTTTGCAGATTAAATTTTTTAAACGAAAAAACTAGTCTTCTAATAAGAGAAGAAATGCGCTTAGCATTAGCCAGTGGATTGATGTTAATATTCGTATTCTGTTGCGATAAAAAATATATACTATAAATTTCTGAAGAAATGTTGATAAGTTTCGCAGAAATTTCAAATCAACAAAATTTCCCAGTACACTTTAATTTACAAAGCCGAATGGGAATAAATCTCATCAATATTTCTTAAGTGCTTCTTTGGTATTTGGTGTTTTATTTTCACGGGAACTAATCACTATCAAAGAAGCACATTAAAATGTTAATCCGTGAATTAAAACATGAGAATATATTTCGGTGAAAATTATAATTGTGAGATACTTTTGATTATACTGAATTTTTCTAATTTAGTATAATCAAAAATATCTTTTTTTAGCATTCTGCGAAGCATAAATTTGGCTGCAGTGTTATCTAGCATGATAAGCTTTCTTTTGAGACGAATTCTAAGATTACTTTCAAATCACGGTTTTCACTAATGAATATTATTTGCGGATTGATCTTTAGCTTTGTTTATAAGAAAATGAAGACTGCGGTTTAATATCGATAAGATCCTAACGAACTGAATTGTTGCTTATACAAAGCCAAGGTAAAAGTTAAAAATTCCCCTTTTCTTTTAAAAATTGCAAAAAATATGTTTACTTGTGGAAGGAGCATGTAATTGACTATCGAACAAAATGAAATTATGGTTCCAAACCATCTACTTGAGAACTTACCGTTTTCGTCTCATATAATTGTTTGCTGCCTTATTATTTGTTAAAACGGAAGTTAGAGCGACAGATTATGTTGCAATAGGGGTTTAACTACACTTCAGTAAAACTTTAAACTGTTCAAAAACAGCAAAGCATGCGGAGATACTAGAAAGCTTTTAGAAAGTCGTACAAAGACTCTAACTTCAGTTCAAGATTCTTGCACGGTGTCTAGAGGGTCCTTCTAGATCACGCAAAAATTGAGATTAGATACGGGAAGAGAAAAAGCTGTTCCCAAACTTGTACAAAGTAACATTGATCGAGATACAACCTAGATTCAGGGAGGTAGGAAGCTATTCACGAAAACAATAAGAGCCTCTGATTTGGTACTGTAGACAAAGAGTGAAATAGCGTAGAACAGATTTGATGGCATCCGAGAAACACTCAAAATGAAGGGCCACACATGAGAGGAAAGAATGAGACCAGCAAGTTTTGATGGCTTAGAGTTTAGAAATATTTTCAGTGTTTGAGTTAAATCTAGAGTTTAGACAATGTCTTTACAGCTAAGTTACTAATAGATATAAATTTAGAAATGATTAATTGTATATAGAAGTTATCTCAGATTTGGCAATATTAGCTAAAAACCTACAAACTGGGCTAAGGAAATGTATTGGAGAATACACTACCTTACGCACGATTCAAGGATGCAATTAGTGCGTTAGACGAACGTGCACATTTATCAAGGAACTTTTGTTGCAGAGTTGGAGCTCTGAACTTAATTTTATTGACTTTTGCCAACTTGTGCAGGCGAGTGGTGGAGAAGTAGTAGGGTTTGTTCAATATGATTTTGAGGCATTTATTTTCGAGTATTTGAAGCTGGTTAACATGAGAAGCTGCACAGCTAATCCATATTGGACAACCGTATAGGATAATAGGCTGCATCGCGGATTTGTATATTAAAAGTTTATTGTGTTGTGACAGCTTAGACTTCCTGTTGATAAGTGGGTATAAGGAGCATATGCTTTTCAATATTTTAGATTTGATGCCTTCATTGTGCGAGTGAAACGTTTAGAAACGTCTAGAAACGTCTAGATGGATTCCAAGATAATTAATGTCTTTTGACCAATTAACAATTGATCCAAGAACATTTAAAGCATACATAGCAAAAAATTGCAGCGTGGTGATTTGTCGAGGTCAGAAATGAAAACATTATACAGCGTGGGACTAAGGACTGAGCCTTGGGGAACTCCGGCAGGTCTTTACATTAAAAGTGCGCGACTCGAAAAAGGAATGGACAATTCTGCATAAGTAGGTGGGCAGTGAGCATTTAATAAGTTTGAAAACTAGGCCGTCATGCCATACTGTGTCAAAGGCTTTTTCAATATCAAGCGCTATGAGACCAATTGAGCGTTTTGATATGAAATTACCATTAAGGTGGTGAACAACTCTGAGTAGCTGATGAGTGGTAGACATACCAGGTTGAAAGCCGAATTGAAAATCCTGAATAGAGGAGGTAGCTTTGAGTTCTTTCCGAATACGGGACCATGTAAATCAAATTTGGCGTCAAGAACAGCCACAAGATCTTCTTACTGATCCAGTTGAAGCAAAATGCTACCTGAAAAAGAATTGTTTGTTTAAAGATGGGCAAATAGGCTCAGAGTTCATCGTTCATGGGTCTTTTTTAGAGTGTTGCGCCAGACTCTCAGAACACCGTTCGCTTCACATTTCATTAAGTCTGGTCGAACGAAAGTTTTCGCCCACAGATTATCCTGTGCTTTTTTCAGGCTCTGCAATGTAAAAAAAGACCCATGACTGGTGAGTTGATATCTATATTTAATCTCTCTCTATATTTGATAGAAAAAGACTTTACGCATCAACTAGATGCATGAAGAGGGAGACAGTTCCTGGCACAAAATGCAATTAAGGATTTTGATTTGATTGCAATAAAATCCAGTCATCACCAGAATTGATTTCTCGCAATGGCTTAATATCATCTGCTTAGAGGAGACATTTAGAAGAAAATACTTAAAGAAGGTAACTGATGTAGAGAAAAAAAACAGTAAAGGGCCAATAATGGAGCCTTGTGGAACTCCAGTAGAGGGATTAAAATGAAAGGAAGAGCAACCATTTATCCCAACATTGCAAGTGCAATTGAAGATGTAAGATGAAAACTAAGAAAAGAAGGTACAGTATATGGTGAACCAGGACGATATGGACGAAAAGCAGAATTAAAAAGTTGACCTTGTTAAGTTAAGTTAAGTAAAGCGACCTTTGATAAAACCGTGTTGAAAATATTAATTGCAGTGGAATACAGAATGATAGACTAGACTGTGAGCAATTTTTTATTAGAGTTTAAGGTAATAGCAAAGGAAGGATATGAGCTATAAGAGTTTAGGAAAATAGCAAAGGAGGGATATGAAGCGATAGTTGAAAATGTTTTGAATGTCACCTGAATCTAAAATCAGAAAAAACATTGATTTTTTAGAAGGAAATACCGTAAGAAAAGCTTTGGTTAAAAAAGTATGGACACAAGAGCTCTTAAACATAGTGAAAGCGATTTTGCAAATACGCAAGGTATGGCAAAGAACACTGCTTACACTAGAGTCTAGAA
Organism: Nemotelus pantherinus; assembly: GCA_963978885.1. Lineage (NCBI taxonomy): Eukaryota > Metazoa > Arthropoda > Insecta > Diptera > Stratiomyidae > Nemotelus > Nemotelus pantherinus. The sequence goes on along the minus strand of OZ022264.1, from coordinate 205,403,019 downwards.
GGGATGTCAAAGTTTCCACCTTAATGAATTTCACCCAAAGGAGATTAGTAGAAAGTGTTGCGATGAAAGTATTCATTGGTGAGTTGCATTCATTAGAGGGATTTTGGGAGTAAACAAACAAGAGAGAAAAGAAGTTAACGCATTTCAAGGGGACTGAAGCATACTTCACCATCAAATGCCACAGAATCAGAACTTTTCCGGTTAGCTTTAAGGGGTTAGTCCACTGTTAAACTGCTCAAAATGAACTTTTTTTTGAAACAGCTACCAACAAAAAACTACTCAAGATATCAATTTGAAATTTTACGTACATCTTTATTAAAGTTTAAAGTTAACGTTTTTATTGGAAATAATTATTAGAAAGCCAAATGGCGACCGCCCCAATGGATCGCCGCAGCACCACCGAAAATAAAAAGCAAATCGCGCCTCGTGAATTCCTGGACAAAATAAGCGTCTGTGAACAAATTACCAAAAAGATTTCATTAGTTTTGAGTACAAAGGACTGCACGGGTCTAAATTTAGAAGAAAAAAAATTTTTTTTACGATCTGGGAAACATTTTTTTGATTAAAAAAATTTTTTTTATTAATTTTTTTGATTCAAAAGTATACCACATTTTTTTTAATTGCTTTAGGGCTCTAAATTTAGGCCCGTGCAGTCCGTTATACTCAAAACTAATGAAATATTTTTGATAATTTGTTCACAGATGCTTATTTTGTCCAGGAATTTACGAGGCGCAATTTGCTTTTTTTTTTGGCGGTGCTGCGGCGATCCATTGAAGCGGCCGCCATTTTGTTTTCTAATAATTTTTTCTAATGAAAATGCTAACTCTAAACTTCAATAAAGATGCATGTAAAATTTCAAATCGATATCTTGAACAGTTTGTTCTTGGTAGCTGTTTAAAAAAAAAGTTCATTTGGAGCAGTTTAACAGTAGACTAACCCCTTAAGGGAGAGAATACCAGATTGTTGGGGGCAATGATGACTCTATTTTAACAAAGTAACTCCGAGATGATTCAAAATTGAAATTTAATCATCTTACAAAAACTATTCCATTTGATTCTGCTATCAGAGACCTATTCCGCAAATGATCCATACTCCTGTATTAAACATTTTTTAGTTGGAGAAGCTTAAGAGCCGATATACGTTGTCTATGCTATTATAGACAAGCGAAAAAGCAATCGCAAAATAATAAACTATAAAAGTAACTGCGCTTAGTCCGTGAGAATACGTTTTTGCAACAGAATACAACCAATAATAACGCTGACGTGCTGCATGGCAACCCTGGTGGGCAACGCTGACAATATGGTGGCGATAAACTCTTCTAAAACTGGGGAGTTTGCCCAATTTAGACTTTATCAAGTCACGAAGAGGGTGAAACCGTGGATGACGAGCAATTGCCTGCAGCTGGCACTGTTGTGCCTTATGAGATAGATAATGAAAGAAATTACCATATATCTTATATTTTGCATAAAGAAGAGCGCTAACAGCCGCCGAAAGCCAAGGGAAGATGGTACAGCTAGAACAATTTACGGTAGTATACTTTGTTGCACGGGAATCAAAGAAAAAATGAAAGGAAAAGATGACCTCCTTAGTGTCGAGATCAGGAAAAAGGGAAACTAGTTGGTATCGTTAATCCATCAAAGGTAACACTTTATTCGTATAGGGCATTTGATGACATTTAGAAATGTCCATAGTAAGCAAGTTTTTAAAGCACCAGATTATTTTGGAGTTGGAGGCAGTTGTCAGTAGATTCAATTACTCCGAACACCTTGAAATCATCGAAAAACGAGAGGCAGGGAGAACGTATTAATGAAGGAAGATCATCGATAAACACTAGGAATAATAATGGACCGATAATGGAGCCCTGAGGAACTCCGTAAAGTGGATAGGAAAGCGAAAAGGTGGTGGAATGTACAGTTACGGCATATATACGACCGGAAACATAACATGAAAACCAAGACAAAAGCCTCGATGCTTTGAAAGAAGAATTTTGTGACCAACCGAATCAAAAGCTTTTAAGATGTCGGTGTATAACACATGAACTTGTTTCCGTTGTTCTAAAACAGAAGTAACAAAGTTAGTAAAGGACATAACATTAGAGGTGGAAGTTCTACCTTTGATGAAACCATGTTGCTCAGGAGCAAGGAAAATATGGAGAAGAGGACGCCGTCTGGTGTAAACATCTCTTTCAAGCACTTTATCAAAACAAGAAAGGAGGTAAATGGGACGATAGATGAAAATGCAGCTTGGGTTGTCAGACTTGTGGATGGGTGAAATATAAGTATATTTCCAACTGATTAGAAGGAGCTGAAGGAGAAGCTGTGGTTAAATAGAACCCACAAGCATGATAAAAGTGACTTGTCCAACAAGCTTGAAATACAAGCTTGAACCACAATCACTATTGACATAAAGACACTCAAGTAAGGATTTATTTTCTAGAGGATTGGAACGATTGAAAGAAAGGAAAGATGAAGCATCATAGGGGAATTCACATGGTAAGATTAGATTGCGTTGGAAAAAGAAGAAAGAAATACAATACGCAAGCTTCTCGTTGAGTGGATGATTTCATCCTTCTTCCTGATTTATATTTTTTCCGAATTTTAAATTTTTCTAAACTTTGCCTGCCTTTATTTAAAGTAGATTGTATCATACAAGATGTTATGTGACAAGACTAGAGAGATACATAAAGTTGTCTTAAATTGTTGTGTAAAATAAATTTTTTAGTTCAAAAAGCGTCTAATCAGGTGGAGCCAACGTAATTTTTCAGAAGAATTAACCGTTTAGTCCCTGTAGCTAACATTGTTTTTTTTGCCAAAGCTGCGACAAAACGATTATTGTTCTGCAAAATGGCTCAAAATCAGCTTTGGAATTCTTTACAAACATGTGTCAAAGGTTCTCAAAAGTTTCTATATGTACTACAAATTTAGTTCTTTTTTATCGGCATCCGAACAATAGCTGAGTCAAAGAAAATGAGAAATATGATAATCTGGTTGTTGGCATATATTTTGCTTTATTTTGCGTTATGGCTTCGTATAATTGAAAGATAAATTTTGTGCGGTCTAATTATAATTATATAGCCGTCAATTTACATAGATGTCACTATCAAATTTATTGGCTGTCCTCAATATTTCTGAGATAACAAGTTCGTACTTTTTATCGATTTCGTGAGAACGTTAAACTTTTCTTGCTCCTGTAATAAAAGTCAGCTATTTTGTTTTAAGAGAATAGAAAACCGAATTTGCTTCTACGGTCTAGCTGATCATCATATTATAATTCCATCCCTACAAGAAACTTTTATATTCATCGGTCTCCAGACATCAAAACATATAAATATCTGGTATCAGCAAATAAATATGCACATTATCCATAATAGATCTATAGATATGTGTCGACGCGAATATTTATAGTTCGTCCAAACAGATACTTTTATAGATTTTTATTTTGAAATAGATACTGCCAAGCTATGTATACTTCATGAATTTTGTTTGAATCTCAAACGTTCGTACCTCTTGTTTTTTTTAAATTTTTACATAATAATGCATTCTAGCTATCAACCTTAGTCTCCATTCCAAACTAGTTGAACCAAGATCAATATATACGCTATCTATTACCACCTTTTGTGACATAGACATGACATCATCCCACATTGGACGCGCAACATTCAAAACTGAAACGGCTAAAATAACTACAACATCGACGCTCATTAATATGCAGTAAGACATGTAAAAAGCTTAAATTCACTCCATCTATAGTATTTCAGTTCCACCAACACCATCACAGATCGCAGTACAGCATAATGTGTACTAAATCAATTTGGAAACGTTTGAAAATTCGCCAACGGTCGAATTTCACCAAGCCAGCGTGCGTAGTTTGCCAAAATTTCAAGATCACAACGACAACAAAGCAAAAGATACATCCATTGTACACGAAACAATACTTTGATACAGATACACGAGAGATACACGAGAGAAATACATACATAAGATAAAGAAAGCATACACCAAAATATGTCGAACTACCACATGTGAAGAAGCTCATTCTCAACTGGTGTTGTCGTTGCCAAATCGACGTGGAAGACAAATCTTCGGATTAGCATAAGATTGGCATTAACCTATCCCAACAATATTATATAGATATACTTAGAAGAGCCGGCTTTTGCACGCCATCTTTTTTTCTTGAAGCGCGCGATCGGCGAACGCGACGACAACAAACAGTCAAGGTCATTTTGCGAATTTTTCATTTTCGCTCTTCGAAGCGCACGCGTCCAACGTGCTTGATGGTGGCCACCAAGTTAGAGAGGAAGATGCGGAGGATGTTAGATTGATTAGATTGAATTCCAGGGTCACAGTGAATGTGCCGGTCGTCATCATGACGGATAATAGATTTCGGACTGGGCATGAAAGAAATTTTGTTAATTTCGGTATTTAGCTATGGAGAGATAAATTGAAGAAGTTTTTGTAATGGTTAAGACTATTTTTAAAAAACAAAAGATAAAAAAAGCTTCGAAAATGATCTGAAGATAAATTGAAACGAAATCGTCTAAAGACAAAATATTGCTTTTGACGTAAAATGTAACGAACAATGGACGATGAATAAAGATATTTAGAAATTTACAAGTGAACCAATGAAACTGATACAATTGAGCCAATATAAAGAACAAAGGTATGCGATAGACGACGCTGTTCTAGTGATAAGCGGCGTCAGAAATTTGTTATTTTCGGCAATGTAAGCAAGTCAACGATTCGAAATTCAGTCTTTAGATCTCATCTATTTTTCTCTTGCGATCTGAAATAGTTGGCTCACAAAAAAAATCTAAAGTTGAAAATGACAATAATAATCTCGAGAGACGAACATAAATTATGTTTTTGAAAACGAGTTTCAGCTGAAATAACGATCATCGTATAAGATATCAAAGACGTTTAAAAATAGCACGCACACAAAATAAAATATCATCGAAAAGCAATGAGCCGGTCGGTGTGATATCAAATTTATGGTTTTCTTCTCGGTTATTTTTTGTGTTGTTTCCGTGAAAGCGATCTTAGTGAGGCAATGGGGCTCGACCGACCGTTAAGATTCGAGTGAGACGCATCTTTTCAAACCAACTGGCATGACAGGTTTTGGTAACCACGTTTCGGTTAAGATACAGCTTAAAGTTTATTTTAACGATGAGATACACATATGTGAATATGTGTATGTGTGAGCTGGATCAGACTGGAATATACTAAAAGAGCAATGTTGTTTTCGATTTGAATACGTAATTATATAGCTTAAGGCAATAATCACTTAGATATCGGGGGCGTGAGTTTAGTACGATGCGTATTCAGGTGCACTAAGTGATTGTTGAATGAGTCAATTGTTTGAACTATGTATATTTTGATACTTAGCATAACTGAATATGGGTTGTTTGTTAATATTTTATACTATGAGTGTACATTTCTGCATGTAAACAATATTCTGGATTATACTAGTCAATACCTGTTTGATATTCTAGAGGTAGGTTAAGTTTTGGCAGACACAAATGTCAGTAACATGTTAATCGAAACTAAATTACGTCTTATATTTTGAAAAATAGTTTATCTTTATTTCGATATGCTTGCTTCGGGCTAACCACTTATCAAAAAAAAAATACTCAATACGAAATTTATCTAAGCTTTCGAATTGGGTTTCATTTGACACAGACGATTCTAGTAAAAAAGATGGAAACAAAGCTAATCAAAAGCAACTATGTACTACCAAACTTGCTTCAAATTTTTGAAGACTAATGTAAGAGCAACTGAAGCGTCGACTCGCATTTTCAGATTGGCTTTCAAACAAACCATAACTGATAGTAAAATTATTAGGAAGAATTGAAAATAGCCCAAAGAAAACCAATTTACGGATGAATTTTAATTGAAGTGTATTCCAAGATTCTATTTTATTGAATACATTTGGTTTACATTTTTAGCGAGATAAATCTGATAGATTCAGATTTAAATTATAAATGTTAATGATTTTTGTAAGGTAAACAGTGATGTTTTAACTATATACGGTTTGCGAAATAGAACCACTGCAAAGACTTTCGAAATAAAGGAGCTAAATCAGATTTACTTTTAGCCACAGAACGTGCAGATGTTACTTTTATTTTTTGATCTAATAAAGATGTTCTACTACAAGCTACCTTTATAAAAGGCTGACGATACACTATCATTTTTCATTTGAAACACAATCCACAACAACATACGCTATAATTTTTACATCAATATAGAAAACCAACAAATCAAATAAGATATAATACAAATTGTAAAAAGATATCAAATTAATAGCCTTTATTAGTAAGTATTATCGTTGAATATAAGTCGAGGATGTTAAAATTTGTCACAATTAACGTACATAAAAACTAATAATATCCCACTCCAAGTGGTCACATAGTCAGATATGCATTATGAGCTGATGTCTGATGAGAACCAGTGCATACTTTCGAAAGCACTTAGTTAAAAAAAACTTTCAATTTCAATCATCCCACAAACATACGACTGAAAACCAGCATCAACTACACTGAAAAAAACAATTAGGTATTCGATATAAAGAAATACAGTAGAACGCCGATTATCCGAACGCCGATTAACCGAATCGCCAATTATCCGAATCGGTCCTAAGCGTTTAAAACCAAGTAATTTTTCTTTTGTTTTTTTTGTAACAAGTTGGAACTCACTGGAGTCCAGATATATTTCAACTGTTATAGTTGAAAGCTAGAGGCAAGACACTAGGTACATACATGTTTTGCGTCGTGCGGCTGCCGTGAAACAGAACGTTGGAACGTTTGTTTTTTTTTCAACTCAATATCACTGAATTACTGTCAGTGAGCTCCTCGCTCTCCTAACCAAAATGAGTGCAAAGCGGAAACGTGTCGTCCTCTCACTAAAGGACAAAGTGGAAATAATCAATCAGTTAAAAAAAGGTGTGGCGGGAAAGGTTCTGGCAGATAGATTTGGTGTCGGGGCGGCTACAATAACTGATATTAAAAATAACAGTGAAAATTTTTTAAGTTTTATGACTGCGTTGGCAACTGATGATGGATGTTCGTCACGAAAAGTAATGAAAAAGGCAAAGGATGAACATCTGGAGAATGCTGTCTTTATGTGGTTTCTGCAGCAACGATCTATTGGACAATTGATTTCAGGACCGATTTTATGTGAAAAAGTGCGAATGTTCAGTGAAAAAAATTGGTGTAGCTGGTTTCAAGGCAAGCACTGGATGGATCCGCAATTTCAAAAATAGGCACGGCATTCGGGAACTGGATATTGCTAGTGAAAAACTTTCTGCTGATAGTGAAGCTGCTAATAAATTTTTGAACACCTTTAAAAAAGAAACTGGAAACTACGACCCTGATCTTGTTTACAATGCTGATGAGACTGGTTTGAATTGGAAAGCTTTGCCGAGAAAAACCCTAGCATCTAAAAGAGAACTTAGTGCTCCCGGCCACAAAGTCAGTAAAGATCGCGTCACCATAATGGTCTGCGCTAACTCTACTGCTACCCATCGCCTTCTTCTATTATTGATTGCCAAGTTACCAGTGACCTACACAAATCAGAAGAGTGCATGGATGGACAGTAGCATTTTTTTGGAGTGCTATGATAAAACCTTTATTCCTGAAACAAAAAAGTTTAAAAAGGAAACAGGAAAAAGGGAAAAGTTTTGCTAATTATTGACAATGCACCAACGCATTCATCACTTGAGCTTCTCGTGAGAGAAGAAGGGAAATTTAAGTGTTTCTTTTTACCACCTAACGTCACAAGTCTGCTGCAGCCCATGGACCAGGGTGTTATTGAGTGCACGAAGCGTTTTTACAGACAACAGTTGCTTCGTAAATTGCTTCTGGCTGAAGAGAACGACGAAGAACGGGTTTTGGATTTGTACAAAAAAATCAACTTGAAAGACTGTTGCTACATTATTGCAGATTCCTGGAACATGGTTAAAAGTGTTTCACTGAAACGAGCTTGGAATAAAATAAACGGCACATCAACAAAAGAGCAACTTGAGTTAGAAAAGCAAGCGAAGGAACGAGAATAAACCGCTGAAGTTAATGAAGACGAACTGGAATTACCGTCAGTGGAAGAGTTTGTAAACATGGCTAATTAAATCGCGGGATGTTCGGCGTGTGATGTCGCTGATATGGAAGAGTGGTTGCACTGTGATAAGAATGATCAAGGGTTCCAGATACAGACAGATGATGAAATCACAGCGAGTGCCATGGACGAACAGGATAATGAAGAGGACGACAATGAGACCGAAGGAGAAGAGGCACAAGACCAAAGTGTCATCTCACAGCGAGGCGTTTATGTGTTTCGATAACGCCCTCAAGTGGATGGAACGACAACCCGAATGCGACGGTGTACAACTTCTTGCCGTCCGGCGCCTGCGTGACCTTGGTGCACGGAAACGAGCTCCAACGTCAAGGCAACTTACTCTGATCGAGATGTTCAAGTGACAAGATATTGTAGAACTGTGTTTGTTAAACTTAATAAAGTTTATTCTATGTGTGACAGTTCGTTTTTCTTTATAATCAGTCTGTGTCCGATTATCCAAATTTTCTATTATCCGAATCGACCCCAGTCCCAATTAATTCGGATAATCGGCGTTCTACTGTAGTTACAATATTCTAAAAAAATTTGTTGGTTTTGGCATAATAATTCAATTCGCTGTTTCCGTTAATTATAAATAGTCAATTATCCTTGGATAACATTAGCCAATTTTTCCGCTGGCTTTATAAATTTCATACAATAAAAATAGATAAACTGAGATATGAGAGGTTCATACAAATAATATTGGTTAAATTTTCTATTTCAGTTCTTAGCAATTCTAGAAACATTTGACCCTTTCTCAACTAAAGCAGATTAGTGATATCAACTCATCAACATTTTCCGCCTAAATAAATGTATTTTGAAGATGTATGCACAGTTTTAGACTTTTGTACCAAATCGAAATCATCTATTTGCAATTAATTCAAATGTCAAATTCGTTTCTTACAGTATACTGGGATTCGCCTAAAGACAGAATCTAAACGCACAAAATCTAGGACCAAAATTGAAGCTGCACCGGTGCTTCGTCTCTGAAGATGTCAAAAAAAATCAACAACAGTGATGTCAATATCGAGCAGATCAATACGGGCGGAGTATGGACATGAGGATAAGCTCGCAGCAGGCAACAGGAAGCAAGCACAAACACTCAAAATCTAAAGCTCTTCAGGTAGGCAGTGCTTTCCACGTAGGACTTAACGAAAACAGAGAAAACAAAGAAAAAAGAAGAGTCAGGCAACTTCAATATCAACCTATCGTTGAAAAAAAGTAGTACGGCATTTTTGTTAAGTGTCCCCAATTCAAAATCAAATTTCGCAAACAAAGAGTAAGCTGATGAATCCACCGTTAAAATAAAAGGAGCACCAATCGCCACAGGTAAAGATAAATTTAAGGAGGCGTGCTCCTTTTCTGACAAAAGTATCCAACTCACAACAAAAACCAAGTCCTTACTAGAGTTCTTAGGGGGCCCGGTAGCTCTACTCGCTAAGGCGTCAGGCCGAAAAGCGGCGTGCTACGGGTTCGAATCCCGCCAGTGCCATGGCTGTAAGTGTGAATGCGTGTGATTTTCTATGAGGGTGGCAAATGGGCCCAAACTGGTGGCCTAATACTGGCCGCGTTCTCGGCAGCTCTCTTCACTAACCTAACCTGACCAACTAGAGTTCTTACTTCGAACAGTTTCATATTATTGACAGTTTACTGTTGAAAACAACCATTATTTTTAAAATGTCACATTTCACTCTATCTTTTTTTGCCGCATATTATCTTGTTTTCTTCATCTAGTGCATATTTCACTTCCATTCATTGGGTGCGTCATTGGAAAAACTCGCAATAGGTGAAACGGCAATAATTATTCTGATCGTATGGGCCAATTTTTTGATTCATCCAATTGGAGAGTCAGTTCATTTTGTTGGAGGTTAAAACCGTAATGGCAAAGTACAATTACTTTTAACTGGGCTCTGCGAAATTGAGAGGTCCTCATATCACGGCTTCCTGCCGGCGATTCAGTGACACTGAAACACCTCTTGGGGAGTCTCAGCTTAGGTGCTTGGCAGGGGCGGATTTACCACTAGGCCCGGTAGGTCCGGGCCTAGGGCGGCCAATTTCGGGGGCGGCAAATTGTCGATTTTTTTTGGGGCGGCCAGTTTTTAATTTTTTTTTCGGGTGCCAGTTTTTTATCTGTCGCATATCTACATATATTTGAGTCGAATGAGCCTAACACCTCAAGCCAACCGAATTCTCTAAAAAAATCAATGCACGCAAAAATTCACTTCTGATGATTTTTTTCGGACATTAAAAAGTTTGACTTATAATAAATATCGAAATTCAATCACGGTAAAGGAACAAAGAAACTCAAAAATACTTAAAAAGTACCTAGAAAGTATCTGAAAATACCTAAAATGAGCCTAAAAAGACAAAAATATCCTAAAAAGAACCCAAATAATACCTCTTCAATTTAGGAAAAGCTTATCAGAGGTAAAAATTTGCGTGCAACTACATGCGAATTTTTTTATTTATGACGTGTTTTTTAAATTGTACTTCATTACTGAAATTAATTTCTATAAAAAAATTTCTATTAAATGAAGTCTAGAACATCATAGGTCAAAATATTTCGGGTTCATCTTTAACTAATAACATTTCGAACATTAATTTACAGTAATCGAGTTCATAGTTGATCTCCAGTCAAGTGCGGAACCAAACTTTGAACGGAATAGTAAACTTACTTATAAAAATATGAGCGAAGACGTTGGAATTATATGCGATGTAAAGGTGTATACGGTTTTGGACTGTTAAAAACTGGTATTTTTGGATTCTGTTTTTTTTAGGTACTTTTAGGTTCTTTACCGTGGGTATTTTAATAATTATTTGTCTGGCAAAGGCGCAATTATAGAGAATTTTTACGAACGAACCGGTGCCGGTTTTGCTCTGATATTCCGTTTTTGTGAGCTCGGGCTCAACGAAAAACAGCAAAGTATTCTAGGGAATCGAAAAAAAATCGCGCATTGTTACATATAATATAATTCACGAAAAGGGCGGCAAATATTTCTGAGGCCTAGGGCGGCGAAATGGTGAAATCCGCCCCTGGTGCTTGGTAACGTACCCAGCTGCTTTAGGAGTATAAGCAGTTGGGATGCTCTTTAGTTGAAGAAATCTTTCACAGATCCCCTGCCTGCAGTGGTTTTTGGAACAAGTACAGGCTACCTTTGCCTATTCTCTGAAGGCCAGCTTAGACAGTTTAGTCGAAAAGGCTGACAAAATTGCCGAAGTTTCCGTGCAGTCTGAAAAACACAAAGTCACCATTTCCGCAGCACTGTCAGAGGTGGTCGAGATAACAAGAAAAACGATTGCCTTCACACAATTCATAAACCGGTATCCCTAAACTGGCAACATACCTCACAGACAGTCTGCTTTTATCACCGTGAATTCAGCTAAAAAGCAATCAATTGCACTCCTCCACGCACCTACAACACAGCTTCCTTTCAACCAAAAAACTAAGTGGTTATTTTTTTCATACAATAAGAAAATACTACTTGTCACCTAGTCGTCGTCTTATGATTAACAACAATTTGCCTAAGCGAAATTACCTTAAAACCGGGAGACTACCTCTTTCTGGTCATTGACTGGTCGCGGCAACCTAGACGACTATTCAAACCTACGCATAAAAGATGACACTGGCTGTAATTTTGCTGTGGGATTTCATGGAATTAAATCGTGTTATCTTTAGACAGATTTTAGTGTTGAGATCACGTCAACTACTATCAGATACAAAAAAAAAAAATGGCTCCACAAGAATTAAATTTGATAACACAGTGGAATATGGGGGCATATAGTCTGCCGTATCAAATGTGGCTGCACTTTACATGGTCCGTAAGGCGAATGAAATAACCCAATGGTGCGAAAAAGAGGGTCTATTCATTAATCTTCAGAAAACTAGCATAATATCATACACCAGAAAAAGAAAAATCGAAATAGGAGCCCTAAATATTATAGGCACAGTCGTATATCTGCAGGAAGAGGTAAAATATCTAAGAATACACCTAGATAGGAAGCTCATCTGGGACAATCATCTAAACAAAACGACAATGAAGGCCATGAAGGCACTCTGGGCGACAAAATAAATGCTTGGGCGCAATTGGGGACGATCTCCAAAGCAGACCCTATGAGCATACAAACAAATGGTGCGACCTATCCTCCTATATGAAGCTGCAGTGTGGTGGAAGAAAACCATACAAAAATAGGCTCAACAAGCTTCAAAAGATGGCCTGCCGGCTGATTACAGGAGCAATGAGCTCCACCCCAACAGCAGGAATGGAAGCACTTCTAAACCTTGAGCCGCTACATCTCAAAATTCAGGAGGAAGCAACGAAACATGCCATTAGCCTACAACAGGCTTACAGGTATAAATCAGGAGACCTTAAAGGCCACCTTAAAATCCTGGAGGACGTTAGGCCCATAATGGAAATGTTAAACCTCAGCGACCAAATAAAAACTGAGGCAGCATTCGAGAAGAGGTTCAAGGTCACAATTCCATCAAGTGACAAATGGAAGGATGGACCACCTCCCTCGTACAAAGGAGCGCAAATGTGGTATACGGATGGTTCAAAGATGGATTGTGGAGTAGGAGCAGGGATCGTAGGTCCCAAGTGCAAAATGCGTTTCCCAAAGGAGGCCACGACCTATCAAGCAGAACTATCTGTCATACTAAGAGCCTCACAAACAATAAAAATAAGGAACACTAAAAGAGTCAGAATTAAGATCCTATAGGATAGTCAAGCGGCTCTCATGGCTATAAATTGCGATCAAATAAATTCGGCTATATTCCTAGAGGTGAAACATGAAATAGGGGCAAAGAACAGCCTCGAGTTGATATGGATCACAGGCCATGGGGGGCACCAAGGAAACGAGGAAGCTGATACCAGAGACAAAGAAGGAGTGAAAATTACCTTCATAAGTCCTTCTCCGTACTGGGGTTTTACAAAGGCAGATACGGAAAAGGAAATTAAAACATGGAGCAAGAAAAAGATTGAAGACAACTGGCTTAATATTGAGGGTTTAAAACACTCAAAAAAATACCTTGGCTTCGATAACAAAAGAGCAAAAAAAGCATTGGCTCTCTGCAAAAGTGGCATAAGAGCCTTATGCAGAAAAAAAAAAATCTCCACAGGATAGGTGACGAGCAGGACGACCGCTGCAGATACTGTGGGAAAACGAAAGAGTGTGTAGAACATCTGCTCACACTCTATCCAGCACTAGCGAGAAGAAGATTCGAGCTCCTTGGCTCTGCTCTTCCTTCCATCAGGGACATCACAAATGTCCCATCAAGGAACATATCCAGGTTCATTAGAAGCCTGGACATCCTATAGGACGTAACGGAGAGGAGGCACAATAGACACAGGAGGTCGCAGTGCTAGGGTCCCTCTGGACCCACTCCAGCATATCAATCAATCAATCAAGGCGACTGAAGAATGGCTACCTTGCAGCAATTAAAGGTGCTTTAACTATAGAATAAACTTGAAAAATATATACCCGATCTCCATAATCCAACACTTCTGTCATAATTAAGATAACATATACTAAATGGTAAAATAATCTTCTCCAGCACCAACCTGCCTACCATCAAAGCAATCGTATCGAACGATGCTGCTAAGACCGCCATCTAAATAACCTTCCGACTCTTTGAGTTCACTCAAATAACTTTTTGACTACGCAATGGAGCGAAATCGTTACAGTGGTTTCTCCACGAAGTGTTTCATGGACTGAAATTTTTGCTTCATCTACCCCCACAATACTTTGGTAGATTTGATTTCCGAATATGAGCATGTTGAACAATTGTTACAACTATTTGTGGGGCACAGTCTTACCATGATCCGGAGAAATGTCACCTGGGTCATGAATTTCCAGTTCAGATTAAGGTAATATAAACGGCTTTACCTCCCTAATAAGGCTAAAGACTTGAGGAAATTTTGGGGTAATGGTCAACTTCTTCCGCTATTTCCTTCTTCACACAGTTGTGATGTAGCAGCCACTTAAAGTTTATCTTTGAAGCCCTAAAAAATATTATGCTAAAACTATCAACTCGTCTCCTGAAGCTAAGAAAGTTTTCGACAGCATCAAGACTTGCTTCGCAGAAGCTAGTCTATTGTTCTTTTCGAACTCGAAACTCAAACGTGCCACTTATTCTACGTTGCGACGAACGGCAGATGGCAGTTGGAGCTATTTTAGAGCAAGAAGTCAGTTGGAAACTAGCACCTTTTAGGGGTTTTCACGAAATCTAGATAAAGTCTATCCATAAGTCGTCCATGAGTCTCTGACGTACCTACTCTTTCCTACAATAAATTGACAAAACTATACCTCGTCAGACATGGCAGTTGGATTTTATCGGACATTTTTCGACAAAATTGATACACATTACCAGTGACGGTAACGATGTAGCCGATATTTTATCGCGTGTGGAAGAAATTTAAATACCGTGGTGACTTTTTAGCGACGCGACGGTGGGAAGAATAATATATTTGGGAAATTCTAAAATTCCCCACAATGGTCATTCCAGGTGGCGATTATTTTCATGAATGTTCGGTAAATTCTTTTTGATAGTGATGGTTGTATGCAGCTCCAGACCAAGCTCCTTTGTTTGATCACATCACAGGATCTAGATGTGATGAGTGACAATCGACTGGTAATCTGAATGCCTGCAGCTAAAAATGCATTTTATAAGTGCAAGGAATAGATCACAAGCTTATTTTCTATTAAATTTGCTGTGGGCGATGTGCTGTTGAATCTGCGAATCTCTTCTTGTGTGAACAAAAGGTAAACGGATCTGGTTTTTCTCTTAAAAACTCAATAAAGCAGAACAAAAACTATAGGGTAGGGTATATTGCCCAGATTAGCAGGCGGTGTTTCAAGCTATTAAGTTTCTCAAATATTTGATCCAACGACGCCAGACTACGGTAGTCACGGATTATAGACCTTTGACGTATGCGTTCCAATAAAAATCGAGAAAAAAACACAATGCCAACTCATATCAACATCGTCCATTTTGCAAAACACAATCCGAGGACACAGAGAGGCAGCTACTACTGCAGTAATCAACGTCTCTGTGCTTGCGAAACAAAACCTTAGTTTATGATGGTATCCACTAGGCAAATTCGTTTTTATATTCCAAAAGCAATTCAACAAAGGATTTTTAATGTAACATGGTATGTCACAATTCACTGGCGAAACAAAAATAAAGCCGAATGGGCGAAAAACTGTCCAGCATGCCAGAGAAGTAAAACACAGTTTCAGAAATTTCCAAAATCTTATACGGTCTCACCGTTTTTGACACATCCACTTGGATATTATAGTTATGCCCATATCACGGGACTATCAATATTTCTCACAATGATCAACAGATTTACGCGTTGGTCCAAAACAGCACCAATCACAAATTAAACTGTAATTTTCAATAAATGATTTTCCCAATTTAGATCTCCAGCAACTATAAAATCAGATCCAGGATCTCAGTTAAGACCACAGTTAATCTTTTTTTCAAGCCTATTGGATGTTTCGACAAATTGGGCAACGTCTTGCCACCCAGTTTTTGATGGTCTTGTTGAACGTTGACACCGATGTTTCAAGCCAGTCTCCGAATGTGCCATTATAATGAGTAAATAGAGAAATTTTTCATGCACATGAGATATAAAGTGATTGAAGTTCTAAAAATAATAATAAAACTCTAGCGCACCTGAACCGCTAGAAACACTAATGTTCGAAGAACAGTAGAAGAATCGTGCAGGTTTTGAGTGCATATTCCACCACATGTGCTGCTTATTACGGCCAAACTGTTTCAAATGCCACGTTTTACTTTCGTCTTAAGAATGCATTATAACTCATATGGTGCAAGGTTTCAGATATTACCACTGGCATGAATTTCAACGTTTATGAGAGCAAAACACGGGTTAATTATATTCGTTATCAGTTGCTTATTTCACATAATTTTGAAAGCAGCATCTCATATAACATCAATGAAGAAAATGCTCAGTGCCTGCAGCACTGTAACTGAAGTTGGTGTTTGGGGCTGCGATCCGAAAAATTTGCAGAACTTTGCGAATTGTAACATCGGTTATTTATTTTCATTGTAAATGTTTCCGGTATGTATACTAACTGTAAGCATTTATTGATACAAAAGTAGCGCAACCGACTCGTGCTGGCAACCTTTCGCCAGTATCAAATACAAGAATATATCAAATCTGCTTCACGTTGTTTAATTACATTCGAAGTAATAGGAGTATAAAGAAATTTAGGGTTACCTGCAGCGAGTTTTTTCAAATGATCGAAAGCTTAATATTTGCTGTTTATTGTCACTACAATATCATTACCATTTGAAAATTCTACGATAAAACCGCTTAATAAAGATATTGCAATTAAACACAAAACCAACAATAGCTGGCAACCCTATCGTTTCTTTTCAACCAAATTTGGCCTGAATAATGTTTATGACAGGTTTCATTAATTGTATGAAATTCGTATTGATTTCATGACTGCACTGGAAGTAATAGTGCAAAAAGTTTTATTTTCCTGAGCGAATTTTCAAAACCAAAGACACAAAAATTACCATAGCTGGCAGCACCAATCAAATTTTTCAACCAAATTTCCACCAAACAGAGATTAGAGTTAGGTTTAGCTTCTGTGTCAATTTCATGAAAATCTGGTAACTAATTCACATTTCATAGGGCAAAAAGCAGTTTTTTTTTCTTTGTAATTTTTCAAGATGGCACCACTGGCACAGAGTTGCCCACAATTCAAAATCGCTTCTATCAAATCTGGTCTTACTTAAGTCCAATGCATTCTGTAAATTTTAGCTGTATCTGATTATTGGTTCGTGAGTTTCCGTGAACAGAAGTTTTTGATGCTAAAAATATAGGTTAACTGGGAGAGGGTTACCGTTCTTGTCCGACATGAAATTTCCAAAGTTTTATTTTGAACTTGTAGATAAAACATAAGATTTATATACAGATTGGTTTTATTGTAAGAAACGGACATTTTTTTGAATATTCGATGGTTTGAATGTTTTCACTTCCAAATTTTTTTTTTCAAAATGAAGACACCAAAATTATCATAGCTGGCAGCTCCAACCGAATTTTTCGACCAAATTTCTACCAAACGTGGCTTAAAGTAAGGTCCAGCAATTGTGTAAGTTTCGTCAAAATCGAACGATTCAATCAGAATTTATAGGGCTAAAAATAGTTATCTTTTTTAGTGGTTTTTCAAGATGGCACCACTGGCACAGAATCGCCCGCATTTCAAAATCACTTCTATCAGACCTGGTCCTATTTAAGGTCAATACATGCTGTGAATTTCAAATAATTCTGCCCATCGGATCGTGAGTTTCCGTGAACAGAAGTTTTTGATGCTAAAAATATAGGTCAATTGGGCAAGGGTTGCCAGGCGTGCCCGTTATACCATATCTTTTTTTTTTTTTTGGTTATGTAAACAAAGCACAAGATTTACATATGAAAGGCTTATTTTTGGAGAAACGGCATTTTTTCAAGAGAGACGATGATTTGGAGGTTTTCACTTTCAGTGCCTGCCCTAGC
This sequence comes from Nemotelus pantherinus, assembly GCA_963978885.1. Taxonomy (NCBI): domain Eukaryota; kingdom Metazoa; phylum Arthropoda; class Insecta; order Diptera; family Stratiomyidae; genus Nemotelus; species Nemotelus pantherinus. Next base: position 205,385,393 of record OZ022264.1, on the reverse strand, counting down.
TACAGGGTTGCCAGCACGCTCATTAAAAGCCACACAAATCTACAACTAAATAATATCAATATGTCCTGAAAATTTGGTAATGATTGAATAGCTCTGTCAAAAGTTATCGAAATTTAAAAATTTTCAAATTTTCCCGTTCTCTTTTTAGGCACCCAGCGCACACATAGGGTTAAAAAATTCCAAAGCATTATCCGATTCATATGTAAAACACGTTAGAAATTTATTTTATTAACTTTATTTTTGCGAAAATCATTTGTGCACGAAATAATAGGTATATTAAAAATATCACTTAAATGCCCGCCGGCGCGAAAAGGTTTACAATAACTGACATTTAAAGAGACCTGGACCTATTCTGCATATACACCAATGTATCCTGAAAGTTTCAGCTCAATCGAATGGCGCGTTCCCGAGATTATCTCACTGAAATTTTTTGTACATATATATATATATATATATATATATATATATAGAAATATGAATTTTTGGCCGAATCGATTTTAATACTAATGTTCTTCGAACATTAGTAAAAAGGCCAAAAAGAGACGCAGCGAACAACATCAATTCAAAATCGCAAATTCGAGTTATTCACTAGGTTTGCCAATTATGTTGCTCTAAGAAATAAAAAATTTCATATGCAGAAATAAACGAAGTAAGCTTTAGACGGGTGCTACTATATGCCGACTGATCATATGGATGCAAGCGATTGTTATGAAATTGGTAAAAAAAAAATAATTCAAATTAATAAAATTAAAATAACAGAAGTATTTATGTACTGACACAGACTAGTAGAAACAATTCAATTTTCAAAGCTAATTTTCTCTAGATAGATATATAAAATATAAAACTTATTTTCAATCCTTAAACAAAATTCTGATTGAGAATTGCATCCCTAGAACATTCTTTGGCCATTAAAACAAGTCTCTTAACATGAATATCATCATCGATCTAATTTAAAATCTTCACATTACCACTGGTGAAAGATAGCCATTGGGTAAGTAAAATCCATCTGAATTTGAACAAACCTGCAAAGAAAAGAAAACAAGAAAAATTAATGGGTTTCCAATAGATTCTTATAAAAAATTACAAGTTCATAAAACACAATAAATTTCTTGTCATACTATAGTATATCATCCACACTACATTATTTCGTTTCCTAATTAATAATAGTTCATTCCGTCAAATACACTTTGGCTAACTGCTCGCCAACATCTGTTCGCCTAAGCCAGCAAGCAGAAAGCTCATTCAACCAAAAATGAGCGGCGAATACCACACAACAATCGTGAAAAAATCGCAACAAATGTAATTAGAAGATTAGCCACACAATTTCTTTTTTTTGTTTTAAACAACTGAAAAGCAATGACATCTCATCCTACGAGGCAAGAATTTTCACCATATAATTAACAGCTTTGCTCGTGCACCACGAATAAAGCACACCAACTAAAAGAAGCGCGCAGAGAAGACTCTCTAATTATGTCGTCAAATATCAGGAAAGAGATTGCCCACAATATTACTCCGCCATATATCTACACGTATTCGTCAGTGCTCAAAGGTTTGATGATAGAGTTGAAGTCAGAAGAAAAGTCAGCAGAGCGAGAGGCTATGTCAATTCTGTTGCAGACTAAAAGTCAACACGAAGATTTTCTTGTTGCACACCTCTTGACAGGCAGATGGACGAGCAGTTAGGAAAGAGGAAGCAACAAAAACAAGATAAAAATATTTATAATGTTGATATTTCACATCATGCTGTGTAGTTGATTGACAAAGACAATTTCTGCGAAGCATATATGGTTTGGATTTTCAGCGTTAGGAAATATTATTTATAGATGCAATGTCTAAGCAGAATAGCAATAGTGATTCTAGAAACGGTCTTCAGAGTTTAGTTGAGTGAAATTCAAAAGTGATGACAGCTAAACGCTGCAAAGAGAGGCACCTAAAACAAACGAATCTTGCAAAAGTCGTATGTGCAATATATCTAGAAAAAAGATCTATCTGCAAAATGAAAGTTATCGGGTTTGAACAATTTGATGCAAATTCATACTTTATGTCTAAAAGTAAGTATGAAATATTTCATATATGAAGAAAACAAATTTAAAAAAAATAATTGGATACAAAACTCCAAGCAAGCAGCTATAACTTGATCATGACTTTTAAGGAATCAAAGAACAAGAGAAATAGGAAACTGTACATTAAAACCTAAACAGCAATATGATTAATTTATAATATTTATAATATTCTGTATTATTTGTCATTCAAAACAAAAGGATGCTCAAAAACCAAACAATATCTAAATAGTAATTGCAACTTTACGCACACAATACACCCAACACTATTAAATCACTTTAAGCGATGGCCCACACTGGGCGCTAACGTATTCAAGGTGGAAATTGATATCTATCTGGATGAGAACATGCCTTTTTTACCGAAAATTTGAACGAACAGTCGATTCAGCCGGTTCCAAAAATAAGAGGCTGCCAAAACAAGAAAGCACGCACTCAAGCCAAAATTAACTGTGTCCAAATACTGTATATTCGATAATATGCAATGGCTTGTAAATAGACTTTAATCAGTTGAAATCATTTCTATGTAGCTTGAGTTAGATATCTTTTGATGGCAGTGATAGACATTTTTCATGATCTGCTACTGGTACATATACAATGAACTTCTGATGGTGCGTGGACTTCCCTTCGATCGTAAGTAACATGAGTACTAAACTCAATTCGAAAAGAAACGAGTAGTTGTCTTATAGAGCATACACTACTTGACTCACCACATTGGAATCATTATGTAAATCCATTGCGCATCCTATCAAAAGTACTTTACATTAACGACCATTTCTTTCAATTACAATCAGTTTATGCAAATGCATTAACATCTGAATAAATCTTGACTATAAGTACGTGTACGCTTTTAAAAATCCACTTTTCTCAACAACCTCTACATACAATCTTTCCCGTTATCTTCATTTGTTGGGCACAACACAACAGTATATTGTGTAAAAACAAATCAGCCAGGATTTTTAAGAGGCTTGACTCGTTCCCTTCTCCACTAGTCCCACTGTTCGTTCTCACAGGCTGCCTCCACTAGCAATTTCCCATTGCATGAAATTTGAAATTGCTAGTGGAGGCAGCCTATGGCATGCAATATTTTATGGTCTGCCATAAATGGTAGGCAATATGGTATGCAATTTGCTCGGCAATCTGCCTTGCAATATTTTGACAGTTCTTGATTTCAAAATGGCGCTGAACCGTGGGCCTGGTTTATTTTGCGTAGGGATTCTGAATTCAAAGGGATTTTTTGATTTCGTTGAGCAATGAAAATAGCCTACAGAGTATGAAATGCTGGGAAATTGGGGAATTTCTTCGCTCTGCACTTCAAATAACTCCTTAAGAGCTTTTGACGCTCATATACAGCGCACGTCTCTCTCGCTCAGAGGCATTTTCGAAATGATATTGCATGCCATCAAATTGCCCACGCACAGATTGCATACCATAAATTTGACAGTCGTTGCAATCGGAAATTGCAGAGTAAATTGCTAATCGAGTCCCGGTGTCACAAAATTACACTTCACACCTTATCATACACATCCTTTTCTTCTTCTCGTCACCTTTCTCAGACAAACAACATATAAAAAAAAACAACGAAACACAACAATCCCTTGATTTCGTCCTCCCCACCATTCAAGCATAATTTCCTTCCCGCTCCGGTGTCCGCAACGCGATGCATGTGGTGAGCGAGTGTGGCCTCACAACATTGTAGACTTTTGCACTTAACGATAATTGACACGACAAGGATTTAAAGAGATATTCTCCATTCGGAGAAGGGTTCATGCTTGTCATGCGGTGATAATTAAAATTTAATGAAAATAAAATTTTCTGCTGCTTGTCGACAACGTCGGTGATGATGGCTGCATAGTCATCATCATCAGTGAGGCTTGGATTTTTTCTATGGTTTCAAAGTTTTCCACATGTGTTGTAGTTATATTGCTAATGCAACATACACATTTCTACATTAGTACATTTACTCGAAAACTCAGAGCACAGTACAGGCTAACAAACCTAAACCTGGCTTTTAGTCCATTCTGTTGTTCGGTCTGCATGAGTCGCATACGCTTCATGTCCTTTGGATGAAGTATAGTAATTGACATTAAGAGGTTTACGTGAAGTCAGCACAAAAGAACTGATGTTGAGACGATTAACAATAATAACAATAACAGAAAATTTTTAGCGCAGTATATGGAGAGCTAGAATGTAGTGGTTGAGGCGGTTCGTGAGCTTTTCTGACAAGAAATATGCACTTGCAAATGTACGACTTGGTGTACTCGAACATATTGCAGAGAGTGGTAAAAAAAAAGAAAAAAATCGTGCATTTTATAATTTATCTTGACATGTTCTATTATAGAGAGGATTTATCATTGATATTAATATGTTTTATGATGTTTTTAGAAGATATGGTGGCATACATAAATCAGAGTACTTATCCTTTACTCTGGTAGATTGGATTCAAGAATTTCTCGGAAATTAGTATGAAATCTTAGTATTTTTTTTACTTTTTGATTAAAAAGGAGATAGCCAAACCAAATTATGAGAGGATTTTCAACGAATTTGTCGTGTATGCTAATTAACATGATCGTTCATCACATTTAAATTGGTCGGCTCCAGTGCATTAGAAAAGAGGATAGTATGTTAAAATTGAGGTAGATTTTGTAACTACAAATGCAAATGTAAGTGAATGATTTCAAATAAGTGCAAAGGAAAAACTAATGATTTTTTTAAATTTCTTTCAAAGATGTTTTACTTTCTATGATTATTCGCGATTAGCACTTCGTTTAAATGAAAATTGAAAAAAGGAGTCGCAGTGATGCATTTTAGACTAAATATGTTCATTCGACCTGTTATATTCCATATACGTTCTAGTGAGTACATCGGTGCTGGAATATCCTGGCTTTAACTGCAGCGTTGTGGATTTACTATCATGTTAATTTCGATTTTGAAGAGACTTAATTGTCATTAAATATTTTCAAAGTGATTTAATTCGAGCATCCTGCGTTAGCAGCATTGTTAATCATAACAATGTGCGCATTAAAATTGTTATATTTTGTTTGCGGAAAACCTGAAATAGAGTTCTGACTATTGAGCTTATTTTATAATCATATTTAAGATCGTGTAGCTAACTCCTAGTGTATGTGTTTCTTAACTCGAATCCAGGATCAGATAGGGGTCACTTACCGAGTTTTGTTTTCCTATCTCTAAATAGCTATCTGAGTCAAATCAGGGTTGAATTGAGGTGTGATACCAATCACTCCATACTCGTATATATTGGCTCATCTTCCAGCCTCAATTCCGACGAGAGCTCTATCAGCTTTAACCTCATCAAGAGTTTTGGTGTGTTTACTTTTCTTTAATTTTATAAGTATAAATTATAATATCTGCCCAGTAATTATACTTACTCCCAAATGCACAAAAATAGATACGAATAGATCATAGAGAACAAAAAGTTTACTTAGATTAGATTCTAGACTAGCAACGATGTAGTGTAGTGATTTTCTGACCAATTTTTTTTACCAAGGGTGTGTCAACATGCAACTTAGCTTCCCTAAAATGGCTTGGAACCTTGTTTATTTTAAAGTTGATGAGCGCCAGACTGCAAGAGCCAATGCTGATTGACAGATAATCCTATGTTTCTGGTTCAAAGCTGAAGATGTTAGTGACGGAGAAATCTGGTTTTAACAAGACGTTGAACACATTCGATGCAGCGCTAGATATTTTACGTTCCATTTTCCTGGATCATCAACTGGCTGCTAAGCTCTAAAAAGTTGGAGCAAATAAAAACTAGCATACACCAAGAAGTATGATTGAGTTGATACTTTTAACACTAAGAATATTTTCGGTGATCATGAATATAGCAAGCCCAATACAAGAATGATGATATCGGGCAATAGGGTTACAAGAAACACTGACTCTTGAACACATATTTGGCTCACAGTTATATATTTCAGTAGACAGTACATTAAAACATGATTTCACTTTGCCTTTTTGGGCAAAATGATTCTAATAATATATAGATAAATATTGTTTTAATGTGAAACAATTTTTTCCAGCTTGTAAAAATATTTTAAATTAAAACCGATTTTTTTCCTTTTGAAGCTGGATATATTTTAATTTTACATCGATATTTCGAGGGTAATCTGCCCTCTTCTTCAGTGTTTATCGGTTAAAATATATCTAGCTTCAAAAGGAAAAAATCGGGTTTAATTTAAAATTTAGATAAATATATTTACTACATGATGTTTTTAGCTTGGTTCAAAATTTCAAAACGAAACTCATATGGTGAGTTGGTCTCAACATAAAGCAGATTTGGTATACTTTCGATTCCAATGCTAGCAAAGGGTTGTGTGTATGGGTTGAGGAAGGGCATCTGGACCCTATAAGCATTCAAGCCAAAACGCCCCATTGTACCATACTCCGAGCCAATCATAGTTTTCGTTTTTTTTCTAACGAAACTCAAGCTCAGGCATAAAATACACAATATTTCTATTTTTCTTACAGAGAGAAAACCTTCAAAACCTGTTTACTCCTGAAACTTTCAAAGCAGTCATCGGATATAAATAAAATTCACAGGAAAGGTTTGCTGAAAAAGTCGCAAAATTTTACCTGCTTTTGGTTTTTTATGATAATGCCAAAGCTTAGGGGATTACCTTTTGAAGCGAATGCTTAGGTTACGTGGTTGGGAGACACATATGGATACATCAATTGCCACATTTTCTCTTATTTTTTGAAGCGATTGTGCTATGCGTTTAGTTGCCTAGTCACCATCATGAGCACAATGGGATTCGAACCCGCAGGCAGTAGATCGTCGATTCGGACTGGCGCGTTAACGAGCTAAGCTACAGTCACCGCGAGACTTGAGAAACTCGGCCAATTTATTTACGAAAAAGAAATTTAATAAATATTTCATCCACAAAAAAAATTGAAGCAAAAATGATACATTTCCGATGCTTTTCTTCAAAAATCGATTTTTGAAGCGGTTTTTATGCATTCGATTTTTTTTATTCTACACGCCAATGATCATACCAACCGATGCTGCTATAGCTGCTACAAATAAAAAACAAAAAATATCCTATGCTACGAATTACATATATTTCTCTAACGGAGTACCTGAGTGGGAGGAGCACCGTCTTTATATCGGGCTTATATATCGGGCTTCGGGTTCACCTAGCTAGTGGGTATCTGAGTTAAATTAATGAATAAAGTGAGGTGCAGAGCTGGCCATTCCGAACTCGTAAGCATTGATTATGAATGAAGTCTGCATCGAATTCAATTACAAGGCTAGACAAGGGTTGTAGTTTTACTTCTCTTTAGTAAAATATAATAATTCAATAGAAAAATTATTGGATTCTACTAATATCCAGCCAAAACGAAAACCGTTTTAGTTTACTTGTGTTCACCAAAAGCAAATGGACTGTTCCCCCTATTTCAAATTAAATGTAACAAAAAAAAAACTCTAGCGCACCTGAACCGCTAGAAACACTAATGTTCGAAGAACAGTAGAAGAATCGTGCAGGTTTTGAGTGCATATGCCACCACATGTGCTGCTTATTACGACCAAACTGTTTCAAATGCCACGTTTTACTTTGGTCTCAAGAATGCATTATAACTCATATGGTGGAAGGTTTCAGATATTACCACTGGCATGAATTTCAACGTTTATGAGAGCAAAACACTTGTTAATTATATTCGTTATCAGTTGCTTATTTCACATAATTTTGAAAGCAGCATCTCATATAACATCAATGAAGAAAATGCTCAGTGCCTGCAGCACTGTAACTGAAGTTGGTGTTTGGGGCTGCGATCCGAAAAATTTGCAGAACTTTGCGAATTGCAACATTGATTATTTATTTTAATTGTAAATGTTTCCGGTATGAGTACTAACTGTAAGCGTTTATTGATACAAAAGTAGCACAACCGACTCGTGCTGGCAACCTTTCGCCAGTATCAAAGCCAAGAAAAAATCACATCTGCTTCACGTTGTTATATTACATTCGAAGTTAAAGGAGTATAAAGAAATTTAGAGTTACCTGCAGCGAGTTTTTTCAAATAATCGAAAGCTTAATATTTGCAGTTTATTGTCACTAAAATATCATTACCATTTGAAAATTCTACGATAAAACCACTTAATAAAGATATTGCAATTAAACACAAAACCAACAATAGCTGGCAACCCTATAGTGGCTTTTCAACCAAATTTGGCCTGAATAATGTTTATGACAGGTTTCATTAATTGTATGAAATTCGTATTGATTTCATCACTGCACTGGAAGTTATAGTGCAAAAAGTTTTATTTTCCTGAGCGAATTTTCAAAACCAAAGACACAAAAATTACCATAGCTGGTAGCACCAATCAAATTTTTCAACCAAATTTCCACCAAACAGAGATTCGAGTTAGGTTTAGCTACTGTGCCAATTTCATGAAAATCTGGTAATTTATTCACATTTCATAGGACAAAAAGCAGTTTTTTTTCTTTGTAATTTTTCAAGATGGCACCACTGGCACAGACTTGCCCACAATTCAAAATCGCTTCTATCAAATCTGGTCTTACTTAAGTCCAATGCATTCTGTAAATTTTAGCTGTATCTGATTATTGGTTCGTGAGTTTCCGTGAACAGAAGTTTTTGATGCTAAAAATATAGGTTAACTGGGAGAGGGTTACCGTTCTTGTCCGACATGAAATTTCCAAAGTTTTATTTTGAACGTGTAGATAAAACATAAGATTTATATACAGATTGGGTTTATTGTAAGAAACGGACATTTTTTTGAATATTCGATGGTTTGAATGTTTTCACTTCCAATTTTTTTTTTTTCAAAATGAAGACACCAAAATTATCATAGCTGGCAACTCCAACCGAATTTTTCGACCAAATTTCTACCAAACGTGGTTTAAAGTAAGGTCCAGCAATTGTGTGAGTTTCGTCAAAATCGAACGATTCAATCAGAATTTATAGGGCTAAAAACAGTTATCTTTTCTAGTGGTTTTTCAAGATGGCACCACTGGCACAGAATCGCCCGCATTTCAAAATCACTTCTATCAGACCTGGTCCTAGCTAAGACCAACACATTCTGCAAATTTCAATTAATTCTGCTCATCGGATCGTGAGTTTCCGTGAACAGAAGTTTTTGATGCTAAAAATATAGGTAAATTGGGCAAGGGTTACCAGGCGTGCCCGTTATACCATATCTTTTTTTTTTTGTTGGTTATGTAAACAAAGCACAAGATTTACATATGAGTGGATTATTTTTGAAGAAACGGCATTTTTTCAAGAGAAACGATGATTTGGAGGTTTTCACTTTCAGTGCCTGCCCTAGCTACAGGGTTGCCAGCACGCTCATCAGAAGCTACACAAATCTACAACTTAATAATATCAATATGTCCTGAAAATTTTGTAATGATTGAATAGCTCTGTCAAAAGTTATCGCAATTTAAAAATTTTCAAATTTTCCCGTTCTCTTTTTAGGCACCCAGCGCACACATAGGGTTAAAAAATTCCAAAACATTATCTGATTCATATGTAAAACACGTTCGAAATTTATTTTGTTAACTTTATTTTTGCGAAAATTATTTATGCACGAAATAATAGGTATATTAAAAATATCACTTAAATGGCCGCCGGCGCCAAAAGGTTAACAATAACTGACATTTAAAGAGACCTGGACCTATTCTGCATATACACCAATGTATCCTGAAAGTTTCAGCTCAATCGGATGGCGCGTTTCCGAGATTATCTCACTGAAATTTTTGATGATATATATATATATATATATGGAAATATGAATTTTTGGCCGAATCGATTTTAATACTAATGTTCTTCGAACATTAGTAAAAATGCTGGCTTTAAAACTTTGCAGATGAACTCTCAATTTTCCAATTGAATTCAAATTCAATTCAAGTGTTCTTCGAATAAATTCCACCCGGAAAACACATGTTTCAAAGCTTTTGAAAAAAGTGTTTTCTGTTGGGAACACGTTATTGAACTGACACAAGCTGTGTTTACCGAATGAAAGAAAATATAATTGGGGAAAAATCCACGCAATGAAATTAATTGAATAATTTAAAATTAAATTGTAAATGTCTTTGATAATTCATCACTGATTTTACTAGATTTTTTTTTATATTTGCACTATATTGTAGTCCTAACGATAACAACAAATTTCTACCTCATATGTTTTATTTAAAACAACACATTTTTCTATAATTTTCTCGTAGAAAAGATACATCGTTAGTACCAGCACGAATTTTGGAATGGCCGTTTAACATAGAATACCTCTATATTGTACAAATACTTTTGATTTTACTTTTTATAGACAAAGATTTATCAATAACTGTTATTTTTCAAAGTGGAAGAAAAATCACTGGTAGCAGCACATATTCAAAATCACAGTTAATGATGTCATAGCGAGTGAAATGCTAACGTACCTAATCTGAGCGAAGCAAATCACCAAGAACGAGATCACAACAAAAAATCACAGTCAAAAATCACAACGAAATATCACCGCGACTGAAATCACTGTGATCGAAAGTCACAGATCCTGTAAAAACTGTGATTATGTTCACTGATATTTTGTACGCTGTGACTTTTTGCTGGCACTTTTCACTCTGATTTTTTTTTTGTGATAGTTCTCTGTGACTTGTTCCTGTGACTTCTTGATGATTTTCGATCGCTGTGATTTTTTTATGATAAGTTGATTTGAAACTTGTATTTAAGTCGAATTTAACTAATGAGATTATCACAGAAGTGTTCATTCAATCAAACTGAAATTTTCAAAAAATATTCATGCATATAAGAAATAGGTTTAAAAATACAATACATAATACTGTCAACCCTTTTACGGCGGCGAATATTTTACTGGGTTTACAGGTATCCTTGAAATTCCCTAGAAAGGAGAAAGCAAGTATGCGAAATGAGATAGCAAGTATGCGAAATGATAATTGATAATATTTTGTGTACTATCCAGGGCGGGCGCGGAGTGCTTAAAAGTTAGCTAACAAATTTTTATAATTTCAAAATTCACAGAACAAATTGCTGCTTATAAAGAATAAGCCGCTGTGATTTTTGATAAATATCTGGGCAACTTTGTAGGTACGGTAGATAACAGCAAACATAACAAAAAATATAGAATGATTGATAAATCTAACGCTTTGTCTACACAGTCAGTTTACAATATCTAAAATTATTTAAGAGTTTGTCAGCCTACAAGAAAGGTAGTCAGTCCTTCACCAAATTAGCTATTTAACCCTTTCAGCCCTAGTGGTTACACCTCGAAACCACTTAATCAAACTATCAGTACACTAAGTCCGAGTGGTTTTTGTACACAAACATTACACACATTCTTCATTCATTTCATCATCTTTCAAATGTCATCATTTGTATGTGACTTGGGATTGCTGTTTCTCATTGTAACGACTTAAGGCTGGTACTGAGTTAATCGTGAAGCTAAATTTTGACATGTCTCCATTATCTGGTCATTCTTTCGAGCGAAAATTTTGGCAATGGAGAAAAGCAGAGACACTGCTCATTTCTGACGGATAAAATGTCAAGAATTTCACTTTTCGATCAATTTTCTTATTGGAAAGACATTTGCACTGCTCCATTTTCAAATTGAAACACCAAATGTCACTTTTTAGCTCGAAAGAATGAGCTGCACAAACTAAATTGGCGTGAAATGATTGGAGACATGTTTCAGTGCCATCTACGTTTTCAATGCGAAAGCAACTTCAAAGCAACTTTTCATGCTAAGAACTTAGTACAACTCTTGCTTATTTTCAAGCTAAATTTTCGCCGAAACCAATTTCACGTGAAATTTTGTATGAAAATTTCACGTGAAATCGAACTCAGTACTATGCTTTAGCCTGTAACAAATACGTGCTTTGGTGAAAGATTTTTTTGAATTTATTGCATTGTGTAAAACACTGGAGTAATGTAGAGAAACATTTAAAATGTTTTGTAAAGAAACATTTTTGTAGAGAAACTGTAACGCCAGCGAGTAATGAAATGAAATGTAAAGAATTCGAAATGAAATGTAATGAAATGAAATGTAGAGGAATTGGAAATGCAATGTAATGAAATGAAATGTAAAGGAATTGGAAATCTAATGTAATGAAATGTAATGTAAAGTAATGAAATGAAATGTAAAGGAATTGTAAATGAGGTAAATCAAAGGAAATCAGGCGCTCCACCGATGTGAGCGGGTACTCCCCATCGGGTCAAAGCATCGCCGTCGACTTAGATTAAACGGCCGACGATTACCCGGACCCGGGAACGAGCGACCCTTAGCGTAGTTAAGGAGCCAGGAATGCCGTCGGAGAAGGGAACGCCGACTCACGCACTCGAACGAAAATAGACCGAAAATGCCCGGTGAAATGGGGCGCACGTCCGCCGTTGACCGTCTAGTCGCGCCGCGTGAACACTCCGCTATCTGCTAGGCAGAATTCGATGGAAACACTACACATCCTAGTTAAATTTACAATCTTGTCAACATCGTTCGTTGACATGATGGAGGTAAACATCACTGACAGGATGCCCGAGATGTCAAGAGACGATCGAACCGCCACCACACGGCAAAAAAACGAAAAGGTGCGCGAAATTGCACTTTAGCAGGCGCGTGTAGCGAGTACAAGGGGCCAATGCACCCGATCGAACGATATTGCGAATGAAACAACCAACGGTCTGCAAAGATACCGCAGAAGCGGCACGGGAAACCTCTATGCGAGGTTTGCTGGCCAGTGGACAGGCTATAGATCATGCTATTCCCCCAGCTGCCAAGGTGAGAACCAGACGTTCCGAAGCGGAATCAGGAACTAATTCCACATAATTTGAATTTTTCATGGTATCGGATTGGTGGCGTGCGCTCGAGTAACCTGGGGCCAAGCGTGTGAAACTCAAAGAAACAGCGAAGGTGTACACCGCACGAACGTAATGAAAAATTGTGAAGCCGGTGGAAGTCGAATACGGGTGGAAGAAAATTAGGAAGAAGCAGCGAACTTAATGATCTGGGGAAAGTTGGAAGTAGCGGCGTAGTAGCGATTCGAGGGCGAATATCTAGTGGGTCGAATGCGAAGGCGTTAGGAGAACGATCAACGGCGGAGCAAGCGCGAAGAAAACGCTGACTTGCAATACGTGGGGATTTCCCGATTAGACGACCATACGACAGTAGCGAATCGACGAAGCAGATTATTCGTAGTCACAGCAGGGTTTACACAGTAAGTTTAGAAATAAGTATTGTTGTGAAATAATTTAAAAATCAATAAGTAGTGTAACGCGGCGCCGTCGATTGAAATATTTGATTGAAGTGAATAATATAATTGTGGTACCAATTGTAACGCTGGCGTTATTATTGCCGCATCGGCTATTTTTTTTACTAAAATACGTGTTCGGGGGTGTAGAATTGATCGTCGCCGATTTCTCGCTTCTAGGCGACGGTTAGTAGGCAATTTCGGTGAAAGTCGAAGCGAGTGGCGCCTAAAAAACTGACTCACACCAATCTCCGCGTGAGCTAAGCCACCCGAAATTGCCCCCTTTTTACTCCAACGGGAGGTAAAGGGAACGGAGAAGATTTTGCGCATTGGCGGGTAACAAATTGGCGCCCAACGTGGGGCCTAACGGTGATAACGGTACGAAACGGTGCGCGTGAAAAGTTTCATATAGCCAAGTCCCAAATTGTGGGAGGCTCGGTAGGCGCGGAAAAAAAATTCAGGAGGGGCGCCCTAGAGGCACCCGTAGAAGTGCAATATTGATTAACTAAGAAGAAGTGCAGTATTGATTACGTTTGCAATATTGATCAATCCGGCTGGTCGTTCTGCGAGAGTTTCGAACCGAAATAATTTTGCGTTGACATATCGTTGCAGATATTAATCTTAGCGTAATTAGTGTGACTATAATATTAGAATTGATATTTCGCACTGAATTCTTAATTTTCTCGCATAATAGTATTCGGATAGATCATTGAAACACATATATTATTATTGAATTTTTGAAATTTATGAAATTTTTATCTATATATATATAGATATATATGATATAAGTCTACATATTTTTTATTTTTGGTGAAAACCTATTTGAATTCTAGATTGTTGGTGTGGAAGTGTGAATGAGTGGATTTAGGTTGCTTGTGTTAAATTCGATTATTGGAAGTGAATAAATTTTGAAGTGGTGGTGTTAGTTTTGGCCGGTGGAAATCGTGACGGTTGATAGGTACTTCTCTGGTGTTAATTTTTGGAAGAGCATTTCAGGGGTCTGATAAAATAGAAAGATTATCTTCTATTTCATAATGAAGATTCTAGTAGACCGCCTGTCGAAAGACGAGCTCACTTATGAGCTCGCCATCCGGGGTTTTCCGGCGGACACGGTAGAAGGTATGAGGAAGACGCTGAGGGCAACACTGAAAGCGGAGTCTGCGCAGAATACCTCTTACGTAGAGACAGCGTATCCCTTTGACTACGAGACAGATTACGCGGAATTGTCAGCGAAGGCTTCAGAGGTGGAAGATTTAGTGTCGAGGGTGACGGGGGACAAAGCCACATCGGAATATGTGAAGACCAGGGTAAAGATTGAGTTCGCTTTTCGCCGCCTGAGTAATATGCGGGCGACCACACCCGAACAGTTAGATGGTGCAAAAAAACTCCGTAACCGGCTCATCATTGCGATGGGGACCTTGGTGTCCAAAACGGAGGAAACGAGTGGGGACGAAGATGAACCTGCGGCTATCGAACGGGCAGCGGCCGCTCCGCCGGAGGCGAGGCTACCAAACTTAGCGGAGGTGGCGAAGTGGGGCCTCAAGTTCAGCGGAGACTCCTCGGGTTCCGTGAATGCCTTTCTGGAGCGGGTAGAAGAGTTGCGACAGGCGAGGGGGTTGTCCAAAACACAACTTTTCAGGGCTGCGGTAGACCTGTTTGATTCCCGGGCTCTGATTTGGTTCCGAGCCAACCGCGGTCTAGTGAGTAACTGGGACGAGCTGGTGGAGGAACTCAGAACAGAATTCCTCCCACCAGACTATGAGGATCGCCTATGGGACGAGATCCGGAAGCGGACCCAAGGAGAAAATGAGTCCATGGGGGTCTACGTGGCCGTTATGGAGCGTCTTTTCAGTCGCTTGAAGACAGGTTGCTCAGAGGAAAAGAAGCTGCGTCTATTGCGGAGAAATATCGCGCCATTCTACCAGCAACAGCTGGGCCTAACCTCAGTGACATCTATCGCGGAGCTGGTAAGGATGGGCCGCACCCTGGATGCAACTAGGGCGTCGGTGGCGGCGTTTGTGCCTCCCAGCACCCGTTCCAGACGCTGTCTAGAGCCAGACCTGGCATATGTAGGGACGGGAAGTGCGGAGCGGGTTGCTGCAGTGTCCGAGCGAAGCCAAATTCAATGTTGGAATTGCAAGCGGGAGGGACACTTATCGAGAGCATGTACGGAGCCAAGGCGGTGTTTTGGGTGTGGACGTCCAGGGTTCATGCGGTCCGCTTGTCCAACTTGTCGAGTGAGGGTCAATAACCAGATGGATCGAGGTCGGTCAAGGGTCGAGGAGTCGGGAAACGGACGGCGTGCTCGCTAGGCGGCCAAGCGAGTACTGGGCCGAGGCCGCAACAGCAACGTCATCAGCCGAAGGTAGATTATGCTCTGGTTAGAAGCGAACATGACTGTCGTCCGCACTTACGGGTGGAGATCGAGGGCACGGTCATGGAAGGACTACTGGATTCGGGGGCCAGCCGCACAATCCTAGGAGGAAAGGGGTGGTTCCGGTTGGCAGAGAAGGGCGTGACGTGTAGTCAAGGAGGAACAGGGCAAGTACGACTTGCCAACGGGGCAATGTGTTCGGTGGACGGGGAGGCACGGTTGCGTTTCGCTTTGAACGGACGTGAGCACGAAATGGAGGTGTTGATCATTTCGTCGATTCCGCAGGAGGCGATATTGGGGATCGATTTTTGGCAGCGTTTCGGTGTTGTCCTGGATATGCAGGGTCAGCAATGGACGTCGGTTGCTTCCGCGGAGGCGGTGGGGGGTAGTGCGCTGCGAAGTCGGACAGACTTATCGGCTGGAGAAGCAGAGACCTTGGCTATGTTGTTAGAGGAGCAGTTCGGGTTAATGGGCGAGGGATTGGGCTGTGCGAAAGCAGTTAAGCATGTCATTAAAACTTCGGCTCTCCCGATCAAGCAGAGGTATTACCCGGTCTCACCCGCTGTGCAGAGACAAATCAATGCTGAGTTGGACGATATGCTTCGAATGGGAGTGGTCGAACCGTCGTCAAGTCCTTGGTCGTCGCCGATATTGCTGGTGCGGAAGAAAGACGGGACTTATCGTTTTTGCGTAGATTTTCGAAAAGTGAATGCGGTGTCTGAGAAGGACGCATACCCTTTGCCGTACATTTCCGCTACTTTGGACAAGCTGAGGAATGCAAAGTACTTGTCGACGCTGGACGTCAAGTCAGCTTACTGGCAGGTACCGATGGCAGAAGACTCTAGGCAATACACCGCGTTCACCGTGCCAGGAAGGGGATTGTTTCATTTTCTCAGGATGCCTTTCGGACTTCACAATGCGGGGGCCACATGGCAACGGCTGATCGACACGGTGCTCGGGCCTGCATTGGAGCCTTACGTGTTTACATATCTCGATGATGTGATAATCGTGACCGAGACATTTGAGCGACATATAGAAGTCCTGCGAGAAGTGTTTGTTCGACTGAGAGAGGCGGGTCTACGGTTGTCACGTGAAAAATGCCAGTTTTGTAGGGCGCAGTTAAGATATTTGGGTTACCTAGTTGATGCAGAAGGCTTGCATGTAGACCCTGAAAAAGTAAAGGCGGTAAGCGAGTTTCCGCGTCCCGAAACAGTGAAACAGGTTAGACAACTCTTAGGTATGGTGTCTTGGTACAGACGCTTTATTCCGGACCATGCAACGATGGTGGCTCCCCTGACTGATTTACTAAAAAAGGGTCGCAAGTTTGTGTGGAGTGACGAGTGCGCGCGCGCGTTTGCCTTGTGTAAACAGAGGCTCACTACGGCACCGGTACTGTCGTGTCCTGACTTTGACCTCCCATTCAAAGTACAAACAGATGCGTCGGACGTGGGCATCGGGGCGGTACTGAGCCAGGCACACTCGTCGGGAGAAAAGGTTGTGTGTTATCTCAGCAGGGCGCTCTCGAGTAGTGAGAGGAAATATTCAGCAACGGAAAAAGAATGTTTAGGGGTGCTATGGGCAATCGAAAAGCTGCGCCCATATATTGAAGGCACTCATTTCATCGTAATTACTGATCACCACTCACTCGTTTGGTTGAATAGGCTGAAGGACCCCACTGGTAGGTTGGCTAGATGGGCGGTTAGGCTCCAGCAGTTTGACTTCGAGGTGGTTCACCGCAAAGGGAAGGAGCACTTGGTGCCGGATGCACTCTCCCGGGCAATTAACCAGGTATACAGTATAGACACCTCACTGAAATTGGAGACGTGGTACGAGAAGATGTTGGACAACGTGCGAGGAGATCCAGGGAAATACTCAAACTGGAGAGCTGTGGATAACACCCTGTGGAAACGGGCAGAGGGGTCTAGGTTAGAGGCAGGAAACAAAACCGACTGGAAAAGAGTTGTGCCGAGAGCTGAGAGGGGAGTCGTTCTCAACCGGTGCCATGATGATCCTACAGCAGGACATATGGGAACTGACCGGACATTATCCCGAGTTGCGCAAACCTACTATTGGCCAGGGATGCGGGCGGACATTCGCCGATACGTAGAGAAATGTAAAATTTGCCAGGCATGCAAAGTCGAGAGGAGGGCACCGATTGGATTGATGACCACCAGGGCCGGCGAGGCTAAAGACCCCTGGGAAATGATCTGTGTGGATCTAGTGGGACCGCTGCCTAGGTCAAAGCGTGGTCACGTTTACATTTTGACAATATTGGACTACGTCACCAAGTTTTCGATCTTGCTACCAATGCGAACAGCGACAGCTTCAAATGTTTTCCGACTATTGGAAGAAAACGTATTCCTGGTGTATGGTGTACCAAGGGTTTTGGTATGCGACAATGGCGTGCAATTTCGGGGCAAGCAATTTAAATGTCCGGTGGAGGGTTATGGGGTACGGATTAAGTACACTGCGCTGTACCACCCCCAGGCCAACCCGGCCGAAAGGCGCAACCAAGATGTGAAGTGCATGTTGCGCTGCTACGCCTCGGATAATCAGCGCACGTGGGACGAGTACTTGGCAAAGATTGCATGCGCCCTGAGAACCTATAAACACGAGGTCACCGGTTACTCTCCATATTACCTAAATTTTGGCCGGGAGATGGTTACGTTTCAAGAGGAAACAGAACCGCCCGAAAGCGGGGATCGGAGTTTTAGCCCTTTACGGAACGCGAGAGCTCTAGATGAAGTTCGACGAGAAGTGATCCAGAGGATGGGGCTGGTGGCTTCATCAAGTAAAAAACGCTATGACCTCCGGCGGAGGACGGTAGATTTCCAGATAGGTGATAGTGTATGGAGAAGGAACTATGTATTGTCAGATGCCAGCAAACATTTTTCCGCCAAACTTGCTCCTGCGTTCGTTGGGCCTTATAAAATAAGGAAAAAGACTTCAGCATGGACCTTTGAGTTAGTTGATGAGAGGGGGAAGTCTGCAGGAAACTGGCATGCAAAAGACCTTAAACGGTATGTGGAAGGCAATTCCGAACCTGATTATAACTAGGAGTCAGCGACAGCGGAGACCGGCGTCCAAGTGCTGTTTTTTTTTTTTTACCATATGATGTTTGGATAGGTTACTTTTAATAGCAGTAGGATAATGGAGTTAGGTGCCTTGAATAGGTGCTAACTCAAAGACCAGATCGCGAGGTGTGACATATAGACTTTTGGCACTTAACGGATAGGCACAAGATAGATTTTAATTAAGAATAAGATAATAAATCGTTAGAATAATTGGGCGGTGGTGGTTAAATTCAGGGAATCATAGTTAAAACAGAAAAATATAGCATAGGGGAGTTGATATGAGAGAATAAATTGTTAGGGTAAGCTGGTGGTGGGTATTGAAGTAACTAATAGATTAGACAGGTAACTTGGATTAAAACCGTAGTTAAGATTGGATTTACGGATAAGCTAAGAGGGTAATTTTATGTAGTAATATCATTGGGGTTATTAGAAATATAAAAACAATACCAATTATTTGGTGGTGGGTCCGTATCTGCTCATCTTTTTTTTTCCTTTTTTTTCCTTTCTTTTAGTTCTTTTTTTTAGACTTTTGTTATTATCTTGTTTTTTTTCATTGGCCGTGGCAGGGGTAAACACCCTAAAAAGAAACAGTTTGTTTTGCTTTAGAATTTGAAATAGGAATATATTTACATATGGTTGTTTTATGAGATAATACGATAAGGATTATTAGGAATATAAATACAATACCGTTCATTTGGTGGTGGGTCCATATCTGTTTTTATTCTATTTTTTTTTTCTCCTTTTTCTCTTTCCTTTCCTTTCGTTTTTTTTTTCTGATATTATTTCGTTTTTTTGTTAAATGTGGTAGAGGTAGCCATCCTAAAAAGAAACAGGTTGTTTTGCGTCAGGGTTTGATACAGTCGAGATACATATATCTATAGGGTCGACAACACTGTACAAACCACGAGACAAAAAAATTACAACACAAAATCTCTGTCGGAAAGAAGAGTAAATAGCGTAAGTCTGGCGTGAATGTGTGTCCCAG
This sequence comes from Nemotelus pantherinus, assembly GCA_963978885.1. Lineage (NCBI taxonomy): Eukaryota > Metazoa > Arthropoda > Insecta > Diptera > Stratiomyidae > Nemotelus > Nemotelus pantherinus. The sequence continues at coordinate 205,365,675 of OZ022264.1, read as the reverse complement.
CATCAATGATCGTGTCGTACCATCTAGAATTCAAGTAGGCAAGAGCACGAAGATTGACTACTAAACACTAAGACCGGGGCGCTGGTCGCGGGAATTTTAATGAAATACTTACCTTCGGCGTAAGATCGAATACAGATACCAAAAACGGGTCGTGGACTGCCGCGGCAATTAGAATTCGAAAGTTTCCGGGAGTCATAGGGGCGCGCGCAATTCGCGGTCATTTCGTCAATTATTGCCTCCATAGGCAGAAAGTTAGACAAGAATTACTTAGTAATTCTCTGGGGAAGGGGGAGATGTAACGCCAGCGAGTAATGAAATGAAATGTAAAGAATTCGAAATGAAATGTAATGAAATGAAATGTAGAGGAATTGGAAATGCAATGTAATGAAATGAAATGTAAAGGAATTGGAAATCTAATGTAATGAAATGTAATGTAAAGTAATGAAATGAAATGTAAAGGAATTGTAAATGAGGTAAATCAAAGGAAATCAGGCGCTCCACCGATGTGAGCGGGTACTCCCCATCGGGTCAAAGCATCGCCGTCGACTTAGATTAAACGGCCGACGATTACCCGGACCCGGGAACGAGCGACCCTTAGCGTAGTTAAGGAGCCAGGAATGCCGTCGGAGAAGGGAACGCCGACTCACGCACTCGAACGAAAATAGACCGAAAATGCCCGGTGAAATGGGGCGCACGTCCGCCGTTGACCGTCTAGTCGCGCCGCGTGAACACTCCGCTATCTGCTAGGCAGAATTCGATGGAAACACTACACATCCTAGTTAAATTTACAATCTTGTCAACATCGTTCGTTGACATGATGGAGGTAAACATCACTGACAGGATGCCCGAGATGTCAAGAGACGATCGAACCGCCACCACACGGCAAAAAAACGAAAAGGTGCGCGAAATTGCACTTTAGCAGGCGCGTGTAGCGAGTACAAGGGGCCAATGCACCCGATCGAACGATATTGCGAATGAAACAACCAACGGTCTGCAAAGATACCGCAGAAGCGGCACGGGAAACCTCTATGCGAGGTTTGCTGGCCAGTGGACAGGCTATAGATCATGCTATTCCCCCAGCTGCCAAGGTGAGAACCAGACGTTCCGAAGCGGAATCAGGAACTAATTCCACATAATTTGAATTTTTCATGGTATCGGATTGGTGGCGTGCGCTCGAGTAACCTGGGGCCAAGCGTGTGAAACTCAAAGAAACAGCGAAGGTGTACACCGCACGAACGTAATGAAAAATTGTGAAGCCGGTGGAAGTCGAATACGGGTGGAAGAAAATTAGGAAGAAGCAGCGAACTTAATGATCTGGGGAAAGTTGGAAGTAGCGGCGTAGTAGCGATTCGAGGGCGAATATCTAGTGGGTCGAATGCGAAGGCGTTAGGAGAACGATCAACGGCGGAGCAAGCGCGAAGAAAACGCTGACTTGCAATACGTGGGGATTTCCCGATTAGACGACCATACGACAGTAGCGAATCGACGAAGCAGATTATTCGTAGTCACAGCAGGGTTTACACAGTAAGTTTAGAAATAAGTATTGTTGTGAAATAATTTAAAAATCAATAAGTAGTGTAACGCGGCGCCGTCGATTGAAATATTTGATTGAAGTGAATAATATAATTGTGGTACCAATTGTAACGCTGGCGTTATTATTGCCGCATCGGCTATTTTTTTTACTAAAATACGTGTTCGGGGGTGTAGAATTGATCGTCGCCGATTTCTCGCTTCTAGGCGACGGTTAGTAGGCAATTTCGGTGAAAGTCGAAGCGAGTGGCGCCTAAAAAACTGACTCACACCAATCTCCGCGTGAGCTAAGCCACCCGAAATTGCCCCCTTTTTACTCCAACGGGAGGTAAAGGGAACGGAGAAGATTTTGCGCATTGGCGGGTAACAAAACATTTAAAATTAGAAACAGTTTTGAACAGAAACATTTAAAATTTGCATTAGATTTGATATGGTTGCTTAGCTAACGTCGAAAGTTGGTGGTTTCGAGACGTAACCACTAGGAATAAAGAGGCTTTTCTTGTGTTCTAGGCGCGAGTACGTTATGGAAAATTTCCGAATTGAAAATGCTTTCAGCTGAAGAATTTCAGCAATTTTTTGATGAATTACCTTCAGACATGGAATCAGTTACCTCAGACCTATCAGTGGATGGTATGAGTGATATTGAAAATGATTAAGATATTCCTGCAACGGATTTAGTAACTGAGCAAACTAATTTTCAAGAAGTTGGGTGGGACAGCGAAGAAGATCTTCTTCTGGAGCAACTAAGACGTGAGCTGATAGAAAAACGAGATTTATCTTGGAAGAAAGAACATTTCTATGTCGAGCCGATCCAGTTTTTGGAGATGACCGGTCCAAGCGAAGATATTCCTGCAGAATCACCTGTCGATATGTTTTTGACATTATTCTCAATAACTTCAATAGAGAAAATTGTATTTGAAACCAACCTCTATGCAATGCAGAAGTACTGTGCTGATGGGAAGCCATTTATCAAAACTGATTTTGAAGAAATCAAAAAATATTTCTTGCCATCAACATTTTAATGGGAATTAAAAGTCTGCCTAGCTACAAGGATTACTTTTCAAGTAATTTGATAGTACGAGATCAATATATTTCGAATCTTATGTCCAGAGATAGATTTTCTTGGCTTTTAGGACACATACATTTGAATGATAATTCTCTTCAACCGAAACGAGGCGACAATTACTTTGATAAATTGTACAAAGTTCGTCCTTTACTGGATTGCCTTTCGAAGACTATACTGACAATCTATTGATGAATCGATGATTCAATTCAAAGGTCGATCGACTTTGCGTCAGTATATGCCTAATAAACCCATCAAACGGGGCTACAAGGTATGGATCAGAGCAAATAAATCAGGCTATGTGTCTGAATTTCAAATTTATCCTGACAAAGTAGGTGACTCAGTCGAAAAGGAGTTGGGGCCAAGAGTTGTGAAAGATCTCACTAGAAGCATTGTTTGCAAGTTCCACAGGATTTATTTTGATAATTATTTCACGACGATAAAACTAATGAAAGACCTGTTGTTAGATATATATGCTTGTGGTACAGTAAGAAAAAACAGAAAAGATTTGCCAACGAACTTTGTTGTTGATAAAAGAGGAGATTATGATGAGAAATGATGGCCTTACAAGTTTAAAATGGATGGACAGGAAAGCAGTTTTACTACTAAGTAACCACCATAATCCTGAAGAAGTCACTTGTGTAAACAGAAAGAGCAAAACTGGGAACCTAAAACCAATTCCATGCCCCGTCGTAATAAATGTCTACAATTCTCACATGTTGATAAGTTCGACATGTACAAAAGTTGTTGTGAATTAGACCAAAAAAGTCGTAAATGGTGGCACCGAATTTTCTGACACATACAATTTGAAGGAATTTAGACTTGCAATAGTTGCTGGATTGGTGGGAGCAGAAGTGGAAAATCAAACTAGACGTAAAAGTGCAAAGAAGACCTTCAGTTTTCGGGAAGATGTTCCTAAAGAAAAAAGATATGACCATGTGGCGCACATGCCGATACATGGAACTTCGCGCAGGTGTGCTCAATGTAGTACAAAAATTCATCCACATAGAAGCAGGTGGGCCTGTGAAACCTGTAACGTTGGCTTATGCTTGACAGTAAACAAAAATTGTTTCACTCAGTATCACTCAATAGGCCCTAGTGGTTCCAGCATGTAACCACCTCAAAACTCACATTTGGAACTTTTGAAATTTTCGTGAAATATACAAAATGTTTTCTTTATAATACTTTTTTCAATATTCAAATAAAAACTGTAAAAAAGCGTTCGTTGTTTCGGTTCAGGGCTCAAAGGGTTAAGCAACCGAAAATAGTGTTGGCGGGAACTCAAGACCAGATTATATGATCAATATAATATTCACAGTATGTATTGATTTGGTGTAGCAGAAGTAATTGAATAATGTAGGAAGCCTTGGAGATGCGACGCCGTCTTTAAATACTGTCAATCGAAAAAAAACATGTTCTTCTCTTATTGCTTTCGTTAGAGTAATTAGATGAAAACGATATTCACGCTGAACGTTGATTTTAGAGTTAGCCAATTTTGACCGATTTTGGTTGCAAAATTCGGATAAAATTGCTAGCTGCAATGATTTTGGTCGTTTCTGCACTAAGAGATCAATCAGTTTTCAAATCACATCATGCTGCAATCAACATAATTAAATATGTTTTTATTTTGTTGATTACGAACTTTTATGCGTGCGATAGTCTTAAAAATCTTTCCATTCCTATAACTGCCAGTGCAGCTATCGAACTAAAATGCAATTCACAAAGTGACTTGATCTAGACATGAAAAAAGTTTTATAAATTTCTGATTTCGGTACGGTTTAATTTTTCTAAAATTTCGTTTTTTTTTTGGGCGGCAACCCACAAAATCTTTACATGCCTGTAACTTTGGATCCAGTTATTGGATCAGCATGATATTCATGGAGCAAGTTTATTACAACGTGAAGCAGATTTGACGTGTTGGTGGTGGCACAAGTCTGCTATAACCGATTATGTTGCCGTTGTTGTACCAAGAGATGCTGCCATCATATTTTCATATGCTGAACATCTTATAATCGAAGCAGGTAGCAACTGGTTGAATTTCTTATGTATTGACATTTTTTTGCATGTTAGTTATCAAACTCAAAGTTAACTATCAAGTTTCATGCTCGTATGTCTTCTGATGCAGTCATCACCACCACTTCCGCACTGTGGCTAAAATTCAGCTATTTGTGCAAAATTTAATGACATTTTCATATATTTGGCAGCTGGTGCGATGATCTGGTCATGAGTATAAGAACTTGGCTTAATAAACATTTTGTCGATATTCAATATGGAAACAAAATTAATTTACACATTTCCTCTGCTTTCTTTCAAAAATCAGTTCTTTTTAGTGGTTCCTATACACTAGAGTTCCCTAAATATTCATTATGAAGTGATGTAATATATCTTAAGCTTCATATTTAGAAAACTCATGAAAATCGGAAGGAAAAATTATTTACTTGTATTTATAGCTCATTTTGAAGATATTGTGTTCTAGTGCTGAAAATAACGTTATTGTTATCCTTCCATTTTATACTTTTTGAATTAAGCTCTGTTTATCATATCTTTTTCCCAAACCACTGCATCATAGTGATCTAAAAATAAAAATCAGCATTTCAACCGTTATTGAACAATCCGTTATTGAAAATATATTTATAATTATTTTGAAATTAGTTTGTAGGACGCGAAGGCTTTATATTTTTTGGTTAACGTGGCAATCACTGCTTTCTATTAAATAATTAAGATTCTTGTTCCAAAGCTCAATAGCTTCAAAGTTTCTATTTTAACCTCTCCTGTAGCAATGAAATTATTTGTTTATAGTATTTATTAGATATTTTTCGAATTCAGTCCGCGATTGACTTTTTAATTTATATTTTAGAAAAATGATATAAAAAATTACTAAATAGTAACCTTTTTGCATTAACCTCTACTTATTCATTTGAAAATACTTTATTTGGACGGAAAAATCAATCAAAACAGGACTTTTTACATTAGATACGTACAAGTACTTTAAATTTGATTTAGAAATGTCCATACTTTTACATCCTGCGTATTATAACAGGCAAATTGAAAAGTCCCCGGTCTGATACACAGATGGCGGAGCTAGTATTAAATCCATATAATTTTTAGTTAGTACCAACCTTCAAACGATACATGTCGAAATTTGACAGCAGTCCGACCATTAGTTTGTGAGATATTGCGTTGTGAGTGTAGCTACTTTTGTTATTTGAAAAAAGATGGAAAAAAAAATAATTTCGTGTCCTGATAAAATATTGCTTTTTGAAGGGAAAAAATACAGTTGAAGCAAAATCTTGGCTTGATGAAGAGTTTCCGGGGTCTGCACCAGGAAAATCGACCATCATAGATTGGTATGCTAAGTTTAAACGTGATGAAATGAGCACCGGAGGCGGCGAACGCAGTGGACGCCCAAAAGAGGCTGTCACCGACGAAAACATCAAAAAAGTTCACAAAGTAATTTTGAATGACCGTAAAGTGAAGTTGATCGAGATAGCAGACATTGTGAAAATATCAGCTAAACGTGTACATCATATCATTCTCGAATATTTGTACATGAGAAAGCTATGTGCAAAATGGGTGCCGCGCGAGCTCACAATCGATCAAAAGCAACAACGTGTTGATGATTCTGAGCAGTGTTTGAAGCTGTTTAAGCGCAATAAACCTGAATTTTTGCGTCGATATGTGACAATGGATGAAACATGGCTCCATCATTTCACTCCGGAGTCCAATCGACAGTCAGGTGAGTGGACTGCACACGATGAACCGAATCCAAAGCGAGGAAAAACACAACAGTCAGCTGGCAAGGTTATGGCATCAGTATTCTGGGATGCGCAAGGTATAATATTCATTGATTACCTCCAAAAGGGCCAGACTATCAACAGCGATTATTATATAGCGTTATTGGATCGTTTAAAGGATGAAATCGTTAAAAAACGGCCCCGTTTGAAGAAAAAAAAAGTGATGTTTCATCAAGATAATGCACCGTGTCACAAATCAATGAAAACAATGGCAAAATCGCATGAATTTGGCTTTGAATTGCTTCCGCATCCACCAAATTCACCAGATCTGGCCCCCAGCAACTTTTTCCTGTTCTCAGACCTCAAAAAAATGCTCGCTGGAAAGAAATTTAGCGCCAATGAAGAAGTAATCGCCTAAACTGAGGCTTATTTTGAAGCGAAAGACAAATCGTACTACAAAAATGGTATCTAAAAGTTGGAAGATCGCTATAATCGCTGTATCGCCCTCGAAGGCAACTATGTTGAATAATAAAATCGAATTTTGCCAAAAAAATTTGTTTTACTATGGTAGACCGGGGACTTTTCAATTGGCCTGTTATGTGTTTCCTTTTGCAATCAAATTATTTTAAAACGAATATTGTTTTAGAATTTGTAAGCAGATTCAAACGCAACATACTAAGTTGATGAGGGTCACATGCTAACAATACTCTAAAAATCTCATTTGTATCACACAATTCGATTTATCGAAAATTCGCCCCATTCGATTAATTGAAAATTTGCAGAAATTACGACCGGCGTGTATCGCTATCTTTAAAGTTCCAGAGATATTTTCTTCAATCGCACAGCCCTTCCAATACTCAACTACCAGAAACCTCCCCATCCCTATCTATTAACCGAAACTACTTTAATACGCTACTAGATCAACCATTTGCATGTCACTTACATGCCGGTTTGGCGTACTTGTTCGGTTTGTTGCCAAGTTGGCTGCTGAAATAATGGATTCTTATGTGCCCAAAAGTGAATTCACCTGCTGTGCTTCTGCTGTTTTTGTCATTGCGTCGCTATTGTTGGCGTTGTCAGGACTAGTCGTCGTCACCTTTTAGTCACTCGGTTAGTTAGTAGACAGGAAGAAGAACTGGACGTGTAAACATTGGAGTCCTTCCGATAGTACAGCTCAAGGGTAAGCTCTTGTAATCTGACTGACGATAAGGGTGATACAGAGAATGAGAGAATGCTAAATATTCCTTTTGTTTGTTCGTTCAGGACAACAGTTCAGATCGGAATAATGGCTGAAATGTATTATATATATTTTACTTTTTACTGGACTAATGAATTTTCTATGCGAAGGTGCATTGAAAGGATATCAGAAAAGGTTTCGCTTAAAACTATGTATTAAGAAAATTATATTATATCTTGCAAATCATATCCTGCATTTTGGGTTTGAAATAATATTAGTAAAAATGACAGTAAAAACTTTTCATCTATCTCGACATATTATTCATTTATTTTTCTGGCTGGAAACTATGCAACACACAAAACAATATCTATCAAACATATCTTTAGAACACTTGCCTCTTTTTAACCCTGAACTGTAGGACCTCTTCAATTTAAACACTCGTCTACATCACCCATAGCCAAAACTAAAGAATGAAAATAGAGATCGGCTAACAACTTGTTCTCTTCGATTAGCAAATTCCACATCCCTACAAATGTCTGCGGTTCAAAGTGTACTCACCTTTTACCCTTTGGAATCATTTACAAACCTTTTGCGAACCCAAGAGCGACCATAATTTTTCGATGTCGGCCCTACACTGACTCCGTCACTGCTAAACGGTTCGCGCTTTTTACCAGCAGAAAGATCCGTACATCGATGGCGCCCAATACAATGTTTGCCAATGTGGTTATATGTACAGGGATAGGATGACTTTTTCCTTAGGCTTACATCCCTTTTTGCTCTAGTTTGTCGACTAAATTGACTCGTTTGGTATCTTCGGTCGAGAGTGGATGTGTTTTTGTACACACACGCATAAGCACCGACACATACTTATTTGTAAGTCTATCATAGAGTGTTTTTGGTTCCCCCAGCCTATACATTGCTTTTGTAAGTTCTGTGTAATTGAAGAGTCCTTCATTGCGTTCGGGAGCATTCGGGCGTGTTCCAATGTTTATCCGGAACATACTGCCTACAATCAATATGTTTGATTTTGCAAAAGTTCTCATAGAACAACACTTTCACCTTCTGGGCTTTTTTGGCTGTGATAAGCAGTTGGAGTTTCACCGCATCTTCTCTCCTTAATTTTCCAGTTTCAGCACTTAATAAGGAAATTCGAAACTTACCTGTACTTTGAATAGAAGGCTTTGAGCAAATAATGAAAAAGATTTTGCACAGTGGGAACCTTGGGCACATACTTATATAGAAAGGGCTATTGTTTTTGATCCTTTGCGAAAGGTAGTTGCTGGTTCAGCTTTTGGTGTAATGTTTCAAACAAATCACCCACAGCATAGAGAGAGGGGTTAGGGTAGGAAAGCTGGCCGTGGTCGAGCAGACTTGTGTAAAGTGCTTCTGTTGTCACTTGCAGGTGAGAAGGTTGATAGTTTGCAGCTGCTACTATTGCTTGAATTACTAGTCTTCTGTTGTGTTTGTTGTGGTGGTGGCTACATGGCTGAATTGTGTTACATGTTCGACAGAAGGGATTGCTAATCACTTTTAGGTTATGGTTCTGTCAATACCGCCAGTAGGATGACTCTTGATGTGAAAGACGTTTATTGGTATCATTTGAGAAAGGATTTACTTATAGCTTATACAAATATGCTAAAGCAAGTTCAGCTTGAGTTTGTTGAAATGGAAATGTCAATCGACTTTGACAATGGTATTTTCAAACTGACATTTATGGTCTTGTTTGAAATGTATTTGTATCGAACATGCGATTATACAACATTATATTTAAAACAGAACAGCTGCAACAAATTTGTGGTAATGGGAAGTGATTTAATTCTAATGATATCTGACACTAGCACACGCTTAAATTAAATGGTTTTGGACTTTCCAAGCAAGCACGAGAAAATCAATTTGATGTGTAGCAAATATAATTTGTTCAGGAGTTGTTGTTGAGGAGTTGTTCAGATAATTCATAAATAGTTTGCATGTGCTTCAACAGGCATAATAATACGTCATTCATACACAAATTTAGATACTGAAAATTCTAATTCTAAAATTAATAATAAAAAAAAATTCTAAATTAATTTTTATTTGGCTTTGATTCAATTAATTTTTTTCATACGACTGATGCTTTACAATCAGCTACTATTGGCTGTAAATCAAGACATACAGTTTATATCACAAGAGCGTATGCGCTGTCAATAAAAACCAGTTTTCGATACCTGGAGAGTTGTGCAGGTTACAGTTCAATTGCATTATGATTTCCAGAGAAATCGGAAAATGGCCAAAAATGTCAATAACGACTACAGCGCGATGCCTTAGAAAGCCGAACCAGATAGCTCACAACTGGATTGACCAGTATAATGAGTCAAAAATGGTGGACGATTTACCTCTGACAGGTAAATCGTCGTTAAGAATATTCACTGCCGAAGCCAAGGACAGGGACATCGTTGGAATGCGAAAGGGAATCTCCGTAAGTCTGATGATGCCTCAGGTTACGGATTGCGAAATATTCCTGTTACATCTCTTTTGAGCGAAAGACACATTGAAGAACGAGAGCAGTGGACCACAGAGAATAGCGAACGCGATTTTTCCAATGTCATTTGAACGGACGAATCTTCTTTTTGGGCTTGGAGTACTTACAAGCAAGCATGATAAATTCGATAAATATCACATATTCAGCGCACCGTTAAGCATTCTGGCACATTTAGACGTGCTTCAGAATACAAGGATTTGATACCCTTTTTCTGTTTACCAGAATCCTGAGGTCAGAAAGAATGAAAAATATCTAACTAAAGTTTGCCCGTAAATGGTTTGGCCCCAATACGAGCGCATGAATTCTTCAAGAGAATAATGACCCAAAACATCGCAACCGACAATGCAAACAGGAAAATGGCATCATCAGACATGAACCGGACCAAAAATGTCTGGGTTGCCATGATGTTAAAATTTCGTCAAAAGCTTGTGGTAAATTTAAAGCAGCTATGTTATCTTCTTCGTCTTATCTGGCAGAGCCTACCAGCTAGACTGTCAAAAATTTTGTTGATAATATGCCAAAAACGGTTTCAAGTTTTGCTGTCAAACTCTGGTTATTGGACATGTTATTAGTATAACGCGCATTACCCTTTTTAGCATAAAAGATAATAAAATAAAAACTGATTGGCTGTAAAAACACCGTTTTTTTAACACGATCTTGTGATACTAATTGTATGTGAAGCTGTTTGTACGAAAAATTCATAACGAAGAGTGTGCGGAAACGAGAGTTTAGACATTTGGCAAACCCGGTATAAACATCAAACACACTGAGAAAACACATGGCGCCAGACGCCATAATTTATAGACTTCTGGCGCCATGTACATAGTCGATTTAGGGATTGTGATAAAATATGGCGTCACACGCCATAATACATGGCGAAAAGTACATAGGAGCAGGCGCTATGATCGTAGCCCTACACGCCATATGCTATAGTCTTCCACGACATGTAATATAGTAGTACATGGCGTGGAGAACTATAGTGCATGCCGTGGAGAGCTATAACACATGGCGTGGAGGACTATACTGTATGGCGTGGAGGACTATAGTACATTGCGTGGAGGACTATATTACATGGCATAGAGGGCTATAAGCATAGCGTCTGCTCCTATGTACTATGGCGTGTGGCGCTATATTTTATCTCAAATCGATCGAAATTGACTATGCACATGGCGCCTGAAGTCTATAAATTATGGCGTCTGGCGCTATGTGTTTTTTCAGTGCATCTGTTGATGATACATTTCAGATCCAACAAAAGGCCACGAGTCTTCTCAGTTCTGAGCATCTGGAGGTAGAGCAGTTGATGTTAGGTGATAGAATTCTATCGAAGAAATTCCCGAGGGATAAATGACATCGAAGATCATATCCTCTCCTATACTCAAGAAGCTTGCTGACATTTATACATCTCCTTACACAGTATGGCTGCGAGTTATAATTGGAGTGCCATGAGCCATATTACATGGCTCATGGCACTATGTAATATGGGGTGTGGGGCCATAATTTCTGCGCCATGTAATTATGGCGCTGGGAGCCATATTGCATGGCTCAGAGTATTATGTACATGGCGTATGCGACCATAAATAATGCGCTATGTGGATTTCTTTCAGTGCAGCTAAACTGTTTATCGCCATTCTGTAGGCTAATTTGAGCTGAGGTTGAGAACGGAGGGACAAACAGTTGGACGTAACGAAAAGAACTGAAACTGGGCGTACAAGCTGCCACAAGTGCATCTATAGATTAAATTGCCTTCACGACGAAACTGAAGGTTCAAAGTACTCAGCAGTAGATTCTGCGCATGAGCTTCTTGCGAGCGGGAACTAAATAATATCCCTCCAAAAGGTCTAAAGGCTGTAATCTGCGAAAGACCGCAGACTGGAAAGTGCAGAGGCCATAGTAGGAGATATGGAGATAGCAGAGCAAAATCTGCAAACACGAGATCCCCGAAAAGACATTTTATGCAACGGAAGAAGATGATTGAAAAAGAAATACTTAAGAAGTATCAGCAGATCTTCCCTAAGTTTTTATACGCCACCTCTGTGTAAAAGAAATTAAAACACGTAAAGAATGACACCCTCGGTTTGAAGGAAGCAATGGAGATAAATTTCACAAGCCAGGAGCATTGGAAAAAAAACAAAGATTGAGTACCAAAGGGTGCAGCTGGAGCGTTAGCTCGCTCAGGCAGACACGCTGGTGCTACTAAAGCCTAATTACCGTAGCCGTCAAAGAATCTCCAGGTACAACTAACGCCGAAGCTCTGAGGGCTCTCCGCAAGGATATATGTCCCGATAAAATCGACACACAAGTCCGCTTAATTAAGAAAACCGCTGAAGTAGTGGTTCTCCTGGAAATTTAGTGCTGCAGTGATCGCTCGAAACTACAGGGCTCGATACGGACTGCGGTAGACGGTCAAAAGTTGTGAAACTCATGGTTCCTAGAAACCTCGAATACCTCAAAGGTACCAAAAATTTTACCGCAGCTAACAGGCGAGAAGCGATCGCTAGCGAGGTAAATTTACTTTTCTCGACACGAATTCTAGAGAATAGAAAAGAAAGTGTTCAATGGTAGGGATGGGATGCGCCCAAATGAGAAGGTTGATAGAAGTGGTACGTTTCCACCTATGTATATGCTACGAGACCCGGACCGGAGCGGTACTAGCTGAATGTGTTGCGCTGAAAGGAACGGTTCAGACTGCGCCAAAGACGCCATACGTTCAAGATTATGTATTGCCAAGAAAAGCAGTTTGTGAGTATATGAGAGCCCTCCGAAGGAATTTGCGGGAATGTAGAATAGCTAACGGCCTACTCACGTAGCTCGTCTGTGAACATAAGGTCCATATCTTATTGATAAGTGCTCCTTATGGGAGCAGAAGTCCGTGTACTTGGTTGTCAGATTAAACTGGATACGTGATCATTTTGATTGTTGACGTACAAAAATCAAATATCCGTAGTTACGGCAATAGCCATGTATGAGTAAAATACGGAGAAGTTACTATCGAGAGCTCCAAATGACTCAATACAGGAGCTCGGAGATAACTCTTGGAAACATACTCTCCGTAGCATTGAAGGCCGCTTCGTCTTTTGAGGTGACATCTATGCAACAGCATTAGACCCTTGCTTATATTAGGATTGCCCCAATTTGAAACAGCCATTTTATAGTTTATATTTCTAGTGGTCAAGTAAATTTCTATGAAAACTTTTTCAGCAGCTAGGGTAAGTGCACTAGTAGTCGGCCACTTAAGAATTTTCACCACTTTCGCTCAATATAACTACGCAGAGAAAACAGTTACGGAATAAAATTTTTAACTAAAAGTAAACCTGTGCTGTTCCTCGTGGAATTGATATTTAATATTCCTTGCAACGAATCAACTTTTTTCTTAATAATTAATTCTATAAAAACTACGCTTTTGCATCAGTAGTCGGCCCCTGAAATTTAGTTATCGGCCTCTTTTGTATCAGTGTCCAGCCATGTTGCATATTTCATTATTTTACAAAGAAATATCCATGAAACATAAATAAAACATATTATACTTGAAACATTTTGTATTTATTCTTCAATCAAATTATATATTATGGCAAATTGTAAATAAAAACAATTAATTTCACATAAATCAAGCATCTTTCTTTCAAAGTATTTTTAATTCTAATATTGACTTGGATGATTCTACTTTTCGACTTTTCATAAGTTGTTACAGACAACGTTCACTTCTTTTCCTGTTGGGTCTCACATATCTTGCAAGAAAATGTCTCGTCAGATGCTTTCTCATAACTTAGAGGATATAGAGAACAACATTTTAGATGATACCATCTAGGGCAGCTGCCGCACCCAATATTTTTTAGGTCAGCCACTTCTGTGTCGCTTATTAGAACGTTGTCACATTCCTGACACTTAATCGCTTTCTTCTGTTTTTCCACGTTCGTTTTTTTCTTTTTCCTTTCAGGTGTCAGTGCGTCTTTCGATTTTCTTTTTTTGATACGATCCTCTTTTCTTTTTTCTAATTGTCTGATATTTTCTATTTTTTCCACTTCTTTTATCTTACATATGATTCTCCAACCTTCAGACGCTTTAGTGGTTTTTGGAATCTTTAATTCCTTCTTTAAAGGTTCCGGAAAAAATAAATGTTTCGATAGGTGTGGGGAGACTGGTGAGTACGATCTACTAAAAATAGGTGAACAGGATCTGCTCGTGGATAGAGAGTATTTTCTGGATGTAGGTTCGAACCGATTTGAAGTACCTAAAAGGAGTAACAACAAAAATTTCAACTAAATTGATAGTGATGTGAGTCCAGAAGAAGTGCTGGGAATCTCTAAATGATCAGACGCTGGTTCTGCAGTTAAATTTTCCTTATTAGCTTCTGCAACATACGTTTTTTTCTATGGCTGCACCATAATTAGAAAAAACCAGCCTCCTGGCTCGCAATTCAAAGTTCAGTTTTTGATCATCTTTGCAACTTAACCTTGGAGTTGAGCATGTTTTCGGCGAGAGGTTTGAGCATATTGTTAGATGAATCAGGACTTCAGCATTATTAAAATTGACAATCGCAACTTTCCATAGTCGTTAATATCGAATAACACTCGGCAACGAAGTGACGAAACAGTCATAGTGACTGTTGACTTATTAGTGTCCTCTTCGCTCTGAGATTTCGATGACTCCTCTAAAACCTTCAAAACTATATCAGCATTGATTCCTTATATGGCAAGATGTTCTGACACTTCTTTGATTACAGATGAAGCAATCACAAGTCTTTCATTAGATAAATTTGAAGGATATTTGTTGTCAGTTGCCTCTCCATTTGCATCCTCCAATACATTTTGCACACATTTTGAATAGTCCACTGCTTCAGAATTAAATGGAAAAATTCCGCATTTTCTAAAACCATTTTTTATAGTTTCAGGAAGATTAATAAATTTTGTCAATACGCTCTCTAATAATGGACAAAATTCCTTTCTGGTAAGTGTTTTTCCCAGATTCTATCCGCGAACTGTCTTCTTCCAATTCTGCTTGAGAGGCTTGAATATGCTGACATTGGCAGGCTGCAGAATATTTGTTGCATTTGGTGGCAGCGCATATAGCAAAATGCCTGCTTTATCACAATACTCACTTAATTGCATAGACAAATAGGATTTATGGCCATCAACCAGCAGCAAAACAGGCTTTGGTACTTGTTGTTCAACCAGCCAGACACAGTTTGCCACATATTCATAGAATGTTTCGCTCCGCATCCACCCAGAGTCCGTATTACCAAGGATCCAACCATTTAGTACGCTGTCCACAATATCTTAAGGAAGGCGTTTGTATGGAAAAACTACTCAGGGTGGTAGTATTTTGCCATCAGCCGAAAAGGTTAACAATGTTTCGAAAAGGTTAACAATGATTGTATCCTTTTCTTCAACTGCTTCCACTTGATAGATGTTTTTCTAGCCCCTAGGAGCAATAACTTTGCGCGAGTTTTGGGACAAAGGCAGAAGCTAGTTTCGTCGCCAATAATGATTCGCCTGGGATCGAGCAGCAAATTTTCTTGGTTGGCTGATCGAAGAAATTCTTTGAGTTTATTGAACCAATTCTTAATATACTGCGAAGTAACAGCTGCTCTGCCTTTATGTAGTGTTTCTGCTTCTCTAAACTTAAAGAAGGATTTCTTCTAAAGAATGATTTTAACCAGGTTCCTCCAGGACGATTATTTCTAAACGGATTCACCCTGGCATCATCTTTCAAAAACTTTTGAACCGTGTTCAATTAATTATCATGCTTTAGATGAAAGCCACATTTAGATAACTTAATGCACCATTCAGTCATGGCTGTTTCTTCCTCAGTAGATTATATGGAACTTGGATCTTTTTTGTCGCACTCGTCAGGTATTCTTCCATGTAAATGATCTTGTAATGTTACTCATGGGATGCAATATTTAGCTGCAGCTTTACGTATGCTTAGCTTATTATTGCGGATATCATTAAGTGCCATTATAATTCTATCTTTTCTGTAAGATTCTAGAGTTGGTAATATACGGCCAGTCCCGTCTTTCTCCGTTTCGTTATTCATTTCCTTGGAAATAAAGAACAACTATAGAAAAACGTTGGATGAGGCCGATTACTAAAATGCTCTGCATCAGTTTTCGGCCAAGGTGAATTTTCATGATTTATATGGGGCCGAATACTGAATATTTTTGAGCAATACTGTATTTTTTAATAATTCTCCCTTATAGTCAACATATGACGTCATTTCGTTGGAAATATTACCAAAAGAACATTTCTAGTGAAATTTCAATGCTCGGCCACCGTGGCCGGCAACTGAACATATCGTAAAATATATGATTCAGTATTCGGCCTCCTCATATTTTTCAATTTAACAGTATTAAATCAATTCATTTCAATAAAGTTAAGATTCTAGCGTGAACAACTTACACACCAGTTGATTTTCAACACCAATCACACACAAAAACAGTAAATATTTAAGGATAATTTTATATCACTTCTTAAGAAAATATGACATTCACATGAAGTTTTTGAGTGCAATTGATGATTCCACAAACTGAATGAATAATTGCGTTCATCGGACTTAACACACAGCGCTAGATTTTACGCCACTTCGAGACTATGTTTCTACCAATCCGTTA
This sequence comes from Nemotelus pantherinus, assembly GCA_963978885.1. Taxonomy (NCBI): domain Eukaryota; kingdom Metazoa; phylum Arthropoda; class Insecta; order Diptera; family Stratiomyidae; genus Nemotelus; species Nemotelus pantherinus. The sequence goes on along the minus strand of OZ022264.1, from coordinate 205,349,046 downwards.
GAGTATTTTTTTCCTTTTTTTAGACGTTTGTTTTCTTATTTTCAAAGTTTATAGACAAAGTGGCCGACTTCTGACGCATGGCCGACTTCTAGTGCACTTACCCTATGCACAACAGAATTTTATCCGAAATTACTCCACTCTATTTTATGACCTTTTTGCAAGCATTCGAATCAAATTGGAGCACGGTCTTTACAAATGATAAAACTTTTTATAAGAACTCAAATATTAAATCCAAATTACATTCAAGTACACAAACAGTTAAATTTCGTGTTCTGCTTCTACGATATACATAGGTACATTCATGCGAAATTATCGTCATTGAAAAATGACTGTATCCACCACAACGTTGAGATTATCTTTACAATGCATATATCTGATAACGATTCGAGTTTGTATGGCGGAAAACCAAGTCATAAAGATAATATTTCACCCAAAAAATTTTAAGCGATAGCATAAACCTTCATTATATAGATTTCTTCTGCCATTCCTCCACCGTACTCAATCACAAGTGCACCTACCTTTTGAACTGTATCTATGTTTATGTGTACATATTCGCGTAAGGATACACCACGTTATGCATTTCAGTTAAAACTGGGTAGATACAGCGGAAATATCTGAGAAATCACAAAATCGAGTATAGTACTATGTACCTATGCACATAGATATGTTGCATAGTTGCAATGATATTCCATACCCTTTGCGATTGTGTATCTGTCGATGTACAGGAAAACGTTATGAATCGAATGGCAATAAACATTTCGCGAGTGCTTATTACAAAATCGCGGCAAGTCTGCGAAAATAGCACTCGCCGTGTTTATATTACTACCAGTCATTCATACGAGTACATACTGAAATCGTACACACTCTATACCACATGGTCGCTATGTGTATGCCGATATGGTCCGGCAATGTGTTATTATCAGTAACAGCGAAAAGCTTGTTCTTGTTGTATGCATGAGCTGAACCGGTTAAGCGAAAATCGATTGAGGCTAAAGCCTGCAAATGTGAAGATATCTAGATACGAGCGCCACTACGTATTTTTAGGTCTTTCCCGCTTTTGTAAACATAATTTATGCCATAGTCGTGCCTACGAGCTGCCATGCAATCACGGCTATGCCTACATATTTCCATTGAGTTTTGAGTGCAGCGCAGTCATACTTGGCGAAATTGACCAAAATCACTGTGTATGCAATATACGCCACATTTGTGTTTACTTTATTTCTAAACATTTGTATTGCAACAACAGCAGCTTCTTTCACACTGAATTAAGATGATTGCAAGGTAGATTAGAACTCTGGTAACTATGTGTACTTAGATTTGAATAAGGTTGTATGCATGCGACTTCAATTGCATTTCGGTTCTGTTTTCTTACCTTGTTCAGGCGCCAGTCCGGGTAAAAAGGTACTAACAAGTGGAAAATAGCACGCGATATCGTACTTGGTTAAGTTTGGTTGGTACTGGTCGATTGATGCAGCTGTGCAGTAAATAGGTACGTATAATGCGTACTTAAGAATATGAAGCAATATAACTATCGAGGTGAAGATTTCGAAATAAAAGTCGTGCAGAATGTGTTGAAGCATCTCAACTTGAAAATTAAATAATTTCTCAATTCCACAACTAAAGAACAAATTCACTGGAGAAACGACTTTGATTCGTAGCTTCTAGCAGAAAAAAAGGGAATACAGTAACCAAATTCATATCTAGGGATTGAAGCTAGTAAAAACTTGATTCACAATAAATATGTATATGCCAGTGGGTGAATGATTTGAGTCAGAGTTCACAGCTATGTTAAGTTAAATCCTTGTGTGATTATAATTTGATGGGAAGGAGAAGGTAACTACCTTCAAGGAGGAAACAAACTGCTTGATTATGATGTGTGCACCTAGGAAATACCTCCCAAATCATATATCTTACGATGAGCTTATGTGAAAACGCTATCTCATAATCGCGCCCAGCGTGGGCAAATTATGATACAATTTCCTTTTTCTGAATCATCTTCTGAAATCTATGATGACCAGTGCTTCAAATACTGCTTTTTAAAACTTACGCCTTAGGAATACGGTTCAAGTTTGAAAATTGGAAAAAATCAAAGCGTGTTCCCCCACATAACTACGCTCTTCAAAATCCTACTTCCAACATCAGACAACAAAACCTTTTAAATTGTCGACAATCACTATCGTTGACTTTCGATACAAATTCAGATACAACCATGTCAAACAGCTTCGGAAGGCTTCTTTCTGGTGTTTAAAGATTACTATCGATTCTTTCTACGCTTGTACCTGCAACTATATGATGCGTCGTCGTAACCATCTTAGGCGTCTCTCGTGTGCAAACGCAATCGAAATCAGTTGTTAACATGGCCTAAGTGCTGTATATGTTGCAATTCTTAAGACGACTAACTCGAACAACATGAACTGATGCAAGCATGACTGCTTTGCTTCCTTCGTATGCATGTATGCATCATTTCAAGTGACTAGAGCACAATACCATGTTTCACTGGTATATCTAAAATGCATTTCGAGTTCTCGTTACATGTTTCCTCTATATACTTGTCGATTGTATAGAACTGTTCAGTTTTGCATACTGATTATAGCAATTCGAATATGATGCATGAATGTTTGTACACTGAAAAAAATTCTGTTCATAATAATAATGAATGTAGATCTTCAACTGAAAATTCATTGGTACTACGAACAATTCATAATACCAATGAAAATTTTCATCACAATTTTTTGAAAGTCTATGGACAGTTCATTAATACTATGAATCAACTTTCTTCAAATTCGTTCACCTTGTTCAAACGCACAAATACTTATTCAAAGTTTTGTTGCATGTCATACACATTTTCATGGTGCTGAGGAACACGGTCAATAATTTATTTAAGAACTATTTTCTTACTATCAATGCGAAAAATCATTAAATCGAAGAACGAATTCATCAAATTGGTATATTTTCTCTGTTTTGACACATTGACAAGACGCGATCACGGTTAGACATTTTCAAAGTGCGAATCGTGTAAATTGGTTATTGTGCTCCATGTGAAAAGTGAACTTGCTGCCGAAGTGAGCAATCGCTGTAAGTATGCAAAATGTACATTCTCGATTAGCGTTTTGTGTTAAAAAAAGGAAGTCAAAGACGTCGATGATGGGCCACCAAGTCTAATCTGAGCATAATTTTCAGCAATCGCCAAAGGAGCTGGGAATCTTAGTGAATGCCGTCAGGAAGCTGTTAAAAGGAAAAAAAACAATCGGATGACTTTCTGAGAAACGACAAAGCAGAATTCTATACGGAAAAAGGGAAAACGTCCGTACGAAATGCAGTTATTCAAACACAAACTCAAAATTATTTAAACCTCAGACACGAAACACAGAATAAGAACAAATCTCGCAAAATCAATCAGATTCCAGTAAGTTTTTGTGGAAAATTAATAGTATAGAATTTACATTATTCGAATTTTTCAGATCCAGAAGTAGATGTAGAACTGGAGCTTGAGTTGGTCTGTGGAGGATAATTTTTTTCGAATGCATTTTTTTTTAGAAATAATATTTATTATAATTAACTAATTATCATATTAAAAATTTCATAATGCAAAAAAGTCTGTTTTCTAAAAAAAATATTATGAATTCGCTTACAGAAGATAAAGCGCTATCTATAAAATGTACCACTTCATGAAAAATATAATCTCGTTCATTCATCAATATTACGAATCGTGCTATAATATCCAAATCCAAACATTACAAATACGTTCATCAATATTACGAGCCCCTTCGTCTATATTATGAATGGATTTAGAAGAAACTAGCCAGAGATTCATAGCAGTAATGAATAGTTTCATCGATGCTATGAAAGTAATAATGAACGTGTTCTTTGTGACAATGATTTGATTTCTTCAATTACTTCAATGTATGAGTGTTAGCTCAACATAAGAAAATTGATGAACGGCTGTTCATTATGCTAATGAACATCTGCATCGGTTGGAAAATAATGATTTTTTCATTGTAATGATGAAAATATTCATCAATTCCATGTACCTTTTTCGTTCAGTGTATCTATATTATTATACGGATGTCGGCATGTTGTAGGCAATACCAATATACTGAATTTGTTCAATGGTAAAGCTAGTATTGAACTGGTTTTGTGCCGATTGCTGAGATGAATTGTGTCATAGGTTACCGGGACGTTGAATGGATTACATAGTGAGTGTAGCAGAAGTCAGTTGGTTAAGTACTATATGTTTTTACTCATTGATTACTTCCTGTCTACTGGAATAGTAATGAAAAGATTTTTCCAATTTGTTTTCTTTTCTGATCATGATTTGAATTGATTGAAAAGAAAATACGAAATTAGGATGTAGATATTTGTGAGATGAAATAAAAGTTTTTTTTTGTTTTATTCAGCATTAATAAAATGATTCAATGTTCTCTGAAATGGTTTTTTTTACTTATTATTTTGGCGTTTGATTTGTGCAGATATGTTTGTAGGGAAATAACAGAATCAACTTTTGGTTTTCAGTCACAAAAAGATCGTGATTAGTTTACCTCAATTGGATGCACTTTAAAAGACATGCCAAAATCATGATCTGAGAAAAGCGCGGGCCACAATGCTCCAGCACATTCCATTCCATTCCGATCCAGCACTCTCCAGCTCATGTCCATTCCAGCAAACAACACATAGTCTCCATTCCGTTTAGTGGGCGACAATTTACTTGTAGTTTTAAAATTTCAGTTTTGCGTGATTATTTTAGAATGGATAGCAATTTTCTATAGCTATTTGGAATGCTTTGTACCCTTGTACAAACAAAAACCACAGCAAAATTTTTTTTAGTATTAATAATAATACTCTTCTGATATAGAAAAGTTGAAAGTTGGTCAACTCGTCCTTTCCATTCCATTCCATTCCAACCTTATGTGTTCAATCTCGAACATTTTCTATGCCACCAACTTTGACGTTTATTCTGGAATGGAATGGATCATTGTGTCCGGCGCTAAAGGCTGTCACGTTTAACGGGTGCTGTGCAAGTAAGTGTGTCATCAAGTGTTAATCTCAAATATGTTGCCGTCCACTATGAGATAATTTTTTGGCCGTCAAGAGCCACTTTTTGTAGCTATTAAACACCAAAGATAAAAATCGCCTATGTTTTATCAGTCTTTATCGTGATCTTTTATTTTTGCATGTATTCCAAAAGCATTTCTATAAAGTGTTGCAGGGTTGAACTAAAGGCACATGTGAGCTTGGGCGTATGGAAGATTCAAGTGTCATCCGCAAACAGAGATATTTTGGCATAGGCAATCTGAAGATGTCTGCTATGTATAAATTCGACAATAAGGATGGACCTTGTGAGTCTCCAGCTTCTATACACCATTTTGAAGAGAAGTGGTTGTGTAATCTTACCTGAAAAGTTCTGCCGTGTAGAAAAAATCGGACCAGTTCGACAAGTTACCTGCATACCAGACTGTGTCAGAGACCTAGTCGAAGTCAACTAACTCTTTCTTGTTCCATCCCTACTCAGATGCATTGAACTACTCTCGCTAGCTGGACCTTAACGGAATGAAATGGTTCGAAGCAAAATGGCTACTTCCGAAGGAAATTGTTCTCATTTACCTTTTCGCCTCAGCATGAGAGTAAGTCTCGTACTACCATTTTGGTCATAGAGAAAAGTAGACTGATTTGATTCCAATTTAGTCCAAATTCTTCTTTTACCTAGTTTAGACAAGAATATGCTAGTGAATTCTTTCCATATTTCTAACTACCTCCTCAAACGCAAAGCAGTATTTATGATACCTTTTAGTTTCCGTAATATGTCGTCTAGTAAGTGTATTAGACACAGGTCGTTAACGTTGTCTAGCCCAGGTGACTTGTATCTATTAAGTCCGCTACCTCATCTGAATTCATCAGCTGCAATGTAGCCGCCTTCAGGAAAGCAAAGTCAAGAAACCTTATTGCTGCGATCTCGATGACCTTTTCATTATTCAGATCATTGTACGATGTGTTGTTTTCATTTTTTTATAGATATATAAATATGCATAGTCTGATTGAGTGTTGATAATAGTTTTGAAAGTATTTTGTTTACAGTGTGTGTGCGACGCTACGATGCTGCGACATCAGCTCGTAGACTGGAACTGCGAGAAATTATTTCTTCGAATACTGCATTGAAGATCCGAAATAAATAGCATCTGCACTCACCTAATTTCTGTAGAGCCCAGAAGTCGCGTGAGTTGCGTTCAAAACAGAACAGAACGTATTACAAAATTAGGAAGACCATTGGAATAGCATGAACAGTATTGTCACTATTCGCTTGTGATTCCACTAGAAATGTTATATAATCGCAACAAATGTCGAAATATTGGTTTTTAAAAATGCCGAAATGACCAGATTTACTTTTTTGCAGCGAGGTTTTGGTCGACTTTGCAGGCAATTGTACTGAAGGAAAGTCTAATTGGACAGTTTTATTTGGTTTGTTGCCTGAATTGAGCCAGCTGCCCAGATTTTTTTAAAGTTTGCATAGAAAACCACCAAATAGATGACCTCAATAAAATGGTGTCTCCAGGTATCGTGGACAAGAAGTACTTGATTGGTTGGTATTCAACTGCGCTCTGAGTTGAATCATTTGCCCAAATTGTTACCGTTATAAATGAATAATGTGACCAAAGTTTCAATTACGCTGGCAGGAACACCGGGGCGGCGGTTTTCAGGCGGCCTTTGCTCACGAGAAGGGGGTGGGTAGGGCGCCACTCGCTTCGAAAACTGAAAACTCGCCTTTCGTCCGTTGCCCTGAAGCGAGAAGAGGGCGACGGATTTCAAAATAACACCACCCAATCTATCACACCAAACGATACTGGATTCACAATACCGAAGTTTATTATTTCTACTTCACTACAATTCAATGGAGAAGTTAGACGCTTTACCATTAATGGTAATCTCTCTTATGCTCTACTAAAAACACTACTCAAACTCACAATCTCGAACCCAAAATTTAGCACTTCTAATTAACCCTATCCATTAATAATGACCTTACAAACTATCTAACCTTTATTTCTCCCGGGATGGCCTGAATCGAAATTCTCCCTCGCTCGGGCCGTTAATCGCCAACTAACGTCTCCAATCGGTAAACAACACTCGATGTTTGAATTTTCCTCGGTTTGTATCTTACGTCCCACCAATCTGCTGTTCACGCTCCTCGTATTGGAATCTTATTCGTAAAATCGCCAAAAGTCTACGTCGAACCCCTCAAACGATAGATACTCCGACTCCCGAGTGATCAGTTGATTGTCATTCAGCTTCACCCCGGCTCCAGTACAAATTCCAAAAAAAACAAAAGACAAGAATAATCAGATATCGATCGGCCACCTCCAGCTCTGGACTTCCGTCCGCTTACCCAGTTCTATTCAAAAAGACCCGATTTTTCGCTTCCCGGTGCCCAGGAAGATTTTTGGTGGCAGCGGGACTTTCAAACCCGTTGATTATACTCAACCTTCAATCTCCCTTAACTGGGTGTTGAATTCCGTTTCCATCACGAGATCCACTTTTGGGACATCTAGATCTCACCTCGCCTTCCGACTGTCAGCTGACATCTCGTGACAGTTCTCGATGTCAACCCGCCGCCTGACTTCTCGACGATGGAAATAAATAATTCAGGCGTGAACTAACGCTCCATTTTTGGTGGATTCCGGTTTGATTATTGCTGTGGGCGAAGGTGAGTAATGGATACTTGTGTCAAGTCGCATTTCTATTTGTAAAATCCGTTCCACCATAGTCCAATTGGGAAGATGAAGTTTCGTGTCCAAGAGGAAATCGTCGTCGTCGTGGCTACATTCTGCGGACCTTATTTTTCGTATTTTAAAGGTCCAGTGCAATCAAAACTATTGCTGTTGCCGCTTGAGCTTCGGTATTCATTGCCGCCGCCTCAGGTCTACTCGTCGGTCGCGAATTTAATTCATGTCTGTGGCGACTGTCCCCAAATCAGTTGTAATTGGGTCAATTGTTGGCCTAGGTCCGGGTTCGCCGATCCGAGCACCACGGCTCATACGCTGCTATATCGTGTGCATGCATTCCGACGTCGATCTCGAACTATCTCGCGCTTTTAGTTTGAGGATGATTGGGATATTGCGTATCCAATAGTGTTCTTGGTGTTGGTCTGAGCCAACGCTCATTCATGTCATATTGTCGTCGACTTCATATCTGCTATGCTTCCCCTATCTTAGTCTAGTTTAGCTCTAAACCTAGTTCCACACAAAACATCGTATCCGGTAATTTAGTGCTTGTCATTGCGGCTCAATCTCCATCGTTCTCTCTTTCAGAGGACGGTGGAGATTATATTTTTTTTGTATTAGCTCGCGGAAATCGCAAACACCGTGACAGAGTCTTGTTCTCTTGAATTTGCTATTATCTGTAGATTACGATGAAAAAAGTATTCACAAAGATTAAAAGCAGTAAATGTAAATAGAGTTAAATTTTACATTTTATGCTTAAGCCAACAAAGATGAATGAGACCTATCATAGCTTTCTTCAGCTCGTAATTGTCAAAATAATATATAGTTTTTACTTATAATATTGTGTGCATGAGAATTATGTCTCAAACAAATTTTAGGACCTTTGAAAAATAAACTTAATTATTCACAAATTTCACAAACATTGTTTTTTGTATCGTTTGCTTATAGCAAGTCCCAAACAATAAAATTTGCACTTTTTTCGCAACACAAAAACTTTCATCCCAAAATTAGTCTAATTTCTAAAGTTTTAAAATTTTTAAAAATGTTTACTTTCATGTAAAATATAGTTTAGAAAGATGATTTTCAAGAAATATTTCCTGAAAGTTCAATGTTTGTGTGATTCTTTAAATTATGCAAAATTCAACTGTTACATACTAATAACCCAGCAAAATTTAAAAAAAATCCAAATATCGATTCAATTAATAAAGAACTGTCTACTGTCTGTTGTGATTTAATGAAAAACAGTAGCCAAAGACCTGACCAAACCATTCAATCTGCATTGCGATTTATTAAAATACGAAGCGCGTCTTACAAACCAACAGTTATGTTTAGTCTCTAAACACATTCGAACCAAATATGTGTCCATTGCTCACCCAGAAACAAAACAACCCATACTTCTGTCATATCGATTTAGTTCGCAATTAGTCATAATACCGCAGGATGATCGATGTTCTTTAATGAGCATCAATCATGTTCTACACTGATGCATATTTCCTCTTATTACGTGTGCTATTCACTGCAGACTCACTGACTTAGCTGACTCGATTGACTGGGGCTGGTTGTTCAAGTTGGTTCAACAACCGGCAACCGGCAGTCGCGTCGAATTTCGCTCCCAACTATCCGACGCAATCTATTATTCTCTCTACTAGCACGAAATAAGATCGATGTTGCTCTATTCAAAACATAATAATTGCATGTCTTATTTTTTCGTTGTTATTATTGGCACGTATCCATTTTCATTTCGACCCCGAAATTTGCTGTGTTCGCTTCGTTGCAAAATTTGCAAACGAGAAAACGCAGGGAGACATGGAAGGTTCATCTTTTGAAGAGACAATGACTTAACTTCTGTTGGCATTCGCAGTCTTTTCTTTTTAGAAAAAAAAATGGGTGAAATACCTGAAAAAAACAACAATGAACTCACAAAAAAACACTTGTTCAATTAGAATAGAGATGTATCTGAAAAACATGAGTACAAAATATGAACTGAAAGATGAAGAAATTAGATTTTGAAATGTTAGCTAATTTTGATTTCGGTATAGGTAGAGCGTCGCATATGAAGCCTACCTGACGCGAGGGTAATGATTCATAATGTATTTGTCAGCAGGTCATTGTCTTAGCTTTTGGCAAATTGAGAATCGAGTGATAGGTGAAATGTGACTCCCGAAATAGAATAAAGTACGGCGCTGTACGTGAAAATTTTCACAATGCCAAAGATGAGCTTGCAAATATTTGAAATCGCATTAAATTTTCTTAAAGGCAATAGTTTGTGTTACATGTTGTAATACGATTACTCACAGATCTTTGTGTTCACTACTTGCAGACATGTATAAAACCAGAATTTTTTTGTTTTTGTTGAATTTTTCATGTATTTAATTTCTTATCAGATTGTTTTTGTATATAGTGATGCCAAGGCTTATGAGCTGTTTATTTTATGCTGCGGCACAGGTTTGACGGACAGAAACTTGATGTTAGGGTTGGAGGAAGGGATGAGTTTGCAGTATATGACCTTGCACGTTTCGCTGAAAGAAACCTATCGATTCCTTAGCATTGTCAAATGAGACTGATAAAAAAAAATTGGCTTAACGGGAGTGAATAAGAAATACTTACTATAACTACTTACTTATGGAGAGATTGATAGCTTTACTCGCTAAGGCGCCAGTCCATAGCAGCGACGCCACGGGTTCGAATCCCGCCGCATGCTCATGGTTGTATGTATTTATTTGTCTTGTGTTGTATTAACAGTCGACCACTGGGCATAACACCAGTGCTTCAGCAAGTAACAAAAATGGGGCACTTTAAAATAATAAAAATGGAATAATTGATTTTGGCTCCTCCCATATGTATCTCACTACCGCCATAGCTAAGCAGTCGCTTTAAAGGGTAAAATTGTGGGCTTGACAGTTCTTGTTGTATTGAGCAACATGGTTCGCGAGCCTAAAGCAATTATTTTTTAGTATGATCGCATTTAAAGAAGTGAAAGTGCGAAATCCCTTGACGCGAGTACCGTTCTCCTGAAAGTTGAAGAATGTACCAAAAGTGTAAGCGATGTCAAGGGTGCTATCATCGCTAAAGCTATAAACGGGATTGAAAGTGAAAGAAAGGAGGTCATTTATAAATAGATAGAAGAGAGTCGGAGTAAGAGCAGTACCTTGCGGTACTCCGGCGTTGATAGTGATGCCTAATTTTCGCATTTAAAAGGAACGTTCTACGAGAAAATTTTTAATTCGTTTTGACAAAAGCAGGAAGAATGCTAAATGCACGAAGTCTGGTTAATGATACTGGACGCTACACTATTTCAAGAGCCTCCGGAACATTAGTAAATACGACCATTGCTTTACCAATTTTAAGGAGACATCAGTCCACTTTTCAATGAAAAATATAAGAAAATCCCAAGTGGAGCAAGCATCCAGAACTTAAGCTGTACTGTAGCCCGTTAATACGATATTTCGACTCAAGGAAGCTCAGTAATATTCAGGCTACAAATGTTTCGAAACTTTATTTACAACAGAAACCAAAGCAATTTGTCGATAGTTGGAAGAACCATAGGCCTCTTTACTTATTTATTTATTATCATACTAAAAAAGAGTGCCGGAGAAATTGTTCTTGATTTGATTAACCAGAACAAAACGTCTTTATTATTAATTTTCTAATTGGAGGAAGGTAATCTGTTTATATAACTATCAAGCGGAGATGCTATTACTTGTGCGGGTATAGATAAATCCATACCCGGAGACTTCTCTTGACTTCCAGTTGTCCGAATGGACGACTACGAACTAGCTGTTGCGTGGTTATCCCAATCGAGCTGAAATCTGCAGGTTGCGGATCCTCCGGTATACTAAACGTTGGACAACGGCTTCTCACAGCTTTTGATCAACTACAACTGTAAGAAGCTTTGATGACAGCATTATAGTTATTACGCTTTATATCAACAATAAACGTTGCCAATTTCGGATTATTAAAATTTACGGCAAACATGAGCATCCGAGACTCAAAAAAAATCAAGCTGGGATTCTTTCTCCACAATGATTTTTTTTATGGCTCTGGGTCTACTAAAAACTGCAAAAATATCTGGATTTCACAGCGTTTTAGAAGACTGGAAATTTGCGAAATCCAAGAACGAAGTTCTTTTGCACTGCAAAAGATCCACAAAGTGCGTTGTTCTATGAAACATAGTGCAGGAAACGCGTTGCACAGAGCACCCTGAGCTTTAAAACATAGCTCTCAGCACCATAATATCACAATGTACAAAGCATATGCTAACAATTCGGCATTTATGGTCGCATGTGCTATGTATAAAGTACCCTAAGCTATAAAATATAGCTTAAATATAGCTTGTCTGCTAGACACATAGTTTCGACACAAATCATTAAAGTAATATTATCAAATAACCAATAACTTTTCAATCAGCTTGTATAGTCTTGAGGGTAAAACGTTGCCGCTTGAAGTATAGGATCAAACATTTCGGAAACAATTCGGATTCGAGGAAGAATTATTTGACTTAATTGAAAACATAAGAAAGCAAATTGTCAAAAAGGAAATTCTTCGCCTACAATTGTCAAAATACCGAAATTGTGCGAAACGGACGCAATTTTGCTTTAACCTTGTTTTACTTATGGGCCATAATGCATGACATTGCAGGCTATAATACAACGCTTTGCAAGCTATAGTACATTGCGTCTTTTCCTATGAATTCTTCTCAACGGTTTATGGTGTCAGGCGCTGTGTTCTCAATTCAGAAATCAGCAATGTATATTACGCCAGAAGTATAAAAATTATGTTCTCTGGCACTATGCTTCTTTGCAGTGAAAAACTCGTCTTATTTAGCATTTGCTATAGACTGAGCAATTAGTGTCTTTTTCTGGTAGATGAAGATGTCAGTTGAGCTTGCATCATTCTTAGTATGCGGGCTTCGCCGAAGCAAATGCGGTATGCAGCGAATTGATAGCGTCAGTCCATATTTGTTCTTGGTCACTAATGTCGCATTACCAAGTTGATGCGTCTTTGTAAACTGAACCAGCGGCGATGAACTTTTCCATCTTCTCTGGTTCCCGCTCTCCCTCAAAGCTTTTGGGTCACTTTCCGAAACACCTTCAAGATGACGTGTAGTCCTATGGTTGGATTGATCTTAATGCTATTGTCACATTTCGCAGAAACACCTTCAAGATGACGTGTAGTCCTATGGTCGGATTGATCTTAATGCTGTTGTCACATTTCGCAGCTGCTATCTGGTTATTGGAAGAACCATAGTTTGCCTTGGCCTTCAAAACTCAGCAATGGCTCCTCAGTTCATGGCCTTTGGTCTGAGTTGGGCGCCAATTAATAGCATAGTTTTAGTTCCATTATTATCACATGAATATAAACTCTATTCAAAGTGGGCTAAGAGTGTTAACAGAGAATTCAGCTCAGAAATAACCGAGACCCCACAGTGTTCAAATAAATCTCAGACTAACTAAGTGTCATCTTGGCCTTTATATAGCCAAAATCATGCAGTGTGGTGAATATGGGTGCTTTTTGGGGAAAATAATTTACTTATTAAAGTGGAATTATTTCAGTACTACCGTTTTTTAAATAAAAATATAGGCTTTAAATGAGTTTCAAAGTCCTGGAACCAGTCATTCTACACTCAAATCTGATAAGGGTTGTAGTAAGGGTTATATTTCAAAATTTTACTAAGAAATATTTTTTTTAAAGAGCTTCATTTTCTGCACTTTCGAAAAATTACTTGTAATCATTGCAGAAACTAATAAAACATTTTTAATAACCAGCTCAATGGCATACATGTATCGATAGTGCATTACTTATCAACTCATTTATCGAATTAACTATCATTCTACTCACTGCCCTTTTCGTATCACAATCAACTAATAGCGCATGGGAAAAATGTTCTGGATCAATTAAGTTCCCGACATGCAATTATTGCAAAGAATTTACACTGCTTTTGTTTTAACGTTCCCCGGCGAGAGTGAAACTACTCTGGTCTACTGGACCGCATAGACCACAATATGGTTTGTGTTCAGGCACGTACAATAATAGTTCAGATACTGGTCCCAGAAAGAAAAATATAGAACTTACTCTGGGCGATTCATCACTACCATCACCAATACTTGCAACGAACCAAGCACAGTAAGGTCAGCGTGCGACTAATGGGTAATATTACCAATTACGGTCAAACTAAACGATTTTATGTGGGCACAATATGCTCGGAAATGGACGAATCGGAAGCCCAAGCGTTCAGTATTATTATCGCTACTACCCTGACGGCTATCATTTTCATCAAATTATCTATCTATCAATAACAGCTTTTGTGGCCGAATACAAATTAAATTGTTTCGAAAGACTAAAAGCCTTCATGGAGCTCTTCAGCAGACTTCTTCGATACCTCGATCGGCTCTTCGGCAGTCGTGGGAAGTTAAGGACCCTAAGCCAATAGCCACAGTCCTCTTGCTGTATGCGCATATAGTGCTGCCTGTTTATGGTTGGTATTTCTACGATGTTCTGTTGTGGTTTCCCCAAAAATTACAACCGACTACCACATGTAACATTCTGGAAAATTGAAAGGATTTAAATTTAACACATGATATAGCCTATGTGGCGGAAAATTTTGTGGTCTTTCATTTTACTGTACAACGTCCATGTCGGCACATTTAGACACATTGGTTCTTTCCCTGGGATACGTATAAGGATAAATTTATGAAAATTATTCGTTGTGAAAGGGCTGGGCTATGCATACACAAATGTACTCATATATACCTGTAAGGTGCCAGTGAACCATACTCTGACTGAATTGCACCGAAATTCGAAAGTGCGACTAGTATAGTTTGGAATTACGAACGTTGACGGGGTGTATGTGCCGAGCATTTAACATGACAGATTTGATTTAGGTTGTGTTGTAGGCTTTGGGATGAAGTTGAGAACATAGTAAATTGAATTTTCCGGCAAATTTGTTTGATCCGAGGGACTGAAAATGGACGGAGCTATTTAGCACTGCTGCTATTGCTGCTGCTGTTGGATCAACAAAGCGGACAACTTGGACTGTGTTGGTCATCGTGTCTCGGACTTTATCCTTTGAATGCAAGTGTAATGCTAGGGTGGCAAGGATTCGTGGCCGTGAATGAAAGGATATTAATCGAATGAAAATGTTTCATAGCTCTAAGTCTGCCCCCGATGCATTTCAAGTCGATGAAGAGGCATTCGTTGACATGGTGCTAAAATGAATGATGAGCATTCGGGAAATTTCTGTTATTCAAGTAAATGGTTTATTGATATTTTGTAAGTTATGAGCCATGGGGTGGAAAATAGATGGAAGGAATAAATTAGTGCTTTATAGCATGCGGAAATTCTACTGGATTATGATGATAGTTTCATAATTTTTGGTAAAATATACGATTAAATAACCAGCCAATTGGAAAGAAATTGATCGAAATACATAACTATTTTAGAATCATGCAAATAATGCAAATTAGGCATTTGTATCGTGGACTTATAATAACTCATACGAAAAATATGCTACGTTAGAGCATGTACTTATGACAATGCATGACGTTTTCTAAAAAAAATTTCTCGCGTGACCTTAGTTCAAACTCCCAAAATACATTAAGAAACTAAGATTATTTAATTCCAGTTTACCGACTGAATTTTCGACAATCACTTTTGTTCATTGTTTGGTAGAAATGACAGCCATATTACATACATATATGGCTACATACTTATTTACTCTGTTCGTCATACATCAAACTATTCCACCAACCTATTTATTTTATTCTACAAATTCACACTCAAAACGATTTGTCGTGACTTCGCGAACTAACAATAGCTTATTGTGTTTCATCGTTTGTTTGCCTCAAACACATACACATGGATGAATGAAATACTGTTTTTTTTTTATTTCAGCTTGTTTGTAAAATAATAAGATTGCATTTTCTTATGAATTTTCAGTTTCGGAGTTAAATTGTTGCATATTCTTGTTAAGTGCTATGTGTGGACAGTCTATGCATCATTATAGAGTGTCGTATATTCTTGCGCCCCATGTGGGAGAGAAGATAAAAGTTTTTGTCTAATCACGTGTTTGGCGTGCTTATAGATGAGTTTGCGTAGTAAGAGTCAACGAAACACTAACTGAATTTTATTATTAGTTTGTCTAGAAAGAATAGAATCATAATTTTCAACGTGTTTCACCAGGTACACAGAATCTATTTAATAAAAATTATTACCTAGACGATTGTTTGAAATCGACCCAAACCATTTGAATACATTCCAATAGTACCTTTGAAAATATTACAAAGCAATATAGTCAAAAATGCTGTACTAAGAATATATAACATTAGCACTTTACAAACTTTGTGCAGGAAATCGTTTGGATTAATCAATATGGGAAACGAAAATTATACAAAAAAAAATCAGGCTGAAGTTTTTGTTCTAAAAAATGGTGCTAACGAAGCTTGGAGCCTTTCAAATAGGATGTAGTCAAAGAAGCAGAAACAAGTTTACTCATCATTTTACTTCTCGGTAAATAGTAAAAATAAATTCTATTCACAATAGGTCCCTTACGATGAATAACAAACATAGCTTTATTTTCTTCATTTTTTTGCATTCTTGAATTCTATAGATATTTGCGCAAATATTTTCACACACTGCCAGTACGTATTCGGTATAATAAATGCAAAAGCTATATTTTTGAACAGTTTGTAAACCAAACTGAACATATTTTTTATTTTTTCATTTGACCATGTCTCATAAAATGTTTTTTTTTTTTTTTTTTGTAAACACAAATATCGTAAACACTGTTGATTCAACGAATTTCAAACTTTATATATACTTTATTTGCTGATTTTTTTCGATATTTTGTTTCGTATTGATTTCACGGTGGCGTGGCTACTAACCGTTGAATCGGCATTCAGTGTGTGTATTCAACTTACACCTAGCTTAAACCTGATATATGTAAGGCTCATAAAGTTTGCAAATTTTTTTTAGGAGCCCATTCTTATCGTAAAGTTTTATGAGAGATTGATCGCTTTGTACATATGAGTGTGTTGCTATCAATCGTTAAAATACGTAGACAAATGTTTATCAGTTGATGATTTCTCTGAGGCTTTTATGTGGCAAATACTTACGAATTGTAGTTTAGAGCGAAAAAACATTTTCATTGAAGAGCTTAGTATAGATGTGAAAATTAGATGTTTATTGATAATGGTAAAGAACGTTTCAACGGTTTTCGTAATTTAGACATTCATTTAGCACTTGACTATTTGACGTGTCTTTTGCTTAGTTTATATACGGAAATAATTAGCAATCTGTATTTTACTGGTTTATCATAAAATGTAGTGTGAGCGATATTTAAACGTGAATTTTAATTCGGTTTTCTTAAACGAACGGATAAACGAAAACATCTTGTGGATGAAATTCATTATTTTTCTCTTAGAGTGAACAGTTTTTTATAATTTTGATTTATAGCTATTTATATAAAAGCTACTCAATATTTACCAAATAAAATATTATCGCAGAAGCAATAGTTCACTATTCCAAAACTTAAACCAAAAATATCACGATTCAATTCATTATCTTTGAACTAAACGCCATTCCTCTTTCAATTATAAAATTATAAATGCCATTCTTCTTCCAATTATCAAAATAATATTCAACTTTACCGCCCAGATTCATTTAGGGCATGTAACTGCTTCGTACCATTCTGGTCTTAATCGATGCATAGCATTTATTTATATATTTAGTATTCAAGAGTATTGAGAGAATGAATGGGAAAGCTAAAACTGTACGTGATTTTTAAAAAAAAAATGGAAAAAAGCATACCGAATCATGAATGAGGCCTCTGTGAAAAACTTTATGTCAGGCCTCAATCGAAAAATTGAAAATATTCACTCTAAGCAACACTAAATTCTACACATGTAGTTTCTGTATATCTTGAGGAGATAAGCTGTAATAAAAATAGCCCAATTTTTCTAAGCTCAAAAGGTTTAATTTTATGTGTTTTAAGTTTTACTGCGACAGTCCTTATTCTCCTTCAGCCGCTGCATTCTGGCAAGCATTTGATTCCTTTGATGAACTGTACAATATCCCTTAGTTCGATAACGGATAAATCAGTCATACCTTCAGAGACCATTTCATTTTCTCGCGGGTGTGGAACATAGGCACAAGAATCCTCTTCATTCTTCATTCGAAAACTCTAATAAAGCTCGTTGAACGCTACGCCCAACTGCTGTGTGTGCCGCTCTATAAAGGAGCACACCTTTGAACTTTTTCAAGCACTCGTTGGTAAGCGACTTTTAGAGTAGCTTCCCACCGAAACATCAATACATACTGTAGAATCGGGTCAACCACACACTCAGAAAAATATGTTTCTGAGAATCAAAGAAAATATTTACTTGTTTACGAGATGTGAAATCTTCCACAAATCAAATAAATTTTTATTTGATGTCAGTAATTTGTATACATATTGTGTAAAATGTTCTTGCATTCAACGGAATACAATTTTTACTTAAACTTATTTCAAGCAAGTAATTTTCCTCAAATTTTGTCAATTATGTCTAAAACTCGAACATGTTTTTACATGTTTCAACATCAATCACGCTTCAATATTCGATGAAAAAGTTGATAGTTTTTATCACTTCTGTCAACATTTCCTTGAAACAAATGAGAGATCGGTCCAAAGCAGCGATATACTGCTCGCGAGTTCGAATCCCGCCGAGATCATGACGGGAAACATGAAAAAAATGAGGATAAGTACGGGTTCTAAATGAAACAAGCAACTGAGATAAGTTCGGTAAAAACGATTAAAACGTAATATAAGACTGGATAATGCATACGCTGGAGCAGTGATTACGGTGTGAAATTCAACGAATAAAAATAGAAAGTAACAAATATTTTTGAACACAGACCATTGCCAAATACTAAAGTTACTTTGGAGCTGGATGAGCGAGGAATGCTGAGAGTTTGATATCAACTTCCATTAAGTTTACACGGCTTTGAAGGAAGTATATTGATTGAAACAAACTGAACAAAATAATGCTCCTTTTTAGCATTCTAGTAAAAAATAGTGTGAATGATCAAATCAACAATGATTTCGCCAGCATCACTGATCAAAACCACTGCACTTGACCTACTTAAAAGTTGGATAAAGAAGGGTTATTAGCTTGTTGTTCATTTATTAGCACGAGAGTAAATGATAACACGAGAGTAAATGAAAGTTAAAAACGAAAGCCAGCAACAGTTTGAATAAATGCTACCTTTCGTATACCAATGCAGAGTTATTGTTTTTTTAATCAGCAGATCAATTCCTAGGAAAATAAGTTTAACTCTCACTAGTCCATTTGAAACAAAGGAGAAAATAATGCTTTAAAAAAGCAAAAGCAGTTTTCATTACATTTGGAGATTAGTTTCATCTAAAAGATTTTTTCAACCTCCAAAATCAAATATTTCAATTTAACAACGAACTATTCATTTAGAAACTATATATTTTTTCAATTTTTGAACAGATCTCAATATTTCGAGAGTAATTTATCTTCTTTTTCAGTATCAGACTATCGAGTTATCGATACCTGGTTAGCAAAACTTCTATAAGAAAAGCCAATCAGACTCAGAACAAAATATTTCTCTAATAAAAGCATATCAGATTCATCGAAATTTATTGAGTTGAATTTTCACAAAAAAAATAAACGCCACAAAGGAATGGAGTAAAATTTAAAAAAAAAAGTTAAACAGTAAATATACCTACTACCAACTGTGAAAGCTCACTTTGAATTTATTAAACAAATTTATAGTTGTACCAGAACCAAGACTTTAAATCGCAGCTTTTGCACTATCGTCAAGTCGAACTATTCAAACAAACTTTCTAAATGAAACCATGTGAAATTCATTTAATCTTGAGGAATACAAATATTCTGCTTACTGATATTTTGAACAGAATTTAAATTGAATTATGCCGGATCCAAGCAACTCGTAATAGTCAGGCAGCAACACGAAAACGACGAGCTTAAAAGCCCCCATTCGCGAACAGTCCATCAGTCCAAATGGCCTGAGGCCAGGCCAAAATCGCACCGTGTATGGGAGAACTCGGAAGGACTCATGGACTCAAGGAACCAAATTGGATTTCCAATCAATCCAAGGTCCATGGACTCAGGCCATCGAGCCATTTATTGGCTCGACCGTGTGTGGCAACATAGTAGGCCGAATTTGGACAATCCATAAAGTGAACTAGTCGTGTGTTGAACCCTCCATCCAAACAACATGGCAGTCTTGCTTCACACGCTGATCTGTGACAAGCTCATTGACTGTTTCTGTGATTATTTTATTTAATCGAAAAATTCAGCATAATGGATAGTCGTGGCCATGATTTTGTTTTGGAAGCTATGGAATAATATAGGTCACATGAATGCATATTATATTATTTGACCCAAAGCCTGCAACCGCCAGCTTAGTACCGCAACGCAGCGGTCAATCTTTCGTGAGGAGTGATAGTTTGCCTTATATTTGTATCCTTTTGTTTGATAAATAGTTGGACCAACTGTAGCAACGTGTTATATGTCGTATCATCTATTCTCAAATAATTTTGCCAATCAGAAGGCTCAAGTGTGAGTTCTTCTACCAAATTTACGTGCCTAATTTGTTTTCGTTTGGCAAGCCACCCTTTTAGCCACTTCCTTTTTGGCTATCGTTTCTTTATGTAGATGCAAGTTGCAGTTGCAAAAAAACTCCTCCATATGCTTCGAATTCATTAATGGATTAAAAATAATTTTTTCTTCAAGTTTATCTTTAGTTTTTTTCTAAATTAATGACAGAAAATGGAATGAACTGACTGGATCGAGGTTCTATTGCGAGTGGCGAGCTAAATTGGACTTAAACCAAGCGGACTCAAGCCAAATGGACTCCGGTCATTTGGACTGTTCGTGAATGGGGCCACTCAAATAAAACAGCAGTTTTCTAGACTGTATCAGCTTTTCGCTAACATTTTCGGAAAAAATGACCAGAATTCAAAAATTTTGCTTTCATTTTGTTTCGGAGTGTTTTTTGCACAAACTGATCATTCGTTGATTTTAAAGGGCATGAGAGTAAATGAAAGTTGACTCCTAAGATTCAAGTCGAACACGATTCACTGCAACTCGAAATCCACGCAAACATTTTCGTCAGAATTCGTGACACTTATTTTTTCGAATAGCTTTTTTGTCCGAACGAAAGCTTTTTTAATTTTTGACAGATTTTTATTTTCTTCCATTGAAAATATCCTCTTGAATTAAAATTAAAATTTTGCTTTTCTTCCTGATCAAAATGAAATTACAGTTTACTAGCCTACTGTGTTTTTTGTACATTTTGGTGTGTGCTGAAGTGTAGTTTGTGGATTGTAGATGTGTAATGATGTGTTCCCACAAATTAACGGATATTTTAATTTAAGAGTTTAAAAACTGCGAGGTTTCCTCTGAATCAAAGTTTCTCTTTCTTATAAGCAGCTTGTATGTTGGCCGGAACCACAAGTTAATTTTAAGGTTTTTGGTTTTTAGTCTTGCAACACTTTGCTATTTTTTCAATAACTTTACAGCTTGAATTGATGTAAAGAACCAACTTAGCAGCTTCATTTTGTTCCACTACTAGTGGTCTAAAGAAAACCGTGTTCAAAAGAGTTATTGCAACTCACCGTTTATAAAAAGAGATCTAGACACTAAACTAAAAACTTGCTACGTTTTGTTTTTTTTAGCTTATTATTCATATCGGTGAATATCTGCATAAACTTCTTTTTGTGTATTTGGTGTCAACTTTTGATTAAATTATTCGCTTTGGACAATTGGGGAAAAACCATTCAGAGGAAGAATTAATATCTGAGTGTATTATTTTGCATGTAAGTTTATATATCTATAAGGTTTTCTATTAGGGTTCTTTCAAATGTTTTTCCCGCTTGAACAGTTGATGGTTTGTCTTTTTTAACCATTGATAGATATACGCTTCAGCTACGTTTAGAGATGGTGAAAATTTATTATCAAAATTCGATTCAAATTTTTACTGTAAAAAAATTTATGCGAAAAACCGTTAAATAATACTGAGTGACGACACACATTTTTGGCTTAGCGGATTCGTCAGTAGGCAAAATTGCTGCCGAAAGCATTCATGAAATGTCACTACATCCGCATATTGACTGTTTGGTGTGGTTTTCATGCTGGCGGTGTTTTTTTTTTTACATTTATAATATTTTAATATTTTTAAATATTTTTTTTTAATAATCTTGGCAACCCAGTCACGTTAAATGGTGAGCGCTACCGTGCCACGTTAACCGGTTATTTTTCACGTAAATAAGGAGAAAATAGCCTTGTTGGCATTTAGTTTCAACAAGATAGCACCACAGGTTACACAGCTGAGAATCGAATCATTTCAAGAAATGGTCTTGTCAACTAGCCGCCTCGTTCGTGTGACGTGACCCAATTAAATTTTTTTTTTGAGTTACGTCAATTCATTGGTCTATGCCAACCATCCGCAAACTGAGAGATCCTCAGATCCAATATCGAACGTGAAAACGCTGGAGTATCGTCCACACTGTGCGGAAAAGTCATGGAAAATTGGGTTCAGCGGATCCAAAGTTGCAAGCGCTTCCGAGGTGGTCATTTGAATGATACTTTGTTTCACACTTAATGATATTGATTGTACTATAATCTAAAATAAATATTTTGTTCATATCTGAAATCGTTTTTGTTTTATTTAAAAATATAAATAAAAGGGACGCTTTTAATGGAAAACCCTATAGAAACATGTTTTTAAACTGTATACGTATTTACTAAGCAAAAATACATTTATTACCAGAAGAGAGCTGAAAACACAGTACCTTTTATGGGTATAGTGCTCACTGATCATTTTATTTCATGGATTGGTTTTTTTTTTTAACTATTTGACGGTTTTATTTTTAACTATTATTTTGCCTTTTCATTGCAAAAATGAAGAGATGTAGGAAGATATATAAATTGTATTTTTCATCTCGCTTCTTTTTTTCCAATCGTTTCCAAAAATTTTATCGAGTTGAAGTTATTGGAAGTGAGGCTGGTTGGAAAATGGGCGTAATAATCAGAACTTTTTTAAGCCAATAAAATATTTTCCATGTTTTTTATATTTATATATTATAAAAATATTCTAATGGAAGTAATTAAGACAACATACTGAAAAATGTGCGGAACGTCTTTGAGTTTTTTTCTTTTTTTTTGTCGAATTTTTTTCATCTCAAGATTTAACTTTTCCTCTCAATTTATAGCACATAGTTAACACCTGTATTTTCTTATGCATATATAATCAATAATCTGTAAGAAGATACTAATACTTCCCCTACATATAATCCAATTTTTATCTTATATTTCGAACCAAACAAGTAAAAAAGCGAGTCGAATTCGTTAGGTGATCGCTTCCACCATCTTGAAATCACTTTCTGCCAACATCACCATAATTTTCTGCATTGGATTCTTCAAATACATCAGTCTGAATCATTTATTTATGGGGTCGTTCTACTCCATTTATAGAGTCCAACTTAATAAACTACCCATTTCTCACCCAATACTCAATAAGCCACTGTAATTTAATCATTCCTTACATATTAATTTTGTATACATACATTTTCACTCCCAGATCTGATCAACAAACCCAAATATTTCTTATCCCAAACAATAATTCACCCTAAATCAATCCCGACTAAATTCATTAAGGTAAGCTTAACAAAACCCCAAATCGTTCCTGACAACATAAAACTTCACCACATGCCGAGTGTCTGTGCATCGTAGGAAGCACACGGAGGATATGTGTGAGTGGAAAACGCGTATTGTGGGTGCCGGATAAGTCTGATTGTTGTAGGAAAACACTTGGCACAATCAACTTCAATTTACTTCAACTTGGTAACATAAACAGCAGTCATCGTTATTCTCCTAACCATGTACATATAAATCCTTCTCGAGACTTCATAAAAATGTTTTGGATTGCGCCCACATATTCAGCCTAGCATTAGCCAGTCCAGTTCACCACAGTCTTCCCATCAAGATCCCATCGTCTCCATCCCCCGGAACATTACACAATATTATAACTTCCCGGTCAACTGGTCGATTGGATCGGGGGTGACGAGACGACAGCGACACTTACCATTCGGAAAATATCTCTCTAGCCTCCGCTAACCAACAGCGTGCAGCCCCTGTCATTTCAGCGATGGCTTTGTCGAACTACTGTATTTTTGCGCAAACGAAAACAATAAGCTAACTCAGCGGGAGACTATCAATACACGAAAGATTGAAGTAGTGCGATTCAATCGAAAAGACTGAAATTCCCTGCATAGAACCATTTTGAAATGGACAGAAAAGGGACAAGAAACGTTGTGGAACAAAAAATATTGAGAAATCTTCAATGACTTTGTTGGTCCTGAAGAAAGATTCCTGCCGTCATCATCGACATCGTTTGCTCGCATCGCTCCATGAAAGACTCAATCAACTTCTTGGAATCTATACATTCGGTGTTTGCGTTCTGGCAGGGGGTTTTCCGAATATTATCACATTGTGGTCGCACTGATTGATCCCGCGGTGAATAATGACTAGCCGGAATGTTGTAGACACAACGTCTGGATCGAAAAGTATCGAATAGGCGATTTTCGAAAATGAACGAGATAATGGAAACAAAAAAATTTTCGGGGTGGAAAGAAGTGATATAGAATGACATTAAGAGAATCTTAGAGGATGACATGAAACGAAGCTACAGACTAGTTCTAAGATTCAAGGACTCAAGTTTTGAAGACATAAAATGGAAAAATTTAGTCAAATTACTAAAAATATAAATTCACTTAATGTATAGTTTTATTTTCAAATTCTGTAGTTTTTATGTATTTATTATCAAGTAAAATAATTGACATCTTAATATTCATTTTTCAATTTGAATATTTTTGTACAAATGTTAAAGCAAGCTGTTGATTTGACATCGTTTCAACAGGACTTTTATGACTCACTTACAAATTCCACGTTTTTGTTGATACGACTATTTTGCAAACGTACCTGAAATTAGAAGAAAAATCCGTCAGTACGAATTGGCAAGCTACTAAAATATGAATGTTATGCATGAATAAAAAGAACATAAAGTTTAAGTACATACAGTTGCTCACGAAAGTCAGCATACACTGCTTAAAAACGCGGAATTGGCAATATTTAGGTAGAAAGAAAATGAAAAGACGGGTGAAAAACGAACTTAAGGAATATCAGAGACATTGTAATCTATTTTACACAGAATTAATGAGAACATACATATACATACACATATACATGGTAAATAACAAGAAATTCCGCAGAAAGTGAGGAAACAAAAGTCAGCATACACCACAAAAAATTCAAAAGAATCAGTCTAAGCGATGAGTCATACTGCGATAAAGGTTGCTACTTTGTTAATATACAAAGATAATCATTAGTACATTGCAAGTCGATCAAACTAAAGTGATTTGGGAGCCTTTAATATTTAAAAATGAGTACACGGAAGGAAACGAGTTTGGAAGTGCGAAAAATCATCCTTAGTGAACGAGTGGAAGGGAAGTCGTGTGGCGAAATTGATAAAATATTTAGAAAAAGTCGGGCAACGGTGCAAACGATCATACAGAAAGCGGAAACGGAAGGAAGAATACAAAATAAACAACGAACAGGTAGACCGAAATCCTTAAGTAAGAGAGATGAGAGAGACTTGTTACGGAAAATAAGTAAGGAGCCACAAAAAAGTGCTCCGGCAATGGCCACTGCACTTGCAAAGGCAACAGGGAAGCAAGTGAGTCCAGAAACAATACGTAGAGTTTTGCGTAATTAGGGTTATAACGATAGAGTTCCGCGCAGAAAACCTTTCATATCTCCAGTTCATGAAAAGAAGAGGCTTGACTTCGCTCGCCTGCATCTTAATAAGGACGACAGTTTCTGGAATCAAGTTCTGTTTAGTGACGAGAGCAAGTATAATATTTATGGCTCTGACGGGCGCGGATACGTGTGGAGGAAGCGGAACGAAGCTTTGGCAAAGAAGAATTTGCGTCCTACAGTGAAACACGGTGGAGGGTCAGTCCTCGTATGGGGCTGTATGTCGGCCGCTGGTGTGGGGCAATTACATTTTATTGATGGTACTATGAATCAATACATGTATTTGAACATATTGCGAGGCGATTTGATACCTTCTGTGCAGAAATTAAGCCTACAGCCAGGTTGGATCTTTCAGCAGGACAATGATCCAAAACATACAGCTAGAAGTGTCAAGGAATGGTTGCTGTATAACTTCCCTCATTAGCTTCACAGTCCGCCTCAGTCTCCCGATGTAAACCCTTTAGAGCATTTATGCGAGGAATTGGATCGCAGAATTCGTGAGCCAGCCGTAAGAGCAACGATTACTAGCAAAGAGACCCTGAAATCTGCTCTGCTGTGTGCCTGGATGAATATTCCACCCGAAATTACCGGAAATCTCGTTCGTTCGATGCAATGGCATTTAGAAGCTGTTATTAAGGCTGGTAGAGGGCCTCCGAAGTATTGAGCTCACGTTTTTTGGTCATTCTCGTTGTTTTCGAAACATGGCTCGTAGTGTATGCTGACTTTCGATGGATGAATTTTTTTAGTTTTCATGGCTTATTCCATTCTGTGTTTAGATTTTCTTTATTGTTATGTTATGAAACTTATTTTTAGTGCCAATAAAGCTACTTTTACGTTTTCATTGCATTCTCTCTTTTTCCACTGTACCATATTCGTGTTTTTAGATGCTGTATGCTGACTTTTGTGAGCCACTGTATGTATATTTCAGCCACAAGCTAAATTTCGCCTAAGCCCTTCCATTGTTTTCACTGCAAAAAATAAAATTTCCAAATGACATTACTATCAACAGAAAATTGAACGAAGATACATTATTCTGAATTTTTGGGAGCATCATAATTTAATAAGTACACTCATCATCTACTTTCTATTAGACAACAGCAACGAAAAAACTATTTTGTAAACAACAACATCGCCAAAATCATATCGGCTTACAATCGTTAAGGCTGTGGGAACACATAACACAACCCACAATGACATATCTACACAACACTTTACAATATAACCAAATTTATTTATAAAGTAGGCTAAGAAAAACGTAAACAAAAATATTAAAAATTAAAAATGAATATATATTTTGTAAAGAAGCTATCAAGACGTGTTTTAAATTAAAATAATAAAAAATTTTAAATTAAAAATTCAGTGGAAGTAGATACTTCCAAATTTAGAATTTACTTCTAAATTGGTGACCCGCGACGTTCGCGCAAGTTTTTTCAAATTATAAATAACTGTTTAATATAATTATATTTTTCATACGATTTTTGTGTTAGACCGTCGAAGAAATGGCTGCTACAATTTTTCGCAACATTACTATGGCGGCCAATCCTGTAGCCTGGACAGGCTATGCAATAACCACAGCGACACACGGTACTCAACGAGATAGATACTGTCAAGCTGCAGCGACACAGGGACCATTTGCAAGTGCAACTGCGAATTCGGACGCTACAGCAACATATGATTATGGCTACGGTCGGCAATATAATGTTCCATAAACATATTGCCAGCAAGCTGAGGTTACACTGGGATACATTGCTCCTGCATATCCTCCAAACGCAGCCATAACTATGCAGTCAACCACTTCACCACCGCAACAAATGATGCAACATCAACCGCAACAGAACAACATAAACCTACAGGACCCGACGTCTTCGGGCTAGGCATCATCTTCAAATCAAGAAGAGCGTAACGATAACAGCAACGTCGACTTCAATCAGTTTGTCTCGCAACGAATCTTACATAGAAGTGGGCTTTGCGCCGCGCTTAACCGATTTCTATAGTCCGCCGTACATCAGTCAGGTGCCTTAACTACCGAACAGCGTCTACTACAATTTGTTCCAGCCGCAGCCGAGCACGTCATCATTTGCCTAACAACAGCAGCAGATGCATCTTTAATCAACATAAATATATAAAAATTGTGAATTTTAAAATTTTATGTGAATTTGTATAATATAAAAAAAACACGGGGAACAGCCCCAACATTTTTTTTAATACACATACATCACATATCCGCCATCGGTAGTGCTAGCCATTAACCCCGAGACCTGGCCATCGACCATCTCGGCGGCACTGCTGGCGACTGCCTAAGCCCCGAGAGCTGGCCATCGCCCATCTCGGCACGCGCTGAGTACGGGTTCCGGGAGCTGGCCATCGACCATCTCGGTCCTGTACAGGCAGTCGCCATGGCCATTTTAACAACCGCGACCGATGGCGGCAGCCACTAGCCCCGAAATCTTGTAATTAACCATCTCGGTCGCCAGTGCTAATACTCCACGCTACTTCACCTCCTCGACATCAGCGTCATCCTGACACTTGGGGGGGAGTAGTGTGGGAACACATAACACAACCCACAATGACATATCTACACAACACTTTACAATATAACCAAATTTATTTATAAAGTAGGCTAAGAAAAACGTAAACAAAAATATTAAAAATTAAAAATGAATATATATTTTGTAAAGAAGCTATCAAGACGTGTTTTAAATTAAAATAATAAAAAAATTTAAATTAAAAATTCAGTGGAAGTAGATACTTCCAAATTTAGAATTTACTTCTAAAAGGCCCTAATTTTCTCCAGCCACTACATCTATTCAATTACATTGCCAGCCACTAATAAATTTGTCAAATTCTACTTCACTCCCTATAACTAACTCCTGAACACCCTTACAAGCAATAAATTATATTCCATCTCACACCTGGCTTTCGCATCGACTAACGTTCGAATGGTAGAGACATGGTCGTGAGTCACAGAAAAATTTATCATATCGACTGACAATGATGTATATTTCTTGCCACCCTGTCCATTATTTCGGTAGTCAATATATAATATCATCTCGTGCCCAGAAACTCGATGACAAATCTCAACAGAGTTGAAAGTTGTAAGCAGTGTGAGGGTGAAGTTTGTCGGGTTAAAGTGCCAGATTGGTTCCTTGCTAGCTTGATTCGTTTCACCCGCCACCTCTGAAGAAAAATTACAATTGACCAAAACACTAAAACAAAAGATCTATACGAAGAGATACGATAGATGCACGCGTCGTACACCCCTTACTAGCGAAAGTCTCTGGAAATGCTTTTATCAGAAACTCGTCCAGACAGTACCCTCCTCGCCCCTAGACGGACTACTACAACACAATACAAGTACAAGGCTAAGAAGTGGTGATTAGATCGCTCCATCGAGCAATTTGTTACTCCCCTGTCCAGAAAATGTCCTGGGGGTAGTTTCGAGTCATAGATAAAAGCCAATGTCGAAGCAAACTGGTCTTTGAATGGCGGGTGGAGGAAAACGAACCAGGCATGGGTATATGAATGAACTAAAACGAAATGTATGTAGATACATGCATTATTATAACTCTCATCCCATTTAGTATATCAGAGCATGCAATGTATTTTCTGTCTGGACTGGACTCAATCGAGACTCGACTCGACTCGACTCTTTATAGTACAATGGGAGAATCTCAATAAGGGGGTTTAACTGACTACCAAGCTGGCTTGTTTGCATTTTGCAGTTTTTCCGCCGACTGAATTCCAGGAAGAAATTTCATTATGTCGGTTCAGTGGCCGGAGAATGCGTATCTTTCTTTTAGCACTGTGAATCAGAGGAAAACGGAAGCCATTACTTTATTCCCTTAATGGCGAATGTTGTTCGAAATTTGTGGTTGTTGTACTGCTTTTCCTGCAAGAAGTGCAGTGCTGGCACTGACGTCTACGCTGTATAATAAATTTAGATAGTCTTTGAAATGTGCAAGATAGTTTGTTTGTGACGTTACCAGGATACTCTGAGTAAACACGAATGGAAGTTATTTTCGTGGACCCATTGAAGAATGTCTTTTAAAAGATTTTTACTTGTGAAAATTTGGTAATTTACATGACTCTTCCACATTGAACTAGTCAATTTAGAGTTTATTTCGTTTCTTTCCTTCCTGGAAAGTTTCTTTGCAATATCCAGTAGTTAGGTCAAACATGAAATGATTATAAAGGTAATTTTATATTTTTTTGAATTTCGGGTAAGGGGCAAGGAATTTAGTAAATTCCTTCCTTTAGAATTCAGTAAACAAACATACAATTATTTTCATTGCAATAATAGATAACGGAAATGAGTGTGATTCAAAATTATATGAAATTCATCAGATTTGAGATGCAAGCTAGATCGCCTCTTCGGGGTGCATTCTAGGTATTGCTAGTTGATCCAGACTAGACTCTCAGTTTTCTGCTTTCGACTCCTCCCTCAAATTTATATTTGCTTTTATTATTTTTACTCTACCGTGATTGGGCTGGTGACTGAAACATTGCGGACCTAGTCGTCCTCAGGTGCGGTAGCGAAAGAGTGAAATCTGCTACAAAAAACGGCTCCGAGGAAATATATCATCCACATTCTGTTAAGACCTTGACTGTCTTCAGAGTACGTTTTTAGCCTCGACGCCATCAAGTTGGCAGTTTAGGCTCTGTTAAAGCAAACTCCTAATTATGTTGTTGTATTGTGTCAAGCTTCCATAGCTTCCATAGAACACCATGAAGTCACTAAGATTCCTAAAAATTTTGACTGTAATAGCTGCTCGGAGTATGGACCCATATAATATGGAACCCAATAGCTTCAAAAAAAATGTAACCTCGTCAGACGAATGCCGAAACCAAAGGTGAATGAACCAGCTCTGCTGGGGTTAGTAAGGATATAACGAATGAGACACCCCAATATAAAAATATAAGTTTTGTCTCTGCTTGTTTTAATTGGTACCGGGGTTTTGGTATTCAAGTCGGACACGAGAAAACTCAGCATCCCGTTTAACGGTAAATAGCCTGGCTTACCAACTCCAGTTCGGTTGATTGCACAGGCACTCAACTTCGATTCAATAAATCTGCTCTCGTTTACCAAACTACAAGATCAGCCCGTAAGGTTCTTAGAAAACTGAAAAAGGTATCTTCCGAGACGCTATCCAAAAAGGAAAAAAAGTTTCTTTTATGAGCGAAAGAATTCATTAGGGAGCACTCGCTACCTCTAAAGTCTGTGGATTGTGCTCAGAAAAGACAAAACCAGGCTCAAGATAAGGTAGGCAATATTTAGGATCCACCGAAAGCTGCGTAAAACTGGCTCGAAACCTCCATTTACAATGACGAGAGATGGTTTAAAAGAGTAAGACTGATAGCTTGTGCTTCAAATAGAGGAGCATTGGCCTGTTGCCCCAGTTGATGCCCCAGGACGAGATCCCTAGCTAGGTTTGTTGACTTTCCTACGGAAGATTGGAAACATAATAGAGATGGGGAGTTTGTTGAGGCTTTCTTTATAATAAATGAACGAGCAATACCACTACTAAGGGTTCGGAGATTTCATCAAGTGCAAGGTTGTTCTATGAGTGAAAGCGCCAGAACCTCTGAATCTGCAGATTCTAAAACTGCTGTACAGGATCCGAGGAAGATGGTTCTAACAGGTTCTACAAGAAATTACAAACGGTAAAATACCATCTATGCATAGAAAATTTGCTTTATTTTGCACTGATGACTGTAACGCCCCCATAGTTGACCGTATGTTTTACTCCACAGTTTATGCATGCGGGTCAAATAACAATTTTTCAACTAAATATGTTTTGAAGTTAATGTGAAAAATATTTGACTATTGTTAACAGCGCTTCAATTCAATCGATATAATGATGAAAAAATATAATGATTCCAGCCAGGAAAGCTGATGCTGCAAAAAAGCAAAGACTGGATAACTGTCTATCTCACTGAAAGAAAAATCTTGGTAAAATCAACAATTTTCCTTAGTTGTTTTTGCGTTAACTACGGGATATAGTTAAAACAACCATAAAAAAATAGTTGATTACTTTTATGCACAATGACGCGTGGTTGATAAACAACGTCCGTGGTGCAAAAAAAGTAAGCAACCACAAACAATGGTATTCCAACAATATACATAGTACGATATAGTAAATGACTATAGTATGTAGTGTGGAATTATGTTTGTTGAATTTAACTATCGTAGAATGGTTCGCTTACTATGAAAATTGTTGATAAAATGAATGAATGAAAAAAAATGAATCTGGTTGGTGCCTTGGTTGCATTGACAGCGACATTGTCGCTGCATTGAAATTTACCAAATTCGCGGCATTCACGCCTCCCCCTCTGGCGCCGCTGCCGCAATGCCGCTGTTATGTGTTTACAGCATCAACTGCATATATGGGGTCATACAACGTAATATAAAGGCTTCACAGCATAACATGAATATGAATTATATCGAACAGCAAACCGAACACAATTTCGCCATGTAACATATGAAACTTCTATGATAGAATAGGAGTATGAGTATGAGGAGTATGAAAAATCAACAGTTTGCCTTAGTTGTTTTTGCATCAACTAGGGCTATAGTTAAAACAACCATAAGAAAATAGTTGATTACTTTTATGCACCATGACGCGTGGTTGATAAACAATTTCATTCGGAGCATGAAAAACATCGAAATGTTGAAACCATTCTACTTTGCGTAGAGTAATTCCAAAGACGTTGCTCCCTGAATTACGTTTGTTGAAATCAACTATTGCAAAGTGGTTTAAGTACCATAAAAACAGTTGATAATTCGAAACGTTGAAGTTTTGAGTGAATTGATGAATATTTTTCTATTGATCAACTAATTTTCGTGGTTATGAAACAATTAAAACAGTTGATTTCATGAACGTTGCGATATTTTTTGTGTAACCAGAGCCAACTACTTTTATATCGTTAAATTAACTACATATATTAACATAGTAAAAATAACTATTTTCCGTAGTTAGTGCTGCCAGTTGCTGTTTTCATTTGCAGTACTCTTTAACGTGCCTATATTAATTATCCTTTGTGATGTTCTTGTATTTGAAATATAGGTTATTTGTTACGTACAATCACTGCGCTTGGAAAGGAACCAATAATTATAATAAAAGATATAATTAAGATTAATTATAATAATTATAATAAAAGATTAAAAGACACTATGAATCATCATTTCAAATTTTCTTTCTATATAGTTGCAATGATTTATATAATCATAGTATAAATTTCAATATAGGACCAATATTTTAATTTGAACTACATTACAAATGATCTGCCCCTTTTGCTGAAAAATTACCAGCACTGAAAGAAAAATCTTGGTAAAATCAACAATTTTCCTTAGTTGTTTTTGCGTCAACTACGGGCTATAGTTAAAACAACCATAAAAAAATTGTTGATTACTTTTATGCACCATGACGCGTGGTTGATAAACAACGTCCGTGGTGCAAAAAAAGTAAGCAATCACAAACAATGGTATTCCAACCATTGTTTGTGGTTGCTTACTTTTTTCCATACATAGTACGAAATATAGGCAGGGAAGGCGTGAATGCCGCAGTTGAATTTGGTGAAACACAATGCAGCGACAATGTCGCTTTCAATGCAACCAAGGCACCAACCAAATTCATTTTTTTTCTTTTGTATTGCTAAATCCTGTTGTACGAGGATTAGGTTGGCTTATCACAATACACATCAGCCATCGCTTGTCTATTCCACCAGACCATTCAACCTAATTCAAACAGATGTAATTCAACCTTGTGGTGATGCCAACCTATGGCAGGTATCACCGCTAGCGGTGCGGCAAAATTAGAAATTTGGCATTTTCTGCCGCTGCCGCAAATTCGGCCGCAGCCATTGTGCGCGTTACCATACAAAACAGTGCATTCTAATTTTTTGACTGCGCTTTGCCGCAGCCCACTGTTTTGCCACAGCGGAATACGCTGTATTGTGAACAAAATAGCGTCATACAACGTAATATAAAGGCTTCACAGCATAACATGAATATGAATTATATCGGACAGCAAACCGAACACAATTTTGCCATGTATCATATGAAACTTCTATGATAGAATAGGAGCATGAGTATGAGGAGTATGAAAAATCAACAGTTTTCCTTAGTTGTTTTTGCATCAACTAGGGCTATAGTTAAAACAACCATAAGAAAATCGTTGATTACTTTTATGCACCATGATGCGTGGTTGATAAACAATTTCATTCGGAGCATGAAAAACGTCCAAATGTTGAAAACATTCTACTTTGCGTAGAATAATTCCAAAGACGTTGCTCACTGAATTCCGTTTGTTGAAATCAACGATTGCAAAGTAGTTTAAGTACCATAAAAACTGTTGATAATTCGAAACGTTGAAGTTTTGAGTGAATTGATGAATATTTTCTATTTATCAACTAATTTTCGTGGTTATGAAACAATTAAAACAGTTGATTTCATGAACGTTGCGATATTTTTTGTATAACCAGAGCCAACTACTTTTATATCGTTAAATTAACTATATTGACATAGTAAAAATAACTATTTTCCTTAGTTCATTTAACGATTTTGAATGAATCGTTGCAATACTATTAAAAATAGTTGAATCAACCAAGAGTTTTTCTTTCAGTGAGCTTCCGTGAGTTTTAAAGAGCTACCACTACATTTAAGCTGGTAGGAGCCGAGCAGGAAACCCAATAAATCAAATTTATCATGGATTCGCATCGTACGTTTCAATTTCATTGCGAAAATAAAAAAAAATCTCTTCACACCATTTCGGAGAGGTGAAAAAAATCAAATGACTATGGAAAACGTGAGTGCATTTGATTAATAGTAACATTTATTTACGGATTTCGATTTTCCTAGCTGAAGATGGTAATAGCTAACAAAAAACTCTTCAAACATCTTATATATTTTATGTTTGCAATATAATTAATGATCAAATTCATTCTAATTTGAGTTCATGTCTAATTCGCATAATTTTAAATTGAATAATATTCTAATCTACCAACTTCTATAAATATTGCCAATTCAGATTTTTAATCTGGAAAACAGCTTTCCACTGCAGAGTACTGGATACAAAATATAATAAAAAAAACAATGCATATTGTATGAAAGCAACAGCAATCGATACACTATCAGCACACGGTCGACGAGTTATGAATATATCAATGAATTCCTTCTATGGTAAGCTCATCTAAATCGACAGACAAATGCAAATACAGACAGATGAATTTCGCATGTTTCCAAACACAATTCCCATCCCTACCAACGTAGACACTTTGAAATGCCCGCAAATTACAATAACAGGAACTTCTCCATATCGTTGTTATGTCGAACTAATTGTATCAAAACAAGAGATCATTCCCCTCTAGGTGTATTTGAATTGCATTTGCATTCGGTTGCATTTGTTTTCATACTGTAATTTAGTGCAAATAGAATTTGTAGGGTAAAGCAGCTACACTGAAAAAACACATATCGCCAGATGCCATAGTTTATAGACTGCTGGCGCCATTTACATAGTCGATTTCGGGATTGTGATAAAATATAGCGCCTCACGCCATAATACATGGCGAACAGTACATAAGAGCAGGCGCTATGATTATAGCCCTCCACGCCATGTACTATAGTCCTCCACGCCATGCACTATAGTCCTCCACGCCATGCAGATGGCGTGGAGGGCTATAATATATGGCGTGGAAGGCTATAAGCATAGTGTCTGCTCCTATGTACTATGGCTTGTGGCGCTGTATTTTGTCACAAATCGACCGAAATCGACTATGTACATGGCGCCAGGAGTCTATAAATTATGGCGTCTTGCACTATGTGTTTTTTCAGTGCATCTGCAGATGATCCAGTTCGCATCCAACAAAAGGCCACGAGCCTTCTCAGTTCTGAGCATCTGGAGGTAGAGCATTTTATGTTAGGTGATGGAATTCTATCGACGAAATTCCCGAGGGATAAATGACATCAAAGGCCATTTCCTCTCCTATACTCAAGAAGCAATATTCAAATGTCACTTGTTGACATTTATACATCCCCTCACACAGTATGGCTGCCAGTTATAATTGGAGTGCCATGAGCCATATTACATGGCTCATGGTACTATGTAATATAGCGTGTGGGGTCATAATTTCTGCGCCATGTAATTATGACGCTGGGAGACATACTGCATAGCTCAGGGTACAATGTACATAGCGTGTGGGACCATAAATGCTGCGCCATGTTACATAGGACCATGCGCTATGTAGATTCTGACATTATGGCGCTGGGAGCCATATAGCATAGCTCAGAGTACTATGTACATAGCGTATGGGGCCATAAATAATGCGCTATGTTACATAGCTCTGGGCGCCATGTGGATTTTTTTCAGAGTATAAAAAGTTTGGAAGAGTAAATTCGAACTATGGCGTACATTAAAAAAAGACCATAATTTGCATATATTTGGTGCTATATACAGAATTTCATTTGGAATTTTGATTAAATATAGCGTCTGAAACCAAAATTCATTCAAAATTCAAAGAAGTTCACAGGAGTAGGAGCTGTGTACTATAGCTTGCACTGCGATGTATTATAGCCCTCAAAGTCGTGTATTTCAGCCCTCAATGCCATGCATTATGGCCCTGAAATATAGCAGAGCAAAAGTGAAGTTCCTGTTTCAGAAACTTTCGGTATTAAGCTTTTCTTTTTTAGTTATTAAATTATTGCAATTTCAGATTTATAAGTGTGACCCCATACTTTAAGATACGACGCTGTAAACGAGTTTATTTGGAAGCTATTGCTATCTAGCTTGCTTTAATTATACATTCCTAGATTATGTTCATAGTAGTTGGGACTATGTAACATAGAAGTTGAAACTTAACTATGTGCACAGCAGAAAAGCATATATGAGAAATTGGCCCTTGTAGATATATTTTATAGCTCAGGGTACTATGTGCATATGCAACCACAAATGCTGCGCAAGGTTACAAAGCACTATCCGCATTGTGGGTTTTTTTTCGAGGTACAGCGTATTTTTTCCAAACTGGTGTTTCTTCCGTTCTAGATAGTTTTCAAATCGTACCGTCATGTTGGACACACATTCACATTTATCCAGCAAAGGTGAAAAGAAAAAAATGAACGGACCAAAATAAAAAAGACATTTACTGACGAAGCTCAATTTTTGAGATCTGCACAAATCCTTATTGGTATCTATCACGGAATTATGAGAAACTGACAAAATTTTTATACAAATTGTTACACAGTTCTTTAAGTATGTTTTGCTGCAGAGTTATTTATTCACCAGCATGCCAACTAAACATGGATAACGCAGTGTTGCACCGCGCAATTGCATTGAAGCACTACCCATGATACCACTGCGCTGATACCGATTGTCGGTATCAGTAGCGCAGTAACGCACTTCGGTATCAATGGCGTTAGCACTGCATGTGTACTTCAAGCAAGAACCGTACAGTAAACATTCTGAAAAGCGAATGCGATCATGGTATCATAGTGCCATGGTATCAGCGCAATGCTGCCAGCGCCGTATGTGAGTCCAAGAACGCAGTATCACACACAGGCGAATTTGATCATAGTATCATAACGCAATGGTATCAGCCCAATGCTTTGATACCACTGCTGGCGCCGATATCAGTGTATTAGCGCCTCAAAATTTGCTGCGTTACCCATGTCTAAGCCAACTTTACAATAGAGTCTACCCCTACGTCCAATCTTTTCTTGCCCCATGACAACGTGCATTGATAAAAGGTAAATCTGCATTGACCCACTTGCTTTCTTTTACTAATGTGGTTGCATTTGCTTTGGATCAGCAAAACCAAGTATATGTTATTAATAGAGATTTCTCTAAAACTTTTGGCTCTGTGAATCATAAACTTCTTAATCGGAAGCTTGAAAATTATGGTATCTCTGGTCCTTACTATATTCTCCTGGTTCACTTCCTATGTTGTTGATCGTACTTGTGTCCTAATTGTGAAATCCTATACCTCTGTTCCACTTTTTCCTACCTCAGGAGTTTCGCAAGGTTCAATTCTTGCCCCTCTGTTTTTCCTGCTGTTTATTAATGACCTGCAATCTTATATACGTTCTCTTTGTCTTTTGTATCCTGATGACTTCAAGATGTTCTCAGTAAACGAGACATTTGACTATTGCTGATCTTTTTGCGATAAATAGGTGGTGTATTGCTAACGCACTTCCTCTGAATGTCGCGAAGTGTGTTACACGCAGAAAATTATTTGTATAGCCTTCTCTTACCCTGTTTCACATTTATTTTTACTAATGTTCGAAGAACATTAGTATTAAAATCGATTCGGCCAAAAATTCATATTTCCATATATATATATATATATATATATATATATATATATATATATATATATATATATATATATATATATATATATATATATATATATATATATATATATATATATATATATATATATATATATATATCATCAAAAAATTTCAGTGAGATAATCTCGGGAACGCGCCATCCGATTGAGCTGAAACTTTCAGGATACATTGGTGTATATGCAGAATAGGTCCAGGTCTCTTTAAATGTCAGTTATTGTTAACCTTTTGGCGCCGGCGGCCATTTAAGTGATATTTTTAATATACCTATTATTTCGTGCACAAAGAATTTTCGCAAAAATAAAGTTAACGAAATAAATTTCGAACGTGTTTTACATATGAATCGGATAATGCTTTGGAATTTTTTAACCCTATGTGTGCGCTGGGTGCCTAAAAAGAGGACGGGAAAATTTGAAAGTTTTTAAATTGCGATGACTTTTGACACAGCTATTCAATCATTACGAAATTTTCAGGACATATTGATATTATTTAGTTGTAGATTTGTGTAGCTTTTAATGAGCGTGCTGGCAACCCTGTAGCTAGGGCAGGCACTGAAAGTGAAAACCTCATAATCATCGTCTCTCTTGAAAAAATGCCGTTTCTTCAAAGAAAAGCCACTCATATGTAAATCTTGTGCTTTGTTTACATAACCAAAAAAAAAAAAGATATGGTATAACGGGCACGCCTGGTAACCCTTGCCCAATTTTCCTATATTTTAAGCATCAAAAACTTCTGTTCACGGAAACTCACTATCCGATGAGCAGAATTGATTGAAATTTGCAGAATGTATTGGTCTTAAATTGGACCAGGTCTGATATAAGTGATTTTGAAATGCAGGCGATTCTGTGCCAGTGGTGGCATCTTGAAAAATCACTAAAAAAGATAACTGTTTTTAGCCCTATAAATTCTGATTGAATCGTTCAATTTTGACGAAACTCACACAATTGCTGGACCTTACTTTAAGCCACGTTTGGTAGAAATTTGGTCGAAAAATTCGGTTGGAGTTGCCAGCTATGATAATTTTGGTGTCTTCATTTTGAAAAAAAAAATTTGGAAGTGAAAACATTCAAACCATCGAATATTCAAAAAAATGTCCGTTTCTTACAATAAAACCAATCTGTATATAAATCTTATGTTTTATCTACACGTTCAAAATAAAACTTTGGAAATTTCATGTCGGACAAGAACGGTAACCCTCTCCCAGTTAACCTATATTTTTAGCATCAAAAACTCCTGTTCACGGAAATTCACGAACCAATAATCAGATACAGCTTAAATTTACAGAATGCATTGGACTTAAGTAAGACCAGATTTTATAGAAGCGATTTTGAATTGTGGGCAAGTCTGTGCCAGTGGTGCCATCTTGAAAAATTACAAAGAATAAAAACTGCTTTTTGCCCTATGAAATGTGAATAAATTACCAGATTTTCATGAAATTGGCACAGTAGCTAAACCTAACTCTAATCTCTGTTTGGTGGAAATTTGGTTGAAAAATTTGATTGGTGCTACCAGCTATGGTAATTTTTGTGTCTTTGGTTTTGAAAATTCGCTCAGGAAAATAAAACTTTTTGCACTATAACTTCCAGTGCAGTCATGAAATCAATACGAATTTCATACAATTAATGAAACCTGTCATAAACATTATTCAGGCCAAATTTGGTTGAAAAGCCACGATAGGGTTGCCAGCTATTGTTGGTTTTGTGTTTAATTGCAATATCTTTATTAAGCGGTTTTATCGTAGAATTTTCAAATGGTAATGATATTGTAGTGACAATAAACAGCAAATATTAAGCTTTCGATTATTTGAAAAAACTCGCTGCAGGTAACTCTAAATTTCTTTATACTCCTTTAACTTCGA
Source organism: Nemotelus pantherinus (assembly GCA_963978885.1). Lineage (NCBI taxonomy): Eukaryota > Metazoa > Arthropoda > Insecta > Diptera > Stratiomyidae > Nemotelus > Nemotelus pantherinus. The sequence goes on along the minus strand of OZ022264.1, from coordinate 205,309,302 downwards.
ATATAATATAACAACGTGAAGCAGATGTGATATATTCTTGGCTTTGATACTGGCAGAAGGTTGCCAGCACGAGTCGGTTGTGCTACTTTTGTATCAATAAACGCTTACAGTTAGTATTCATACCGGAAAAATTTACAATTAAAATAAATAATCAATGTTGCAATTCGCAAAGTTCTGCAAATTTTTCGGATCGCAGCCCCAAACACCAACTTCAGTTACAGTGCTGCAGGCACTGAGCATTTTCTTCATTGATGTTATATGAGATGCTGCTTTCAAAATTATGTGGAATAAGCAACTGATAACGAATATAATTAACCCGTGTTTTGCTCTCATAAACGTTGAAATTCATGCCAGTGGTAATATCTGAAACCTTCCACCATATGAGTTATAATGCATTCTTGAGACCAAAGTAAAACGTGGCATTTGAAACAGTTTGGTCGTAATAAGCAGCACATGTGGTGAAATATGCACTCAAAACCTGCACGATTCTTCTACTGTTCTTCGAACATTAGTGTTTCTAGCGGTTCAGGTGCGCTAGAGTTTTTAATGTTGCTGTCAATATTGAGGACCTTGGCGTGATATTCGATTTAAGCCTTCTTAATTGTCTCCAAACCCTTTGTTAACCTCTCCACATGTTTGCATCTCTTCGTGTCATTTGTCCGCAGTATTCTGAAATATTGTTATCAAGTGTGGCGTCCCCACTATCCATACCTTGTGCTATCCTTAGAATCCGTCCAATGTAAATTTACCTGCTGCTTGTTTCACAAATTCAACATCCCTTACTGTGTTTATAATCATAGTCTCTCTATATTGCAGATTCCTTCCCTTGACGCGGAGTTTTCGTTAGCGAGTGTCTTATTTTCTAACTGCATTACCGTTTTGTTAATTGTGATCTATGCAGCCAGGTCTCTGTTCGGGAATCTTGTCGATCTAACAGATCTCCTTTCATATTTGACGTCGCTTTCGCACGAACTGATGTTTACTTTTATTCGCCTTTGTTATGCTGCCTCCTCACTGAGGGCCATTATGTGGCCCATGTGCGTGGGCCATCATGTGGCCCATTGTTTAGTTGAGCGATGGCTTGCAGTGGCCTATAGTGACGAAGCATGGAAATGGCGATGGCCGAGGATGGCTTTCGGAGCGGTTTTTCGCACACATCAAAGTGGGCCATCATCCGCAAATTGTGGCGATCATTGCGACCATTGCAGTGGCCGATGATGGCCCTCAGTGAGGATGCAGCATTACGTATAGATAGAAATCAGAACGAGCTGAAACTCGGTCTTCTTGCGCAGACGTTCTTTGGACACAAACACTTTTGAAAAAATAGAATACTTCAGTACTATGTTAATCTTTGCTTTACATAGCTGTTACACTACGTCATACGCAGACTAGTTTGAGCGTCACTTAATGTGTATGCCTCACTACTGGCAGAAAGCACCAACTAATCGTTAGACCAGTTAGACAAGATTGGGTTCGGTGATAATGGATAAGCACCATTGGATATATAATTGTAGAGTCGAGCAATAAAAGGAAAAAGCCATCGAAGATCAAAACGGTTCCCGAGCCTGAACTGTCAACCAGGACGCAAATTCAATACGAGGTTTGGTCAATGGACGGAGCACAGCACGAGGGGCAGACAGAACTTCCAGGTATGGACTTCCTTCAAATTCAGCGCTGTAAAACAGTGAGATACTCCGCACGACATGTTCCAAGTACAACTAACAGCAGGCTGCAAGCTTGAGCAGTTAGTGTAAATCAGGTGTTTTCTCAATTTTGTGAATTTTGAAAAACTACGTATGCGTAGTATTACTTTAGTACTTCAGTGCTTCCGATGCCAAGCGTACGAGCATATTGCTGCGAGCTTCAGGAGCAAATATCAGTGCATCAAATGCAGCTTTGTTCGTAAGTTGTGGAAAGTACGTACATTCAACAAACTACCAGGAGGGCAGCAAGTTCACTGAAATAAAAAAAATGGGTTGAATCCAGGTGAGTTAAAAGCATGTAAAGGCAGTTTAGTTTATCAAACAGTTGGTAAGTACTTATTCCAATAATGAATTTTAATATACTTGGGTAGCCGTCAATAAGATCCAACCCAAAGCCCAACCAAAAAGTTTTAACAAGTTTCAGGTAGCTGAAAATAGTTGCCTGGACTTCTGCATCACAGGTATGGGACTATTCCGCAAGACGGTCAAGGACCCCCTTCTCAAACAAGAGAAAAATCCCGCTATCATGGGCTTATTTTTTGGCAGGTTCTTACCATGAACGTGATAATTACATGTCTGAATAAAGAAAATTTGAAAATCCATAGTATTGGTAAAGAATCTCCAGCCATACTAAATATGATATAATGTTACAATGAACGCGTTTTTCTTTTTTGGTAATCATATTCCGTGCTCAGCTCAAGACACAGTTCCAGAGCAGATTTTTCTCTGCTTAAAATTTTTTGCTGTGATTATTTACATGTTGCTTCTGGAGGTGACTCTAACAGTAGACACCCAAATGGAAGTGACTTAGTTGATATTCCATCACTAAAACCAACTTTTCTTAGAAGATGGGAAAGTACGAAGGTAGTTCGAGTAGGTGAAACAAAGACACAACAGAGTCCCGTTGTAATACAGAAGATTTCGTTCAACCTCAGCCACTGTAATCAGGAAATCATCTGGTGTCTTTAGTAAATTCCACTATCTTCTTCAAATCGATAAAGGATGCATTAGTTAGACCTAAAGGGCTCAAGTGGGGTTTTTCTTCTCCTTGCCAAAAGCTGACGACTGACACATGAGACGGAGAACGGATTTTTCTTCATCCTCTGACCCTAACTATCTTACAATCCATGCTCCATGAGGACGACCACAACACATCCGAGGGCAATTTAACAGCTGCCTGGTGCGATTCATGTCCATGATGACCAAAAAATGTTTTGGGGCTGCACAGGATGATTCTTTAACCCTGAAATTGTAGGCATCATCCAGGTATTTTTGACCTATGGCTAGTTTGGTTGATGGGTGTTTTACATCGTCGAAAGAGATGCACGACATTCGTGCTACAATTTTGGAAATTTAACAATAATCAGCAACCGTATTGATAGTCGTTTAACTGTGAAAATACCATTATTAAATATAAATGTTCGATAGCATAAAAGCCAGTGGATTGCCTGGCAAATAGAGAGTCTGGTTTGGGAGAAGATGATAAGGCAGCCTTACACTCAGCTCATTCCTTTTCACCTCACCTTTATTTTAAGCCATCGATATACAAATGAATAAGCACACGCTCAAGGTTAACACCATCATTCTGCTCATTCCTACCAAAAACGCGAATTGTAATCTCTAAATCTCTGGAGCGGTAACTCTCTCAGGTAAAATTCTAGTACGGCAAAACTATGTTTTAGTCTATAGAGAAATGCAATGAAGCTGCACAGCTGCAATATTGGTTTGCTTAAAGATTAATACATTGGTAGATAGCCAATGAAGCAAACTAAATGATATCCTAATAAGAATGGAGCGAAGAGCCCCTGTCAGCAGTAAAGTGGCAGACCTCCGTTCTTTTTAAAGAACTAGCAGCGTATCACCAAAATGCTACCATATGGACTAGTATAGGCTCAATTACAGCCGTATGAAGCCAAACAGTAATGCAAGGTTGTTAAAAGTAATAAATTGCGCCGAAAGCCTGTCGGGATCCTCTTGTTACATTTTTGTTTCACAGTGACTTTGAATCGATGATCAAACCTTAATATTTAACACTTTGGTTTTGTTTATTTTCGATTTTATAATCGACGAACTTTGTGCCTTATCGTAAATAGAACTAGCTCCGTTTTCCTGGAATTCTCATTTGAGCCACACTCTCAACTCCACCGACAGGGAATATTCAGAGAGATTGATTTATCTTGTTTCAAACTCTAGATACGTTCTTTCTCGACATTACTATGGCTATGTCGCCCACATAAACAGTTACTCTGCAACTTCCATGATCTAGCATTCTTAGACGAAAGTTCACCACCGGAGAGCAAAGTCTTCCATTAAGGGGACATAGCACCTTCAAATTGAAAAAAAATGTTTTTTTCAAAGGTTAGTTTTAATTGAATAAACAGACATATCTTAATGAAACTTTGTACATATACTTTATTTGCCTTATACTACATAAAAAAATTGTCAAATATTTTTTGTGGCCCCCTGTTGTCTGCTACAATTTTTTTGAAAAAACACCAAAAAAACCCTGGCGTGCACGATAACTTCCCGCAGAAAAGGCTTGGAAAAAAAACAAAAAACCCAGCTTTTATCAACATCACAGCGGCCTTGCAATGAACTCAAAAAAAATTTGGTTGAAAAACAACAAAATGGCGGCATTTTTTTCGAAAATCGATGTTTTTTTTCCCCTAGAAACGGTTATAACTAAAAAAATTTAATGCCGATTTTTTTCATCCGTAGTTCATTCTGAGCATTGACATGTGCAGATTAACGTGTTAAAATTTCAGAACGATTGGAAAAATACATTTTTCTTAATCATGCACGCCAACTTGAAAAATATTGTTTCCAGAAAATCGCGCTTAAAGTTAAAATTCAGTATTTTTTGCAATAAATCTTACCGAAATTACATTACAATATACCTTCCTCTTGCTCATATTCCTCCTCTTCCAAAGATTTTTGCTCCCTTCGAGCAGTTCTGGCCTCTTCAGATGCCTCAGTCGAGTGTTTTTCCGCCTGGTTGATTCTTGCAGCATCTCTATTTTCTGCATGTTCCAGCGCACGTTGGCCAATTGTAATTCCTGTGACTTGCATTATTTTCAAAATAGCCATAAATCCTTTATTGAATGTACATACAAAAATATTTGCAGCCATATTTATGATATTTTTTCCACAAAAAGTATGTTTGGGGGCCAAATTCCATATACAAGAATTATAGCTTTCTTTATTATTCTGCGTAAAATTGTCCAAGCAGCGCTTTAATAAATCTTCTGATAAGTCTTCATAAATAGGCTTTGAAATTTCTTGTACGTCATCATCTAAAGGTTGAGGATGCTTGAAATTTTTTAAAGCATTACCACCAGCTGCCTCCGCCTTGCGCCAGTTACTCCAAGTCTTTTCTCCAACAGGACAATAAGAGTGTCGAGGGTTCTCATCAGTTGAAATTTGTTCAAATTTCCTTGTGCATGTTTTTAACCGAATTAGAATTTCATCGTATAGCTAGGCCATAATATGTTGATATATTTTTCATTAATTTTAGTGTCAGTTGAACTTTTTTCGGACCTTTTTTTTGGAATTTCACACTTTTTTTTAGAAGCATCTATTTTCAGCTAATTTTTTTTTTGTTTTTTTGTTTTATTTTGTTTTTTTTGCCAAGGCTAACTTTTTTTTAGCTCCTTTTGAAGGAGTTGACTCACTTATCTTTCTCTACACTTTGGCCTAAGTCGATGTAGCGGTATAGCGAAGTGAACGGAAATCATAGAAAAAATGATATTGGCGCGCTTCGCTATATATGCTCACAACATTTTTTTTTTATTTTATTTCAATTTTATATTATTAAAATCATGTTTTGAAAGCTTCATTCTAACATATTCAATCAAAAAAAAAATCGACTTATTAAAAATTTGAAGGTGCTATGTCTCCTTAAGAAAGACCAAAACTTATAAGCGGGTAAAACTTAGCAAAATAGAACATTTTCCTTCATTTTATTCATTAGTTTTTGGAGAGATATTGCACTGAGTCTGTGATTCACTAGCAAACTTCCGGTTAAACAACTTAGCAACGAAAAGTGTAGTACCCAAATAAGCATTTAAGTATTATTGATCGTAAATAATTTGAACCAAAAAACTATGAATTTTTGATTTATCATAATTTGATTCTTTATTGTCATTTAATTGTCCTCGACATTTGCGTGTACTTCGCCACTGTATTTCAGTCACAAATTATTCGTGTTTCTCTCTCATCAAATTTTAGAAATTCAGTAGAAAATGCCCCTTTTTTTCTTAACACACTTTATACACCCTTTTGGCATTTTCATGAACTGAACTAATGGCTACACTCTAATATTCAAACTACTTCAGACTTCTTTCGAGCTCAATTTCGTCACTGCTAGTAGTTTTTCTTCAACAATGAACAATTCATCTGAAGCAACCCCAGTCGAGCCATTCGCTCATGGAACCACTTGCTTGTATAGCTGCTTGCCGACCGTCAATACGCCACTCTTTATTATTGTCTGCATCAATTTTCTCCACTCATTCCATACCATTTACCTACTCCAATTAAAAAGCACAATATCCCATCTCACAAGTGCTCAATTATATCCCGAAAACCTTTTCTCTTCGATTCAGTGCCACTAAATTTTTCTTCATTTCCACTCAGGGCCTGCTATCCCATGGCCGCTCACGAAGCCCACATCTAACCACATCAAGTCGGAACACGGAGGATATAAAACTTTTTTGTCAATTTTCTTCTTTTTCCTCATTTTTCTACTCTGCCCGGGAGGCCTCGTGATAGTTGCTGTTGCAGGTTTTCCATCAGCTACTTGTTTCACTTTTTCTTTCGAGTACCATCTTGCTATCAGGATCAATTTGAGTTCTGTTTCTTTTTTTTTTCATCGACCGACTCTATTCGTGTATGTATGCGAATTATAAGGATATCTGACGTGATACGATGGAAGAGGATCAGAAGAGGGTATCAGAAGGGTTTGATGCAGTTTCAGTCGCCAGCACCGTCCTCGTTGCCGATTGAACAATTAAATGAAACACAATTACTCTTGGCATTCAAGAGGTCTCAGCCGCAAATATGGCCCTTGAAAGGAATTAAAAGCAAAGCCAACACAATGAAGGGTGCACAGGATTGCGAGCAAATGCAAGTGACATATGACGAAAAAATGAGCGCAATGTAGCGCGAAATACGGAAGAAAAAATCAGCCGTAAGAGGAGGCTGCTGAAGTGGCCATTAGTGCAAACTGTTGAATGACGGTTTCGGTAAAGTGATTGGATATGAGGTGATTTTTGCCGGTGTTTATTAAGAAGCTCCTTTTATTTGCAAAAAAAAATCAGTTTTTGTTGAATTTGGAAATCAAATTAACCGTCAGAGGGTTGTTTGCTGCATGAAAATTTTCTGGAAAAGTGACTAGCGACCATTTTGAAAAGCAACTAGCAACCAATTTGCCACCTTAGACATTTTCAAGGACATAAAATTTTCCTATGTAGAATCTATCGCTCTAACGTAAAATAAAATCAACAGTGGAATGAGAAAACCTTTTTCTGCATCCACGCCAATCATGTTTTCGCATGGCTGCCGATCCAGAAGGCAATACATACTCGTACTAAGACACAAGCAGCATTTATCATCATAGCACGAAATGATTACATTTATTGGGCATGCGACAGTGAACAATTCGAATAAAATTGTATTTTTTCACGCGTGAAAGTGTCGAAATGTTTTTTGATTGTATCCTTTTTTGAGGAATATCTTCGAATTTTGAGGGTCGAGTGAAATGATGGACGTGTTCGTATGTAAATTTTTGAAGACATTCAAATTAGTTTTCAAGATACAGAGCTTAGCTACCTTTTTCGATTTAAATTAACATTTGAAAAAAAATAATTTAAATCAAAATTCTCCATGAGAGCGATAATAGCATTAACGATACTTTTCCAGAAAAAAATACGAAAAACTAATTCATACGTAAAACAATTCTCTTTCACCCTTTTACCACACGTGCCACACGCTATCTCCTTCCATTTGACTGTATTCTCCCATCTAAAGTGTGGCACGAGCCAAAACAAATACGGTAGCACCACAACGAGGAGTCATATTCGCACAAAGACATCCCATCCCCTTTCATTCATGAGAATCAGACAGATGTCGCGAGGGGATTTTTCTTTCGTACAAAGCAATAAATTTACATGTCTTGGAAAAATGTCTTCGGCGCTGGCGATGAATAGTAGCAGCACGGCGAAAAACCGTTCAAACGAGACTACGCGTACCAAGGAAGGAGTATTGAAGTAAAATCCTTGTTGATGGATGGGAATACCAATCGACATGTGTTGAAACTGAAATGCTCCATGCCTATACGATGGGATGTGAGTGTCGGAAGTATTTTTAATTTTCCCGATGACATTTGTGATTTTTCTTGTAAACTTTGATTGATGCTGAAGAGCGTGGTAATTTAATGCCATGGCCTCGATGTATTTAAATTAAATTTGTATGGAGAGGAACAGTCTCGATAATTGAATAATCATTTTCGCTTGTTCAGAGTACTTACTTTTTTATTTCGCAGTAAACTTTTACAACTAATTAAACTTGATAGAAGCTTCCTTTCATGCACTCTTAGCATAATCTTTAAAGAGAATCATTTGTTGCTATTCTTACGCTATTCGCTAATTAGCATTCTCATCCACTTCAATTACCACACTGACACAAGCGCTTCATCAAATTCCCCCAGCCCGATTATCATCTGAAATTTTAAAGAGCTTCAGTCCTCACGACCGTACTCAAATCTTAAATTGATGCACATATGACTCGGTTTATGCTATTTTATTTTATATTTTATTTTTTCGTTCATTCTGTACGATAAACATGATGTCAAGGCATCGGCGCCTGGAATATGGTCTTTGTGCGGGTAAGGGGCATCGTTTGGCGCATTCATTCTGAATAGTGTCAGGGCATAAAATTTCTTAGTACTGTGCGTATGAGCAGAATATTATAGATAGTATGCATCATTCTGAGCTCTTTCTGACAAATGGAAATGCACTTTCTATTTTTAACTGTTCGCATAATGTTCGACTGCTATAATTTTCAATGTTTGTTTGTTTTTCAGTTCCGGCAGAAAAAGAACGACCATATGGTTGGATGTTTCATAGTTTTGCACATTTGCAGATTGTGTACAGCAGACGACTTGAATGACAGTGTTTCGATGATGAGCAAGCAAATGTTTAAACATTGTTTCTGATGAGATCATTAGAACGGACTGCTACAACAGTAAAAATGTATAGATAGAACTGTGACGGATACATACACTTCAGGATCGTCTCAAAAATCGAATATGGTATATATGTACCTACTTTTCAGCTTGTATTTCTTACTTTTGATTCATTGGTTTTGAATTGCCGCTTTCTGCTTGTTGTCTTTTCGTGAAAAGATTAACAGGAATGTACCCTCTCACACACTACCAGGAAAAGTATCCGTACACCATGAACAGAAAATAGCATGATTAATAAAATCATTGTAGGTTAGGTTAGTAAAGGGGGCTGCCGGGAACGCAGCCAGCATTAGGCCACCAGTTTGGGCCCATTTGCTACCTTCCGCTAGGTTTTTAGAGCTGGCCACCTCTGCTAACCGTTGAAAGTGATAAGAACCAAAAATCTTGAGGCGTTTATTATTTAGGGCCGGACAATCACAGAGAGTATGCTCGATGGTGTCCTCTTCCATCTCGCACCTCTTGCATAAATTGCTGGACGTCAGTCCCATTCTGTTCGCATTAAATGCGGTAAGGCACTGCCCTGTGAGCAAGCCGACCGTGGCTCGCAAGCAGTTTCTGCTGACCTTGAGCAGTTTCCTGCTTTTGCTTAGATCAGGTGGTGGCCATAATGTCCTGGCCATCCTGCAGTCCATCCTTTTTTTCCATTCGGACTTTAGTTAATTGTTTAGTGTTCAAATCATTGTAAAGAAACTGTTACATTTAAATGGTTTATCAATTTTTAATGAATACTGAAACTATATTTTTATACTTTTTTTCTTGAGTATATCTGTAAAAACTAAATTTCACAAAGCAAAAACAAAAAACTTCACTTAAACGAAACAGAAAAGGTATCCGTATAGAGCAATAATAATTAAAAATATTCAAATTGTTTATTTTAAATATTAGGCTTTAGTAATTTGTGGGATAACTTTTACGCTTCAGGGCCTCTTTAAGTCGATGTGGCATGGAGTGGACCAATGTGGATAAGTCCTGTCTGATAATTTAAGTAAATAGTAAATTCCACAAATACTCAATGGGATTAAGGCCTGGGGATTGGGGTGGCGTACGCAACCGATGACTTGTGTTGTAGAGCAACCAAAGCTTGACATTATATGCCCCGTGCTTAGGATCATTATCATGCTGGAACCATAAGTCGTTACCAAGTCCCTACTGTTGAACGCTTTGCTTCATATTGGTCTTCAATATACTTAGATAAGCGAACTGATCCATTGTTGACTGTATAAAAACTAAGTTCTATCTGCTACTATCACACCACTTCCGCCATGTTTGACAGTTGGTACAAGATTTTCTTTTCTTCAAGGATCTCCACGCTAGCTTTCATCCTTTGATGCCAAATATTCGTCCGAGAATAAGACATGATCCCAAAATTCTGGAGGCTTCTAAATGAGTTTATTTGTCAAATCCATTCATTTCTTACTATTGACTTCCGATATGTACGGTTTCGTACGTGACACCCGTGCGCGACACCCATCCCTCTTTTAGTATTTTGCGTATCGTATTTTCGTGGAGATCCTTGCCAAAGGAAGCTTTTATGCTTTCACTTATTCTGTCCTGCTTAGCATAAACGTTCTATCTACATTTTTGAGTTAACACCGGATTCGAAAACGACATACTCTATTACATCAAGTATATTAAAATCAATAATGAGATTATCCCATCTACAAAAAACGTCTCATTGCTCAGCATAAACGTTCTATCTACAGTAGATAGAACGTTTATGCTGAGCAATGCGGCCAGTTTTTCGTTGCATGGTATCACAAAAAAGTCCTATCTCCTTAAAACCTATCTTCCACAGCTATTTTCAACGTGAAAGCTTTAACTTGATATGTGTCTCAAGTAAACGTATTTTTCTCCATGTTTAAACTTTCGTCCCGTTTGAAGATGCCCACTGCATTTAGAAAAACACAAATCATTGAATATCTCGAAAGTACTAAAATGTAGATAGAGCTTTTATACTACGCAGGTTAGTATTTGAGAAATAGTTACTGTTGGATTCTGTTTCATAGATTTTAATACAGTTCGCTTTTCGCATACAGTCAATTTACTGGGTCGACCACAACGTGGCTTTGACGCAATTGCACCTTTTGTATGAAATGATTGATGAAATGACTGATTTACTGATTTAACGGAAAGGTTTGCCTTCCTTTCAAAGTTTCGGGATAATTTTCTTCTCGATAGCGCTAATTTATTTAGTTTTGGGTGCCAGCACAAATTCTTGGAAACAAAAAATTTAAAATAGCTGTAAAGTTATGAGCTCACTTCAAAATCAAGCATCAATTAAAATAGAACTGTGATTGTATCTAAATATGTCACCGCGTAACACGGGGAATCTCCCGTATTGATCTGTCGAGAAACTTTTTTAGGTCGAAGGTGCTACCATATATAATATTTTAATTAGTAAGCATAATGAAATATACTGGGAATTATAAAAAAACAGAGATTATATAAGAAAACAGTCAAATTAAACGGATATCTCATATTTTTTAATATGGCAACTTTATTTTCTTGCATGTGCGGATATTTTTCTGGCAAGTGTATGCAGTTTGAGGAATAACAGATCGAGCCTATTAAGCTATGATAGATTTATATAGACGTGTGACGGGCAGCACCTGTGCGTGCTAAGCACAGTGAGCTAGCACACTTCGGTGTGTTGTGCGATTACGACACTTTAGAAGTGTGTCGACAGCACACTTGTACTGGGAGCACACTTGTACTGGCGACACATTTGTACTGGGCAGCAAGCGTACTGACAGCACATTTGTACTGGGAGCACACTTGTACTGGCGACACACTTGTACTGGGCAGCACGCTTGTACTGGGCAGCACACTTGTACTGGGCAGCACACTTGTACTGGGCAGCACACTTGTACTGGGCAGCACACTTGTAATGGCAGTACGCTTATACTGCCAGTATAATTCTTCACAGCACAGCACGCCAGGCACACTCCACACTGATGTACTTGGGAACGAATGCTGTACGTGTGTCGTGGATATTATTGCACGCAAATTGCCCATTAATATGATGTGTTTCGGTAACAAGGCGTTGTTTACATTGCAGAGTGTACACATTTTGCGGTTTCGAAAGCATTAGCTATTGAATGCATTAGCTGATGAATGAGATAATTAGGGAACAATACAGGCAGATAAGATTTGCTATTCGTAAGTTTTCTAGGTGAAAGTTTTAATTTTGAGTATACTACCGTCCTTCTATCTGCATTTCAGTAACTTTTGAGATATTCAAAGATTGTATTTTTCTAAATGCTGCGGACGGCTTCAAACGGAGTTAAAGTTTAAACACGGATACAAATACGTTTATTTGCGGTACATCTGAAAGAAATACCTTCTCGTGGAAAATATTTGTGGAAATCAGGTTTTGAGCAGAAGGGTTTCGTCGTAACATGCAACGAAAAAATTATTGCATTACTAAAGATAAACCTTCTTGCTACACATTACTTAGCATAAACCTTTTATCGGCTGCGGATAGAAGGTTTATGCTTAGTGCTACGTTTTTTGTAGATGGGGCGATTTTTCATTTTTGATTTTAACATACTTCCACAAAAGATAGGTTTTTCATATTTTGCAGAATGATGTAATATACTATGTAGGTTTATGTTAAGGACGGCAGTATAGGATAGTGTAGTTTATATTGATACTATAGTGTGTTCAAAAAATTGTGTAGTTGATATTCCAAATATGGCAATTTAACTTAAGCACAGGTTGAAGCCAAGTAGTAGAGATTGATGAAAATGAACATGAAATTGATGAAAACTCGTACTTGTCAGTATTTTATTCAAATATTCAAAAAGTTGTTAGGGCAAAAGTAGCTGAAATCGGCCAATTTAGTTTTAGAGTGTTTTGGGACATAACGGGCCTAGACCTGATCTTGTGATACAAACGTTTCAGTTTTGTAGGGGATTAAGGGGTTTTTTGACCATAGTTTGGCAAAAACAACCTTTACGACACTTTCGATGATTGAAAGTGGTCGGCGAGTACAATAGTGATATTTTAAAGACGAAATCTTTTTTGAAAGTTCAAGGATCACAGAGACTACAAAGATATGGAAAGGAAAAAGACAACGCACTTAGTGGCCAATTTAGTCATCATTGATTAAATTAATCATTTCGTCAGAAAAAGTTGAATGGTTTAGTGAATTCCTTCAAACAGATGGAATCCTTTCAGCTCTGCTACAAAGCCCCACATGGATCTTTTAGCATCTTGCTAGTAAAGAAGTCATCTAAACAAATTTTTTAGTAAAGAAGCCACTACACGTAATCAAAAATCAGTTTGCCTAATAAAAGGACAAATCAACTGCAATAGAAGAAAAAAACATTGCATAGTAAAGACATAAAAAGAGCCTTTGACAAAGCAAGACACTACTCGCTGAAGCCTGCGCTCCAGAGGCAATTTTCTCCAGTAGGAGTATAGTCCCTTCTGATATGTTCCCCCCCTACTGGTTGATGAACTTCTCGCCAGGCTCAACAGTAAGAGCTTAACTGCTCTCAGCTATGTGGATGACATCAATGTAGTAGTTAGAAGCTCACACTCGGATACATTAAGATGCAGAATTCAAAAGGCCTTAAATGAAACAACATATTAGCGCATAGTGTCATTCTCCAGGAAAAGGGAAGTAAAAACAGGGGCACTGATATTTAGGAGTACATACATAAGTCTAGAAGAAGCGGTAAAAATTTAAGATTTTAATGGGATTGGAGACTCACCTGGGACAGTTGTTTAAATGGAACCACACTGAAGACCACTTTAGGCGTAATAACTATTTTATTTTATAATAACTATTTTTTAGGCGTAATAACTATCTCGAACGCAGACACACTGATGATACAAGAAAATGGTGAAACTTATCATCATATATAGAGCAGCAGTATGGTGGCAGAAAACCACAAGAAAACACGTAACAATTCAAGAAGAAGCAGCAAAACTAGCTATAAGCTAAAGACAGATCTGCGAGTAAAGATCAAGAGACCTAGGAGACCATCTTAGTATCCTGGACAATACCTTTTCCATTTAAGTAACTTAGAGGAATAAAAATGTTATGTATATACAAACACTTCGAAAAAGCTCCAGTGAGTATCAAAGACCTTCTCACAAACTTTCCAGCACTAGTGAAACGAAGATTAGAGCTACTAAGCACAGCTCATCTTAACATCTGATATACAAGCCAAGTCTCGTCCAAGGACATAACTAGGTTCTTTAGAAGCGTCAATATCGTATGGAACATAGCGCTAAAAATGTAAAATAGACCCAGGTGGTTGCAGTGCTAGTACTTCTTCTTCAGACTTGTTTATAAGCTTTCCACTATAAGAACTATTCGTCACAACATGTAATTTCAATCGGCATTCCTTGGTGATATCGACCATTTTTTTTAGCTTGACCCGCAACTAAATAAATCCCTATAATTGTCATTGTCACCTCCTGTCAAAGTAACTAATGTCTACATCAACTGAAAGCTGGGTTCGGAAGTGAGAGAAAATATAGGAAAATAGTGTTTAATTTGTAATCGGAGAACATATACACTGAAAAAATTCCACATGGCGCCCAGGGCTATGTAACAAAGCGCATTATTTATGGCCCCATACGCTATGTACATAGTGCTCTGAGCTATGCAATATGGCTCCCCGCGCTATGGTCCCACACGCTATGTACATAGTACCCGGAGCTATGCAGTAATGGCTCCCAGTGCCATAATTACATGTCGCAGAAATTATGGCCCCACACGATATAATACATAGTGCCATGAGCCATGTAATATGGCTCATGGCACTCCAATTATAGCTCGCAGCCATACTAGTGCGCTATGCAGCGGTCGAACCAAAAGTGACCTGACCTAAAGCGCGGACTAAATGAATTTAGTCCTCAGGTGTTTACACCAATCTGTCCTAAAATTTGCTTAGGTGGAATTTAGTCATCGTTCGTATATGACAGCTGTCATTTAGTTTAATTTTCCTTCATGCACTGTATTTATCGTTTCATTTGTCTCTCAAACATGTTTATTTCAATGATTTTGTGTCAAAGGGGAATGCTATGAGCTTATATTCAACATAAATACATTATTAATAGTCGCGCAAAAATCAATGTTTAGGTCGCGTGTGTTTACAACTATTATAGTCCACGACCTATATTTAGGTCAGGTCGCTTGAAATCGTGGACCGACCTAAATTTAGGTCGGTCCGCGAGTGTATACACCACGTGGACTAAAAAATTTAGGTGGAATTTGGTGTTTAGTCCGCGGACTAAATGTGCGGTATAAACGCTACTACTGTGTGAGGAGATGTATAAATGTCAGCAAGTGATTCTTGAGTATTGTCGATAGAACTGTGCTGAAAAAAAATCGTAGAGCTAGACGCCATAGTTTAAAGACTTCTGGCGTGTAGAATTTAAATTATTTAGTGGGTAAGCAAGGCTTGTAACGCTAACCGTAAAAGCAACGCCGTAGTTCGAATTCAGGTTTAGATGAAAGACTACGGGTCGAGCAAGAAGTATTCTAGTTCTGAATTGGTATCTGAATGTTATTAGAAGTAGTCGTGGAATTCGCAACTTTTCACTCGTATGCATTGATCATAAATTATTGAATAAAGCTTTCTAATAACTTCAAATTATCTACCCGATAAGGATTGTCGTTGGTTTACTATCATTTTGCTTCAATATTAAAGGACTACTGAAAAAAAAAACACATAGCGCCAGACGCCTTAATTTATAGATTTCTGGCTCCATGTACATAGTCGATTTCAGGATTGTGACATAGGAGCAGACGTTTCCTCATTTTGAATGAGATTCTTTGGTATTTATTTATTTGAATGAGCTACGATTTGTGTTACAGAATGAAAGAAACTGATTTGCATGTCCAATAACGATGTAGTTATTCTAAACAAATTGATAAATTCCGAATTTGCTTCGATTGTAAAGAACTAACCGAGACTCTTTGAACTGACATTAATTAAAACTACATTTTAACTTGAACAGAGTGCATACATTAGATATAGTACTAATTTAAATAGAGTTACTCTGAATATGGTCATAATTTCAAATCATCCTAAGAACAATGCATACAATCAATCATTTAAATGCGGCTCTACAAAGTCCATACCAACAATAATCCCATGTAAATTTCACTCAGCTCAATGACCCACAATCGACCATCATCATAAATCCACCACGACCAACCGTCAGATCGTCGTCAAAATCGGCTTACCTGCAACGACAAAGAAAAATAAATACATTAAAATCAATTAGCAACTATATTTCACTCAAAACCATCACTACACCTAAACCATTCAAATGAAATTGATCGAAAGTAAAAGCCTACATTGTATCGTACATATACTATTATATTGTAGGAGTGGATACCGCGAAAACAAGAAACGTGAGATGACGGCTCAAGATGCTAGTTAAGTCGTTAATGGCAAGCTAGTATGTTCGCGAACCGGTGTACTGACGCCTACGCGTTCGATTTACACATATGTGGGCGACCTGAACACGCTGCAGGCTACACAGGTATCCGTAATTCACAGTTCACATGCAAACTAAATCCGCAGGTATGCCAGAGCATGGTGGTATGATGATGGCATACCACAGCTTCGAAATCGAAAAGAACTTCCACACTAGGAATATTATGAAGACAACGATTTTTTATTATTAGTAACTACTCTAGAACCGGTTTCATAACGACTAGCATTTGAATTCAAATTAGTGGATGCTTTGAATTTGAATGTTGAGCACGGCCGATTGGATGAGATCTGTGCCAGGATGAATTCCCTCTGCTCCTCGCTGAGAGCAGAATCGTTACAAAAAGCAGAAAAATACTTTAGTTGACAGATTAGAGAATGATTTACGCTCGTATTATGAACATAAACTTTTCCATATCATTTGAATTTACAATTTAATTCCGATTTGTTTGCGTGCATCTTAAATAGAGTTTGATAAGTGGTATGTTTTAGTTTCTCATGATTTCTTTTTATTTATTTACTAAAAAGTGTAAAAAAAGCTTGTTTATTTTTTCTAACCTGGATAAATGTTTTCTTACATCACAGTTAGTGCAAGCACTGGATATGTAATATCTTTATCCGCATAAAGCACTCGGAGCTGTTGATTTCGCTTACCAGCATCTTGCAAAGCTCAGATGCCGCAAAGCACCTAATCACTAACAGACACCGACAAAAGTGTCTCGAGCCCCGCTTATCTTTTAATCAGTACAAGTGTGCACTGTTGCTGCTTAAAGACTCGATTCGAAGCGTATACACAAGGGATTATCATAGTTCGATCAACAAACCTACTTTTTCTTCGGTCGTAAAAACTAAAGATATCTTTCGGTCTAACCGCATATGTGTGGCTCAGTTCAAATTGTATCTACTCCACAGTGTCTTTTCTAGATACACCTAGGCTGTCGGTATCTGCTTGTGAGCTTCTTTGTACCTGTGCTCTCATCTGCATATGGAGCCAACCTGTGAAGCCATCCAGTAATGGACATGAAATGTATGGTCGCATCGATGCCGACTTAATGCATTCACATGTGCACACGCCTGCAATACAAAACACCTGAGAAAGCTCTTATTGGTATCCTATCTGAGATTAATCGAATAGAAAATTTTATGATTTCGTAATTACAGGAATGGAAACTAATCAATTGAATAAAGTGTGGTTGGCAGTGATGCGGTTCGAATTCAATAAATTATGAATTCGTTTGCAGATAGGTCTGATGCAATATGTGACCGTGTAGTGGTAAACCAATGCAACTGAATCGCAAGTGTTTGTATCAGCAGATGAATGCTAATTTTGAATTCCAAGAAAATCTGATTCATTTCATGGAAGTTATTGCTGTGATCGATTCGATATGAATAGAAGCTACGAATATGTAGGAAATTAAATGCAAATTCCGAGGGCAATAAATAATGTTATTTATATGGTTTCCAGCTCAGTCGTGATTCATTCATGAAATACCTATTGGTGACTATAGGGATAGTTAATAGAATCGACGAAGGTGATTGCTCATTGATGAGACAGAGTCATTCGTGGAAAAAAACAATGCACTGTACTTATTAATGCAAGATTACGTCTGTGATAACTAATTTAAGGTAAAGTAAGTAGTTATTTAATGTACGAGTTTTTAACGATAAACTTTTATATTTTATTTATATTTCACACGTGACATGACTTCTACAAGCAACCAATCTCCGATCTGAAGGAAGATTGGCCAGAAAGCAAGCTAAAAGTGAGGACGAAGGATGAAGTTACCAGTCGGTGAAAATGCAGGGCATGGATTCGGTGATTCCACTCTGATCGAGAGGAAATTTGGGAAACCATCAGGCTTTTCTACCGGATCGAAAAATGGCCAACATTGGCGAAAAGTTTGAAAATCGCTCTCTTCGTTTTTAATGAAAATGCGATACTGCTTTTAGAGGCGGGAAAGGACATAACTGAGTACGGGGTAGTGAAATTTATTCGACTGTTTATAGGACTGATAAGAATTAGTGTTCTGGATCGAAGGATTCTGAATTTGTCAAACACAGTACGAGACAGAAGGTTCTGATAGTAGAGCAATCATCCGGTAAGGGGTTCCTCACTCACTATTATTGGCCGGTGAAGTCAGTGCTGAGACTATCTGTGACTCAGGCTGCTGTCTCTACCTCCTGACTCTGGAAGCAGAGGAGGGAGGTGAGGCTGTTTTATGCTCCAAAGAGAGCTTCGGCTTGACCCTGATTGGTACTTCAACTTTAAATTCACCACTCCACAGCAGCAATAGCTGCCAAGCTCGTACGTCTTTCTAAGACAATAGAGGAGTAAATATTAATCAAAGATCCACCTGATTTCACCAAACTACGAATCTGCGCTCTTGCCAAGAATGTCCTTGAAGTCCTTATGCTTAGCAATTTTTTTGACATGTCACACGGTCATGGTGCATATCCTTCTTGTGACATCATCAAGGAAGAAGTGGCTACAGCCGCTAGGACCTGTGTGCGTCTTATGCTAGGTGCTGATCTAAAATTTATTTATTTATATATTTATTCTAATATTCATTTATTTATATAGGAATTCACGTTGGCAGCCTTCTTAGACATTGAGGGGGCCTTCAACAATGTCACTGTTGCGAATATCATCAATGCCTAGGTTCGATATGGAGTGGCGACCTGGGCATCGAACTTGCTCAAAAACAGGCAGATTGAGGCTACCTTTTTGCACGCCAAAGCAGAAAGAATAGCCGGAACCAGAACACCACAAAGAAGGATTATATCTCCCCTTTTATGGATCTTGACAGTCAACGAAATACTGGAGCATTTAAGGACCAGTTGCTTTGAGGTGGTGGCGTATGCCGATGACATTGTGGTACTTGTGAGAGGTGCGTTCCCATAAACTTTGTCGGACCTTATGCAATCGGCGCTCGACCATATCCAAATATGGGCCAGAAAAGTCGGTCTTAGGGCAAACCCGACCAAAACCGAACTTGTACTCTTCACAAGGAAACACAAGGTGCCGGCTATTGCCACGACTAACATCAACGGAATAACATTGGAACTTGTTGATAATGTTAAATATTTGGCCCTTATACTAGACAGGAAACTGAACTCCAATGCCTGGGGTCTTAAACCTGAAGCGGCCTATTACATATTCACATGTGTAGTGAGGCTGATTTTGATGTATGGAGCGATCGGGTGGTGGAAGTCAGAGGAGAGTAAAACTAATATCAAGGAGTATGCATATGTATTTCGGGCGCTTTAAGAACCGCTCCAACGGCTGGGTTGGAAATGAATTTGGGGCTTATGCTCTTAGATCGATTCATCTTTAGAAGCGCAAGCTTAGCGGCGATACGTGCTAAAAGTTCCGGCATGTGGAACGATTCAAATCAGTGGGGCCACAGCGGTATTCTTACAGAATGCCGCAAAAGATTTGGGCACATGAGCAAAATAATACACCTTGGCAGCGATTTCCAGGTCAAGATACCCACAAGAACAGACTGGAAGAAAAAGGGAGCTACCACCAATGGGGGCGTCTGGATTTACACGGACGAGTCAAAGACGAACACAGGAGTCGGCTCGGACGTGTTTTCTATGGATTTGAGCCTTAACTTGTGGTGCAGATTGTCGGACCATGCTACCGTCTTTCAGTCTGAAGTCTTTGCTATACACATGGCAATTGAGTCCATTAGTGGAATATCAACCAAATCAATCACAATTTGCGTCGACAGCAGGTCAGCCATTCTTGCTCTTGCGTCTTACAGATGTTCTTCAAAAACTGTTAACGCTTGCAAAGTGGCTCTCAATGAAAAGGCAAGGCATATTCCTATCCAAATTATGGCAGATTGGACTGTTTAAGTTGAAGTTGGTCATACTGACCGAATGACATATTTACATTCGGTCAGGTGTTGTGTAGATCTATTAAGTAATGTAGATCCCAACTCGGGTTCCACTTGATGGTGCTGCCTCAAAGAATGAATATTGATGAGACCTTAAACGGGTGATTGGGCAAACCGTTGATACGGAGAATTGAAAAAAGGGAGACGAAACATTTTTGGAAAGAAATAGGAGATTGCGCAGTTAAGCTGAACAGATTTGGATTTGGGAGCTTTTGGGAGCAGTGAAGAAAAAAAAATACGATTTTGGAAGTTTGAGCTCTTATTATTTAAAAAAATTTTATCATGTTTGGAAAAATTTACAAAGTGGTTTACTGAAAAGTCAGAAAAAACACGATTTTGTGGGAGTTAGTGCTATTATTAGTAAAAACAAAGCTATCAAGCGTGCATTGATTCATCAAAGTGGGAAAAAATAGCAGTTGGAAGCAGGATTGAAGAAGAGTTGGAGATTGACGAAGGAGGTAGGAAACTAGTGTCTTGTGAAGTCGTTTGGTAATAAGTGCTGGTATCAGCAACGACTAAGATCTTGGGAAGCAATTTTGCGACGGCTCGGAAGAAAGAAACGAGAGTCCATGGCTGATTTAATGTGGGTGTAACCGAAAAGATTTCTTGGCACACAGGGTCATCCATTTCCGCAGACGTTACGTCACCGAATAAGTTTTTTTCATTAATTTTATTTTCATTTCTTTAAAAAAAACCGAATTTAAAACTAACGAGCTCTATGTAAATTGATTTAATTAAAAAAGGTATTGAGTTATTTGAAAGCCTTAAACAAACGTAACGAAAATAATGATATTTTTTGACATGATTTAATTGATCAATGTGTAATCTTTGATTTTCGTTTTAGTTTTTTTTTGTCTATTCAACTTCGATTTTGTTTTTTCGGTTTTGCTTTTCTGTTTTATACATTCATTTATATAGTAAGCATATTTTTTATTTATTGTCAAGATTGGTGTAAACAATCCCGGCGTGGTTCGAGTAGTGGGTCTTACATACATGGAATTTTTGCTTTATTTTCATGTTTTCATATCAATCATAAATGTTTTTGAATTTTCCTTTTGACTGCTCAGTTTTTCTTTTCATATTCTATTTTACCTTCAGAAAAACACTAATTTTTGTTGTTATATATATATATTTATTTTCATCAATAAAATGAATTAGGTTCATTTAAAAAATATAATGATTCTTTCTTAGAGTTTTCCATCACATCTCCTATTGTGTGTATTGTTTTTCTTCTTCTTTTGTTCAAAGTTGATGTTTCGTGCGTACCGTAGCTCGAATTACTTCTTCTGCTCTAAACACACGCTGGCGGGGTAAGGCACGTTGGGCGATCGAAGAAGAAGAAGAAGTTTTTAAAAATTATGCTCCACTGACGGCGGCTCGACAGAGCTCTGCCGGATGCAATACCAACTGAATTCTGCGAAAAGATCTGACCCAAAGTGTCTGCCTTGGTCGGTGACGAAGTATTAACTCCAAAACGTTTAATCCGATTCTTCAAAAAAGCGTCAGCGCATGATTGGGCAATAATGCTGACAAGAGGAATGACTTCCGGCCAACGTATTAAATAGTCAAAAATTGTTACGCGGTATGTGGAACCCTGTGATCTCGATAGTGGTCCAGCAATGTCAAAAGCTTTCAGAGACTTTAGGAAAGTTGCTAAGTTGAACTTTAACATACCTAGTCATACCTGGCCCTTTAACATACCTGGCCCTTGAGAAAATAATGAAAGTATCGCTCTCCCTGGTTAACTACATACGAATTGGAGGTAAACTATCAATCTAATAATAAAAATTTTGTTTTTACACCCCACACTATTCATTTACTATATTTACACACTATTCATTTTCTTGCCCAATTCGGGAATCTTCTCTTCAATAGCGGCATTATTTTTGACCTCACTACTGCCCCTACGCTCTTACCGGTTTTGCAACGGCGTCAAAGTTTCAAACGGTATTTGGAGGTAGATAGTAATATTAGTCTGCTGTATTCGGGAATTTTACATAGTTGAAGCTTCGATGGCTGAGTCTGAGCCTCAGCTTAAAAGCAACGTCTTTTTGAAAGTTAGTACGGTGGCAATTTAGTCATCTCCGTTTTGCGCTTGAGAATCTATTCGCTTTCGCGAAAGTCGTTATACCTATCAAAAAATATAACTATGTTGTGGGAGCTCTTAGTGCTAATAAAATTGAACGATATCCCCGACATATTAAACCAGTGCTGCCGTAACAGCTAGAGCATCTTGCAACCTACCCAAAGCCCGGGGGGAATCCGAGGCTCCCATAGTTGGGCTGTAGGATGTATTCAGAATCCTGATGGCAACTGGAGTGTTTCGGGCACCAATACACTGAAGCGTATTTTCCTTTTGTTCTTTCACGGACAACAAGCCCTCATCATACAAGGCGAATCAAGCGGAATAGGTCATCAGCTTTTCGTTACCTCTAAGGATCTCAAAGTTATAATTAAAAAAAAGCTATAATTAAACGTTCTAGCTAAACTCCCCCAAGACATTCAAACGTCTTGGTCTTGATAGCGTTTGTTCAGTTGATATCCAGTAGTTCATAGAGATAAAGCTACAATTGAAGGAGGTGTATAACGCGTTTTTTTTTTGTATAGTACCGTTAGTTGGCGGGAAACAAGAATTGTTTTCAATCCTAAATCGGGGAATATATATATATATAGTTGGATACGTCTTAGCTCTATTTTTCCGCAGATTCGATTGGTTGCTATGTCGAAAAATCACGGCATGTACCATTTTCCTCATATTCAAAAAGTCTCTCGATCTTATACATTTGACGCCTTCTTTTACACTCAGTGGCTTCTGGCTTCATCAAGCCTGATGCGATTGTCGAGGCACTTGTAGAAATTGACGTTGATACGCGGCTGACCTCGTGAGCACCTGTTCAAGAGCAAAATGATAGCTTCTTCGCAGAGTGGTACTCTTTTCGCCTCTCTTCTCTGTTGTTAAACTTTCCGATAAATACTTTTCGGACAAGTCTAGACTTTTTAAGCTAATGAGCTGTTGCTGATGCGTTCGACAACTCCAGGCCGTTGGAACTACTGCTACCAAAGCACTTTTTTTGTTGTGTAATTCCTGGGCTAAAGAATCTGTGCGATCGTAAGACAATTCATGACCTCGATGGGCAAAGGTCGCACCAGGTTGCTGTTAAATTTAACACATCAATCTCATAGAAGTGTTAAACTGTGATTAGCTTTTTCCCTTCCTATTTGAAATACCATTGACAGCGTGTATAAAAGCTTTCCGAGCGAAGAATATTTGATGCGGAAATATGGATCATTTTACGGATAAAGACTTCGATAGCATTATCTTATAGAATTGCTTTGATTGCGATACTATCAAAAATTGAATTTTAGCCAACTTGTTTCACTGTGTGTGGCTAGGAGTTGAATGAAGGACATCGAGGAATGCACATAGAGCACCATGGGAGTATTTTTGTATTTATCCATTGTGTATCATCAACATCAGTGCGCTGATGTATAATGCGTTGATAAATTGATGTATAATGCAGTTCATCCTAAAATTACCCGCGAAAAACCAAAATTGACAAATTTAACATTCATCACCATATTTTCTTTCCTAACCAAACCATCCACTAACTGCAGAGTGAACATCAAAGTCACCTGCCTGTGCTATAATTGTAATTTTTGTGGCTAAACTGGAAGCGAACGTTCGAACCACTGCAATTTTAGAACTTCATTTGTGACGACGACGACAACGACAGCGAGTCGTTAACGATTGTAGGCCTCATCTATGTCACCTGGGAAGCTTAGCTCCATTTCTCACCGGGAAATCATACAAACATCGCTGCTGGAGTAAATTTAATTGCAACGACGATGACATTGATGATGATGGTGAGCAGTGACGACAAGCTAACGGACTAGTCAGCAACAGTGACAGGACAGCAGCAATGCAATGGAATTTATTCCACGTAATCTTTTTTTTTTAGATCTTTTATTATGAGCCACATGCTCGCATATATGCGGTCCACACTCGGTACTTGTACACTGAGTAGCACACTGAGCATTGACATGCATAGCGTCACACTTCTGGCTGCCATAACTCCAAGCGATAGTAGTCATTCTCGTTTTTCACAGGAGAGGAAGTACGAATGCATGAGCCACGATGCATTTCGTGGCATGCTTATATGGAACAGAAGCTACCTATAAACTACCTTTCTATTGTTTACAGTGTATTGCATTCGGTATGCACGGATCGAAGCAGCACCGCACAGAGAAGTAAGTTGGCTTGGACCAGAAACAACGTGGAATTGAGTTCCCGCAATATTCCATTCTTGGCAGAGTTCCGCTGCTGCAGTTTCACGCTGCACTGAGACAAAAGCAAAGCCCGTGAGTCGTACACGTAGCTCTATGAAATCCAATGGATACCGATGGATGAAATAAATCCAGAGTCTCGCCATCAGTTGGTATCTGTGCTGCACTTTACCTGCTGCTTAGGACACTAGAAGGGATGCTGGAAAGTTTCAACAGAAGGGATGCCAGTGGTTTTGTAATTAGTATGCTACAGAGTAGCACAACATATCACACATCGTAGAGAGTTTGTCTGGACCCACGTTTCCCAAACGAGAGTCTGGTTGCGAGCACAATGATAAGCGACTATTATTATAATAATTTGAATATTTGCCCCACATTGGGGGCATTCTCGTCTCTATGATATTATGTCTGAAGGATCTTATGATATCTACTCTCTCCTGATGCCACTACTTCATATGACGTACTGTATGGCGTGCGAGAGGTTAACGAAGAAGTATAATTGGAAACATTGTATCCGCCGTGGTTGCGCTTATCATTATCATAGTTGTCGTCGGCCGGCAGAGGAACACACAATCTTTTAGTCTGCCGATTCTTTTGTTGCGGATTTTCTGTTTAGTTTCCTCGGTTCCGGTTTAAATTCAGGCTTGAAGTTTCGTGTTTTTTTCAATCTCTTAAATCGGTTATAGTTTGAAGCTGGATAGAATAAAGACGCAGATGACTTTGAGGAAACGAAAGGTCTGATATGTCAGGATTGCCATAGACATGTAATAAGCTGATGGTTGAGCTTTTGCTTGAACGTTGCGAAAATATTTGAAGTCTATTTGGTTTCAAAGTGCAAGGATGTGTCTGTGAAGCATTTTTTAAAGAGGGATGATTGGTTTCTGTAAGCAAGATTTGGCTCAAAGATGCAAGTAAAAGTCGTAAAATTATACAGAGCTGATTTTTGATTTTTCTTTTCAATTTTTTAAATTCTTATATCATCCTACCATATCGCGTCTGACACCGAATTAATCGGACAAAAAATCGAATAATTCGCTGTACATTGAGTCTGATCCAAACAACATATATCTTTTCATATGCATTTCGAATGCACCCTTCTGTCTGAGTTTTTCATATTATCATTAACCGATTGTACCAAATATGTGGGTGTACATCCCACTCAACTCAATTATCGCCGTCTGGCTGTCTGCCCTTCTACAATATTCATTCAGATGCACACAAAAAAAGCTCTGGTATTTGGGCTGATGTGCTGGTAATGCACCCGAACGACTTGTGTTGCAATCAAGTAGATATTTTCTTCGTTCAAGATCATGACCGGCAAAGACCATAGCATATGATGAAGATAATACGAAGTAAACTGTAGAACGGATGCCAAGCAGCTTAGGACTTAAACTATGGGCTCAATTTATATTGGATTGTCACTCTGACCCTCAAGTTGAATTTTGAACAAAGAAAAAATTTGGGAAATTCGAGACCCAAAAGTGGAAGTTGTATAAGCGGAGAGATCGGAAATATGATATGTGCCGGATGGATGAAGAGCTGTCAAGTATGCAGAGAACAAGGGTTATTGCCCGGAATTAGAGTCTCGAGTCATCTATAATTTGAGATCATTTAAAATTAACAATAGGTGGAACAAATATATTTGCATTAGATTTAATGTAATAATGGGAATAAGACATTAGAGTCACCAGTGTTTTTTAACCAATATCTTTTAAACCAAACCCTGGTAAGAACCAATATACAATAACCATTTTCATGCATTTTAAGCATTCATAATTTTTATCCACCATTCAATTTTCCCTATTTTTAAAATTCACTTGTATCTCTGACCCACACTCTCAATCAATCATTTGCAGACCGATGCGAAACGTTGATTGACTACCGATCGCCCTTTTATCACTCGAAATTTATAAACATAAGAACAACTGCTTTACTAGATGATAAAACATACGCACTCTCACTCCAAAAGAGGGTCGTAAGAATTTTCGAATTTAAAATTTTCAATGTCAGTTTTACGATCGGAACGAAATGATAAATTAAATGGTGGTGGTCTCCATTAAAGGTAGGTAAGTGATTATTGACATAAGGTCGTTTGGTGGGACCGTGGTTGATGGTTTGCTTGGACGGTTGAATGGATGGTTGACTGACCGGATGGTCAAGCCCGAGATAGACTTAATGGACGAGATATGCCATTCGAAATGTAACCATATGGTGTGGTTTTGAAATTCGTTAATGAATTAATAACTTAATAAATTACACGGATTATGCAGATAAGAAGGTTGTATGCACGCACGCGAAGAAATCATCACTGAAACACTTTGAAAAAAAATGGGGTGATTTTGTTTGATGATGGTGAAAAAGGGGTTGCCGACTGAGGGTTTTGGTTATAAATAGATGTTTTAATTAAATTTCATAGTAAAATAACTATGCAGATACATTTGATACAAAAGAACTATGCAGATACATACAAAATGATGCGTTTCTATTTGAATGTAACAATAGTTGTCGAGAGTTCCAAAATGCATTCTAAAAACTAACTCACACTGTATTGAGATAACTCAATCAAAAAGTAATACATGTAAATAAGGACTCGTCACTTGAAATTCGTCCCACTACAACTTTTTGTGAATCTAGGGATTGAAGTTAGCTAATTGAGACTAATAAGTTCCACGACTCACTTCATCCCTGATTTGGCTCAGATACCTACTATGAGGTAGAGATGAACTCAAAGCCTAGGCGTATGACCATGGCCGAATTTGAACGATTGACCATACAAATTACTAGCCAAAGCCTACTTACTCGGCTACTCTATCCTTAAGTTTATTCGAGCTATGAAAGTGATTTAAAGGCAATTCTTTGCAATTGTTTATTCATCATATAACTTCAATTGACTTCAGTTTAGTCAATTTTTTTCTTGAAATGCAACACGTCTTTCAAACGACATCCTTATAAACTCAGATTGCTAGACTGGTTGATTAAGGAAAGGTTTAAGTTACAATTGGAATTTCATCTAAATCTAAATCCAACTTCGGTCGATTTGAACTATGCAAACCAAGCTACTCTGAGAACTGCGATATCCATCAAAGAGTGTGATCTCAACTGAAACGAAAGCCAAATGAAAGCCCAGAGTGAGAACGAATTAAAGTAACTTTGGTATTCAGAGTGAGATAAACAAAAAATTGAACAGGCTATTAGGAAAAAATGAGCACTGAAACTTGACAAAAAATAAACAGCCATAAAGCAAAAGAAAAGATGATTTTAAACTTCAATTTCAGTGGCAATCTCTTCCCATGCGGAAGAAGGAAGAAACTTTTAGTTCGGAAGACAAATCGTTAGATATGTCGATTTTACCATGGAGCCAAAACCAGCTTCGGGGATCCATACAATTTGCCCTAAACCGTCAAACAACACAATTAAGAAAAAAGAGGCCACCAACGCCTAAAGAGCTAAATCATTGATGATCTAGAAATCCCCTCCTTTTAACTCAATAGGTCAAACCAAGAAAAATAATAGCACTTCTTCAATTCCGACTTTGTCTCTAACAACTCTGTTTTTTAGAATCCGAGACAATGCCAAAAGCAGTATCACTAATTATACTACAACCTGATCAGTGGACATAGCTGGCAGGAGTATTTAAGCAAAGAAATGAAAAAAGGAAATTTATCGCAGCAAAGCGAGAAATCCCATCCAAATAATGCCGAAAACTCTTGATGGTCGCAGAACCGTCACATAGACATTCATTGTGCTCCAAGTCCAGTACTACAAGTGCCATCTGCCAGAGGAAAAACAGCCAAACATTGCTATCAGAGATTTGCATGGACTCACTATCGAAGAGGACAAATAACACCTCTGAAATCGAAGTTTCAACCCAATCGATGTTTCCTACATGAAAAGTTGAGGAAACCCATTCAAACAAATCAAATCGCACATAGAAAAACATATTTAATATTCGGACCATCGGCCAACTAGTTTGCCAGACGAAGCTCCAAAACTGTAGAGTCAGCCAAGAACAATGTCACGATTGTCTACCATTTGGCCACTCTTTCGATAACAACAGTCATGCATAGTTTTCGTGTGACAAATGTGGCGGCCTCAACGACCACAAATTTTTTTGACAACCAGAGCAGAAAGTTAAAGTGCATTAACTGGGGAGGTGAGCATCCAACAAACTACGAAGGTTGCCAGCTCCAACACTCCGTATTAAAAAAAAAATAAATCTTCTGCTTAGAGAACTGGATTCCACTTCGATTTTCTGTCACCAAATACAAGTGATTTGCCCAAATTCTAAAGTAAATGCCAACACTCTCCTGAGTAAATGGAAGAATTCTTTGCCATCATATAGGAACAGTTCAAACATTCAAGTTTTCTTCTTCCGCTTCATGGCGATTTCTGACTACAGAAATCAGAAGGGCCAAGACGTCGTTGAGGATCTTGACAGACTCTTCAGCCACACTAGCCCTATCTTTTTTGCAGGAGATCTTTGGGCTACTAATAGCTCCTAAGGCTCAGCTATAAATAACCAATCAGGTAGAAGCCAACACAGATTCTCCAAGGAAACGGCATCCTGCTTACTTATTCCCGGCCAGCTTACGAATTTCAGCCCCTTTTACGGTCATGCATTAGACATAGTCATAGCACAAAATATAAGCTAGATCATAGTTATAAACGGTCTAGATGAACCCCATTCAGACCAGAAGTAGTTTATGTTCCATAAAGAAGATGTCTTAGTAGGCGCCTTAACAGCGGAAAAATCTAAAACCGATTTGCAAGCTTGGCCACCACAAACATTTTTTAAACACCGGTTACAGAAAACGAAACTATAGAGGACCTCATTAAGAGAGCTTCACGTTCAAAACTACCTTGCATATTAATCGAAACCCTTACGACCTCCCGATACCCATCGAAATCGTAATAATAAGAAGAAACCAAAATACGAAACGAGCTAGGAGTGCCGGTGATCCTACATTTAACGGAAAATAAATCGATTAGCACACGTAATTTGGGTACAGATTTCTTAAATCAACGTAGTCCTGACCCTCAAAGTGGATCATTATGGACGCTGCCCAAATATTTTAGGACGCTAAACAAACCAAACATCAGTCATTGACGCAGCTACTGGAATAAAGTATAGTAAATCAGACAAAGCTGACATTTTCACCAATACTTTATAATTTCAATTCTAAGAAAACCAATACTCTGACGATGACTTCCAAGAGGAAGACCGTATTAAAGACTACATCAGATTTTACTCACAACAGAGCACAGATGGAGAGAAGAAGATATATTTTTGATAAATAGCCTCAAAGTCACCAACCTTCTACCTGAAACAAATCCTATAGCAAATATTTAACTTTTTCACAAAATTATCATTCCATTAGCGTCAGGTTAACATCAATGGATACAGAGGTGCGCAAACTTTAGTAGGTAACAATGACACAAGCCCTGTAATTTTTGCAATATCGTTTATCTCCTTTCTTGCGAATGGAGCAGATAAGGTTGCTTAACCATTCATCTGGCATGGTTTTTTGCTCCTAGATGCTTCTGATCAACTCAGAGGAGGCTCTTGAAATGTTAATTCCTGTCACTTTAATAGATTTCAAGTGATCCCTGACATGTCAGAATGTGACAAGGCGCTTTCATCGTATGAGTTGGTGAAAAACGGCGATACAGAGAGTGTGGGGATATTGCCCATTAGTAATTGCAATAAGTGCGACGCCCATCTTCCATTCACCTGATCTAAGCCACGTATGATGCTTTTGTCACTAGCCCTACACAAACTAGTGCGTGATTTGAAACCTTCTTTTGAGTGCCACACTAGTTTGCGCGCTTATCGAGTGTTGATAGCCATAAAGTTGTGATTCATGCTATCTATCAATATATCTATCAATCAAAGTATTGCCATTTCTTGGGGAAACATGGAACTTCTTTTATCATCACTTAGGTCAGGAAAAATAAAGTGCTATTAACAGCTTCAGTGACAGAGTCCTGTTTTACGTATATCAAAATTGCCCTTAAGTTTACGAATGTATTGACTGCAAATCTCGCTTACTATATCTCAATATCTGCGTATCGTTTTATACTTATCAGAAAGCACCTTTGACACCATCCTTTTACCCATTCACTTCAATATTTTCCAATTCCAGCCAGTTTTCTCACATAACCCATCATATACGTAGTTCTTTACTACACGCATCAAAATACCTTTTCATACAATCGAATATCCAGCTTTCATTCAACTTTCAAACTAGCACACGCTAGAATTGTTAACGTGTCCCATATGCGAATTAAAACGATTCCCCATCAACGTGGGAGTTGAACGAACAATTTATTTCGCCATTGCTAGTGTTCTATTAAAATCCACCAACATGAATGCGATCGATGACAATACTCGTTGTCAGTCAGTTAGTCGGTCACATTGCCCTAGTTCAGTGTGGAAATTAGAAAAATGGCAATTGTCAAAAGCGTAGAGTCATGCGAGTGAATGATCTACACATCCGCCTCCACGACGACAAGGAAGGGGTGGCCCCGTCCCGGCTGACTGTGGCTCACATCGACTACATTTCGTATTTCCATCGGAAATTATGCTTGAGCACTTAGCGTCGAAACCATTACACACATTTCATGGACCCGACAATGTGGAACTGTTTACATTGTAAATCATAATCATCATATTGTATGTAGTCACCATTGTCATCATCATCATCGTTATCATCGTCATCGCACACTATCGTCATCCACATCAGAATCATCATCATTCATCAGGGTATTGGATGTATAGAGGATGCCTGGTTTGGAACACCGCTTGACGACCCAGGCTCATCACTTGGTTCCAGTTCATATGTTGCAGTCAGTCCCACTCAGGCAAGGGTAGTACGTAAATTAAGTACGTAGGCGAGGTGAGATGACATATGGTGTGTTCACTTAAGTTCCTGCACGTATCTACTGCAGTTAAATCTATACGTGCATGAAAAAATATAAAACAACATTGAAAAACTGCGCCAAGCGACAATATAACAAAGAAATTATTCATTGGCATGTGCTCAATCAGACTACAATAGCCTATTGTAATATGTATGTAAATGCACCGTTTGCTGGTTAGATGTAGGAAATTTCTTAGTGAAGGTGAGCATATGGATGCATGTGCATACAGTCTTTGATTCAGGTTCAAAAATGCCTAACTAGCTTGTGAATATATATAATAGCCATGGTGTGCCGGTGAAATCGATACTTTTGTTGACATTTTTTCCTGGAAATATAGTAAAAGTTTACGATTCATGGCCATTAGACTTCGATGGAGACGAAATTTTTATTTGTGTGTCACAGCTGCTGCAAGCAATTAAATAAGACAAAATTTTGTCAGTTTAGTGGTCGACTAGAGTTGATCCACAGCTTTTCATTATTTTTCTACTTTTGTACGTTGAAAAAAATTTCCAAAAATATTCCAATAATTAAGGCTAATGGGGTTTTTTTCAATTCAAGTTATTTGCGATTTTAACACTAAAAGGAAGCATCTGCCAAATTCATACTATCTATTCTCAAACTTATTCCGATAAAATTATTCATCACCGTAATAAATCGCTTAATAACAAACTTCATCCACCAAATTGTTCCGCAGTCTTTCCTTTGTCTTACTTGCTTAGAATTCACAATGAACCTAACACGTTCCTGAATTTGCCTCATGGAATACACTTTTTCAGTAGACCCACAATCCCGTTCAAAATCATCCTATTGAAAATACACTCATAATGGCTAAATTCGATTTTCGTCTATTAAAAATTCCAATCAAGTGATTTTCCTTTTCGTACGCACGAATATTTGATTGTGATGTCATGGAATTATTAATAGTGCTCGACGACGACAACAACTATAGTATGATGGTTGCTAGCATTCCAAAACCGCAAATTCAGTACGCGACTACAATCGAATATGTGTAATTTGGAAAGAATTCGAATGAAAAACGAAATAATTGCTTGATTGAAAATGTCTTTGGATGTGTAGGTGCATATGTGTGTATGCCAACCAACTTATATGTGGCTTATCGTCACCATATCCGAGTTTTACTAATCTGTTGGTCAAATTGATCGGTTTCCATTAAGGCTTGGAAACAGGTTATTAGTTGAGATAGATATGTTGAACATAGTGTGAATTATGTGTCTTGTCAGGTGATAATTGAGTTCGACTTCAGTGTAAGGAATTTATTATGCAATAGGGTGCTGAGACACATGGTGCCAGATTTTTTTCAAAAAAATCTGTTGATTCTTTTTCAAAAACCATTCAGCCATGAAAAAAATGATTAGCATTAACAAGTTATGTTACCATACAAACTTACTTTTAAAAAACAGCAAAGTTACGTGTTTATTCGAAATCCACTCATATTCTAATCGAAGGAAAAATGGAGTCCCATCAAACAATTCCTGGAATCAATCTAAGTTTTGCCATAAATATCGCGTGGAGTAAAAAATATATATAAGTAAAATACATACATATATGTAAAAACAATCAGCTCCACAAGAATCGGTACTTGGAACATTTTTAAGGCATACATATTACATGAATATGCGATGCAACTGCTGACCATCTTCTGCCATTGAGTGTGGGAGCTGCCATAATTGTGATGGAGGAACATCAACCAGGTAAAAAATAAATCATTCTTTCCTGGAGAAAGGTGATCTAAAAATGAACGTGAAGGCCCCTGGGTCCGCTTTATCCGAACGCCCGTTAATTTTTACCTGATGGTTGCTGGCTTGCCGCTTTTCTAACTACGCGGCAGGGGTGGGTTCTTGAAAAGGGTA
The DNA here is from genome assembly GCA_963978885.1 of Nemotelus pantherinus. Classification (NCBI taxonomy): domain Eukaryota; kingdom Metazoa; phylum Arthropoda; class Insecta; order Diptera; family Stratiomyidae; genus Nemotelus; species Nemotelus pantherinus. The sequence goes on along the minus strand of OZ022264.1, from coordinate 205,275,921 downwards.
CATAAGCTCCTGAAAGGGAGATGATGTGTCTTTACCATCCGTCTCCAGCTACCGTGGTAGAAAGATATGGAAATATCGTTACCGTTGTCCGTTGGCTGAGTCATAAGCTGGTAGACCAGAGTCAGCCAAGATGCAACAAGGCGCGTTTGCAAGAAGGGAGGTTCCTGAAAAAAAATATAAATGCAGGCATCCATTCCAGAAGTGGACTCGGTGGAAGGTACATATCATCAAGTCCCAGATGTTGTGGTAGCCTAAATTGATCACTGAATCTGGCCTAAAAAAACCCACGTTTGCCGAAAGCCCACTCCTATGTTAGGTCAGCCAGTTTCAACGGAGTAAAAAAGGAATCTCACAGGGTTATCAATTAATACTCAAGTCAAAAGTTGTCATATATACCAATGAGTTATAATTTCATTCAGGGTTGATCTTATCCTAGTGTATCTAGCATACGATCACCTTATCATGAGACGTTTTCCAGTGTTCTTTTCATATTTTCCATTATTTTGACATTTCAAAACAACATTCAGTTAATTCACATATAAGCAGCTTGGCCATTCATTTCATTATCGCTCCGAGCCAAAAAGCATATCTTTTGATAAATTCTAGGATTACGTCTTGTTAAGAAAAACGAAAAAGTACAAGGTGTTTTTTCAGAGGTATAGAACTTTGAAATGAAATAAAATACGGACTAATTATTTTGATTGCCATGAAATTGGTTTTATTGGAAAGATAATTTTTTGCCATTTTTATTTGAATATGATTTCGGGCATGTAAACGCCACAACTGGCGCGGAAGAAGTCCAAACGAGAGGTCAAATTTTCGACTACTCTAATCAATAATTGGGGCCGTGTCCCGCCAATAACGCGGCGAGTATTGTTTTCCAAAGAGTCAAGCGTCTCGGGCTTGTCGGCGTAGACGAGTGATTTGACGTATCCCCACAAGAAATAGTCCAGCGGTGTTGAATCACAAGATCTCGCAGGTCAGTTCACAGTTCCAAAATGAGAAATTATGCGCTCATAGAAGCATTTGATGAGCGCATAATAAATCGATGTTTGCACGAGCTGTATGGCATGTCGCGCCATCCTGTTGAAACCAGAAGTATTTTGCATTACGGTGAGTCAATTTCGGAACGAGAAAGTCGTTGATCATGGCTCTATAGTGGTCACCATTGACTATAATGTTATCCCCAGCAGCATTTTTCAAGACACATGGACTAATTATTCCATTGGCCCCTAAAGTACACCAAACAGTGAATTTCTCCGGATGTAACGGTGTTTGGACAACCGCCGGTGGTTACTCATCACTCAAAATGCGGCAGTTTTGTTTATTGACGTAGCCATTCAACCAGAAATGAGCCTCATCGCTAAACAAGATTTTCTTATAAAATTCCGGATCTGCAGCAATTTGTTCTTGCCCGGTGTCCATGTCCGGTTGTCGTTCGGCTCCGATTCCTGCACGAGTTTGGATTTTGTAAGCCCGCAAACCAAGGTCCTTTCGTCAAATCTTCCATAATGTGGATGGGCACAGGTTTAATTGTTGAGCACGATGTCGAATGGACTCACTTGGGTCTTCATCGATACTACGCTCTACAACTGCTATGGTTTCTTCATTACGCACTGAACGACATCTGGGTGGATGCGTATTACCAGCGTGGTGCGGAAACGAACCATGGTTAATCGAATCAGTCGTTCTGATGGACGATTATGTCGGCCATAAAGTTGACGGAGTGCGCGATGAGTTTCTCGAACAGAACCGTTTTCTTTCGAAATAAATCTGCACAATTTGCAGACGTTGCTCAGGCGTCAACCTATTCATGATAAAACGGCAAACCAAGCTAACTACAAAACGCAATACAGCTGTCAAACCATACGTAGCATTAAAAAATGTTGGCAATTTAAAGTTCTATACCTCTAATTTAACCTTTAAGTCTTTAGGTGACAATCCACAACAATTACCAGACCTAGTTTAGTCCGGTACTTTATCTACGCCCGCCTGAAAATTTTATAGGCATCGCCACTTTGTCAGTTATACCTAAGCTGTTTAAAAAAATTATTTTTCATAAGCTTACAGCTACTATTGATCTACTTCTGAGCGAGCAACAAAATTGTTTCAGAAAAGGTAAATCAACTACCACTAACCTCATGACAAAACTCGCGAATGTGCTTTGAAATATGGACAAAAGGCATAAAATCGATACTCCATACACAGATTCCAACAAAGCTTTTGCGTGTCGACCCTGTTGTTTTGAAACAAAAACTAAAAAATATTGTATCTAAGGAAATTCGCTAAATTGATTAGTTTGTTACTTTCTTAATCAACATGAAAAATTCCAATAATTCTCTTGGAAAAAAACCGTTTCCTCCGGGGTACCTCAAGGCAGCTACCTAGAGCCGCTCCTGTTCAATATTTTTATTTCGGATCTTTCGGAGGTGTTATGTGATTTCCGCACTTTTTTATGCAGATGGTTTGAAAATGTACTACACTATTCAATCGAAATCTGACTCGAATTTCCTGCAGCCAAAACTATTACCGTTTAAGCGATGGTGAGACCATAATAGACTTTTTCTTACCATTGACAAATGCCAAAGCATGAGCTTGAGCAATCAGCTGTTACAAAATATTGTGTTTTATTGCGTTCTGGATAAAAAGCTGCGCTTTAATCTTCAACACGATAAAATTCTTACAAGAGCCAACGAGGAACTAGGATTCACTTGGAGACTACACTACTTTTAAAGACGTGCAAAATAATTCACGAAAGTATGGGTTACAAAAACTGTATGATTATCTTTAGTTCGCCCATTACTCGAATATAGCTGCATCGTCTGGAAACATACTTTCAATATTCATAGCGACAGACTGGAATCCGTTCAAAAGGAGTCTGCTCTTTTCCCCTTGACGCATTAGCCCACACGATTTTTAAAGTCTATCATCTTACAGTTACAGACTAAGTCTCTTAGACCTGGCGACACTTTTTTTTAAAGGAGAGCGGTATTATGCTCTTGTTTGGGTTTCGATGTGATTAGCAGCTCGACTAACGTTGCATATCTTTTAAATAAAATAACTTTCAATAATTGTGCAAGACGGACTATGATGTTTCGTCAAAGAAAATCCGCATGCTGCGAAATATTCAACAATTTTTCCAGCTGCTATTTCTCATCTGTTTTCAAATTCTGCTTTAAAAGTTCTGTATTCAAAACCTTAAATTTCAAAAAAGTACCCATATTCATTGAAGTCTTTATACCAAAATAGTAAACCATACAAAAATCTTTGAGCGTGAACTTGTCTATGTTTTATAGTTTAGTTTAACCAAACATATTTGCTAATGTGTTGTTATTTTTTTGCTAACCAGATCAATATATCATCAACGTTTGTTCCGCATATTTGCAGTGTAGTATAGGCTCAGAGTTGACTATTCAAAGATCACAAATGGTCACGAGAATACGGAAAATCGCCTAAATTTTCTGGAAAATTAAGGAAATATGTTTTTTTTACTTCACATTTCTTTACGTTTAGTTCCGGGGACTAAAAGACTCAGGACTCACATAAAATAAGTTCATTGGATTCTAGAGAAAACTGGATCAAAATGCACTTGGACTTCACCTTGCTATTTCTGCATAAACATTACTCGTGACCCATAAAGCAGCACAAGAACACTTTATGCATGTAGAAGAGCCCTTTATGCCTTCTGATATCTCCAATTACTAAAAACAACACCAAATTCTCAAAATTATGATCAATGTCTCTTCACAATTCCTCAGGCACCTCTTACACAAAAGACTTCATCTTGTTGAAAACTCGTTGTCGAGAGGATACTAATCTTAGTAATAAGTCTATGAAATGACAGCAACAACAGAGGTCAGTATCTAATGATTTTATTTTGTTCCACTAATCTTAGTTCGCAGATTGCATTCACAAATTTTTAAACGCTACAGCGAACAAATAAAATCACTGAATAACTCAGTTTTTACAATATTTTGAAACAGTAAACGAAAGTTACCACTTCACAATTTTCATCACCTTATGGAGACGATTGCAATGAAGCTTCACCCAACTAGAACGACAATTTTCACTTTAATAGTAGTAATAAAAGTAGTACATTCCTAGTATCACTACAATCTTGGAGAACAAAAATTTATTTACGCTTTAAGTCTCGTTTTGTAGCTGCAAGTAGATTTAGTTAGTTATTCAAAACTCCACCATCGCACCAAGGGCAGGAAGCGCTTTTTCATTCGTCCCAGTCACGTCCTTCCGATGAAAACTCTTGGTTAACTTCTAGCCAAATCTCGTTTTCTAGTATGAAAGCCAATCAGGTGGTGGCAGTAATGCTAAGTCACTACTTTGTGAATTGTTCTCAGTCGTGGTCCGGACGGTCATATCGTAAAATTTAGCTTACTACAGAACGAGACCAAATACGAATTTATTTTACTGTGCAAAAGTAAAACGATCCAACGACAACCCTTGCACAGGTTAAGGGACTGTAGCTCTTAGCTTCAAATTTACAATCAATCTGAATGCAAGTACGGAGTGATTAGATTCGCGAATCACTTTTGCTTTTGCACTTTTTTCCTCAGGTAACTATTCAAAGCCAGGTGAAAACTTGGTGCGCGTTCCCTCATCCGAACCTGGATTCGAACCAGGAAGCCACACACTAGACGCGAGTCCTCTACTGACTAGACTGCACGAACTTCCACTTTACTGTGTGGCCCCAAAATATATAGTTAATAAAATGAGGTGTCATAAAAAAGAATCCATTAACTCCTTAAGGTGCTAATATTTTCCTGAAAAATTTAATAGATTTGAAGTGATATGCAATGAACTTCTCAATACTATAGCACACTCATCGCAAAACACTTTGAATAAACCAAAGTATCTGCTTGAAACGATTTGAAAGAGCAGACTTATCAATCGATTTTCATAATTTCCTCAGCATTTGCTTGAGCTCAAATTCCATAAACTACTCATTAATCAGCCAAGCGATCATTTCTCACTACACTACACGCAAGTCAGTTTTCAAGGAAACACAAACTTCCGACTTTCAATGACATGATGAAATTCGAACTTTGCAATGATAAATCCTCCCACTCATCCACCAAGACGTCATCGAAACTCAATCAAATCTGCAATCAGCGCAAATTGTTTTCGTTTCACCAGAACCATGGAACAATGACTCAAATCAAGCTCAGATCCGCAGAATAGTGTCCCGTCTGCGACTTGGCTTAACTTGCCTTACTTTTTGCCTTTGCCATCTGTTCTTGCTGCAAGCCAAAAGTCAGCGAGTCATTCGTTCGTTTCGCAAGTTTACTCAACCACTTTAATCGCTCTTATGATGATTCACAAGTCACGATAACTCGCTTATTATCTCATCTTTCAGATTTCTTGAATTTTTAATTGGATATTTGCATGGCATTGCGACTGGTGATTGCAACTGCAACTACCACAACTAGTGGTACGGCTGCAATCAGAAGTGTGCACAGATTGATGATACTCGTAAATCGTCTTCGTCGAGCTGCTTTCCTTCCGCTTTGGCGGTCATTAGATTCAATTGAAATGGCGGTCAAGAGGAGCAGCACAAAATGAAAAAAAAAATCGTTCAAGACGACCTTGCCCCAGGTCAAATCATATCTTCGCTAAACGGATAGCGAAGCTGTGGAGTCCTCGCTCCACTCGTCTCTGATCTAATCACAAGGGCCTATGGTAATTTCTCGTAGAAGTAAGAACAAATACCGAAACGTGGTGTAAATTCGAAAAATGCATAGAAGAGTGGTGGAAAATATTGAAAATGATTAGAGTCATATTTGCAAGACGAAGAAGAGTACAGACACAAGCGATTCATTTTTTCCGGCCATGCTCGTTTGTTATCATATTGTCCGACTCAGATAGACTGCTCATCGTGGTTGTGCTACTTCACAGAAACGGAGAAACCTCATCGTCGTCGTCGTCGTCTTCGTCAATCTGATAGATATGAATAAAATTCATTGAAGCATGAAAGACGCTGCAGCTGGAATCCCATGAAGAGACAGAAGAACGGACCGAGGTCAATGGCAGAGATGCAGTCATTGAAGATGTAACAAAGTAGTCGCGGAGATTAATAGAAAATGATAGTTGGCTTCACGGAAAAGCCAATAAATTAGGATTAAGTATTGATATTGTCATGAGATTAACTGTGTTTCTGGGATCATGACTGACAGAGTATCGGATGGTTTTGGTACAGTGAAGTAGTTTAGTGTTTCTATTTGTAGTTATTGCAGTGTGGTAGTATTTTAAATAATATCTACTAATCAAGCTTCTAATCAAGTCAAGGGTCAGTGTGAGTCCCAGATAGGGCATGCAATCCCGAGATTTCGGGATCTCGGGATCCCAACCTATTTTGGACATTTTCGGGATACCGAATTTTTTATCGGGACTCCCGAGATTTCGGGATTCATAAAATTCAACCCATTTTGGGAATTAGAAAGCAGAACTTAATACTAAAAGAAATATTGTTTTAACCAGTTGTAATAATGAATTACAACTGGCGTATGATTACATGCTTAATATCCCACCAAAAAATGTACCCGAAATATCTTTTTCAGCAGCTGGATATATGTGCAGCAAAATCAGGTCTAGTTTAAATGTTGAAACTCTTGACGAATTATGTTTATTAAGAGCATACTTTCAAAACGAATCAGCAGTTTGAATTAATCGATATTATTTCTTATCACTTGTTTCATTGAAAAGCAGTATTATTTTGTATTTAATATGTAAACAACTAAAAAAAGAATAATGTGTTTTTATTATATTATCGTAACATCCGTTATTTTGATTAAATTTCAATTCGTTTTTAACTAATTTTATAACTAACTATCATGACCAAATAAAGAGCTTTATTGGACAAGAAGATAAGAAGAAATTAGATCATAAGATTAATTTAGATGCAATTATCATGAACTTAAGTATACGTACCCCTGCAATTTTCATGAAAAATTTTGAACTGAACGCCTGTTGTCAACAAAAATGATAAGGAATAATGAAAACAATAAACTTATTTCATATCACGTCCAAAATATATCTATTCATTTAGTGCAAATTAACATAAAAAAAAATTATAAAATTTCATACAATAAAAAAGAACAAAAGTCTACGTACAGTCATATTTAACATTAGTTTTCTTAAAAATTAGTGTTTGGTGGGGCCTCCTTCTGGCCTCCTCCTCCCATTCTTCATGAAGAACGGAAATTAGGTCGAATCTGTTTGAAACTTTATTGTTTTGAAGTTGGCGCTTCAAATGATCCCATAAGTGTTCGATTGGGTTTTAGTCCGGAGATTGGGGTGGGCAATGAAGTTGTTTGGGGATATTAAAAATTAACCACTCTTTCACAATCTGCGCTGTATGTTTGGGGTCATTGTTTTTTTGGAAGACCCAAGACGGCCCTAGTCCGAATTTTTGCGCTGATTATTTTAAATTAGCTTTAAGTATGTCTAAATATAACTCCCCTGAGAAAACCAGTGCTTCCAAGACAAGGGTGCCATGGTGGAATAGGGAATTAGAAAAACTCAGAAGAGCCGCAAGAACGGAGTTCAACCGAGCTAAAACTACATCAAGCTGGGAGGCATATAAAAAGAAACTCTCAGAATATAACAAAGAGCTAAGGAAATCCAAAAGGAAGGCCTGGAGTGCTTTCTGTGAAAGTCTCAATAGTATCCCAGAAACTGCCAGGATCCAGAAAGCTCTATCCAAAGGCTATCAAGGCCATATAGGACTACTAAGAACTCCAGATGGAGGGATGACGACCACCTTTGACGACACACTGGAAGTGCTGCTTAGAACACACTTTCCAGGGTGCGAAATAAGCAATGAGGCTGAGGAAGAAGAGGACAGTCCTGATCGGATACGTCACTCACCTCCTCTGGTCAAACAAATCATCACGTATGAAAAGGTTGAATATGCGATAAACTCCTTCAAACCCTTTAAATCACCAGGACTAGACGGAATTTACCCAGCTCTGCTACAAAGAGCAACAGGGAAACTAAAAACCATTCTGGTACACATATTTAGAGCGAGCTTGCAACTCAGCTATATACCAAAATTGTGGAGACTGGCGCGGGTTGTGTTCATCCCTAAAGGGGGCAACAAACCGGCCGACCTGCCAAAATCATACAGGCCAATTAGCCTCACATCTTTTATATTGAAGACCATGGAAAAACTGATTGACCTATACATAAGGAATGATCTTTTGACAAAGATGCCACTTCACAAATTGCAATCTGCCTATCAAAAAGGCAAATCAACTATATCAGCTACACATAAGCTGACACAAATAATAGAAAAGGCATTGGAATGCAAGGAAGTCGCACTATGTGCTTTCATTGACTTAGAGGGAGCCTTTGACAATGCAAGACATGACTCGCTACACGTCGCTCTCCAGAGGAGGGATACTCCTCAAGAAGTAGTGAAATGGGCGAGCAAAATACTAAGGAATCGAAGGGAGGTTGCAGAGCTGGGGGAGGCGAAGCTAAAGTGGATACTAGGAGGGGATATCCACAGGGAGGAGTATAATCCCCCCTGTTATGGTCCCTACTAGTTGATGACCTTCTCGTGACCCTCAATAGTAAGGGCCTAACTGCTCTCGGCTACGCGGACGACATTACGGTAATAATAAGAGGCTCACACATGGATACCGTGACGTCCAGAATGCAAAAAGCCTTAAATGAAACAACCCAATGGTGCGAAAGAGAGGGTTTATCCATCAATCCTCAAAAAACTAGCATAATACCATTCACCAGGAAAAGAAAAATCGAAATAGGAGCCCTAAATATTAGGGGTACAGTCGTATGTCTGCAGGAAGAGGTAAAATATCTAGGAATACACCTACATAGGAAACTCACCTGGGACAATCATCTAAACAAAGCGACAATGAAGGCCACTAAGGCACTCTGGGCGACAAAACAAATGCTTGGGCGCAATTGGGGACTATCTCCAAAGCAGACCCTATGGGCATACAAACAAATGGTGAGACCTATCCTCCTATATGGAGCAGCAGTGTGGTGGAAGAAAACCATCCGAAAAACCGCTATAAATAGGCTCAACAAGCTTCAAAGGATGGTCTGCCTGCTGATTACAGGAGCAATGAGCTCCACTCCAACAGCAGGAATGGAGGCCCTTCTAAACCTTGAACCGCTGCACCTCAAAATTTAGGAGGAAGCAGCGAAACAAGCCATTAGCCTACAACAAGCCTACAGGTATAAATCAGGGGACCTCAAAGGCCACATAAAAATCCTGGAGGACGTCAGGCCCATAATGGAAATGTTAAACCTCAGCGACCAAATAAAAACTGAGACAGCATTCGAGAAGAGGTTCAAGGTCACAATTCCATCAAGGGACAAATGGAAGGATGGACCACCTCCCTCGTACAAAGGAGCGCAAATGTGGTATACGGATGGTTCAAAGATGGAGTAGGAGCAGGGATCGTAGGTCCCAAGTGCAAAATACATTTCCCTCTCCCAAAAGAAGCCACGATCTATCAAGCGGAACTATCTGCCATATTAAGAGCCTCACAAACAATAAAAATAAGGAATACAAAAAGGGTCAGAATAAAAATCCTATCGGATAGTCAAGCGGCTTTCATGGCTATCAATCGCGATCAAATAAATTCGGCTATTCTCCTAGAGGTGAGAGAGCTCCTTAATGAAATAGGGGCACAGAACAGCCTCGAGTTGATATGGATCCCCGGCCATGAGGGGCACCGAGGAAACGAGGAAGCTGATACCAGAGCCAAAAAAGGAGCAAAAATGCCCTTCATAGGGCCTTCTCCGTACTGGGGCTTTACAAAAGCAGATACGGAAAAGGAAATTAAAGCATGGAGCAAAAAGAAGATCGTAGACTACTGGCTTAATATTGAGGGTTTAAAACACTCAAAAAAATACCTGGGCTTCGATAATAAAAGAGCAAAAGAAGCAGTGGCTCTCTGCAAAAGTGGCATAAGAGCCCTATGCGGAGCATTGACAGGACACCTTCCATGCAAAAAGTACCTCCACAGGATAGGTGAGGAGCACGATCACCGCTGCAGATACTGTGGGGAAACGACAGAGTGTGTAGAACATCTGCTCACAGTCTATCCAGCACTAGCGAGAAGAAGATTCGAGCTACTTGGCTCTGCTCTTCCTTCCACCAGGGACATCACAAATGTCCCGTCAAGGAACATATCCAGGTTAATTAGAAGCCTGGACATCCTATAGGACATAACGCAAAGGAGGCACAATAGACCCAGGAGGTCGCAGTGCTAGGGTCCCTCTGGACCCACTCCAGGCCATCATCATCATCATCATGTCTAAATATTCAGCACAATCCATAATACCGTCGATAAAAACTAAATTCCCCACCCCCGCCGCCGACATGCATCCCCAAACAAGAACACTTCTACACCCATGCTTTACCGTCCCAATAAAATTTTGCTTTTTGATGCCTTCGTTTGGTTTTCCCCACACTCGTTGCCTACCGTCATGTCAGAAAATATTAAACTTGCTCTCGTCGGTAAAAAAGACGCTATTCCAAAAATTATCCTGCTGCATTCATGGAGTTTTGCATATTCGAGCCGTTTACCTTCATTTGTTTTACAAATGAATGGTTTTTTCCGAGGTGTCCTGCTAAAATAGCCGTTGCGGTGGAGCACTCTGCGCACAGTTATAGGGTGCAAGTGTTTGCCCTTAACCTCCTTGATGCCTTCAGCTAGTAATTTCGACGAGGTACGAGGTTTATTTTGTATTTATGCGAGTACCCTTCTCTCTTCACGGTCGGTCAGCTTTCGCGGTCTTCCACTCCTGGGTTTGTTTTCAAATGATTGTGTCCTCTGGTAATTTAAAATTACAGTTTGAACACTTGACCGTGGTTTTTTGACTATTTCACTAATTTCACGTTAAGAGCGTCCTTCTTTTCTAAAGCTCACAATTAATTTTCTAACGTCATCATGCTTAGAATTAGGATTATACAAACTGAGATAAATGCTCAGATATTGGGGGGTACGTAGACTTTTGTTCATGACTGTATGTGCATAAATTTAACATTATAATGAACTTAGCTTCCGGTTTTATGTATATATAATTGAAATAAAGTTTTAATTGAGTACGAATAAGCCAATATATCTGTTTAAATTCCTTTAATATAGTTTTTTCCCCCGAATAATAATAAAATGATCCCGAATTTCGGGATCTCCATTTCAATCTCGGGATTAATGCCCTAGTCCCAGAGCTTTAACACCAGATACAAGCTATTTCAAAATAGAATAATTCCATTGGTCAGGAAGACTCGATTTTCTTATCGGAACCATATCGTAAGCAACTGCATTTATTATTTTGCAATTCATTGCTACATACATATTATTAGCCACAGCCATTCGACTCATACATTTCCCGGAAAATTTGGAATCATTGCGCATTATTCTACGCGAGAAATCCCTTGATAACTTGAACTTGAAATCAAATTCATATTTCCGTTCATCATAAAACACTTGAACAAATCAAAGTCTCGTCGTTATCGAACTGTTTCGACCATAACAGCAACGTAATGACTAAATATGTACATATGTTTTATGTGGCACTGGACATGTTTACTTACTCGTAAATACTTGCAAAGAAAAATAGATAATCAGCAAAAAAAAAACTTACTTCAATTCTTATATCTACTTGACTTATGATTAAAATATATTACGTGCGAATCATGCTTATTGAAAGGTTTACATATATGAAAACAAATATGCAGCAAAAGTATTTCAGGTGATTATATTAAAAGTGTTGCGTAAGCATCGATTTAATCACCACTCGATTGTATTACATATGTAGTTGACGCTGAAATGAATATGTATAAAAACCTAAGAACCTGGTGCTAAGTTTCCGAAGCACTGAGAAAAATAGATACTTACAGAAAGAAGATGACTAATTTTGACAACAATATCTAATTTCGTTAGTGACACACTAGCACAGAGTATGATGCATTTGTCAGTTGCTGATAGCACAATATGTTTGCATAATTTATATTTACATGTATGTGAAGTGTGTACATAAGATTAGCACTCAAGTCATTTGATTTTAAAAATATCTTTCGTATTAGCACTCTCGATCAGGCGGCGCTAATTGCAAGTGATGTATTATCTCTATGTGAAAAATTTTCAAGACAGATTTATATAGTAAGCTTAATATGGGTCATAAAACAGGAAAAGGTCAACTTATGTGCACATAAATGTAAGTATGCAAAGAAATTTTGCTTTCTTAAGCGGAATTAATAGGCTAAAAATGCATTATGGAATTTCGATCTACTTAGCAAAAATTTACGCAGGTTGGAAGCCAGAATAAGCTGAACGTAACTGAAAAGTGGTAGAAGAATGCTTTTTAAATTTCGGACAACTTCCGATGATTTCACGAACAAATATTTAGTTTAGTTTTAATATTGAAATTTGAGTTTATTTTCATGTCAAATAATTTTGAATTTCGACGAAATCGAACGTAAACGAAACGCTCTCGAAAATTTTCGAAGAAAATAAGATTAGAAGACCTAATGCAAAATAAATTTCTTGAAATTGTTTGCAATGGAGCGGATGCAGGAATGAGACCAACAGTAAGAAAGAACGCGAGATTTTCTCTTCGTATCGCCTGAGGCTGATATGTCGACGCTGTAAACCTGTGATGTCAATAAGAAGCCTGTAATTACTACTATTTTGTGTTCGTTTAAGATTGTTGTACACTTAACAAGCTTATGGGCCGAATCGTCTCTATGGCATGAGTCATAAAGACTAATTATCCGTTTCAACACTAATTAAATGACGAGAACTTCAACTCAAAGGTGAAACATTCATTAGGATAAAATTAACATGATAAAACATGGTTTGAGGATGTTTTCATTTTTGATTTGCAAATGCATTCTACCTTTTCTAATTTTTCTAATTTTATATTAATTTTTTATGTATGTAGGTATAGTAATATTTTCATATGTGCTTTGTTGAAGAAACCAATCAAATATAATGTTATCGGCTGTGTAGCTTACTCTTATCCCGTTGAAATAATGTATGAGTTTTTGCTGAGTATTTTGCACGTTTCGGTTATGCAAATAAATAAGTGAGTTAGTTTCCATATGCTTGTTGTTCCGAACATTTTCGTTGATTAGATTGAAGATAAAAATCCTTGAAAATAGCATTATATAAGAGACTAGTACATAATCACAATCTAGATGGTATGGTTTTAATCATACACAATCTAGATGGTATGGTTTTTCGAATTAGCACGGCTGCTTTACGCAATAAGAATGCCAGTTACAACTGTGGTTTTGCGTTACGACTCGCCTTCGAAGAAATTGATGGAGGGAGAGTCTAGCCTGGGCCAGAATGGCTGGCGTGAATGGGAAGTTGACACGTCTTACGAATACTGTTATTAGTACTGCTGACAATATCTTAGGCAGTAGTAACAGATGAATACAAACTAGCGACTGAATGTAAGAATATTGCATACCGAGCAATATCCCATAGAACGCGGGCACACAAGGAGGAACATAAAGAGTTTAGAGGTGCAGAGAAAAAACGTCACAGACAAAAGAAAGCAATCTGGGAAGAAGACCTGATCTACCAAAGAGAAAGAACTAGAGAGCGAGATCAACAACAGCAGCGGAAGTAAACCGGCTCACTAAAGATTCTACAAGTCCATTGCAATTTATCAAAGCCCCTGGAACCAGCTCAGCTGATTAAAAACCGGGGACCAACGTTAAATTAAAATACACGGATAGGAGCATGAAGAGATGACAAAAAACTAGTGCGAAAGCATAATACGCTCCATATATAATAAGCTGTCATAAGTTCGACATGCTTCCCACATCGACGCATCCACAAAAGAACATGGGCATCACCAGATGGCAATAACTTCAACCAAATTGACCACATCCTTATTCAGCAGAGATGGGCTTCCAGCATACTTGACGTTCGAACGTTTCGAGGAGCAAATTGTGACTCGGAAATCCAAATATCGATGTCGCATATTAAAGGCGTACGTGACGGAGACCAGTCCTCTGCGTAAGTTTGACATCGAAAAGCTCCAAACGGCGTCAGTAGCAGAAAGCTTCTAAAAAAACTCTGGAGACTAAGCTAACCCCCATCCTCCAAAATAACACAGTGAGGTCGGTTGACGAGGTCTGGACGGAGATGAGGACAGCAATCAAAGCCGCTGCAGAACAAGTGGTTGGGTATGAAGCTCGGCGCAAAAGAAACAACTGGTTTGGCAACGAATGCCAGGATGCGCTGAATAAGAAAAATCAGGCATATAAACAATTTCTTGAAAGGAACTCCAGGGCGAAGAGAGAAAAATATGAAAACCTCCGACGATTAGCAAATAAGATCATTAGATGTAAGAAACGAAAATATTATGACGAGCAATTGAAGAGCATTGACGAAAATATGGCGAGCAATAGAACTAGGCAAGCTTACAAGGTAGTGAAATGTTTAAGACGCGGATACCAGGCCAAGACGACACTCTGTAAAGACGAAATCGGCAATGTCATTGCTGAAGACAGCCAGATTAAGGAGAGGTGGGCCTGCTATTTCAAAGAACTCCTTAATCCTGCACATGGCTCAATAATATCACAGCCGATAGACGTCTCTGACGAAGTCCCGATCGCACCCCCAATGCTGGAAGAAGTCAATGCTGCCATAAAAAGCCAGAAAATCAATAAAGCGCCGGGCATTGACGAGATTCCGGTTGAGCTAATCAAATACGGTGGAAGCTGCTCTATAAAAGCCATCCACAAATTGATCCAGCATATCTGGGGTCAAGGAAAAATGCCGCAGGAGTGGTGCAAATCTATCATTTGCCCTATTCACAAAAAAGGAGGCAAACTTCGGTGCGAAAACTACAGAGGCATATCGCTACTTTGTATGTCCTATAAGATACTGACGAAAATATTAACAAATAAAATAAATGTATATGCTGAAAATGTCTTTGGGGAGTACCAAGGAGGCTTTAGGTCTGGTCGATCAACTACGGATCAGCTCTTCACAGTCAAACAAGTGCTCAAACAATGCTGGGAATTTAACATCGACGTCCACAAGATTTTCGTGGACTTTAAACAAGCATATGACAGTATTGACCGAAACATACGGTACAAAATAATGCTATACTTCGGCATCCCGGCAAAACTAGTCCGGCTGACCAAAATGACGATGACGTCGACAGCATCACAAGTCAGAATCAACAACAGTCTGACTGACGCTTTTGAAACAAATGTCGGACTAAAGCAAGGCGATGGGTTGGCCCTTCTGCTGTTCAACGTAGCACTAGAGTACGTGGTAAGGAAGATTCCTGTCGACACAGGGGGTACACTTCTGTATAAGTTGAACCAATTAGTGGCATACGCGGATGACATTAACATCTTGTCACATTCCTTCACATCCGCCAAAGAACTCCTGTTGAAACTTGACTAAGAAGCCAAAGAAGTAGGCCTGAAGATCAATCAGACGAAAACAAAACTCATGACGCAAGCAAGAAAGAAAACCTCCATTAGACGAAATATAATTCTGGACGAATATAATTTAGAGAATGTGGACAAATTTATATACTTAGACTCGAAATGGGCAACGAAAGGCAGTGAAACTGATGAAATTAAACGGAGAATTTAGCTCTCTAATAAAACTTTCTACTCCGTTCTGGTCCTACTGAAGACCAGCTGCATACACAGGAAGACGAAGCTCCAAGCCTACAAATCAATAATCAGACCTGTGTTGTGCTGCGGATGTGAAACTTGAACCCTTACCCAAGCGTACGCAAATGTGTTGAACGCCTTCGAAAGACGGCGTATCAAGGCGTATAATTGGAGCTAAACAAGAGTGTGGCTAATGGCGGATAAGGTACAACCACGAGTTGTACGAGGTTTTTGACGAGCCAGAGGTTGCTACATTAATCAAACTGCAGAAGCTGGAATGGGCTGGTCACGTGCCACGAATGGACGAGCATCGAGTACCTAAGAAGGTATTCGACGGAAGGGCCGAGGGTCGAAGACCAGTGGAAAAATCCAGAAAACGCTGGTCTTACTCTGTCGACAAAGACTGCGCAAAGCTGCTCGATTTTTTATATTATTTTTTTATTTTATATTTTTTCAGAACAGCCAGTACCTATTATGAAATTCAACAATATATATCATAATTAAAACAGACTTGTAATGTGTTGTGGAGCCACATCGACTTTCATTGTTCAAAACAATCGCCTGTGATTGCATTTAAATGACAGGCCAGTTTTCACCTTACAATATTGCCTGTTTGAATCCTCTAGTAGAAGATTAGTACAAGGTGAAATTAAGTTGATGTGAAGAGCACTGTTCTTACATAATTATTAAAATGTATTTTTATAATAATCAAGTAAAAAGATTATGTCCGTGAAATAGATAAGTAAATCAAATTGTTATAACCCTGTTGTTGTATAAGATTGCTATACCTCTGTCCTTTTAGCTACTCTCCTCTTACTTGCAAGAACAGATAACCTCATACACTAAAGTTATTATCCGACAATGTCAATGTGGCTTAATCCCAGGCCAACCAGCAATTGATCAGAAAATTGTCTAGGTAAATATGAGAGATTTTGACATTCTAAATAAACTGTCACGATTGCATAAGTTGACCACGACCTCTCAAAATTTCCAGAAGGACCTGACAGGGAGGTGTGAGCGATGGTCTGATCTGGCTTTTAATTTAAGATGGTCTGGTCTGGCTTCTCATCAACCTGGCGCTATGGAAAGCAATCTATGACTAAAAGCACATCAACGGGAGAGACTATCATCACTAAGTTCAGCCAGATACTGGCTTATACAGATTACATTGACATTAATGGGAAATCTGAACTAGCTGTACAAGAATTATTTATCATCTAGATCGAGCAGGCGTTACAAAAGCTGGAACTCCGCACAAATGAAGGAAAGTCGAAGTACATGGTGGAATTGTTAGTACCCATGCATAAGTGTACGATTTGAGCGTTTAGAAAATCGCACTGTGTTTTTGGCCGCGTTCGGGAGATTGTCAGTCTTATGCAGTATCGTTGAGTCCGCCTGTGAGGAAGGGTGATTTTGGAAACGCCACAACCATGAGTTGTATGCAATCTGCCTTGAAAAAAATATAATTACATTGGCAAATGTCAGTACCTCTGGTGGCCTAGGTACCTGTGAGCGAAAAGAAGTCTGCTCGGAAAACTTTTAAAAGTAGATTTTATGATGGACGGAAGCGCTGAGACTTTGCTTGCGTTGGAGGGATGGCATTGACTAGGACGCTCAAATCTGAGGGGTGCCTAACTGAATGCAATATGCTCAAGATCAGATTCGATGGAGAAACTTCTACCGCCAATGATGATGGCATATGAAGCGCGCATAATAATCGTTGCTTTGCGTATTCCTGGAAATTAATTTGATTTCAAGGTGCGTAATTAAAAGGTGCGTAAACAGGAAACACTAACATTCGAGGTCATTCGAGAAAGGTCACTCATGTCCCCCTCTATAACGAAATAATACAGGAGATCACAACTTTATCACTTGACAAAACTTAACTGGAAGCCAAATTTGGTTCAACGCTGATACCTTACTGGGTTTATATGGAAAACATTTTGATGCCCTGGCCCAGGACAAACCTTGGTAAGCATCAAAGTAATATTATTTTATTGTTCCCACAAGAGAGACATTGAAACCTTGCATTGTCTAGTGTCTAGCCCCTTGGAATAAATTAGTATTCAGCAACATCTACAAACTAAGATAGAATTAATTATCTGTGGGCTTCATAATATCATTGTCTTCATTTACCAAACCGTAATACGGGTGTCTTGAATAGCTGGCACGTTACAGTACACAGCTACCAGAATAACTACCTCTAAACAGGAGCTGAGTTTTCAACTAATGTTGAAACTACATATATCCGTATCTATGTAGTCAATGTCGCTTCATCTTTCAACTTAGTATGAAAGGACACCATAGAGCAGTCCAAGATATCATGAAGTACGAGGGTTAATCCAAAAGCAATGATAATCAATACAAACCAAGGTGATTAGACTTAAGAAACATTTTTATTTTTCAACTTGGTTTCTTAAAAAGCTTATACATTTCGTCCATCTTTTTTGAAAACCCAGGATACCCTTAGACAAACTTTTTTGTCTTTACTCTCCCGAAATGCCCCAAAAGCGGCCATCACTTTGCTATCATCTATATATTACTTGCCGAGGAAAGAGGTTGAAGTCATTGGGAGCTAGATCTGGCGAATAAGGCAGATGTTCAAGTAGCTCGAATTCTGTTTCTTGAATTGCAGCCATCGCAACTGCAGCCTTGTGAACCGATGCATTGTCTTGATGAAGCAGCACTCCGGCTCGCAGTTTGCCGCGTCTTTTTTCCTCAATAGCCTCCCGTAATCTTCTTATTTGGTCTGCGTAGTAAAAACCTCAAATAGTGGCTTCCTTTTCCCAATGTTGCACCATAATAATTCCTTCAGCGTCCCAAAAAACTGATGCGTAAACTTCCCTGCTAAAGTCGACACCTTGAGTTTCTTCGGTATGGGTGAAGAGGGTTGCTTTCAGGTTATCGATTACTGTAAGGTTTCTGGATGAAAATGCTGGATCCAGGTTTCGTCTATGGTTACGAAACCTGACAACAACTTCTTCAGATCTACCTGGAACTTTTCGAGATTCAGCTTCAAAATATCGACTCATTTCTCCTTTTACTCGTTGGTTAACGTTCTCGGCACCTAACGCGCAGAGACCTTCTTTAGATGGAATTCGTTGGCAACGATTCATTGAAACCTACCATACGAGATCATTTTGACTTCAACTATATGCCTGACGGTCATTTTTTGATCTACCAGCTCGACATCCATCGCGGTATTCACCTTCAGTTGATGTTCTTCCAAGCTTGAACTCCTTGGCCCAGCATGCAACGGTGGAATATGGTGCAACAGAGTCCCCTTGCCTATCCACCAAGTCGCGGTCTATGTCTTTGGTATGTATTTTTTCCAAACACAGGTACTCAATGACCACTCTAATTTCGTTTTTCTCCATTTTGATATTCTCTTTTCGGCTATTCGTATTCAAATGAATTTGCCTCCCTGGAATCGTGGCCTATTCATATGTGGCCTATTCATTACTTACTTTACTTTTACTTGCTTACTTACTTTTACTTTTTTTACTGACTTAGTGGGTAAATGAGATAGTAAAAGAAATTTTTTTACAAATTTTATGCGAACTGGAAACAGCCGATTGTAACTACTTTAGGATCAACCTTCGTAAGTTCAGTTAGTGGGGCATTTTCCAATTTTGTTGGCTAAAAGCTCCAGGCCAAAACGGTCATGACTAATTTTTAGCTACGTATGCTAAGATGTAGTACATTTAGTTACGAATTCAAGCAATTATTCGTATGGACGCCGTAGCTAACAGATCCACTGATCCATCGAAAACGTAGCTGACAATTAAATAACGTCCCTTTAAATATTATATCTCCCTTCTATACCTCCCCTACTCCTGTCAGACTGCAAATGATCTTGAATAACAACTCTCGAATTCAAATCAAACTCTTTCAATATAAATACAATAACAAAACTTTCTTCAGCAAATGAACTGACTAGAAATCAATCAGTACGTAAAACAATCATCTTTAACAGGCCACTTGTATAGACTCAACCTACCCAGTTTTTCTTTTAACAAGTGAAAACAAGTCATTAAACATTATGGCTCGAGCCCTATTTTTCTGTTTGATTGATGTCTTTTCGTTCCATTAAGCGTTTGCTTTTATCACTTCCTCGACCAACACAGTTGCTGCTACTACTGCCAACTGTACACAACGATTAACACAATAAAAATGTACGCGGAAAATGTTTTCATCATTCATTTTTCCTTACTCGCCTTCAGCATTCGTTCGTTAACTTCATCCTATTCCATTTCATTTTCTTCATTTTAAGTACCCTCTTAATCGTTCTTCCTCCAAATCGAACTAAAGGCGGACGCTACAGACTTTTTGTGGCCTTTTTGCTCTATTGTACTCATGAATTTGTCGCTGTAGCGATTCACTTCCTTTGTTGGCTTGCTCTTTGCCCCCGCCACTACCCCAAAATCGCAAAAACGAACATAAAAAAATACACCATAAACTTTGCTTCAGTAAATGGCGTCTTTGGTCGTATGTTTTCTATTGACTCTTACTCTATCGCCATTCCTTCATTTCACCTCATGCCAATACCAAACATTCATTTTCTTCGTTCTATTGTTTGTTGGCTTGTTTGTTTGTTATGACTGACGACGATGACGACTATTCGGATGGTATGAATTTTCCGTTGACTGCTCCCACTGGCTAGTTGACTCGTTGAATGACTACAGGATTTGTAACTACAACCAGCACGCCTTTTAGTCCGAATAAAGGAGCTAAGATTCCACAGCCATAACAAAAACGACAAGTTCTTATTTTGCTAGAAAGACTGGACAAGGAGGCATTTTCATCTTTAAATCCATTGTTAGCGACTGTCAAAGCCTCTATAGAGGATATTTCCGAAATGTGCCTCATATTTTCAATTCGAGTCCTTATCTTTCGCTTTTTATCATTTATTTTGTTCTGACCATCAAAGATGAGAAGTGATTTTAGTTGGTTTTTGTTATGACCATTGCCATCATGGTGATTGGTGTAGAGTGGTAAAAAAAATGTCAGTGATGAGGGGAATGAAAGAATCAGAAAGTTTGTGGATGATGCATCATCTTAGGAAGAAAGTCACAGAGGCGTGTTTAGTTTTTATAGGCCTTAAATCTAGATCTCGAGAAAGTCCAAGGCCATCTACATGCACCGTTTAAATGAGCATCACCATTCAAATGACAATAAAGCTTGCAAAGGCCATCACAGAATATCAAAACACGTGGCAACCAACTATTCAGAAGGAATTCCTATTTTTTGACGTACCTACGCAAAACCTGGAAACAGCTTAGTCTCTGATGTATTTATCATATTCACGCCCCTAAAAGCCCATTATATGGAACAAATGTTTCGATTATGAAACGAACTTGACATTAATAAAGCGGGAAACATTTTTTCCTCTCTTGTGAATAAAAATAGGCTTTTGGTCCCTATTGTTCCTTTTGGAACTATTATCAACCGAATTCGGAGATCCGTTCAAATACACGTGTATAAATCTGAATATGTACTGACCTTGCTATAACGACTGTGTCGGATTTCATATATGACTATTTCCATCCAATCGGATGGAAATAGTCATACATATATGAAATATCTACGTTAAAATCACCCAGCCAGTATTATGTGGAACTGAACAAAACAACAATCAAATGCGAACTGTGCCAGTACATACTATCATCGGCCAGGAGTAGCTACCGTGATGCTTCATTTTTGCTCTTAATCATCACTGAATGGAGAGCTTAAGCGAAGTGCATTAAAGCGGAAAATCTGCTTTGATGAATTCCGGGCGAACATTTCGTTACGAGAGTTCGCTGTCGAATCTTCCAGTGATCTGAGCCGAAATACAAATTGAATGGTTTTTGGGAAAGTTGAGTGACAACATTGAATTGAACGTCAGGCAAAATCCATCCTGCTCGATAAAGATACAGTCCGAAATAGATGCAGAAAATATTGACGCTAAGGAGATTTCAAATATCGGATTTAGAGTCGTCAAGAGGAATTTGCGGTGAAAAATCAAGGATATGACAATAAGAAATTTGCGTGCATGGACGCAGCAAGTTTGGAAATGTTTTATACAAAACAAGCAGCATGAAAAACGGTTCTATAAAAACTTACCAAAAACAATTTAGTGTTTCGAAAAACAATGCAAAATCTAGCGAAACATACCTGAAAAGAAATAAAAATATATTATTTTTCCTATACAACCATATCAAGTAATAAAAGTTTAGCAAAGAAAATATTTTTAGATTGCACAATTTTGTAATTCATTTTGATTTGACCATTTTCAATCTACTTCGCATTATCAATTCAAAATGATTGAATTTATTGCAACAACCTTACGATCTTCATCTATCAGACTCATATGGGTTTTTTTTATTAATTTTTCATTGATACCGAATTGCCTGCAGTATTGATAAACGCAAAACGTATCTAAAATCAAATGAGAATTCGAATGATATCACTGGTGGCGAAATAAATATTACTGTTATATACACTCAAAAATCAAATAATATAGTTCTGGAATGATCTATGAAGTGCAAGCTTAAAAATATGAGCATAAACAGTGGAAAGCAATAGTATTCGTACTCCCAATGGAGGAAAAGTAAAACATCACATAAAGTGCAATTAATACAGATTATTCTTAATTGTATTTGAATTTTAGCGAATAGATTACAAAGACAATGCATTAGAATAAATTTGAAAGAATACTTAACCGCAATTTTGTTTTAAATATTGCGAAGCAATACTATTCGTAGCTCAGAACTCTGCAAAAATGGTTTTCCAACTAAAATATTCAAATGCATAAGAAACAATTTGGAAATGTATATCCACTTCAAAACAATCGAGACAATCTCAATCGATGCTACGAAACAATCGAGTCAACAATCGAGAGGGCAATAGAAGGGAACCATGGAGTAACCACTTGACTGCTCGATTGTTCAACTCGATTGTTCGGCTAGATTGCTGGGTCGATTGCTTGACTCTATTGCTGGAATCAGTTGCTGGATTCAATTGCTGAGCTTGGTGAGCTTCAGATCTAATAACTGCCTTCGAGCTGTTTTAGAAGAAGATCTCGGTCACTTCCGCTCAAAAAGATTACTTCATATTTATTACTTCATATCTTCTGCTGGAGTCGAGGAAGGGTAATCGGCCGTCTGAAAGCATCACAATAATCGGAAAGCTCCCAAGCATCGAACCTAGAATAGAACAGTGCCCATATCTTCGTCACCATCGCCACACTCTGAATTTGAATGTTAAGTGGAGGTAAATTGAGAAACGCATCAAGGGCCGCGGCTAAAGTAGTACCCATGTTATCACACATACCTAAGTATACCGTTCTTTTAAGTATAACTAACTTCTTGGAAGAGTGCATGAGCTTCACAATATTCGATCGCACAGCGCATGCGTCAATGGGCATCGGCCTTATGATTGTTATTTAGACCCACATAGCTGCATGAGGCTTTCGACTCCAGGGTGGCAAAATCTCTTTATAACTGCCCAAAAGTACCAAGCGCTCGAGCAAGCCACCCACTCATCAAAGATTACAACAAAATATTTGAACTCACCTCGGAGACATTTTTGAAAACACTAATCCTTCCAGTTTTGATTTCTTGGTAAACAAAACAATTTTCGTTTTCCCAGGATTCAGTGAAAAGCCAGTTTCTTAAGTACCAACTGCCAATTAAATTCAATGCTCCTAGTGTATTTTTACTTGCCACGTTCAGATCTTTACTGACTGCTAGTCCGGCTACGTTATCAGCATAAGCATAAAATTATTAGGTGCGTTTTTTTGCTCCGGTGCAGAACAGAATAGAACAAAGCCGCGAAAAAAACGATCCAGTACGGAACAGCTGGTGCATTCTCTAAGATTGCTATAGCATTTCAAGTTTTTTAGTTAATCTATTCCATAAATTCTAATCTATTTCCTTCGACACTGTATTCGCTGTGGTAGCGCAAAACAGTTAAAAATAATAGGAGAAAATAACGAGTATAAACTACCAGAATCGATGGAAAATATATAAAGAACTAACAGAAAATTACCTCTTTTAACTTTCTACACATTATGAGAACTTTTTCTAATTTCCTAACTACCAAAACATTCAACATTACCTTGAAAAATTCAAAGCCACCTCACGGTACAAAAAGGCAACTACTCATGAACTACCAACACATTCTATTATTCAGCGCATGAACTACCTATGCAGAACAGAATTCTGTCCCTGTGAATTCACTGGGACAGGAGTGTTGTTGTTTCCAATGCGTCCGTTCTATTCTGTTCTGGATAGAAGAGCAAAAAATCACGCCTATTGTTGCATTTTCCTGAGCAAGGAGCCAATTAACACTCTCCACAAAGTCAGCTCTTTCAAATCTAGAAACCAGAGAATGAAAGGACAACTTGCATGATTCTGATAACTGTAGCGCCTTAGTTCGCATATGTTGTTCAACTAGCTTTTCCGGACATTTCAGTATCAACGATTTTAAGCTAATCGATCTCAAGATCGTTGAATCTGAATAGCCATTCATCCCAGGTTGTGGTTTATCACTCAGAACAAGGCATACTAAAAAAATTTCCTTTAGGTAACTAGGCATACTGAGGTAACTAGGCATACAAAGAATAAGGCATAGTTAAAAAATTTCCTTTAGGTGTGTCAATTACTTCCCTTAGCATAGTCGAAAAGTTGTCCTTTCCAATCGAAAACTTGTTCCCAGCAAATTAAAGTTTTCAAAGAATATAACTGCATCACTGACCTTTTCGCTGGTGACCACAGATTAAACTGTGTAACAGCATTTCCTATTACTGTAAAGAGCAAGAGATTTGGCCAGAGACCCAAAAGCCTTTTGTGTTTCAATCACCGGAGCACACAGAAAGTGATTCGCAAGTAAAGTCTGGAGAGATTCTTTTCTGGACTTGATAAAACAGCCATCCGGGTGTTTTAGATAGCCCAGTTTAGCTGACTACTCCTGTTCCAGGATCTTGCACAGCCTCAACGTCTCTGATGGACCATCCAGTCTCTTACAGAATCATTCAGAAGATTACTGTCTTCTTCTGGTTTCTAGTGAGCTAGGTCCCTGGTTCGAATCCAGGTACGAAAGATTAAACATCTCGCAATCATGCTTCTCAACATAATGATAGGTCAACACAGCTCACACAGGATGACGGTTCGATAAGATTAGAAAAATTATCGGCAACAACTAATTGAGGCGAATTGGCCAAAGAGCTCGATATGGGAGGTAACTGCGGAGCGCAAATATTGAACATCCCACCATCAGCAACTTATGCTGATGATAAATTTTAAACTGGTCTTCTGGTGGCGGCACCGGTGGAAAAGCGAGCTTGGCGATCGGCCTGATCGCAGAACTTTAAAGAGAGACCACTTCCTTGATGAGAGTCTTTCAACAATGATGAGACCTAAAGAGCCGACTTTGATATCATTTGAAGGATGGTGCCACCTCGATTTCAGCCGAAAGTATTGTAGCTTTTACTGGATGTATCTCCTTCGTGAGGTATTTCGATTAATAGTGGTTCTGGAACAATGATGAGGGTTCCTTTAACAAAGAAATGAGCTGATGCTAGCGCTATGATGCTATCAGGGTCGCCGAGGAGTGGTTCTAGTAGTCTTGCGCTAAAAGCAGCTGGATGAGTAGAGTGGTGAGCTCTTGAAAGAAAAGAGCAGTGTCACTAATTGTGCGAAACAGATATATTTCAATGATAAGACCGTTGCTTCCCATTTTCCATGCTTATGTAGAGATGTTTGTGGGGTAAATTTCCATGATGTTACCGCAGTAGCTGATCAGATAAATGTTTCAGTCAGCAATCGTTTAAGCACTATGATGACCTCGATGAAATGCGAATACGGTTGAAGTTTTTCGGGACAAACCGTATCAAATTTCAATCATAAATTTTTCAATGTCTCTCCAACCCGAATTATACTTTTATTGTCTATGCCGTTAAAGAGACAGTTGGTGGTAGTTGAGCTGATTTAACGATTTTGAGTTGAGTTACGTCAATTCAAAGTGCTCTAGCTTTTTATACACCGTAGTGATGGGCCAAACTGCTATTTTCAAATAATAATAGCAGTTGCTATTAGTATTTCTAAATAGCAGTTTCAAATAACAGCTGTAAAATGGCGGTAAAGAGTTGCAGTCTGTATTTCGAAAGCCAATATTTTTAGGTATAGCGACGTTTCAATTTTCATACATCAGAGATGGGCTAAGCTCTCGCTTGCTATGATTTCTGTGCTATGTAGCTAACAAGTCACTGGTTTCCTTGAAAACGGCGTGAATATTTTCAGCATGTTTACATGAATGATGCGCCATGTGGATCCGTGTCACCCCGTCAACTGAACATTGTATGGGATGCATTTCTATATGCATACTGCATTTGCTATTTTCCGCTATTTATTTTTGCTGCTCTTTCTTTTTGCTTGTATTGCTATTTGCTGCTATTGCTATTTGCTCCAATTCCTCTTAGCTGCTAGTGCGGTTTGCTGCTATTGCTATTTGCTGCTATTAGCAATAAAAAAATAAATAGCATTTGAGGAAAATAGCAGGGTGGCAGATTTATAAATAGCAGGCTGCTATTGTCATTTATAAATAGAAGTCTGCTATTTAGAAACTCATCTCTACCATATCGTGTGGCTTGAGAGAATCGCTATGAGTGGACTGCGGCGGCTTTTAGTCGGAATTCGAAAGTAAATCGTGGTAGCTTTGAGGAGTCTATTGAGTGATGAATACCAACATATCATATCCCAATGATAATTCTGTTAAGTTGCTACTACAGTGTATAAGACCTGTGGCTGCTCTTGCTTTTGAGCTTTTGATTCTGACTATGAACCCTAAGCATCGAGTAGTTACTGTAGCCATGCACATCACACTTTATGCTATTAAGCCATGGATTAACTCCGAGAAACACAGTCAGGAAAGTTGTCTTTGTTAGGAATAAATCTTCCAATGATGACTGGATGCTAGATTATTGACACTTCATTCCGAAAAAAATCCTATCACCGCTATTGACAGGGCAGTCTGTTCAGATAAGTATAACTGATAAATTTTTGCAATAGGTAGTTTCAATGTGGCTTCTGCATAGTTGATGTGTTAAGTTTTGCAAGAAGTTGTGCTGCAGTAATCTCAAGTCGAGGTATGATCATTGTTTTGATGGTGCAACTTTTGAATTTGCACACAGGAAAGTGACTTGTGAATTGTAAGCTGGATCAATTGTTTTAATGTTGATAACAGCACCGATACCGAGCTCAGATGCGTCAGAAAATCTATGTACTTTCACTGCTGATAATTTAGTGAGTTGTTACCAGCGAATGAGAGAAGAATGAATTCAAAATCAGCCCTGAACTTCAATGAATTCATGGATGCAAAACCAGCCCAAAAATATTGGGGGCAGTTATAAGTTTTAGAAAATATTGTTATTCATTCCTCAAGACTACTATAGTATACTAAACTTTTCAATAGTGTTATCATAAGTGAGGCACGAACTTTTTTCCTGCATTGGATTAAAATGTTAAAATTTTCATTTAATTTACCAAAACTGAAGTAGATACTGTGTTAAATAAATTATGATGATGTTTCTGTAATTGTAGTTGCTATTATAGTTTTACTTTTCCATCATTGGAGGTACGAATACTTTTGCTCTCTACTTCAGGTATATGAATGCAATGACAGCCGACTAACCGAAAAAAATCTATTCACCTGATAAAGTTCTAATACGATTAACCTTGTTATCATTACCGCTTGGGAAATTAATCATAACTATGTACATCGAGACATTCACAATCTACAACATTTTATATACTACGAATAAGCTGAGCATAGGTACCTGTTACATAATAAATAATCCCGAACAAATACTAAGTGAGACATTTGGTAAACAAAACATTCATATGTATGAGCAGACTCGTTTAGGAGTGTTTGTGTGTGGTGTTGCGCATTTATTTCGGTTATTTATTTCATAATTTCGATTATCTGCTTCACTGATTTTTTTCTATGCCATCTTCTTCAGCTACAAAATTACTGATTATTTTTTCGGTTCTTTCTAAATGCGATTAAAGTGCTTGAACGTTGCACCGACAACATGTCATTAATTTATTTATTTACCACCACAAGCCAATTTTGGCGGGACATGCTACGGGGAATAGGCACGGATTGCTGAGAGGGCAAAAGCACAAGCGTTATCATCAGGTATCAAGCGCATGACGAATATGTTTCTCTGATTGTAGCTTACAAGAATGCATATGAGTGATGAATGAGGTTGATTAGTGATTAGCCTTGGAATGAACAGTGGGACTCCTTAATAGAATTTATCACAATGATTTATAATAGGAAGGCAACAGATTGTTTTTTTTTAAGTTTTGGTTAATGATTTTTGCAAAACCATGAGCTCTGCCTAGTTCATCGGAAGCATATGCAAAATTTTGACTGCATTACCATTTAGAGCTACTGTAACTAAATGTACATAAAGCCGACTGCTATCTTGTATGGTCCCTGGTTCAAATCCAACCATCGACCATGATCAAACTTCGGACTTTACGTGACCCTTGGAGTATATCTCAAGCAATGTGAGCAATGAAACTAGCCAAAATCAAATATACATTAACACAACCTATGTGACAAATCACACAAACTAAAAACCTCAAATGAACGCGCTAAATATTTTTTTTATATAACCGTTAATGTTCCTCAACATCTAAGAGCTGTAACATAAATGCTTAATAGCTCTCATATATTTCAACAGTCACAATTATCCTCATACATTCATATTTTAGAATAAACTTCAGTTACTTGAAATTCACAGTGTATCTTATCGCCGGCAATTCACTTTAAGTCATATTTAAGCCAAATAGAATGAATGAAAAAACGCGATTGCTGTTATCTGATCATTTTTTCTTTTCTTTAACTTTGAAAGATACGAAAAAAAATTATCTTCTGTGTATACAAAGCATAGTACGGTTTCGTCATCGCGGTCATATAAAACCACTGATATAGTGCCAAATGAAAATGAAGTAAACATTGAAAAATTTGGTTAGATTAAATGAAAGCTTCAAAGAGTTAGATGAATGTCAGAGATGTATTTATTAATGCATGGGAGTGAATAGTAAATTGAAGCTTTTAAAGAAATAATGTAGACTATGAAAAAACATCGAAGTCAAAACTAAAGCACTTTTACATTTGCAATCCTCCAAATACTGCCTGCCCAAGCACAGTAAAACCAATTTTATTTACTGCGGCCATGCAATCCATCTCCAGATA
Source organism: Nemotelus pantherinus (assembly GCA_963978885.1). Classification (NCBI taxonomy): domain Eukaryota; kingdom Metazoa; phylum Arthropoda; class Insecta; order Diptera; family Stratiomyidae; genus Nemotelus; species Nemotelus pantherinus. The sequence continues at coordinate 205,247,024 of OZ022264.1, read as the reverse complement.
AAATCATTTCTTTGAGCCCTTAAGTCAATCAGTCTTCTTGACTCAGTCGAGTGCAAAATTAGATGAAGATAGTCGATAAGCTGATAAGAAAGCAAAAAAATATTACTGGTGGTTAGCTAAAGTCTTTGACTTCTCGGTTGAGTGTTCGTTTCCGTCTAACGTCATCGATGATGCGATGGAACTGTAACGCAAGCTACTGACCCGTGAAGTTTAAGCAAAACTAACCAGACGCAACTTTGATCATCTCGATGATATCGTATCGCATCAATGAGAAACCACAAAGCGTTTCATCCGCCATTGGCATCACATGCATACATCGAATGCAATTGAGCCCCTTGAAGTAACCATGTTGCATCTTGTAGATAGCTTGGTCGGTCAGACAAGCAAACAGAATCAGATGATACCCCACGTCTTGTTCATTGATGCTTTAACTAGATGTTAATGATGAAAATTATAGTGGTGGCTCTTGACTTCGTCAACGAAAACATACCCTGCTAAATATATACGACACGATGCATGGACTTTTTTAGGGTTTAAGTAGAGTTTCAACAGGATGCTTGATGAATAGTGGCATTCTAATTTTCGCATTGGCAAATGTGTGTTGAATTGTGTTTTTTGGGTTTCCTCTAAATAAACTGATTGGTGATTTTGTTAACTCAAAACCAAATATGAACAGCGGTTTTTATTAGCTGCTAATAATATTATAATTATTTACTGATATTTAGTTCATACAGGCTAGAAATTTCGGAAAGTGCACTTTACTGTTAGTGCACTTTGCACTTTACTATGAAATCATTCGCTGTGACATTTCAGATAAAAAATCTCTGCATGAATATGCAGGTACATATTTCAGAGAGAACTTTAGGAGAGAGTGGAAATTCCCAGGGTAAGTTTGTGTTGTTCCGACACCAGTAACTTTGTAAGGAAAAGAGATAGCAATACATGTGAACTACGTCGTTAAAGGGTCAAGTAACATACCGCGTCGGCAGCCATTTTAGTTACTCCGGTGACCGCGTTTCAGTGACTGTGTGCACGTAGCTGTCAAAACATCGCGTGAGTAAATTTTTTCGTGGTTAAACTATTTGCTCTATCTCTGTTCATTATAGACCGATTCATGGGGAACTTTCCTAAATCATAGTGACATTAGTAAAGCACCTTATTGCTAAAGTACTTTTTCAATTGATTCTATTCGTTTGCCAGTATGTCAGTCTTCGTATATAATCGGAATTTGGGGCTACAAGTTCCTTCGTAGCGCGGCTGGTTGTTCCCTGCAACAACTTACCCCAATTGACCTTCAATCGTACCTAACATTCTTATCATCATGTTTCTTTTATTTTAAGGATGGGAAACTGCAGACGTAAGACAAGGAGAGGCAAAACCTCTGAGACATCGTTGCGTCAAGCTGCAGATGCTTTCATCAAGGAGGGAAAACTTGTTAAAACTGCGGCAAGAGAATTGCGAATTCGCCACATGACGTTGCATCAATTAGTTACAACATTGACAGCTGGTAAGGTTCCTGCCGTAGATAATAAGCTCAGGCTAGAGTTTACTTTGGAAGAAGAAAAAGAGTTAGTGAACTACATATTAGTGTTCCTCAATATACTACGGTCTTCTGCCCGGAGAGGTGCGGAAGCTCGCGTATGAATGTACAGTAAAATTTTATTTGGAAAACATCATGGCACACGAATCCCCCTTAATAGCACAGGACAAACCAGAGCGGACTGGTTCACTGGATTTATAAAAAGAAACCACGTTTTATCGATAAGATTCCCAGAAGCAACTAGTACAGAAGGTGCATTTGCATTTAACAGACATAATGTGAATGAATTTTGCACTAAGCTGAGTGAAACTCTACTAAAATATAAACTGACACCATCAAAAATCTGAAACCTAGACTAGACTGGAGTAACGACTGCGTTGAAGTCAAGGAAGATATTGGCCCAAAAAGGTACAAAGCAGGCCGCTGCGATAGTATCTGCTGAGCACAGCACTTTGGTAGCTAGCAGCCAGTGCTTTGTGTTTGCACGTTTAAATAATAAAGAGTTATTTTTACGGGATGGCCCCATAACTTCGTCAGTGCTGGAAATAGCTCAGGATGAATGGCTACTGCTGTGTTCCTCATTTATATGGACCATTTGATAAAATTTACTCAAACCACCCCAGAAGAACTAGTGCTATTATTATTAGACAATCACTCATCACATGTTGACATTAACATAGTTGAAAAAGCTAAAGCCATGCTGTCATTTACCCCTTACTGCACCCACATGCTGCAACTTGTGGATGTTGTCATCAACGCGCCAAAGCCCAAGATAACTGGCTTCGTAACAACCCGGGCAAAATAAAGTCAATCTACGAAATTCCTGGATCTCTTAAAGCAGCATGGCCTTTAGCAGTAGCCCCTACAAACATTATGTACGCATTCAAAAATATTCTTATAACCCCGATGTTTTTACAGACAAAGATTGTGCTCCATCTTTCGCGACAGATCGGCCATTGTCAGAAAGTACTTAATCTCAAGCTATGTTAAATGAAGAGACCCGCCAACTGTGCATTGTCTGATTTCAAACATAAAACTTAAATTCATTTTTGCCGATCGGCACACTTCACTAAAAAAAAAATCCATATGGCGCCCAGAGCTATGTAACATAGCGCATTATTTATGGCCCCATACGCTATGTACATAGTACTCTGAGCTATGCCATATGGCTCCCAGCACCATAAAGTCAGAATCTACATAGCGCGTGGCCCTATATAACATAGCGCAGCATTTATGGTCCCACACGCTATGTACATAGTACCCTGAGCTATGCAGTATGGCTCCCAGCGACCTAATTACATGGCGCAGAAATTATGGCCCCACACGCTACATTACATAGTGCCATGAGCCATGTAATATGGATCATGGCACTCAATTATAGCTCGCAGCCATACTGTGTAAGGCGATGTATAAATGTCAGCAAGTGACTCTTGAATATCGTCGATAGAAGTGCGCTGAAAATACACGTAGCGCTAGATGCCATAGTTTAAAGACTTCTGGCGTGTCGTTTTTAAATTGTATAGTGGGTAAGCAAGTCTTGTAATGCTTGGGGTCCGTAGTACGAATTCAGGTTTAGATGAAGGACTACGGATCGAGCTATGAGTTAATCTAGTTCTGAATTGGTATCTGAATGTTATTAGGAGAAGTCGTTGAATTCGTAACTTTTCACTCGTATGCATTGATCATAAATTATTGAATAAAGCTTTCTACCAACTTCAAATTATCTACCTGATAAGGATTGTAGTGGGTTTACCATCATTTTACTTCAATATTAAAGGGCAACTGAAACAGCACATAGATTTCTGGCGCCATGTACATAGTCGATATCGGGATTGTGATAAAACATAGCGCCACACGCCATAGTACATGGCGAAAAATACATAGGAGCAGACGCTATGCTTATAGCCCTCCACGCCATGTAATATAGTCCTCCACGCCATGTACTATAGTCCTCCACGCCATGTACATTTAAATGAAAAAACTCTAGCGCACCTGAACCGCTAGAAAACTAATTTTTGAAGAAATTGTTTTTGAGTGACATTGTGGAAAGACGTAATACACTTTTTTGTAGAATCATATCAACCATTCCTTGTTCAAAGCAACAGAACTCAACTATAACACAAATGATGAAAATGTTCAGTGCTGGCAACATTTTCCCAACGAAAATGTTCGGTGCTGGCAAATTTCATGATTTTTGTACGAAATTCCTATGACATTTGGCTCACATCAAAACCTATTTACTGCATAAACTTCATTTTGATACCATGGTTGCACCGGAAGTTATAGGGAAAAATGCTTTATTTTGCTGAGCAAATTTGCAAGATTTAGGAGACAAAAATCACCATAGCTGGCAACCCTATTCTAATTTTTCAGCCAAATTTTCACCAAATGTTACCTTAAATAAGGTCCAAATATTCTGTGAATTTTATTTAAATCTGATGGCTGAATCGGAAGTTATAGGCCAAAAAGCTGTTTTTTTTCTCAGTGATTTTTCAAGATGGCACCACTGCCACAGGGTTGCCCGCATTTCACAATCATTTCTATCAGACCTGGTCCTAGTTGATACCAACATGTCCTGTGAATTTCATTATGATCGGATAATCCGGTCGTCAGTTCTCGTGAACAGAACTTTCGGTTGCTGAAAATAGAGGTAATTTGGTGATGGGTTGCCGTTCTTGTGCAAATCGGAATTTTAAAAATTTTAAATTGACATGATGCACAAACGTCAAAATTTATCCATGATTTGAAGTTTTTGTCAAAAATCAAAAAATTTTCAGGAGGTTCAATGATTTGAAGGATTTTTTTCAAGAGCCTGCCGCAGCTACAGGGTTACCCGCACTACCTTGGAAATCCATGTGTATTAAACTTTAGTCAACGTCAATACGCTCTGCAAATTTCACGATGATCCAATGTTTTTGTCACAAGTAATGACAAATCAAAAATTGAAAAAAAATCCTTGCCTACTTTTAGGCACGCTGCACCCACACACGGCTCAAAATTTCCAATTCTTTACCATAAACAAGCTTAGAACATAAAAAGTTTTCATTCCCAATACTTTTTTTGAACAAAAATTCACGCTGCTTAGAAATATAGGAGTACCTCAAAATTCACTAAAACGCTCGCCGCCGCCAAAAGGTTTAGGATATCTGAACCTACTTACTAAATGCATCTACGTTCTCCGAAAGTTTCAGCTTAATCGGATCGGCCACTCCAGAGATTATCTCCCTTAATCATTTTGATGAAATATATATATATATATATATATATATATATATATATATATATATATATATATATATATATATATATATATATATATATATATATATATATATATATATATATATATATATATATATATATATATATATATAAAGAAATATGAATTTTCGGCGAAACGAGTTTAATACTACTTTTCTTCGAAAATTAGTAAAAACACACTAGCGTAATGAAAAATTTTACTTAAAAGTTTTATTTTTTACTTAAATTTACTATATTGCACTCTGAAAGACAATCGAAACTCAATGGAAGTAACTACTGTTCGTCCTTGCCTGAAGGGAACATTCAAAGGCAGACCAATATCACCGGCTAATTCACCCAAAAACATGTTAAAGCACAAACTAAATTAATCAAAACAAATAGAAACATCTAACCCGAATCATGTATCATTCAATACATTTTGGATGCATCCCATGTCTCATTCATCTCCATGCTCACGAAAAACACTTCACCTCGTATTCAAGCCTAACGATTTTCAATTATTTTCTTTCCGCTTGAATGATTTAGTTGAAAATTAAATTTTCAAACATATTTTCCCAAACACAATGCGCAACATGCTTCCTTGGCGTATCATAGCACAAGTGGATGGAAATTTCCTGAAAGCGTCCGTTATTCCATCAAAATACTATATTTCATTACATTTTTCTAGGTCACTGCACTGGAATGTGATTTTCACACATTTCTACGTAAACACAACTCACAATATTTCCCTCTATCATCAATAGTTGATTCAAAGCCCACAGTCCACGCCTGCATACATACACTAGGTCGGTGCCTCCATATCGTGACCATCGACTGCATTATTTTCAATCATGATGTTTGTTATCTTTTACGATTATCGCCACATCTCGTCACCGTATCTATTGAACAATATTGAAAATTTCAATTCAATTAACGATAACTTCTCACTCGTAGTAGATTCGACTTTTTCAAGCTTTCTTCAAACAGAATATCTTAGTTGTTGTTTTGATTTCTTCTGCTACTTTGCTCAAAGTAACTGCAGTATGTGAGACTTAGCACAATGTGCACAAACATATATCGCGGACGCGTAGGGGGCAAAGTGGCATCGAATATCTTCGCTTTTTCTCAATAAATTTGTACGTACATCTGGCATTTAACACTTATGGGCCATTCAGACATGCGTCCATGCGTCCAAGCGTCCAAGGGTTTTTAGATTACACGAGTCAAGTCAACTCAAATCCGGTTTTTTGAAGGCGGGGCTAAGGCGAAAGTGGTCGGATACGGTGATTGATATACCATTGACTTAATTGTTTTACTTTCGCTCTTTGTCATTTCGAGATGATCAGTGGATGGATGGATTGATAAGAGGATGGATATTGCGCGCTTGCAACGATGGTTTTTTTATTTTCATACTATTTGAATAAATACGAATATAATCAAAGTGATATCTATATATATATATATATATATATATATATATATATATATATATATAGATATATATATATATATATATATATATATATATATATATATATATATATATATATATATATATATATATATATATATATATATATATATATGTATATATATATATATATATATATATATATATATACACCTAGATACTATACATTGACCTATATATATAGTTTTGAGGCAGAGATTTATTTATATGGAAAAAGAAATTGTAAAAATAACGAATATGATAAATCAGTATTATTATGGTTTTAAGCTTGGTGACGACGATATTTTAAAAATGTTCAGCCGTTCGGAGGCACTGACAACTTGAAAATGATGGTTTCGGTTTATGTTGACTTGTCAAATGATGATATCATTATGAAATTTTCTCGAGCCATCATGCTTACTGCTAATATATTGGATATTCTATTAGGGCTTATTGGTATGGCAGCTTTTTTTTGAAACAGTTGTAACAATTGAAACAGTTATAATACTAATTTTCTTCGAAATTCAGCAATAGTTTAAGCTTATTTCAACTATTGCATGTTTATCATTACAAAAATAGCGGCAGTATGTTCAAGTACAGAAACGCTGGTAATTTTCATTGTCGGCAACAGTGTATCACCAATGGAAGAAAAGCATCCCAACTGTTTGAAAAACATCACAATTGTTTCGTAAAAATCAACGTATCATACAAATTCATTTTACATCTACTGACTTACTTCCAAGTTAGCAGAATGCAAAAATTTTTAGATTTGCCACGCGGAAACAATGAAAAATTTATCATAATTTAAATATTGCTTGTTTACTTTCACTGTAAGGACACCATCATTTGCGAATTGTATGGTTTCATGCGCCCTTAAAATAATTAGAAAAAAAACCATACCAGGCAGCCCTAATATAATATCCAATATATTTGCAGTAAACATTACGCCGCGTGTGTATTTCCTCATGATATCACCTTTACATAACAAGTTATTATAAATCGAAATTTTAAAATAAAATCATTTTCAAACAGCCAAGGCCCACAAACGCCTAAAAATTTCAAAATCATCGTTGTGATCAATTTGAAAGCATTACTAATTCTCATTCCTCAATATTTTCCCATTTTGTTTCTCCGTAAAAATAAATTGGTAGCAGACAATTGGATATATTTATCCATATGACTATATATACCTTCATATAAAATTGTTTGTGTCTAGCTATTCGTATGCATTCTAATTTTTTCGTAATAGTCATGCACGTAAGGATGCAAAAAAAAATATTATCCACATCATCATATAATAAAATAATTATCCACAAAACATATATTAAAATGATCATCAACGAATCATCCACACATGCTACTGAGCGAAATAAATCATTTGAAAATCTATTGTACATGAATCAGCATACTCCACCTCCTTCGCTTTAGACCCGCCTATATAAACAAAATCAAATTGACTCGTGTAAGCAAAACACGCTAGATCGCTTGGACGCTTGGACGCATGGACGCATGTCTGAATGGCCCATAAAAGCTACTACTTACTCTTCACTATTAGCTGACTGTCATGCAACTGAACAAATATTTGAAGATACTCATTGTAAACGGATAAGAGAACAAGCAGACGGCGGAGGGCAGGGTGCATACATCATCATTCAGCATACAGATCGTAAATATCTGTCTCTAAAATGAGGCTGAGTTGAAAATATTTGTGTATCTGTTTTATTTTTTTAGTTGTCAAAACATAGAAATCTATCTGCTGTGAATGGGAGATATGTTCTTAAATCCGAAAATACGAATCCCACATTTTCTTTCTTAGGAGTGCTTAAGGAAATCGTATTAACGACACAGAGGTTTCTCATCTGTTGTGCTTTTAGACTGACTTGCTTGCTGACCAGCCATTGTGCCAACGTCCCCCTGCCTGGGAAGAGAGGTCACGCGTGACTTCCAAATTTAATGTACCGTAGTAACGTGCATTTGGTTACCAGGAAAGTCAATTTTTCTAATTAGAAGCTAAGCCCGTTGGTATGGTGGCTTTCCTCCCTATTGTGAGTAGTGTGTGCAAATGTTTGTAGGGTTTGTTAGTTGTTTAGTGCTGCCAGTATTTTGTGTTGTAGTCAAGTTTCTATTTATAAGCTTACAAAGCCATACATACGAGTACATGAGTGAAATGCAGCGAGCGGTTTGTATACGCATAATGGAAATTTTTTTAAACTCCGACCTAAATAGTGGTTGCTTTTCACCCAGGTTTTATGACTATAATTGAATTTGAGTATTTTATAGTAACTGGAAATGCAGTATTTTTTAACACTTAGTTCGTTGAATTATCACACTTTTCTACTAATATTTACACATACTGTTGCGTGAATTCCCAATGAAGCCCCATTGTGACAACTCTCCAAATACCCTTTCGAACCAAAAACACATCCGACATCAAACGAGTGCGCTATACAAAAGGAGTGAAACCTGTTGTTTTTGTACTCATCGGTGTTGCCGCCGGTTGTGTTGTAAATGTTTTCTGTTGTCATTGACGTTGGTGCTGTTGTTCTTGTTTCTACTGCTTTCCCAGCGTTTGCATCAGTAACATTGAAACGCTCCGACAACAACAGCAACAACAAAACGGATGCAGAGAAGGCGATAGCCATTCTGGAACCTGTTTATGGCATTAATTCGACTACAGGAGAAAGCCATTGTAATCGGATCTCGTAGTACGTAGCCCTTGGGAGCCCTTCCTTTTAATTTATAGCATTTCGACTGGTTGGGACTGAGCTACGATGTGCCGTGCGCTTCGAATTAGAGGAACTTCTAATTGTGTTTTTTAACGCACGAAAATCTCATTTTCACAGCTCCTCCCACTCATAGAGTCAATCTTTGTTCTTTGATTACGACAACGACGACGACCGTCGGACTCCCTCGAATCTTGCATTCGGCAAGAACACTCATTCGTTTGCCCGTTGATGTATTTTCGATTTTTTGGAGAGTTTTTCATTCGACTGAAAATATCGAACTGAGTTGGAGAACGAAAGAAAAGTTGAAATTTATAGATGAGATGGTATGTGACCTTTTCATTGATACTATGAATAACTCTACTTTCAGGGGGGCCGCTGGATAGAACGGAGGTGCTCGAGCGAGACTAGAATAAAAATGTCCAGCGACACGATGACTGAGTGAATGGTGAATTCTGTGGAGTGAATGGAGAAGTACAGTAGCCCGGCAGAGACCAAGAACTGACAAGCGAGTTAAGACAGCTCACAGGTTTGAAGAAGCACTGATAGATATAGCTTTTCGATGTGGGGAATTGGTAGATATGAGCATTTGTCATTATGAAAGAAATGATTTCTGGTAGATTCTATTGAAAACTATGTCCATTTCTTTCATAATATAAGATGTAAATCTACTTAACATATCGAAAGGATCCAATAAAATACCTAGCCAAGTGTCATTTGCCATCTATCTATCGCTTTCGGCTTTTGCTTCCTGCAGATTTGAAGCATGTGTAGTCTTAGTACTGGTGTAGAATGGACGCTGGGTAATGACACCGTAATCTGTTTAGATTTTACCCTATTGTGTGTAGGTGCTTAAACCATGCCAAAAGTAAAATTAATGATGTCATTATGCTAATCACATCAAGTACTCGTACATTGATTTGGAAATGAATGCTTTGTCAGGATCAAAGACAAAGTTTTTTTGCTTTGTTTGTCGTTGAATATGCTGAAATAGTGAGTTAGGCTTTGTACATGAAAGAGCATTGTTAATATAATCTGATATCAAGAAATGCTAGATCTTAGGGGAAAACTGCCATTTAAATTCTCAACAGTTTAAAAATCACATGCTTAAGTGAAAATGAAAGAAAAGTAAATCATCCATTAGATATTCAACGCAAAGTTTGATGTTGTCTGACTGTACTTGATTGAAAAAATCCACATAGTCCGGATTCAACATGGCGTAACATTTATGGTTGCATGCTTTATGGATAACATATACATAGCTTTTAGCGCAGATCTTTCGAAAGGTTTATATAGGCCAGACTTGGTGATAGTTCTTTGGATCACCGAGTTTACGTGATCGAATCAACGAAAACGCTAGCGCTGCGCAATCTGATCTTAGCGCGAAGTCTAGTGAAGGCAAACAAGAAGGGATGCGTGCCAGTTAAGGCTCTTAACACTTTGAACTCTGACACGAGAATTAAGGCAGGAGACATCATTGGAAGCTGCCAGCTTGTTTCCACGGAAATATCTCTGGAAATAGATAACGATCAACATGTCAAGAAGAACGCGGAGTCGAGCGAAACCTGTGGAGTAGTGTCCGCAGTCTTGGAAGCTATACAGAAAAGTCTATGACCTGGTCAGTAAGTTTAGCGACGTTTTCTCCACAGGTCAGGATGATCAGGCTAGAACCAGCATAGCGACTCGCGTCATAGACACACAGGACGCCAAGCCCATCCAACAGACTCCGAGACGGCTTCCCTTGGCCAAGGGAAGCCAGCCACGGCTTCCCTTGGCCAGGGTATGGAAAGGCAAGGAGTAATTGAGCCATCTATCAGTCCGTGGATATCACCAGTAGTCGTCGGGAAGAAAAAGGAAGAGAACACTGACTTCTATGTCGACTATAGACAGATCGATGACATAACAGACACCTTGGCTGACGCGAAGTGGTTTTAAACATTGGACCTCAAAAGTGTATGCTGGCAGGTGAAAATCGGCAAGACGGATCGAAAGAAAAACAATGTTCTCGGTCGGTACGGGACTATGGCAATTCGTGGTAATCCCTTTTGGACTTTGCAACGCTCGAGCAACTTTCGATCCCCTAATGGAATGCGTTCTACGTGAGTTGAGCTGACAGACATGCCTGGTATACCTGGACGACATCATCTTCATTGGAAAAACTTTCGATGGGCATATACGAAACCTGGGACAGGTGTTGTCAAGGCTGCGAGCGGCAAATTTGAAACTGAGTCTTAAGAGGTGCACACTCTTTGCACCTGAAGTAAAATACTTGGATAAGTCGTATTTGCAGACGATGTCAAAACTGATCCAGAGAAAATAGAGGCTGTCAAAAATGTTGGCCAGTACCAAATAAGAAACGCTAACTACGAAGTTTTCTAGGACTCGCTGTTCGTCACGGACTTCGCCAGAATAGCCAAGTGCCTACATCAGCTGACCGAGAAAAATAACCCCTTTTCTTGGAATTAGGAGTGTCAGGAAGCATTGGAAACACTAAAGATGAAGCTGTGCGAAGCTCCTGCGCTGGCATATCCGAAGCCAGGGAAGATTGGATTGGTGCAGTGCTTTCCCAGCAAATAGATGGTGGAGAAAAAGTAATATCGTACTTCAGTCGAGTTCTCCCAAAGAGCAAAAAGAACTAATGTGTAGCCAGGAGAGAGCTACTGACTATAATGGGAGCAACAAAGCATTTCCGCCAGTACTTCTATGGTCAAAAATTCGTTCTTTGAACTGATCACACTTTGCTGGCTGTTATACTTCAAAAATTCTGAAGACCAAGTCGCTAGATGGATTGAACAACTGCAATCCTACGACTATGAGATATAGGAGGGATGCATGGGAATGGTGATGAATTGTCTCGTCGTCCCTGTCCAACCAACTGCAGGCATTGCCACCGTCTCGAGGAAAATGAGCCAACAATGGAGGAACGGCTACTGACGGTTGGAAGCAACGAATGATGGTCGTCGGAGGAGATTAGGACTGCTCAGCTAGCCGAACAGAAAATTGGGCCATTGCTGGTATGGAAGCAGTTCAAGGAACGTCCTGAATGAAAGGACGTATTGGAGCATGGCACTGTCGTCAAAAGCTATTGGGCCCAATGGAAGTTTCTGCAGATAGAGGATAGCGTGCTGGAGCGTGAGTGAGAACCTGTCCATGCAGGATGCAAATTGTTCTTCCAAAAAGCCGAGCAAAAGAGATACTACAGGAAATACACAATGGAACAGCTGCGAACCTACAACTTAGGAGTGCCGTTCGAAAGAATTGTCGTGGACATCGCCACACCCTTCGCTGAGTCTAAGTGAAGAAATCGGTATATTCTGGTCGTTGCACTAATTCAGTAAATGGCCAGAAGTGTACCCTATTCCTAACCAAGAGGCGACTATAGTAGCGGAGCAAATTGTTCTACATTGGGTCAGCAGGTATGGCGTACCAAGCGAACTGTATTCTGATCAGGGTTGGAACTTCGAGTCGCGAGTCTTTGGCCAAGTGTGTGAACTGTTGGGGATTCAAAAAATAAGAACAACGGGTTTTTATCCCCAGTTTGATGGAATAGTCGAATGGTTTAACGACATGCTGAATAAACATTTGGCCAACTTGGTTGATTCAAAAGGACTGGAATCGACACATCACTCTCTTCTATTTGGCTTACACTGCAGCAGAGCATGCGTCAACGAACGAAATACCAGCCAGAGTCATATTTAGAAACATCCTCCGTCCACCAGCTGATGTCAAATTCAGAGCTCCTCTCGAGCAACCTCAAACCGTCTCAGAGTACGCAAGCGAACAAAGGGAACAATTGGACTGAATACATCGATTTACGCGGAAAAACATCAAGAGTACCACCGAACGCATGAAAACCAGGTATGACTTAAAGAAGAATTCATCAGGATTCTAGTAGAACGAGCGGGTTTGTATATGCAAACCACGACGTCGGAAAGGCCGATTTGCGAAGCTGCAGCATAATTGGGGTGGGCCCTACAGAGTCATCATCCGGATAAACGAGGTACTCGATCGCGTAGAGGAGCACCGAAAGCCGAAATGAAGACCGTGCACTTGGATTGTTTCGCCCCATACTACGTCGCTGACGCCACGAGACCGGCTGGCGCAATATCTATTCTATATCAATTCATTCAATGACAATAAGACAAAAATTGTATGAATCAAGAAGGCCGAGAAAAAAAAACAAGATGGAGAATTGAGAATTTGGCAGGATAGGTCGCGTTTAATTCGGTTTAATAAGAATAATTAATTGTTCTATTCTTGTGTTTCTTTCGTAAAGATACAAAGTGAGTAGCCATGAACCGTAAACGCACAACAATATAAATTACGCGCTGCATTTTTTGGCTCCGAATGCGACTGCAGCATCATTGCTAAACCAAGGAGCAACATTCGGTTTTTTAAAATGGTTCATGAGGTTTGAGAAGAAAATGACTTCACAATTTGTTCAAAGCATTATCTATGTATGTCAAGGCTACGAAAGAAAGAGAACCAGTTAATTATATTTATTTCAATCGCCATGCCAGTCAAGTCAGCTTTGTGAAAGCTAAAGCATTTCGAGGAAGTGACTTTGTTTCTCATAGCATCAATGTTGGACATTTTCAAGAATAAAAGGGGGATGACGAGGGTCAAGAAGCACATAGGCAAAGAGAGAGCACTTACGATGATTTGGGAAGATTGTATAAAGCAAGGTCCAGAATTCTACTGAATTATATTAAATGTTATTAAAGATTTTTTTAAAGAGATACTACTAGTGGAGATGATAACTGAATAGGCAGAATCCTAATCTAAAAAACGAATGTCAAGATCACCCCAAAGCAGAACGTAAGCGGTGGAAAAACGACTACTGAGGTATAAACTGACAGAAGAAGATTACAGGGGGCAAACAAATATTGAAACGACGACCAACGCTTAAGCAGAAGGTGCGGAATACGCACAAAAACATATTCAACTTGAGGGCAGAAAGGGAAATCACAACAGAGTGCGCCTTATTAATGTCGATGAGAGAACTTCCACCGTCGAACTAAACGATCCCATAAATTTCAGAATCGAAGATATCATCAGTGATACAAGTTTCTCTTATGCCGCGTTTACACACATGGCAAATGTTGGCGAGCCGAGTGTGTAAATGGTCCCCTTGTTTACTTTCGGCTGTTTTTTTTACATGCGAAGATATGGAGGGAAGTAATTTCACAAGTTCCTCGACGAAACGTTTGCCATATGTGTAAAACAGGCATTAGACATATTATTTCGGCCGAAGCTAAAGTGGCAGAGAGCCTGAGCTCATTAGTTTTGGTCCTCAAACCATGGATATTGCCGCAATATTATCTTAATCTAAAATTCTGGAGCTCCTTGCTTCTCTTTTATAAAAATTCTTTTGAGGAATTCTGGTGAATTCTTTAACTAGAAAAAAAGGAGGCCAGAAGTCTTTTCGTGGATGCTCGTTGACGCCAGCAGATACGGTGATACGGAAAGTTGCCACTTCCTGATTCTGAAAGTTGTCTGGGATCAGTTGCTTACTCATCTCGGGTGAAGTGTTATAGCTGATGCCAGAAATGAAAAGTGCACCATTCAGCCAGGAGATTTGACCAGTTTACTGAATCGAGCTGGTAGGAAAATCCAAGCTATCCAAATAATAACGGTGAAGTAAGAGTTCGATCGAGAGGCTGATGATCATAATTGAGAATTTGAGGCAATCGCAGTGAAAGTGATTGCAGAACTTGAGCTCGAGATTTGCATTCGTTTGAAATCGCGGCTCCAGGAGGAGATTTTGTAGCTTTAGTGATATCTGTGATTAAGCCTGAGTTAGCAGGCATAACAGTGTTTGGCAATGGTTTCAGGGTTGCGTTGAACTTCTTCTCTGAGGCAAAAAGTATTTTAGTCGCGTCTTCAATATACTGTTTAGCGGCCCGTAATTTAGTAACATAAGTAATGTGCCATTGAAGACGAGTGGCTGCAACTACAGAGCCAATACAGTCTAGCAATTATCAAGTGCATCCCCGATACGTCCTGAGAGGCTAACGACGTGGAATGTTTCACCGCAGAAACCCGAACAGATAACGTATGGGTCATGGTCAGATTTAGTGGTGGAAGGAGTAGCACTACCCAGGGACATTGTTAAATTATCCAACAAATCAGTAGTCCCCGAATAGTGTTGATAGAAGACGCTGGGAATGAGTTCATGGAAAGAACTGCCATCACACCGGCGGTCATTGAATGTAAGCTGTTTGCTTGTACCATCCAGGAGATAGCGTCTGCTACTTTATTCATTCTTTCGGATTTATGTTTTAGCTCATAGCTAAACTATTCTAGGATTGTCTTCCAAAGTTTCATTTTGGAGTTGTTGTTCTTATAGTATAGATGCTAATTTCCCAAAAAAAAAACCTAATTTCCCAAAGAAACTTTTCAAGGAGCTCAATATCATATTATTGCAAACATCTCTCGCTCTTTGATGGCATAACATTTCCCCACTTTTGTCTCGCTCTCGTGCCAGGAATATTATTGGGCTTCTTTCCCGCTCCAATGAGGCACCAACCGCGGCTTGTAATGTGTCTGGGGTTAGATTGAATTCTTGCTCGGAATCAGGAAATGCGAGCAATACATCTTTTGGCGCCAGGAAATCTTTAACTTTCTGGAAAGCCTGTAGCATCTCCTTATTAAGTTCCATTTTACATTGCGTAGCACGTTTTTTCCTATTCGATCTTCTCCAGGAGCAATATTAAGGGTTTGAGGAGTTTCGCATGTTCGCGAACAAAGCACTGCTAGTAAGCCGCTATAGCTTGGAAAGACTAGAAGTGGGAGTCTAATTTTAGATTCAACTCGAAACAATAAAACCAAGCAACTTCACGGAGGATCTGAAAAACTCATATTTGTTAACTTGCTCCGTTATGTTTGCCCTCTGCAATGTCTCTAGGATTCAACATAACTCACAAAGCAAAATAAGTATATAAATTATAGTCTCTAGAGCTACGTTATTTCTCAATGTTTATAATACGCTATTCAATATGATTCATTAACCCTCAAACACAGCATTTTTCTTGGTGCTAGAAATTGAAAGCAAAATTAAAAGTTTACTGTATTCTGTATTATAAGAGTTAAATTGCTGTATTTTAACGGTACTAACTTTGTTTTTAGTGAATCAAACAAAAATGTCAAACAGCTAGTTGATAACTTGATTTGGTAACAAATAAAACCAAATCATTTTTTGAAAATTCACAGTCAAAGATTTCTCACAATTTCCAAAGATGGCATCAAAAATAGGCTTACCAAGATGCTCTTATCCTGCATTTCCTCACCAACCTATCATTGAAACGGGCAATTTATTTAAATTTGAATCAAATAGATCAGAGGTTTTCATTTTTTACTTAGATACTTCTTAATATATGGCTAATGCACGACAGTCGGAAACCCTGCAGATGTTTCAACAATCGAAACAATAAAAATGACATTGATAAAAAAAGTAAACAAAACACTCAAAACTAGTCTGCCTCCGTTTATATTCTGAAGGAACTACTAAACAATACAAACAAACTACCACAAAAGCTATGCCACTTTCTTCATACATACATATGTGCATTCAGAGCATTGTATGGTAGTGGTCCTAGTCGTATTTATTGTCTTCGTCTTCAAATTTGTTTTTGTCACTTTTATTATTAATATTGCCGTCATCCTTAATGTCACATACTTATTCAACATCCACCATAGCATTTCTTTTACAACCACTCTTTCGGTTGTAAAAAAAAAGCGCGGCAGCATGGCATGATGGATTCCAACGCCACGCTCAGTAATATTACGATTCAGGTCATGTCGTGTGCATTGAAATGTTACAAACATGATGACAAAACAAAGCAGCAGCAACAAAAACAAGAAAAGAACAAAACAAACACCTTCTAAATGGTGTCGTCGTCTTTTGTGCCTTAGTGTCATAAAAGCCATACAATTGCTCTGGCTGTCATTCAGTTCAGTCACCAGTGCACCAATTGGCACTTGAAGTTTTCGTACGGGTATGTAGGTATCTACACACACGCTTATTCACTTGTTCGTTGACTTAGGCAAGTAAGTATATTCAGGTATAGATATCAAGTGCACATATATTTGCTTGAACGTGTAGACTTATTTTGACGATTGTGCCTCTGCAAGAAGCAAAACACAAAAAGTACAACAGGTGTTTGGTGGCACAAGCTATAGAATACTTTTGGTGGGCTAAAAGGACATTGCAACCAATTGAAGTGAGAATATTTTTTAGGTGGTTACAGAAGAGTCCGAAGTTTTTCTCAAGTATTCAACAAGAATTTAAAAAAACTGAGATTAGTTCTGCTGCACAATAATGTGCGGTTGACCTCTTGCACTTTTGTTAACTGCGATCTCACAATACAAGCTGCAAATATCTTGTATATTCCCTTTCACCAGCTCATCCTTGAGGGTCTTATCCAAACACCATTATATCCATTATTGCAACACACTGTATTGCTACAAAAACCCACATTTCATGTCTTCGCAAACCTAACGAGCAATCGAGCACGCCAAAAGGACCTATTGACTGAAATATACACAGCTTACTATCCAGCAACTTGGCGGCGGCCCACTAAAACAATACGCTACGCCTACTACGAGTCATAGAATTATATTGTGCAACATACATTTTCCAGTAATTAAATAGCAGAGCTCTACGATTCAAGCCACTACTATAGAGAACCGTGCTTTGGTGCGGGCAATGGCCTTTACCACTCTTTGTGACACGTGCACTCTACCATCTCGTCGAAATGCCAAGGCTTTATTGTAATGTAATGTGCCTTTGGCTGATGTTTGTATTGAAGGGGCCTTCTTCCTACTGAAGCGTTCTGCCGCGTGTGTAATAAAAGAAAATATAAGAAAATTCTGATTGTCGCATATGTTATGTCAGCGACGCGTCATTGCTGTCCAACTGCTGCGACTTCTTGTCGACTCGTCCAAGACACTGCTCAAGTGACATTCTACCAGACGACGTAACACACATACGCAATTATGCTCACCTGACTTTGCGATTGTCGGTCCCAATTAGAAAAGCCCAAGCAACACGCAAATGAAGCGACTGAAGAAGTCAAAGATAATCCCAAAACAGAGAATTTTCATGACTTCTTTCTCTGCTTCTTAAATCTCGGCCAGACATGAAGCGAATCGGTTGCGACCTGGGGTCTTCTTCGAACTCTATCACCCATTTCCTGAACCGAGTCCCGTAAAAACGTTCATTAAGCACCCTTTTGTGAATCTTGTCGTCATCATAATCGTAAAATTACATAAATTGCGTGTTCACGTTCTGCTTTCGCTTGCCTGCTCCACTATCCGCTGCTCCAGTCCCGACGCAATAATGCTGGCAATCTATGCAACAACGAGGTAAGAAAATCTCCGTCTCCGGAGATGAGCTGGTTGACTCCAAGCTACTCTACTCAACCGTTCTTGTCGCCATTAGTGACTTCGGAGAAAATTTTCGGGCAAATTGGTAACAGCTGAAAAAATCTTATTGTTCTGAATTCGAGGTTAGATTATATATATGCACGACACAGTCTGCTGTACTGCTTCGCCCACTTAGTGAAATTACTAAATTCATCTTGATTGGATTCGGATGGCATCGTTGCAGAGGAGAGAATCTTTTCGAAAACAGGTTAGCCAGCAACGTTATAATGGGATGACAGTTGCGTAGATGTCTCGTTTCGAGACTACCTATCATTTGTATGGGAAGCTATTGTGCATTGTCTTGAAAAGAAAGAGTGTTTTAATAGTTAGGGAAAATGGGCTGGCTGGGTCGGAGAAAACCTTTGAGCATATTAATAACTGTTTGGCTGGAAGACAAAGAGTTAAAGAAATTAGAGACACGTGGTTGGATATGGTAATGGGTTTATGTAGATGGAACGATATTGCGTGCTAAGTAAATGATCGGATTAATGAGAAAGCTGGTAAACAGTTTAGGGTCATCAGATTGAAGCTATTGAGGGTAATATACGAAGTACATGTGCTCTCAGTTATTTTTAACTATGGCCAATGTGAAGACTAGGCTCTAGGTGAACCACTAACTAAATTTGATTTTCGCTTCTTTACGGTTTGTTTTAGAAATTTAACATTCTCAAGTCATGCGAAATGAGACAGACCATTTCTGATGTGTAAAATGTTGTCACATTTTTTGAGACCTCTTGTTTAGTGCCAAAGCGATTGCAACGACCTTTAAACAAAAAAGTGGAATCATTGCACTCCAATCAGTAATCTTAAGTAATCAGAATGGCTAAGAATTTCGCTCTAGTTTTTCTCAAGAGCTCGCTTACTTTTGTAAGATATTATTCATAGAAAAGAATAAAAAATCAGCTAAAAAAACCAGGCCAGTTTTATAAACTGGGTGATGGTAGGCAGTTTCCTCTACCAATTTGATTCTTGATCATCGGGTGAAGTTGTATTCCAGTGGTAGTAGAAACTTCTTTTTTGTGTTTGAAAGTAGTGAACTAGTCCTACGAAAACTCATTTTATTTTCAACATACATGAAAAATTCAATTACATGTTGATTATAAATTTAAAAAGATCAATGAATTGTATTAGCCACGTAGGTAGAAACCTGGTTGTAAGAACGAAACAATACCTAATCGCATGATTAGGTAGATACAAGCAAAGAGAAAATGCGACGAGTGAACAACAATTGAAGGTTAACTTGGTTTAATCGACCGGAGTAATCTAAACGATTAAGGTTATGCTTTAATAATAGGGACGTGTGAATTTATGTTGGGCTGATTCGATGGAGTTTTGGTTACAATTGTTTTGAAAAGCTGATACAACGTATGCATAGTAACTCGTCAGTATGAATCTGGTTAAAGATGAACAGAGAATTAAGGAAGGTTCGACTGTGGTTAAATATTGTGAACGCCACCAGAAAGTTTGGTGGCTCTCTATTTTAACAATATCCAGAATGTGCAAGCCAAATCTGATGTGACTGATATATGAGCTCCAAGATCACGTACGTTGTTGCAAGTTGAGAGAAGATTGTTATTTAGCGAGTATCTGAATGTTATTCGATTGGTCTTCAAAGGGAAGATCATTGTTAAGAATGTTTTTTTTTTGTATTTAACTTAAGCTTGCTCATTTGACACCAATCCTCAAGAAAATTGCAATTCGATTGGAGTAAATAGGAGATAGTAGAAAATGGAGCGGAAGAAAATCGTTTAAGAACTAAAAATAGGAACAGTAGCAGGCTGAGAGTTGAGCCTTCAGAAACATTACTACATTGTCGAAACGGAGCAGATTTGCAAGAATCAAACGGCCCACAGACACGGAGATCTGGTTGCCGACTTGGTTGGAGACTTGCGATATTTGCGAACAAACTAGATCTGAGACTAGCCCACAGACTATGAATTTGGTCGCAGATCTTGCACATCTGCAACCAAGTCGACGACCAGATCTCTGTGTCTGTGGGCCGTTTTACATCTCGCGCGACAGAAGCAGTCAGACGGGTAGGACTTAAGGGGGTATTCTGGTCTAGAAATTTGATCAAATCGATTTTTTTTGTTTGCATAGTTTCAAAGTTTAGACCTTTAAGAACAAGCTTTTAAAATAATTTTCGGAAATTTGAATTATTTTTGGAGTTACAGTTATTTTTGTGACACGCCAACTAAACCAATAAACGCGATCAAAAACGAATTAACCGCTCCGAGCTTCTCAAGCTTCCAAAGAAGTTCGAACTGCTCGTATGGCTGAAAGAGTTACCGAAAATCTCGCTTTTGAAGTTGAAGAAGGAACATTGCATGAGACGAGGATCTCTGATTAAAAAAAATCTAAGTAAAACATACCACTAAACGACTCAGACTGCCCGAAACGAAGCCCCAAGCTTTAAACGCGTTTTTCTCGAAACTACTATTTTCGATACGGTTAACATGGTATCTCTAGTTGTAATGGACCGATTTATGTGAAATTTCGCACAAACCCTCTTAACACTATTAGATTTGGTCTGACGTAGGGTTTTTTGAAACTTTTTTTCTACTATTTATAACAAATTCCCAAAGTTGAAAAAATGAGGTAAAAACGACTTTTTTTTTTACATGGACGTGAAAAAAAGTTTTTTTCAAATCGCCTACGTCAGACGAATTCTACATTTTTCTTTTTACAGAATTCACCAAAAATGTATGTTTCAGACCATCAGGAAAGTTGGAATCATGTCAACCATGAGACAAGTTTTTTTTTGAGCGTTCTCTTCGCCAGCCTGAACCTACATCAACTTTTGTTTTATTTTTATTTTTTGAATACATTTACTTTTGACCAAAAAATAGATATAAAAAATGTTTCTGTTTTTTTTTTATTTCGTCTGTAAAATCACATCAAAATCGAGCCTCTAGGCCAGAATACTGCCTTATTTATTGAATATTATAATATTATATATACCATTTACGAATCAAATTCATAATATTTTCGACTCTAATTCCAATTTTTTCAAATCAAATTCGTAAATTTTCGGCACCGGTTTATAAGCTTTCGAGTCAAATTCATAACTTTTTTGAGTCAAATTCATAATATTTTGGAATCAAAGAAAGAAATATAAATTTCACATGCGAAATTTATGAATTTGTCTTACAAAGACTATGAATTTTAATTAAAAAAATTATGAATTTGATTTGAAAAAAATATGAATATGATTCAACAAAAAAAAAAATGAATTTCACGCGAAAAATTATTCACTCTAGCTACGAAGTTGGCAAAACAAACGAAATACATTGACGTTGAGTTCCTTTTGAGAAAATTACGTTGCTTCACCACAATCGGATGCTCATATTCCTTGATAATGAGTGTACTCGGAGATGAGGCGGTAAATCAAGACAATGCAGACTTTTTCCCAATGAGAAAAAATCCGCCTTTATTTATTACGATGACTAAGGCAAAGCAAAGTGAATTTTACGTCATCTTCAAAAAAATCGAAGAAATACCGTCGAAACCAAAACTAATGGGTTAATATTATTCACAAGAGAATTCGAATACTTTGGTAATATGGGAAAAAAGGGAATGATTGGAGAGGAGATTTGGTTGAGTATATGGTAATCTACTTTAAGGAAATTGTACCTGAAGTTTGCTGCGGTTGAGCTATTATTCGGGGGTATGATCCTGATTAATGCCACCAGAGGAGGATAGTTTATGTCAACTTCAAGCTGTGGAAATTAACTAAACTAGAATTGTATTGCAGTTTCGAAACAAGATTGAGAATCGCAGGTCAAATCACGTCATTTATTTTCAGATTGATGGGTACCTGTCCAATTCGATTTGAAAATTAGTGGATACACATTTAATCGCCTTGTCAAAATATGAACGGCTTTTTTCACCATGTAACCACCACTTCAGAAAATAATTAAAAAAAAAATGGTAATCCTTTTTTTCTTTTAATAAAAAATTATTCAAAATATGGCGGCTTTTTGAGAGCTTTGAAAGTCATAGAATTTCCCTGAATTCAGCCAGTTATCAGTGTCCTCTTGACTGCGTTTTTTCTTGAATCTCTCTTTTATATTTTGTCAGCTATCTCAGTTCACTTTAATAAAAAGCGTAAAAACGGAAAGTATTAGACTTTCAGAGAATGTATAAATTATTTGATCCGTACAATCAGGACGACTGTTGTCCGGTGGTCTTATGAACGAACGTATACTTATTGCTTGATATTTTCTTACTAGAAAGCAATGTACAGACTCGTATATGCTTGTACTTGTATAGTTGGTACTAACAAAAATAAAGCGTTGTATGAGGTATATATTGGCGAATGGAAGCACTACTCTTATTAGCACAGCTTGTTTTCGGATTTCATTGTCACTAGGATAATTTGTTTGAAGCAGCTAAGTTGATCCTGTCACCCTTGACAACAGTCAAGACACCCTTTCTCGCACAACAGCGTTTAAGTGAACGCTAATATTTATCACGGATTTTGACCATAATTTGTTGCTCTTCAAAATACAAAGTCCATACATAAAAAAACTAAATAAGATTAAATCCTGATGATTAAATTGAAAAGAAATTGATGATTAAATCCTGATTTCAACACTGCATCTAAGCATTTCATTGTAACCAGTGTATTTTGCTATTTCGGAATGCATACTTTGAGTATTTTTCAGGTTAGTTCGTGGTTAGATCAGGTTAGTTAGGAAAGCTACACACAGGTACAGGAAAAAATATTATATTCTCTTCCTTAGCCACTGTACTCTAGAAACTACCTGGCTTTTTTTTATAAATTATAGAATGCCCTTTAACTCTATAAAGGATAGATTAGTTAGAAAAGAGACGAATATCCCCCGAGTGAGATCATACTACTGCTCCATAGAGCTGGACACTGCCACACGGGATGTAAATGGACTCCTGAGCCACAGTAGAGACAAAACTTGATGACTCCTACGACAAACTAACGCGCGTGTCGCCCTATGAGGCAGTGGTCCATCAGAATGACTACGACTACAAAGAGAAGAGTACTACACGTTAAGCTTAAAAGTAACCTGATGCGATATTAGTCCATGCAGTGCTAGGACTGTTTCGCGATCGCTTAGGATGATTTTTCAGCCCAGGACTTTAAGCATTCTCATGGTATTTTTACCCGCTTATTCGAAATATACAGCGCATTCGAAAATAAATCCTGAATTAATTTCATCAAGTTTGCAAAGTATTTAACCGATTTGTATTTTCATATTGCAACAACTCACTTATTTTCGAATGAATTGCGACAAAAAGTAAAATATCTGTTGAAAAACTATGTTTGCAACATACATTCTCACAACTTATATCCCAAGATATTTTCGCAATTTGCGCCAACATACCTGAAAATAAACAAAAATTATTATAAATAAATTTTACTAATAATAGACGACTATTTGTTCAATGCTTAAATATCAAATATTTACATAGCTTTTCAGTTGTTCTATTTATCCAAATATCGAACACAACACAATACTTTGCCTAAATTTTGCAATCATTCACAAACAGTCTGTTAAAGTCAATCTTCCAGCTAATCTGTGTCAAGATATTTTCAGTTTTCTAATTAAAACATCTCACATGTCCTAAATGATCACATACATATCGGTGATATCATTTTTCGAATGAATGAACCAAACTCCCATTACCTGACTTGACATCATTAAGACCCGATGACACACAGTCAGTCATCATCCCTCCGAACAATAACGTTTTCCCATCCGTTGAAAGAACAAAAGCAACTCATAAACTCGCTTGGAGCACAAACAGAAACAAGTGTAAAGTACGCATCTACAGGTTTGTGCTCAAGTATGCTATGTATGCATTGCATGCATATAACGTTCTTGCGAATATGTTTAGTTGTTAGTATAAGAATTATATATGAAATCATATGAAAGATGGCGTGAACAAATGAATTATTACCGTAATTGTTTTCGTAGCACCTGTTTCTCAATGACCGACCGACCTCTCCACTGTTCCAATCATGAAACGATAAGCTTGAGAAAGTAATTACAATGCACTTAGTATGCTATTTGATTATGAAGAATTTCAGAGAACGGTTGATAAACGAGAGAGAAATGAAAAAACACATTTTTGAACGGTTAGCGGGAAAAATACAAAATTAATCAAACTTAAGAGGATTGATCATGCAAGATATATTGAGTAATAAGTTGGATAAGGTACAAATTATAGAACATATTACGAGAAAATTTACAAAGAAGAATGTTATCTAATTGCATGTAAAGAAAAAGTGATGTATATATTTTTAGTGAAAACTTCGAAAATATTTTCTTTGATTAGACATAGTAGTTTTTGGTTTTATGGAGACCATACCATTAATAAATCCCTTTCAATTTGAAAGAGACGATCTAGCACAGGTTGTATATATACGGACGTTCTTAATCTTTTACGGTGGATGGTTGAATATTTTTTTTATAAAACTTGGTTTAATAAATAAGGTGGTGAGCTACCACACGGGTTGAATTATTCATAAAAACAAAAGATTGAGTGCAGATAGAAGAACTGTAATATTTTAAATATGGGTGAAAAAAGACAGTGAAATTAAAGCTAAAAAATCTCGCCGATCAACGAAAAAGTTTCGAGCATAAGTTCGTCGCGGGAACAGACAGTGAAGCTGAATAAAGTACAATAAAGAGATAAACAATAAAGAGAGTATCATGCTAATGTACATGAAAGTGTGAAATTACAAATTAAAAGACTAACTTCAAAATTGAAGAACCAATTCCAAGGCGGATTTTTGAAAGAGAAAACACAACCAACTAATAGTATCGAAAAAATGGTAAAATAGTGGAAAATTATGGTATAAAAAAACATTTGGAAAAAGTAAGTACGAAATTTTAGGTTTTAAATAACACTAAAAAAAAGTATGCTTAAAAAGGAGAAATTACCTTCAATCAAAAACTTCAACCAGGTACCGAGTGAACTGACAAAACTAATAGAGGAAAATTATGAGGTAAAATGTAGCAAGTACCAATATTAAGGATAAACAGAGTGTAGAGGACTATTAACAAGCTAAAACGGTGCTGGAGCGCATGCCAGTACATTTCTATGCCAACACGCAAAGATAAAAAAAACTCAGTCGGTACCGCTGAAAGAAATTAGTGGTGAGAACGAGCTAATTAATGTAAGCCAAAGAGATTAAAATGTGATTAGATTCACGACGACAAAAGCAGAAAAAATGATTCTAATCTAGGAGGTACAAATAGGAAGCAACAAGAAAATGTTAAAGCTGCACAGAATAAATTTACTTAACCGCCAAATTGTCGCGTTTGAGAAGCTTGAAGAAAAGATGCTCTGCAATCCCAAATATGCAGACACTCTGCAACCATCTGGTAAGTACCGTATTGATGACCGATGTGTAAGGTCAGCCATAATCCAGGCAGGTGCACGATAGTAAATAGCGTACATTTTGCATCTACTGCGGAAATCATGGATATCTTGCTTCGTACAAGGGGTGCAAAGTTCATAAAATGATACCAGCAAAAATATGCCGAAAACGGCAAGAAGATGCAAGCCAATGAAGTAGAACAATAGAGAATGTCGATGAACTGCGTCAGACCTAGGATAAAAATTTAAAGCATTCTACATGGAGAACAATTCCTACATTAGCGAAAGATGCACACAATAAGCAGAATAAACTGTACTCAATTGCCAGTTGATAAGCTAACAATTGCATAAGTTTGGTAATATTTTAACAAACCGTACTAATCAGATAATTCTAATTTGCAGAGCAATCGAACTCTAAAGCATCAACAAAAAAGATGATTTCCTCCAATACTGAACATTAAATAAATGTGATTGCAATCAATGTAAATTCGATCGTGCATATAGGAGCGCCAACTTGCCCAAAGGAGCCCAAAGGAGTTCATTCACATAACGAAAACCAAATTGAAGGATATCAACAAGTCAACTTTTGAAGACTACGACTTTATTCGAAAGAACTGGCCCTATTTCAGTTGTGGTAGAGGAACTGACGTCATTATATGAAGCGATCTGAAACACCGAGTGATTCTAGTGGCAGAAACAGATATGGTCGAGTGTGAGGTTATCAAAAAATAGTGACAATCTGTTATTTTCAGTTCCCATGAAATTAAAAAAAAAATACTACCTCGCATACCTACTAAGTCAGCGTAAAAAACATATAAATAGGCCACGATTTCAGAGAGGTACATTCACTTGAATACCAACCGTCGAAGAGAGATGGAGATGGAGAGAAACGAAATTAGAGGTATCATTAAGTACCTGTGTTTGAAAAAAATGTCTACCAAAGATATAAACAGCGACTCGATGGAAACATTGAGGGACTCTGCTCCTCTATATTCGCCCGTTGCACGCCGAGCCAAGCAAATTAAACTGAGAATAAAATCCACTGAAGATGAACACCGCGAAGGACGTCCATCCACGTCCTTCGCTTCAGACAATGTGAAAAAAGTCGAAGATGTCGTGTTGGCAGATCCAAGAGTGACCATCAGGCATATAGCTGAGGTCACAGGGATCTCGTCTGGCAGTGTTCAAAGAATCATTGCCAACGAATTACATATGAAGAAGGTCTTTGCGCGTTGGGTGCCGAGAATTTAAACCGACAAGCAAAAGAAGAAACGATTCGACATTTCGAGGGTGAATTTTGAAAAGTTTCAGGCAGATCTGGAGAAGTTTTCGTCACGCTTCGTAGCCATCGATGAGACCTGGCTCCACCATTTTGATAGAGAAACCAAACAGCAATCGATGATTTGGAAGCGACCCTCTTCACCGACGCCGAAGAAATTCAAAGAGTCGAATTCGGCAGGGAAGGCTATGACATCAGTTTTTTGGGACGCTGAAGGAATTATTATGGTGAAATATTTGAAAAAAGAGAGCCACTATGTTAGGCTTTTACTACGCAGGCCAAATAAGAAGATTGGAGGATGCTATTAAGAAAAATAGACGCGGCAAACTGCGAGCTGGAGTGCTGTTTCATCAAGACAACGCACCGGTTCACCCTTGTTGTTTAGGGAATGAAATAGAGCCTACAGTTGATCGAAGATCTTTAAAGAAAATTTTCTTTGCCAGCTGATCTTGGTCTAATTCAAAGAGGAGTTCAGGTTGACCAGTCGATTTTAAATAATTCAATTTGCTGGTCGCAAGCAAATTAGCTTCGATTTGACTACGAAGAATTTATCTTCTCAGGTTGTTTGTGTCGTTCAGTTGAGAAGTATGTTTTGCGCTAAGATCACCCACAAGCACAAATTATTTTTAGGGGTCATCAAGTTGAAGTTGAATGAAAAACAAATTGCACTGCATACTAAACGAATACAGAGGTACCAAAAAGAGATTAACTGTAAGACTACGCTTGTACAAGGGGTGATCCAAAAGTAATGATAATGAATATAAACCAAGCTAATTACACTTTCAAAATATATCTATTTTTAAACATAGTTTCCTAACAAGTTTATGCATTTAGTCCATTTTTTCCAAGCCCAAGATACCCTTAGAAAAAAATTCTTTGTCTTTACTCTCCTAAAGCTCCTCAACTGCGGCCATCGCTTCGCTATCATCTTCAAATCTCTTGCCCCGAAGGTGTTCCTTGCGCCGATAAAAGCGGTAAAAGTCATTGGAAGCTAGATCTGGCGAATAAGGCAGATGTTCAAGCAGTTTGAATCCTGCTTCTTGAATTGCAGCCATCGGTTCGCATAGGTTTGCGAAAATCTCCTGAACAGCTCGTTGAAGATGTAAGGTCTGCATGGCCGTAACGAAAGTAGTTTCCGACAATCGTCGGCAACCGGATCATTTGTTGCATTGCAACATTCTTGATCGACACGGTTTGACTAGACGGACCTATGTTCAAGCTCATTCAATAAGTGGAAAAATTATCTCGACCTACACCTTTCATATATTCCATGAACTTCAAAACGGCACCATCATGGCAACTTTCCTCTTCTTCATTCATACCGCTGAACTCTTCACTTCTTTAGAGCAAATCTGATCTCCAAAACGAGATTTGATCATACACAGCGCTAACAGAAAGGTCAGCGTTAACCAGAAAGAACTCAAGCTTTTATTTAGCAACATAACGTTCTTGTCGATCGCATGGAAAATGAAAATGAGCTGGCAGCCAAAACTGAAACCAGCCAAAACTGCAGTCAGCTAATAGAGACTTGAAAGAAATTAATTCGAAAGACTCTGACATCACTGAAGACGAAGACTTGTCAAACGCCTGTCGATTACTCCACAAGTCCTACATTAGATACTTGAGCATGCACTCGTACTTGGATCAGCATCTGTACTTCTGTCTGCACGTGCCTACATGTCCCTTCGTAGACTCTTTCGTTAAACACCTCAAACTTGAGGTTGAGCTGTCATGGTACATTAGCTTACTCAGGCCTATCTTCATCTACCACTCTGGTCTGTTTCGACACAAGTGCACTACAATTAGAGTGAATAAGAGTCTTCGAACGGAAATGCATTGCTTTATCTTTATCCCCGACTGCGCTGAGATTCTCTTCTATACCACGCTTCCCGACGATACACCTAAGAAGGGATTGCCAACCCTATAAAAACAAATGACCCCCAGTCGCACTCATATCTGAAATATTTGGTGAGACTACACGTCCACGAACAGAAAGTAGTATAGCCTGCATTGATGGCTCAGCAATCATGGCTGTTATTGGGAAGGTAATTTGATTTTACCAGATAGCCTTAAGATAGATCAATCTTAGATTTTTTTCATTAAAAAAATTAAGATGAAAAATTTAACAAATAGGAAGAAAATTAATAAACGTTGGAAACTCTGCAAATCGAGACAATGATAGCTTAGTTTTTATAGTTTTCTTTCTTGCATATATTATTTTTAAGACCAAATAAATTAAGACTTAGTTAAGATACATGAAAATAAACTATTTTGAAAGAAAGCCAACTAGCTCAACATTTTGAAACATTTAAAGCCTTATTAGCTATTTAGTTCTATTATTAAATATTAGAATTAAAGATTTAGGTTTACAGACCAATACTGCGAAAATAATTAAAAATACAGTAAATTAAAAGTCAAAATCAACCCCTTGAATCGTTCACCTCCACTATAATTGAGTTGGTGAACTGAATGAATAGTAGCCACGTAAAGTGAATGAAGTAAGGTTATTTGAAAATTATTTTCGTTCTGAGTACACAATGATACGAACAAAACAGGTGGTCAGTGGGTTTCGAGCAAATCGCCAAATTTATTTAGATAAACCTCCGTCGACATAGCAACCATTTCTAATCGCACAAAAGCTCTTATGCTTGTGAATATAATAGTATTTATTTAGAATAAAATTCACGCTTTATGCTTTTTATTATTTATCAGCATAGCCTACTCTCAAGATTCATTCTTACCTTGCCTTTTCCGCATAATCAATTGAAAAACATCCTCACAATTAAAAACTTCAAGCCTTTAATGTTCATTTCAGTCCCCTCGTGGCTTCAACATCATTAGTCTCACGAATAAAAACCTTTCGAAAATTACTTTGAATCAAATCAAAATCATATTCCAAGAACAACCCTAAAAACAGATGTAAATATTCAATCCTATCAAACATTTCGTGATACTCTTCTATGAAATACCCTTTCGTAGGCATCACGCAATTACATCAGCAACAGCCAATAAATACAAAACGAATCCGATGTTTACAAACAATACTACCTATACAATACTACCACAAACAATACTACCACTCTACTAATTTCTGCTTTTTCTCTTCGAACGGAAAAAAACTGGAAAAATAATTTATGTTTTCATCACAACCTACAAACTTTACCAAACTCCAGCCACCAAACCTCGTTCTTATCCCACCAAATTACGCTGAAATGTGAACTAACAACAATCAAATAAAACATTCACCATTTTTTCATCCCCCCATTTTACCCCGCAAATGCCTTTAATGGAAATGACATCTACGCGAAATGGGAAAAAGACAAAAGACCACGTGGGTAGATGGGTTGTCTGGGTGAAATTAAAAAGTACTTTCTTCGATTCTTCTCGCTCGGCTTTGCATCTCCGCACACAGACACATAGACACGGCGGTACCGCGGTGAAAATAAAAACAGATTCATCTCGTTGTGGTTTCGACCGTAAAACCTTAAATGGTATTATTTCCACATTTACCAGCCTACTGCCGCCCTTTTAGCTCAATTGCGATTGTTTCCCAGGTTGGGGCCAAACATGCTGCAATGCCGACTAGCAGAAGAAGCGTTGAATTGGTGGTTCTGCTTCGGCTTCATATTGTTTAGGAAATACCCTGACAGAGGATGCGAACTAATATTGCTGCTTTTGTCATTAAAACGGCTCATCCCTAATTTCTGAAAAGATGGCATGACAGGCCGTTTCGGATGACCTTTTTTACTGTTTCTACGGAATGTTATCAAATATTATTCGAAGAGAGATTTTTATTAAGAACGATTTAAATTTAGTTCTTTTTATTTGATTGCGTTTTAAGTCCCTCATAATTTGAGTGGACTTGGCAACGATCAAAAGAAGAGGTTGTTTGGAAATATGCTGCGGTTATTCGTTATAGCAATACCTTGTCTATCCTAATAAATAAGCATAAAACCATTTTTCTCCATGTAGCATGCGCCCGTTATCGTTGTAGCTCCATTTTTTTAACTGATGATGACTGACAAAAATATTACACAGCAAATTAATTTAACATTACGTATAATTTGCTCTAGAGCTGTAGAAAAAACCAAGTGATTCCCAAATCATTTTCGAATTATTTCAGAAAAAGGATCGTCGAGTATCTGTCTGTTGTCGAGTATCTGGCCTGCTTAGTGTTGCTGGAACCAAAATAGCATTGTTAAGGAATCATCGGCTCACGACAGAACAATTTTAGATATACAAGATGCAAATCACTAAGCGTTTTCTCGTGCTGCTTATCGAAAAGTCAAGGAAACGAAATCAAGAAATACTGTCAACCGTTTTCTGGAGCAGCAAGAAAATAGCAAAAAGATTCTATCTTGTATCATATCGGTGACGTGGCAGCTGCAGGTCCACGATGAATGGATTGCGATTTCAAGTAAAGGAAAAAGACGGAAATCGAAAATGAAAGGGTTGATATAGAGACACTTCTTGTCCTTTGAAACATCTGCTTGCCCGATAAAATCTCACCCGAATATCCTTTTGTACAGAAAGGGTCAAGTTCTTCGTCACTGATACTGCTGGCTGTTGCTGGAGACTTCAGTCGGCTGAAGTGGTATAATATTATCTGCTTGACGTCTGTCCCTGCCACATTGCTAAGCATTGCGAAGAGCCAACCAGCTAGTCACCTGAAGTCAGACGAGCTGAAAACTCATTTATTTTGAAATTTGATAAGACGTCTCTCGGAAGGTGAGCCTCGCGGTCCTTTCGTTCGTACTTTCGCCAAAACACACTAGCACAGTAAAATGAAACTGGCCAGACGGCATAGCAGCAAAGCAACCCTTAAATTCTTCCAAGTGCGGCACTTGTTTGAGTTTCACCAGTCGAGCTCAGTTGAGTTGCCCAAAGACGATTCCCACACTTCTCGATGTGCCGGCGAAAAAGTGGGTAGGAATCGGAGTACATTCGTAGCTGGCTGGTGGTGGTGGTCGTCGCTTGTGT
Source organism: Nemotelus pantherinus (assembly GCA_963978885.1). Taxonomy (NCBI): domain Eukaryota; kingdom Metazoa; phylum Arthropoda; class Insecta; order Diptera; family Stratiomyidae; genus Nemotelus; species Nemotelus pantherinus. Next base: position 205,215,024 of record OZ022264.1, on the reverse strand, counting down.
TTTTTAATAAAACAGCAAAAAAATAAAACTCGACGAAGAAAAATGAGAAAAATGGTTGTACGGAAAAGTTTATTTCTTTATATGTTTGGTGTGTCGACATGAGAAAATCGAGAGCAGGTTAGAATTCCTTTGTGCTTTCTTTTCGCTCATTTCAGGTCAAATTTATTAGCGTGCCAGAGTTTCATTGGGAAATTGATTTTGCTTTGGCAAAGTTTTCTTTACTTTCGCTTGTTAAACTTTTACGAAGCTGATTTTTGTATTCTTTTGATATGTACATAGACGGGCTTATTGCCTCCTTGGCAAAAGTCAAACTAAACGGGTTTTGTCTTTCAGAAGAATCGCATCTGATGAAAGTTTTATAAAGGGTGCTCAATTTCCAATTTGTGATCGAAGATGAAAATAAAATGTCAGAGAATATTTACTGTCTCACTTCTTTCCGTCTTAATGTTAGAGATTTCTTGCAAGAGAAAAACAAAGTAAATTAGTCCTATCAGTCCAATTAATCCTGACAGTTGAAAAAGATTTGTTATAATCAATGCAAATGAACGTGCAGTGATAAGTTTCACGCCTCCTTCCACCCTTGCTTTAATTCAAGTACCTACTCGAAACTAGGCTGGCCCAAAGCTCAGTATGTGAATATGGCAGAGTTTGAACTACGCACTAGCAGGCAGAACTTTACCCACGGGGCTACTCAATCTTTCTAACGATCCGATATCGAATGTCGCTCAAAGCTGCGGTAACTTCTATATTATTGTTGCATGCATTGATAAACCGAAAGCATATTCGTATTTAAAAGAAGGATCCAAAGCCATTCATACAAACATTCAAGCAAAAATAGACCATAGCAACCTAATAAGTGAGAAATTTTGAAAGTTATCGTAGACTAGTTAAAATATTCGATAGGTGCAAATATAATCCTTAGAAGTATTGAGACAGATTTAATTTGAATTAATGAATCAAGTAAACCGGTTTTTTTAGAGAATGACGAGCTCATGAGCTATTACTCAGGATAAACACAAGAATTGGTGTCAGAAGTGGGATTCTCTCGCATGTGATAATGTCTTGCAATGAATTTTTGAGCAATGCATTTGTGAAAAAAGTGAATTTTTCGCGAAAAAAAAATAGCGGAAGAAAGGCATAGAAAACGTGGAGATCACATTTGACAAACATATTCGAGAGCACAACGGACTAACATTAAAATAAGACCAACACATGAACGTATGGCAACGAATTTAGAGGCAGAGCAGACCAATCCAGAGACTCGGGGAGCTTTAGCGATGATTTGTGCAACATGGAAATTCATACCCAAACGTCTCAATTGATTACAGGACGACAGATAGTTGGTGCGAAATGGGTAAAGGAATGAAATAGGCGATGATTCTTACTACTGAGGTAAGACAAAAACCCAGAAAGTAGTATCCAGAAACAGCCAAACTGTTATATTCTATGGTTGACAGTATCAAAGGCTTTAGAAAAATCTGTGCACACTACGTTCCTTTGTTTTTGACGATCTAAGGCAAGGGAAACTGTATTTGAGAAGAGGATGAGGTTAGTCAAAGTAGACTTACCACTAACGAACCCATACTATTTCGGAGCTATGATAGGATGAATCATGGAATACATTCTAGAGAAGACAGTTTTTTCAAAAATTTCACTGAAACAAGGGAGAAAAGAAATAGGACGATAGTCGGAGACGGAGGAAACATCGTAGGTTTGAAAATTGAATAAATATTAGAAACTTTCCAGGCAGAAGGAAAAACACCGGATGATAGATTCAAATTGAAGAGGGTAGCAAGGGGGAAGCACAATGAGGACATAATTGAGGTGCTATTGCCGTAAAGCATGGCAGCAGCAAGAAAACAATAAACAAACAAACCTAGTTCAGCGAATATAGCCATCTCAGCTTTTCAGAGGAGGTGGGGAGCCAGTTAGGCCTAAACTCATGAGTCAGATGTTTGGTGGAATTTTTGGCCTAAGAGTCATCATCATAGTCCCAAGGTTGTATCGATACGAAAATGATTTGAATTTTCACCACATTTCGCTACGTCACAATTGATACCGGAGTAGTCCAACCTATCTTATGAACGGATTTGCCAAATGCCTGGAGGATTAGTAAAGTTCAGCGGCACGTACTTTAGACGCCTTTTGGCGAATCTACACCAGTTCACCGGGAACTTGTGGTTAGATAAAGCTTGGCGATTTAATATTCAAACATCGAGTCCTGGAAGCGGAAGTAACTGGCGAACGCACACTTGGGATGGACTTCATGGGCCTCTCAGGTTTCAGCTTTGATATAAGACGAAAGCTGATCAAGTGGAGCAACGTGGAAATACCGTTGATAAGCAACAAGAACAAGTACAACCATCGTAGTCTGCGAAAATAAAGAAGGAAGATAACAAATGCCAAAGTCGTCGAAAAACATCATATATATGGGCCAGCCTTAATTTTAATCTTGGAGGCCACCAATTTATTAACATCGAACCAACCCGTATTCAAACACTTGGCAATCTTATGGTAGCAAGAAGCTCAGCCGGAATCGCTGAAACAGACTGTGTCGCCGTAAGTTTCTCTCAACATTATTTCTCTCAACACATTGAGACAGTTTTAGTGTTTACTAGAAAATCAAGCGAAGAACACCGAATTATTAATTGAATTTAGAAAGTTTTAGACAGTCTATTTCGACTAAAACGCAGAAAATCATGAAATCGGTCAGCCCACGTGGGGCGCGTTTGTTTTTTCACATCGTTATATGAAAATTCACTATTTTTCTTCAAATCCCAACATTCAACAGGTAGCATACAAGTTGCTGAAATCTAATAATCAGCTTTTTCTGCGCTTCATGTTTGAATATTTGTCTTTAAAAGATAAAAACGATTAGTGATTGTCTTAGAATAATATCACTTTTATTCTTATTATACGAGTATACTATAAAAACTTTGAAAACTGGAGAGCCATCTAACCTATTTTTCCAGCTCCACTGCTACAGCTTTTCAACAATTTTGGCCGTATTTCGCGAAAGTTCCCGTTCCAGTTTTCTACATGCGATCTCTCAAATCACAAATATTAAAATAAAATGAAATACATCATTCAGTCTTTGCTACCACAACTTTAAAGCACGAACACTTTTGAAATCGTCCAAAAATACAAGCACACTGAAATGCTTCTACTCGCTAGGGTTTGCTGTCAAACGTTCTAGCTACTGGAGTAGGGTGCGTTTAATTGCATCAATTAGGCTCAAGCTTTTTTCCTCTTCTTCATAACATAGCAACGAATTCAAACCTTTTTTCCGTAGTCTGTCTTTTTCGAAACAAAAAAATCATATTGCGAATGGAAGAAAAATATTGCGAACCTGAGACGATTGTAATTAGTTCACTGCAACGGTACAGGAACGAAATATTCAAAAATGGGTGAGTAAGATGGATAGCTAAAATATTTTATGTTTGAATTTTCTTTGGGAAAATATCAGAATGAAATGAGTTTGCATGGTGTATATAGTTGAATTTTTGCAGCCGGTATGAATGGAATTAAGGAAAAAGTGGGTATTGAATTGCATTTTAATTAGCTAAAGGCCTCCATTCACGACCAGTCCAAACGGTCTGAGTCCATTTGGCTTGAGTCTTTGGTTTAAGTCCAATTTAGGACGCCACTCACGGTAGAGCCTCGAGATCCAGTCAGTCCATTCCTTTTTCTGTCATTAATTTAGAAAAAAATAAAGGAAAACTTGAAGAAAAAATTATTTCTGATTAATTAGTGGATGCGAAGCATGTGGAGGAGTTTGCAATTGCAGCTTATATCTATTGAAAGAAACGAAAACCAAAAAGGAAGTGGCAAAAAGGATGGCTTGCCGAACGGAAACAAATGAGTCACGTAAATTTGGTTAAAGAGCTCACACTAGAGCCATCTAATTGGCAAAACTATTTAGGAATGGATGAAACGACACATAATACGTTGCTACAGCTGGTCACCCCATTAATCAAACGAAAGCATATGAATCCTCATTAAAGATTGACCGTTGCTTTGCGGTACTACGCAAGCGCGGTTGCAGCTATGAAGAGCTCAAATTTTCCCCAATAATTCCACCATAAACCATGGCCACCACTACCCATTATGCTGAATTTTTCGATTAAATAAAATAATCACAGAAACAGTCAATGAGCTTGTCACATATCAACGTGTGAAGCAAGACTGCCTCGTTGTTTGGACTGAGGCTTCAATACACACGATAAATCCACTTTATGGATTGTCAAAACTCGGCCTACTATATTTCCCCACACATGGTCCACCAAAAAATGGCCCGATGGCCTGAGCCCATGGACTTTGGATTAATTGGAAATCCAATTTTTTTCCTTCAGTCCATGAGTCCTACCGAGTTCTCCCACACACGGTGCGATTTTGGCCTGGCCTCAGGCCATTTGGACTGATGGACTGCTCGTGAATATGTGCATTAAGAAGCTGGGATTTTTTCGAGGGGGTCATATGAAATTTTTTGTGCCTGTGTTGGTGTCGATGTATTTTTCTTTTGAAAGGCTTTCATAAAGTTTTCGGTCAAGTGGTATAATGCAAGGACTTTACTTATTTTTCTGTTTGGGGTTGGTTTTTTGTTTTAAAATTATACAAGCATTTGCAAAGGGCAATATTAAATCTCTTTTGCTATGTTAATTAGACAAGAGGGGAAAATAAGTACCTCTACTTCTGATTTCAAACTAATAAACTAAACTAATAATTCATAAAGTTTAAATTTCAGTTGAAAAGTTCAAACGATAAAGAGCTCTTAACATAAGATATAGAGCTCTTAACATAAGATATAGAGCTCTTAGCATACATTTTAAAGTATATTACAAGCCGAAATTCAAATTGAAGCAAGAAAGATATTCAAATAAGAGCAAGGAAGAAATAACTGGCAGAAAAGCGAAAATTTCTAGCAAAACTATCATACAGTAAAAATATCATACAATATTTCAGCTCATTAGCCATGATGTGCAGCGTTTAGATTTAAGTAATGATCCCCATCACTCTTTGCGTTTCCAAATGATGCATACGACAAAAGGCAACAAAAAGATTTTTTGGCCGCCTCCTACGTCTAAAAGTCAGGCACCACTTCACCAGAGAAAGCGAAACGACTTTCTTGGACCTCGGGTCATCGAAAAAAACGGAAGCAATATGGCTGCTAGTCGCTGCGTTTACACTTCAAGATTTTCTTTATGGCACGCATGTATCCCATTGTGGTGTTGACACAGGTGTTGCAGCAAAAGATCGTTAGCTGGAAGCATAAGGGAGAAGTACCGGGAAAATTTGCGATAATATGAAAATTTTCGGCGAACAGAGAAACACGGGAGTTTTGGATAGTGAGGGAATAGTCGTGAAAGTGAAACCTGAAGAAGTAAAGTTGAAATCAAAAAAGTGAAAATCAAACCGATTTGGGAATTTCAATCAACCGAACTAAAAACCGTGAGGCGTTGCACACATCCAGATAGAGTAAAACATTGAAGGAAAAAATATTGTGGTGTTGATTTGAGGCTGAAAGTCGTAACCTATGAGAGCGAGAACATCAGCAGGTTTGCTGTTACGGGTACTGAAATGAGCCGTTCAAATGAGGATAGACGTCACTGAATTGAAGATCTAAAACATAAATGATCAGAAAAAAACAGCTAAGTACACTGAAAAAAATCAACATGGCGCCCAGAGCTATGTAACATAGCGCATTATTTATGGCCCCATACGCTATGTTCATAGTACTCTGAGCTATGCGATATGGCTCCCAGTGCCATAATGCCAGAACCCACATAGCGCGTGGTCGTTTGTGACATGGCGCAGCATTTATGGTCCCACACGCTGTGTACATAGAAGCCTGAGATATGCAGTATGGCTCCCAGCGCCAGAATTACATGGCGCAGAAACCATGGCCCCACACGCTATATTACATAGTGCCATGAGCCATGTAATACACTCCAATTATAACTCGCAGCCATACTATGTGATTTATATAAAAAATAAATGTATATGTGTACGTATAAATGTCAGCAAGTGACATTTGAGTATTGCTTCTTGAGTATAGGAGAGGCAATGGTCTTTGATGTCATTTATCCCTCGGGAATTTCGTCGATAGAATTCCATCACCTAACATCAACTGCTCCAGATGCTCAGAACTGAGAAGGCTCGTGGTCTTTTGTTGGATGCGAACTGGGTCATCTTCAGGTGCACTGAAAAAACACATAGCGCCAGACGACATTATTTATAAATTTCTGGCGCCATGCACATAGTCGATTTGTGATCAAATATAACGCCACACACCATAGTACATAGAAGCAGACGCTATGCTTATAGCCCTATACTATACGCCATATACTATAGTCCTCCACGCCATGTACTCCTCCACGCCATCTGCACTATAGTACATGGCGTGGAGGGCTATAAGCATAGCGCCTGGTTCTATGTACTTTTCGCCATGTATTATGGCGTGTGGCGCTATATTTTATCACAATCCCGAAATCGACTATGTACATGGCACCAGAAGTCTATAAACTATGGCGTCTGGCGCTATGTGTTTCTTCAGTGTACCGACATTTCAACATCGCTTTCACTGAGTTTGAATTGCCTATTATCCAAAAACATAAAAGCATCAGGCTGTCACCACAAGAACGGGAAAAACTAAATGCCACCGCATACAAAAGCGCAAACCTGTTTCAGCGCAGTAGAGCACCTGCAAGATTCTACAGGTATCATATCAACACTCCAGATATTGCACCAATTGCATTTCCACCATCAAAACTCTCTCCTCAAAAGAAAAATCAGCCAAAGAAAATAGACAATGATGCAGGACGGTATCATCGAGAAACGCGACCCAACATGAACTTCGCCGATTTTACTGGTCCTCTAAACTTCTACAACCCATTTCTGTGAAAAGACGAGCTTCTTCATGAGGCTTACATCACACAGTCTATGACGAGCATCTACCTTCATCTTGGGTTCTGGAAGATCAGCTTGCAACAACAAGACTACGACAGGCAGACGTTAGGGAGGTGTAGTTAAAGTATGATTGTCTACTTTAAACCATCTGAAACTTTGAATCACCCGAGCACTGTCACGACTTTTTTTGCTAAGTAACATATGTCAGAGGGATACTTAATAACTATGCAATATGCAACACAATTTTTTAATACTGAGCAGGAATTCATTCCTGTCTGTCTTACGATGACGATGAAACCGGCACCTAAGTATCAAGTACCAAGCCGCTCCTAATTATCCTGGCAGAATAATCACGTTCACAGGTTTTTGTAAATTGATAATTTAGCTATTAACAGCAAATTTTCGATGCAGCTGGCCAGCGACCGCGCTCCGTAAAGCACTTGGAAGATATTTCTTGTGGGGAGTCCAAACTCATCCACCGCGCTGAGAAGTCGAAGTTGAGGAGCTGGAATTGATCTGACGCACCCTGCAGTCATGAAAATTTTAATAAAACTGATGTAGCTGTTGCCAAAGATTTTCAACTGAAGTGTTGTAACCATGATTTGAAGAAGTATAAAATAGAATGAAAAGTGGATTTGAATAACGTTTTTGCAGAGCCAACAAAAAATAAATTGTTGCTTACCTTATCTTTGGACGAGAGTTAAAACGAACTTGAGAAGTGAGTGGCAACTTGTCACAACTTACCCCAAAATTAACCTAAACGGCAAATACGTTACGAAACGCATACAAGGTTAGTGATAAAGACCAGACTTAGATAACTCAATTTTTTGAAAAAGCTATTGGAAAAATACTAACATACTGAGAGCAATTAATCTTTTTAGCATAGGAGTATGTTCTTAAATTTTTTGGAGTGGAAGGGAATGGGTGCATTCTGGTTAACTCTTTTTAATTTTTTATAATATAGAACTCAATTGAATAAAAATTGTGCAAAACTCCTCCATAAAACCAGTGTATATTCGTCAATCTAAGAATCAACAGTTCTTGTTATGTAAGCATGTATCTTCTTCAGTGGCAATTTTGTAGGTAACGACGGTTCTATCACTTACTAGTTGAGCAATAGTTTCACATCACAAATACAACAGATACACCACCACCTACATAAATAGAAACATACATATGTAAATACTCCTCAATTTCAAGTTTTCAATGTTTTAGTTAACGCAATTTGTTGATTTTCATGATTAAGATCCACAAACTAAAATGTTCTATCAAATTTACTTTACGTAATTTGAAAATTCTTAAGATGTCTATGTCTGTGCAAATTTGTGTAAGAAGTGGATGCAGTACAGACTGGATGTCGGTTTTGGATGGAATTGTTTGTTCATTAAGTACAAAAGCGGATTTCATTTTAAAACGGCTATGCAGAAGATGTATGGTTGTTTGTCGCAATTAAGTACAATAGATTTGAAAAGATGTTTGGATTTGGAGTTTTAGGGAGCTGTCACTTTTTGTTTCTTGATGGAAGTAGATGGTTAGAGTACAGTATTTTGTGTAGACTTGTTTTGATAGTTTTTTTCTGTCGGTTGATAGTTTTTATGGATCATAACTGAAAATCGTTGTCATTAATTAGACTTTAAATTACTTTAGTTGAAAATTGAAAAAATCTATTCTATCTTATCTTCTATGCTGAAAATTGAAAAATCAATTTTATCCAAAATACTAAATCTTATTTTGCTGAAAATCCTTTGAAGTTGAGTAAGCATGCTGTTGAGTTTTGATTTAAATTAAATGCTTTGGAAGTTTCGATTGGCTTTTTGCAGCTAACCTCTTATTTCTCCCCTCTAAAATATCATAGAAAACCTACAGATTTGCTTTGGCGTGCCGCTGACTCTAATCATCATATAAAAGCTCATATAACATTCATTTATCCAAATATTGTTGATTTGCTCGCAAACAATTTCAACTGAAACGTGAGAAAGCTTCAAGGAACAATGAACTTCAAAAACAAAATTGACGAAAATTGAAAAGTACAATAAACCACGTTATTTCAGCAAACTGAACAGATTTGCGAAATGTTGTTAGTTCTCAGCATACATGACTTTGTATCTAAACATGCTTGCGAATGTGTACACACATTATTGCACGAACACAATTCCTAACAACACTGAAATCGTCGGTTGTTTCCCATTCTCCATAATTTTCTTTAACCACTTCCATTTCGCAAAACACATAAACAGGAAAATTCCATGAGTAATTGGAACAGCAAATCTATCGAATTTTATTTTATTTATATACATACATACAGTGGCTCACAGCTTATTTGATACAGTGCTTCTTTAAAAAATTAAATTGCAATAACTCAAAAAATAATAACAATATCAAAAAAATTTGAACACCATTTTGAAGGCAATTGTTTGTTGTTTATTAAACAAGTTTATATTTGTTACAAAGTTGCTGTTTTACATCTTAAAAAACAAAAAAACTAAAAATAATAACAAATTTCATGTCACAGCTTATTTGATACAGTTTGATTAAACATTAAAATTGTTGTGAATTATGAGGTTTCCAGTTGATTTCAATACTTTGTATGATAGTCCTTAGACTTAAGCAGAGCCTGGAGCCTATTCGGCATTGAATCAACGAGTTTTTTTGTGATATCAGGAGTAATTTTTTGCCATACCTCTAGCAGTGCTTTCATCAGGACTTGTTTGTTAGAAATCTTGTGTTTTCTAATGTTGTTATCCAACAAAGTCCACAGATTCTCAATTACGTTCATATCTGGTGACTGTGCCGGCGGAGACATCAAATGAGGGCAATCCCAAATTGGCCAGGACTGCACAATTCCCGACTTGTGGTTTGGATCGTTGTCTTAGTACAACCGAAATTGGTCGCGAACACCCAGTTTTTTAGCACTTTGCAGCAAATTGTTTTTGAGTACATCAAGGTACTTTGTTTGGTTCATTGTTTCCTCAATACTCTTTAAATTTCTGACTCCGGCTGCGGACATGCAGGCCCAAACTATCACATCACCACCACCATGCTTCACAGTAGCTTTGAGGTTCTCCTTGTTTAGCTCAGCGTTTGCCTTGCGCCAGACATATGACATTCCGTTGGAGCCAAAAATGTTAAACTTGGACTCGTCCGCAAAAATAACCGTATTCCAGAACGCGGATGGCTTTCCCACATGCTCTTTGGCAAAGGCAAATCGGCTTATTGTATTTTTTTCGGAAATGAAAGGCTTCCTACGAGCTACTCGGACCCTGAAATCATAGTCGCGAAGCACTCGTCGGACGGATTCAGCACTACATGACTTCCTTAATTCACGATGAACCTCAGTAACCAATTTTGGAGCGGAAATCTTTGTGTTTGCTTTCACTTTCCGTACAATGTATCGTTCGTCGGATACAGTGAAAATATTGTTTGGCGCATTTTTCCTCTTATTTTCTACCCGATTTTCGTGTAGGAAGCGCTCAATTATGTGCTGCACTGTAGAGACACTCAAACTCACACTTTCAGCAATTTTTCGAACACTTTGTCTTTTTTTAAAGTGGTTTAATACCAACTCGCGCTGTTCAATTGTGGTGCGATGACCCATTTTACAATTTTGGCTCATTTTGGCACTTCAGCTTACAAGATCTTGCTAAAAATTACCTAAGCCAATGTCTAACACAATCAAAAATTCAAGAAACAAAAACAAGATAGATTAACGGAGCGACAAATAGAAGTTTATTCGCATTGAAGTGTCTGTATCAAATAAGCTGTGAGCTGCAATTTTTCTGCACCAGTGGTATTTCTCTTTTACCGGACGCCGAGGAATATTGCTGGAACATTTTTCGTTTGCATTGTATTTGTTGAACATGCATCTAGTCAAATACGTTTAAATTTTTTGGATAGGGTTCTCAATTTCAAAGTTACAGTGATTTGCATTTTTAAATAGTCACTGTATCAAATAAGCTGTGAGCCACTGTATGTACGTAACGCATGCATGTGTTGTGTGTTTGTTGCGTCAATGAAATGAACATTCGACAAACAATGAGACGGAATTCGATGAACATAAAACACGAGGAAAAAACAATTATGGAACATATAATCTTGGCAATTTACGACATTGTATCGTAGGAACGAGAGTTGAAACTAAGCTATCAAGCTCAGAACGACGGGTTTCATAGAATGATGTCCTTGACGAAATTTTTATGATATCACAATATTAGAGCAAGGATGGATTGCAAGCAAAACATCAATGGTGTATAAAGTATGCAAATTATCATTTTGAGAATTTCATTATGCAATGATATTTGTATGTACATATAGTATATGTATGTAGCATGGAAGTGATTGAGTAGAAGCAGGATATTCATGTTGTTATAATATGTAGAATAGCATAAAATTTAAATTGGGGCAGAGTTTTTGTTGGAAGAGTCCATAGTTTATATGCATTTTTATGCAAATTCTCTTTACAATGGCATCATAAATACAATGACGACATAGAGTAAGAGAGAAATCAAACATACAAAGTGCACTAGATGAAAACAATAAATACTTCAGCTTACTTTCAAAAACCCATTTTTTTATCTGTTCGTGAGCACATACTCCTGGCTACTAGTTTTGTTTCTGATAAAAAATCTAAAATGTCACTATAATCGGAAACTTTCAGTGCAGTAATTTAGCTATTGACAGTAAATTTTAAACGCAGCTAGCGTCAAATCACTCTGCATTCCATTTTCAAGAATATTCTAAATTGAAATTCATCGTTGTCGCAGGTACACTCAGTATATGCATTTATAGATGTTTCTTGCGAGGGAGTTGAAATTCAACCACAGTGCTGGACTGGACAGTCGAAGGCGAGGAGTCGGAATTGATCTGCCGCGGCGAGCAGTCATGAAAAAGTTTATGAAACTGATGAAGCTGTTGTCAAAAACTGTCAGCTGGAGTGTTGTTGTTACCATGATTTTAAGAAGTTTCCTTTTGTTACTAATTAAGGGGTTATCCCCACTTGTAACTTTGAAATTTTTCTTATATTTTTTGTTGCATTTTTTTAAGTATAACTATCTGAGAATAAGTCCTTCAAATTTCAAGACTATCCGAAAAAAACTTGACCGAGATATGAGCGTTGAAAGAGAAGAAACCGTTACTTATACAACCGGCTGATCTGCCGTCTGCTGCACTCGACCCTCTCTCCGGTTTCTATCTATTGTTCCGGCCGAGAGAACTCGGGAAGCCAGAATGCTGAGAAGGTATTAGCAAATTGCCTTTTTGGAAGCGGCATCTTCGGCGGAAGAGCTATTATATGGAAAATAAAAACAAATTGTTTCCTCCGTGTAAACTGAAATTGAAACCTTAAACGCGTTTTTCTCGAAATGGTATTTTTGAAGTCGGTAACCAAAATTACTCGAAAACTACAGAATCGGTCTTTTTAAAACTTAGCAACCTTATTCAATACAAAAAAATGTAGTGTTTAATCGTTGAATTTGTTTTTTTGATAAAAATGGCCGTTTTATAGCCAAAAGAAGACCGTTTTTTAAGGGAAAGTCGAACCATTAACTTTAACTGTCCGCCATTTTGTGAAAAATTGATATTGTTTTAAATCCTTCTATTAAACACTACTTTATACTGTTATTTAACTAAATCTATCGCTATTTTTTGTTTCGGATGATCCAGTTCGACACAATGTTGGTCACCGCAAAAAGTGAAAATTAAAATACCAATGTTTTGACACCCATTTGTAATTTAACAATGTAAAATTTTTCAATAAAAAAATTACTGAAAGATGATCAATGTATGTACTTTAAGATAATATAATAATCGTTTAAAAAAGTTTCGTAGTTTTCTTAAAAAAAATTCATGAAAATGACCTATTTTTTGCGCTACAAGTGGGGGTAACCCCTTAAGTTCCTCTTAACATTCGTTTTTTAAGCTGCAACTCGAAATGGTTTTTGTCACTTTTCCATTCTTTGGGTATTTATGGGTATTTATTTATTTTTAACCAAATAAGGTTCCTAATATAATAACAATACGATATAATAATAATAATAATAAAATATAGATTAAATTAATGAAATTAATAAAAATTTATAAGAATCTAAGCAAATAAAACACGTTCCTTGTAATAAAAAATACCAACAAAAAATAAAAATTTTACGTTGATATAAGTTTATGGTAAGCTATAATAAGTTATAAAAAGTATAAATGCAAATATACAATACAGGTTTATTAGTATGGTGGAGTATAGGAGATAACTATGATGAGAAAGCTTTGATAATGTGATTTTTAAAGGTTGTTTTAGACACTTGTAGGGGAGAAGTTCTGGCTCATGCTATTGAATGGCTCGCATCACTTATTTATAGGTTCGTTTGCTGCATATGTTGTGGTGTAATGCTATTCAATAAACAATCATTGGGATCTTGTGACTCGTAAGGGCTGATTGAACACAAACTTATCTTTTAAGTAGTCGACATTAGCCACGTCTTTGATAACATTAGTCTTAATAAGTTGAGAGATTTAAGGCGAGATCTATATGGTGGTGGATTGGTGAAATCATAAAGGTTGAAAAGATCTCTCAGAGCAAAAATTCTAAACTGCTTCTGAACAGACTCAAATCTGTGGCTGTGAGGTTCGAAAACCGGATTCTAGGTAGTGCACGCATATTCAAGAAGAGGACGCACGAGCAAAATATATAAGGATTTATTAAACCAGAGATTTTGAACCTCTTTGACTCGTCGCTTAATGAAGCCAAGATGTTTACTTGCTCGGGAGAGCACTCAATGCAGCTTGAAGCGGAGCTCTTCATCCAAGATGACACCGATGTCTGATATATTGTCAACCGTACTGAGTGCCGCGTTGCGTGGCACTTAGCAATGCTAACAGCGAGCTTATTCGCGGACCACCACTGGTCTAAAGAGTTCAGTTTTGATTGAAAGAATGAAGCGCTAGATGGTGACCTAATGATACGGTAAATTTTGAGGTTGTCCGCATATAGTAAATGAGGAATGTCAGATAAAACCTCTGATAGGTCTGATGTAAAAATATTTTAAAAAAAAGACGGATTGCGGCAGACCAGATTTAACGTGAATTTTCTTAGAAATAAGACATTAAAATTTCACGAATTGAACGCGATCGTGAAGGTAGGAGCCAAGTCACTTTAGTACACATCCTGCAATTCCGAACTGTTGCAGCTAAGGAATCAAAATGCAGTGATCAACTCGGTCGAATGCTTTGCTAAAGCCTGTATGAAGTGCGTTAATTGCATCACTTCATGCAAAAAGCGGGGGAAGGGGGCTGAAATGTAATATTCCGCTATAATGGTCGCGATAATTATTACCTTTTTGCGAGTTTGAGTGCTAAGAGGATTTGGATCAGGTTTGCATATGGTTTATTGTTTAGTTATGATGGTGAAAATGATCCATTGGGTAATTTAATGCTTATATGCTTGCATTGTGTTCATTTTTGAGATCAACTAAGGGAAAAGATGAAAGAATACTCTCTTAATGCTAGCACTGGACCTTCATTTGACGAGTTACCGTAACACCGTTAGCAGGTATCTCGATTGGACTTCACTTCAGTTGACATGCCCTACTATGATCATCGTCTCATAAAATCACTACAGTAAGAAAAACAGCAATTGTTTTTAGAATAGAGCCCTGCGGAACACTAGGAATCATTTACGACAATCATTTACATTGCCATGGTGTTTGAGCTTTGTTTAATTCCGTAACTGATAAGTGAACTTAGATCGGTGGATGTCAGAGGACGGCTTTCCGCTGGTAGTCTCAAAACAGAGATTGTCATGCTGATGAAGCAGAGGATCCCAACTGTCATACCCATGACAGTTGGCTCCGTCGGGGCCCAGACCAGCAAGTCGGTCAGGTATCTGAGAGTGACCCTAGATACCAAGCTAGCGTATTTGGATCATATCCTCAAGGCATGTGACAGTGCTCTAGTAGTCGTCACTTCACTGACTAGACTAATGGCCAACGTTGGCGGTTCCAGTGAGATGAGACGGAGGCTACTGATGATAACGACCAATTCCATCTTGCTGTATGGAGCCGAAAATTAAGGAGATGCGCTTCGAACTAAGAAGTTGCGGAAGCGCACTGCTAGTGTCCAGCGCAGAGCTGCCCAGCGAATCGCTTATAGCTAACGCGCAATCTCAGAAGAGGCTGTGATCGTTGTCTCGGGAGTAATCCCGATCGATCTGCTAGCGCGAGTACACAAAGAAGGGTACCTTTTTCCCTCTGAGCTGAACAGAGCTGAGGCTAAACCTCCAACTTTGACAACAACGCTAGAGTGATAGTGAACGTCTATGCTAATTGGTCTTATTGAGCCTTGGCTTAACCGGAGCCACGGAGAAGTAAACTTTTCCTTTTATCAATTCTTGACATTGTGCGGTTACTTCAGGAAATACCTGAACAGAATATGTAAGGTGGTCACACCGTACTGCCAGTACTGTGTGACTGAGTTCGATGATGCTCAGCACGCATTCTTTATATACAGTCGCTTCATAAGTTTCAGGCGCACCATTGAGTCCACGATCGGCCTGGTAACACCTGAGACGATCCTGGATGCAATGCTGCGAAACGAGAAGAAGTGGCGCGCAGTCTCAACATATTTTGAGAAAGTAATGAGCATAAGACGTGAGGAGAATTGTCTAACCGACCCATAAGCTGTAGTAGTTCTTGAAGTCCGTGGTTAGCACGACCGGGTCGAACCAGCGCTTAGGCAGGTCCAGACTTGGGACTTCGTGGGCTTGTAGATGGTCCTTTTTTTAGTGAGTCAAACCTAACATACCTCGTGGTGATAGCTGATCCGGGGATCTGGTAAGGTTTTTTTTTGCCATTTACACTAGAGAAAAAAGTAGGAGGTTTAGGTTTCGTTAGCATTAGATTGATAGACACTGAAAATTATCTCCTAAAATTCGATATCTGTCAGCAAATCAGCTAATAAACCTAGCTTTTTAAAGGAAACTTGGTCTTTGATTAAAAATGTTTGCTTTTGAAAGTTAGAAAAAATTGAATCAGATTAATTTAATTGATTATATAATATCTGATAAATAGGCTTTTACGAAGAAAGAGCTTAAAGATTAGGTTACAAAATTACATGTAACATATTATCCTGATACTGCCGAAATGTACGGTGTCATGGCTTATTCAATCATAAACATTTTTTCCGCGAAATAAGGAGCTAGTAGTGATATATCAATGTTATATTATCTAACTTTTGACATAAATAAATGCTCAGCTACTGGCGCTTGCGATAAAATTCAGGGAATCCATTGATTAGATGTTTTGTGCATCATATATTTTAAAACGAAATCATGTGCCCAAGAAAATATTTTCAAGGTCCTGGAAACCAGTTTATTTTATGCCAGTAATAATGCAAAATCATTCGAGCAGCAGATTGTACATCAATTTCTATAAAATACAACAATTCATGTAGAGAAATTACAGTTTTAACCACATGTTCATTGCTTTATAAATTCCAATCGAAGAATATTTTGGTAGCCGAAAGATTAGTAAAGAACCACAATTTAGGAATTTCGATGCGAAAATTTGTATGAATGAAACCTTTAATATGCTTTTTATGTTTATTGCAACCTTTTAATGTACTATATTTCACATTTACGTGTTGAATTTTCATTTATTTCGTAGCCAAATAGAACCATTTGGTACCAACTTGATAAAATTTCATAGAATACATTACATACTTAAGCATCTACTTGTGTTGTTTGATAGTTCACAAACGACCACTTAAAATTCTAACCCACCATCGTGCTTTTTATTCAATTAAAAAGACATTATCAATGAAATAAACTCATACGATCTGCAATTCACTTGATAGCACTCTTGTGTGTGAATCGATTGAACCGCAACTAGACTAAAACCACATATTTTCATCAGACGCACAGTGACACAACAGCTACTAGACAGACACATATCAAATTCTCTGCCAATAAACGAAGAGACGATCCAAACTGCCAAGATATCTATCATAAAATTATATCGACGAGGAAATTAAAATTTCCCACGCAACAAAACGCTCGGATCACATATACAGGCTTGGCTAAGATTGTTGGCTGCTGTGCTGATGTACTCATAGACCCATGTCTCCGTTACGCCACCGCTACCACCGCCATATCTTCGTCATCTTCACCACCATCAATGAAATGATGCCACCATTGCCATTGCATGCAGCGCATCGCCATCAACAGTTCAGGCCGGAATAGTTTTACTTTACGCCTTAATGATTCCTGTCACATTTCGTCTTCAATCTTGCTAATTGTAAGCTTAGAGCCGGTGACAACGCCACCAAGGAGCATCAAAAAACCAACGATTCAGCAATAGACATCATCCACGCACCTAACATACGAGCATCTACACACGTCACGCAATGATGGCACAATAAAATAAATAAGAGGAAATGAATCGGATTTTCCGAGATGATTGTATTTATTATTGGAGACAGTGCCCGAAATCGAATCGCGGTCACTGAAATAGACGTGGATAATAAAAATAGAACTAGCACGCCGATGGTTTCAACGAAGCCAAGGGTAGAGTCAGTGGTGCTTGTGGAGTGGTTGGTGACATAGCCAAGCGGCCCAGTGCTTGGCATCGAGATATCGATACGATACCGTCGGCGTCTCCGGCGGGCGTCAAATGTAGCGTCGCCTGTGACTCTCTGATTATGACGCCCGTAACTTCGACACACCACAGCGACTACGACAACGGCAACAAACCAAGATTGCACTGAAGGAAATTCGATCCGTTTGAATCCTCAGGTGTCTGGGAAAATACAGAAAGAGTGACGTGCACCTGGGTGGAGGTCTTCTCTTCGCAACGTGTATCTGGTTAAAAGGGCTTCGGTTTTCCTCATTTACATCTTCATCATCATCATCATCGCAATGGAAACACGTATACACATTCATAAATGAAGCAGAGGCTACGTTAGTTCTACCAGACGACATGCCTGTATTTTGGTCAACAGGAATTAGATACGTTGCCGTAGCCGCTAGGCTGACAAGTAGAACTTTACTAGTGGCTAGGAAGTGTCTCCATGGATAAATGACAGAGCAAATCTTTTTGCGAACTTGTCGAAATGACGACACACGAGCTGTGCCTATAGTGCCTGCAAACAAACCAACTGGCGAACATACGTTTTGCGACAACAAACTTTGTATCGAATTTCGCTACTACGATGCACGGTTGATAGATACATAGACACCATAGATGGATGAACGGTCGGTGAGTTTGTTAGGTAGATGGTATATGACATAGCTGAATGCTTGTATGAAATCGGGAAAAATTTGAAGTAGAATGATAGCTGGACTGCTTGTTGGTTTTTGTAATTTTCTCTTTGTATTTGCATTGGAAATTGAATGTTATGAGAAGAGAATGGAAAAGGAATGGTCGTTGTGATTTTTTTTCTTTTCGGAAATCAATACTATTCGTATTGACCTCGAGGAATTGTGTTTAGGTCAGCGTTTCAGCAGATGTTAAAGGTTAGAAAAAAGTATCAAATTTGCTCAAAGATTTTCTAGGAAGGATCATTACAATGGATGTCATAGCATATGGGGAGTTTAGGCTAAAGGGACCATTGCTCTATCCACTACACTACACGAGACTAGAAATAGAGAGAATTAGTTTTCATTGCTCATATTTGTTGTTTTGAAAACCAAAAGCGTACTGCAAATTTAAAGTCAAATTGCAGGATATTGTTAAACCCAAAGAAGACTCAAACCAATATCAAGATCAGCGTTTGATGGAGTTTCCATCTAAATTTATTAAAATGGCCAGCAGTTACTTAGTCCAGCCATTTTTTGTCTATTATCATTAAAAAAGGATTGTCTGGATACCTTTTCCTTTTAAGATAGAAAACACCATAATTCCTTCCAAAACGAAAATAAGATTTTTCTGATTTCTCTTCATTCATTTTCATATGAGCTGTGTCCTTTAGATCCTGTGTTTGAAGCCCAAAACTGGAATTTCTCAAGGCTCTATGCTAGGCCCACAGTTCATTTTTTGTTCTATTTTACTTTACTCTCAATGTTTTCGTTTCTTCTGAATGCCCCTTTGACTGACGATCATAAATTGCTTATGGACACAGGATATATTAAAATTTGCACCCTGAGAAGAAACTTATTCTCAAACAAAAAATGCTATACGTACAGCATTTTTGGTATTTTACTATATGAATAGTTACGGAACTTTTTTTTGAAAATATGTGGTTCGATTCTCCACAACGCAGCGTGGAGTAAGTGTCCTGAAGACATTGCTGTTGAGGACAGATTGGTTAGATTTGCCGCTTTTCTTCTATGTTCGGTACATCTGTTCCCTAACTTTTTCCTAAGTAAAAAAAATGATGTTATTTCTTCCGATAATCTGCATTTTTTCTGCTGATGGTTTCTGGAAAATCAGTTCCGGCTGTCAGATATTACCACAGCTGTTTAATTTGAAGTAGTTTGTGTCAGAATGTATGATATGAAACGATAGATCACTTTTGGCTTTTCTTCTTGTTTTTACCCGAAATCTGGTCTTTTACTTTTTTGGTTTGGCCAAATTGATCCCTTACAGAAGTAAATTTTTACTCAAAAAGCTATTACCGGGGAAGTTAGAAAACAGGTCTGCTATCTTTCGAACGCGATTATGCAATTTAGTTGTCTTACGAACCTGATACTGCGACGAAGAAAGTTTTTATTGTGCCGTAGGAAAAACGTTGAAATAAATTTCAAACAAACTGTTTTTTTTTTTTATTTTAAAATAGTCGTCGTGGTTGGCGATTAGGTTCACTCATCTCAATTGACTTTGTCTTTATTGCTTTTTTTTCATCCCTCATAGTACATTTCTGGATGAGTTGACAATTGGATGGATTTGGTTTTTTAAAATATTTTTAAAGTTGTTTGGCAGATCATCTACCTTCTTTTATGTTGCGTCTACTGTTATTCTCACTAAAGTCTGGTTTCTACGGTCAAAACCTACGTTGACCAAGGTCAAATTCAATAGTCAATATACCGCACTAAACTCTAATGTTAAATTTGGAGCTATCGGTATGTATTATCACAGCATCTGTGACTAGCATGTAAGATTCTAACTGAAGCTTCTTGTACGAAGGAAACAATTAATAAAGTTATTATTTAAAAACAAAAATTTGTGACTATAGATAACCACCTTGCCCAACTCTCTCTGGTTGCGAACTTGGTTTCAAACCCTTGGAACCCAGAGATGGTTGGGAAGCAATATAATCGATGTTCGCTGGAACTGGCATTCTTTGCACCAGTATTTCAACGTGGCCCACGCCTGTTCTTGTCCAAAGATCACCCTCACATGTTGCTAAGCCAATGAACCAACACCAGGAGTTCCTTCAATGGGGTAGTAAGTATAGAGAGCCCGGTACAAGTAAGACTGCTTATCTACGTATTTTCTCAATCATTTAATGATTTTCAGCCTTAAGTGGAGTAGGCCACCTGTTCCATACAGCAGAATCGGCTGCACTATAACAGTGTAAATCAAGCTCCTAAATTAATCAGTTAGTCCTCTTTTAATTGTAAAGAGCACACAATGCCTTGCGAAACCTTTCTGTTATGTTTTCCTTCTATAGAAACTTGGAATGCAGGAAAAGTCGTACATATTTTACTTTGTTTTTAAGGCTTATAGGTCGATAGGTCGGAGGTTGGAACACTATACTTTCTCGTGAAGAGTAATAGTTCCTTCAAAATAGCACTAATCTCTCCAATGAGGACAAGTTAAATTTCCCAGATAAGGCAATAGCGATGTCATTTGCAAACGCTATCACTTTACATCCACTTTGATCAAACTTCCTGAGAAGCCCATCAAATATTGAATTCCAAAGAAGCGGGGTGCCCGTAACGACTACTTACTTGATGGTTGAACTAACGTAAGGCGAGTATTTTCCCCGATTTCTCAATAGCTGATTGATAAGTGCGACCTATTGCGATTTGGCATCCAGGATTTCGAAAGCATTCACAATCACTTGAAGACGCTAATTATTGGACGCTCCCTCGATGTCAACAAATGCAGACAGCGTATTCTTTTCGCAAGCAAGATTTGCTCCTTGTATCAACATGCTTTGATTTGGAGATCAGAGTAAAGCTCAACGCACTGATTATACAATATCTAACAACTGCCTCTAAAATAGTCAATATAAAGAAGCTAAAACAAATTAGTTTGTAATTCTATAGTCTAGCGTTTGATGCTTCCCCTTTAATATCACTCTCATTTGCAGGCAATGCCTATGTGCATGAATCAAGTCATAGTGCCCTCTAACGTCCGGTTAATATTAGCCAGGCCTGTGGAGTTGAATGGACCTCAAGCATAAATGGTCCATCTTATGTGTGTACTAGAAATAACAAAAATATAAATTGCATTTCTGTATGATTCTAACGGTAATGTTGGAAATGGTTCCTTAATACCAGGAAAGTGAGTATTCATCACAGCTTACACCTGCTTTGCGTAAAGCTTTCATCAGACCTTATGTCTGCAATCCGGAAAAGTGGGCTTTAAACTCAGAATTTTTCGGAAATACATGCCTTCATTGTTTTCGCAGAAAGATTTCACCAAAGCACATTTTGCCTTACGCATGGAGTTTTTTTGAATAGATTTCATTTAACCTTGATGTTCAACCATTCGCTGACACTTTTGGCAAGTTTAAACGCCTTTCTGCATTCACTACGAAGAGATGCAATCTCACTACTCCATCTCGTAGGTTTTAATATCTACATGGATCTAGCTGAGCTGTAAGACCTGACAGCGGCAATTTCGAATGCAGCAGTCAAAAATTTCACTGGCTTATCCAGGTCTTCCCGGGTTGGTGCCCGTTGGAACATGGGCCAGCTCAATGTAGGATGCTGATCGGAATTCCTACTTCATGTAGCAATCCTCCTAGAGTAAAACTCCTCTAAATCTCACCATTTCGTGAGAAGGTGTGCAAAGTGCTCCATTATCAGTATTATATATAGAACCTCACTTATGTTGGAGGCCCTAAACGTGGGTTCACTGCCAATTTGTACTATGGTAAGATCACTAGACAAGATGAAATTATTTAATGATTCACCTTTATCGTTGACATTTATAGACATCATGATGAGGATGCAGGATCTTGGTTTAGCTAAAGATTTAGGGAGCGTCTGTCAATTGGTAATCCACAGACCCGGTCCTTAACGACTCATTATCACTGGGTTGAAACTATTTCCCCCGCGTATTTGCATAGATGAAGGGGAACACAAGCCGAAGCTACCATGGAGCGGAGAAGAAAACCGTTATTTGTACCTTTTATGGTACTGTCTAGATACTAGTTAAATCCAAAAGCTATATGATCCTAATCCCTACCCAATTGGGGCCCAGGAAATCAAGATAGTTAACATTTTCATTGGAAAAAATTATTAGAAAACAAAATGGCGGCCGCCCCAATGGATCGCCGCAGCACCGCCGAAAAAAAAAGCAAATTGCGCCTCGTAAATTCCTGGACAAAATAAGCATCTATGAACAAATTATCAAAAATACACATATTTCATTAGTTTTGAGTATAAAGGACTGCACGGGCCTAAATTCAGAACATTTTTTGACGATCTGGGAAACATTCTTTTGATTAAAAAAATTTTTTTTATTAATTTTTTTGATTCAAAAGTATACCACATTTTTTTTATCGCTTTAGGGCTCTAAATTTAGGCCCGTGCAGTTCTTTATACTCAAAACTAATGAAATATTTTTGATAATTTGTTCACAGATGCTTATTTTGTCCAGGAATTTACGAGGCGCAATTTGCTTTTTTTTCGGCGGTGCTGCGGCGATCCATTGGGGCGGCCGCCATTTTGTTTTCTAATAATTTTTTCCAATGAAAATGTTAATTCTTAACTTCAATAAAGATGCATGTAAAATTTCAAATCGATATCTTGAATAGTTTTTTTTTTTGGTAGCTGTTTAAAAAAAAGTTCATTTGGAGCAGTTTAACAGTGGACTAACCCCTTAAGTCTGAATGAATCGATAGTGATAAAATGTAAAAAAAAATCATGTTTTCTAAGCAATCTTACCAATCTACCACTCAATATATATAATATCCTTCTCTCCATTTATACAGCGGCAACAACTAGTTAGCCTCTCTATCATATCGTTATAAATAAGCTAAAATTCCTCAATGACTATGCAATAAAATCTGCAAGCAGCATTCTAGATGATTAATGAATTACACGAACATGATTTACTTACAGTCGTATAGATACAAACCAGAATCAAGTTACCAGTCACTATCTACAGCAAGAAACCAATGTACGTATCTGTAAGATAACCCGAATCTCAAAGCATCAATTAGCCATTTCCGACGTGAGCACTGAATTGCTGTTCATAATGCAAGTATCTTTTTGTGTCATATAGCGATTTGCTGCACCGAGCTCCGCCACCCTGAGATACTAGCAACAAATAGCACCAAGAACCGATAACAAAACTACTTTTCTGGAATAATGCAATTTATGATACAATAATGCTGCACTTAAGCCCCTCAATACCATTATTCCGCATAGATGATTCAGGTACGTTTCAATGATAATTGACTTCGAATCGGGTGCGGAGTATGGTTGATTTTTTGGCCCATTTCGTCTGGCCCAGAGAGTTACAACAAGTTACTTTTCTGAGTCAGTCGACCCAGGACGTAATCGGTGTCTGAGCACTCGACTTATCATCATCACCACGCGACAGCCAAGACGGCGGGTCAAATATTTGTGTTTTTTTTTTGGCTCCGGGAAGTTTTTCGCATTTGGGTTGA
Organism: Nemotelus pantherinus; assembly: GCA_963978885.1. NCBI lineage: Eukaryota > Metazoa > Arthropoda > Insecta > Diptera > Stratiomyidae > Nemotelus > Nemotelus pantherinus. The sequence goes on along the minus strand of OZ022264.1, from coordinate 205,191,354 downwards.
CTTTCTGTTGGATAAACAGTAAGGTAATTAGTGGGCTGGAATTATAATTAGACACTAAGGTAAATTATATACCGGCAATTAGTCATGACCTTAACGAGTTCGTCTCGCCGAGTGCGGTGGTGACGGTGATATCGATGTCGTTTACCTACACACCGGAGCAACTAAACCGCCTGGCAATTAGGAATTGTATTACTACGATTTCGAAATTGTAGGGTAGTATGGCGTGAGTTTGTTTAATTATAGTGGACGAACAAACGAGCTACTAGCGAGGCTAGGTCAAGACAGGCCAAAAATAGATGAATTGACTTGAAATGGTTGTCTAGTTTGGCAATTTTTTTCTACACTAGGTTTATTAAAGCTGTTCAATTTTGTATGATAAGGTATTATGAAATTGATTTCGCATTGCAAAATTAAGTGATTAACGACGTAAATTTATTCAACATGATAATTGCGTTTTGGTTTTTTTTTGTCGTTTGAGTATTTTAAGCATTGTTGGGACAAATTTACAGAATCATATGGAAAATCAGTCGCATGATTGTACTTTAACTATAAAATATTAGATTGCTGACATTTTGCAAGTTAATAATATGAAAGAATAATTCCTATATTTATTTGTTTTTTTTTTTGTAGTATCTATTTAATAGACGTATACTCTTCTCTTAAATTAGAGAAAAACACATGAAATTTCAGTAATTCAAACATAATTAATAAATTAGTGAATTAGGAACGATCAGAATAATGATAAAAGAAACAGTAAATTTGTGAAAAAGAAAAATAGAGCAGATTCAGAATGAAATTGAAATTCGACATGCCATAGGTGATCTAGTTCAGAGCCCATTCCAAGTTTACACCGCTTAAAACTAGAGAAAGGTACGGAAAAAGAACCAAACTGATACTTATTATGACCTCTTAGCAACCAAAGTTTAGATGAGCAAAAAAGCATTTTTGTACACGCGAGCGGAAATATGAAAGAATTCACACAAATTCGGAAATAAGGACATTGGAAGAATAAAGGACAACATCAATTTTATACAGTAAAGTTTCATCCAGGAAACTTATAAGAGTAAAAGGATTAAACATTTTATGTCATACAAGAGGTAGCCTCACCGTTTATTTTGAAATTACCCTGTTCAGACTTAAAGGAATTTATGTACGATCAAAACGGTTCAGGATAATTAGAAAGGAAGTTTCTATGTGCACAAATTATCAACGCAAAGCCATAGCAATAACTTTTTTCGCCTCCATACAGGATTTGCGGAAATTTTGAAACGATTCGTCAGATGAACTTCGTACGTATTCCAAGTATGCCAGATCTTTTTTAACAGACAGGGAGCCAAGAACCGAGGTGGACTATATGATGGAAACGTGTCCAGGGAGTTTAAAGAGACATTAGGAATTTAACTAGAGCACAAAAAGTGAAAAGTCCGGCTCATGGAAAGAATTATACGAATTAATGGCGTTGAATTCAAAAATAATTCCTATGTAAACGCTGAGGAAAAACTTTCTTTCACTTTTTTTTCCGAAGTGCTTGAGCAAGCTTGATATTGATGGTTGGTGAAAGATGATGAGGACCAATGTCAATGGAGAGAGCAAGAGAAAAAGTGAGATTTAAATTTTTTGAGAAAACCAAGTCCAAAAAATGATTGTTTGATCACTTTGCCGTGATGTTCCAACTTCAGTTTCGCACATTTTTCAGACAACTATGTCTTTTAAAAACACAGATTGGGGCAAATTTCAGCGCAACAAACCGTCAGTGCAAGAACTAGCGCCGTCAAATTCCAGAGTTGTGAAACTAGGAAGTAAAATCATTGCTGCCACACGGTAGAAATAAAAGCCTTGCTTGATAAACCTCTTAGCTCTAATAGAACAGTTAGAAATGTGCTTTAGCAGTGACATCACGTTTGAGTTAAACGATTAAGTTCAAATAAGCTAGTAAGTTCAAATAACCACAGTAAGTCAATGCTGAATTATTATTTCTTTATCAATAGATTTATAACAATAACTCGTATACAGACAAAAACTGTGTTTCTATAACCACTACAAAAATCTTGAATTCCAACAGTCAGGTTGATAGCGTGATAGAGTCTACTGTCTATTATAAACCATTGCCCACAATGCATACGCTTGATCACACTTGACAAATATCAGAATCATGCGCTACCGCTGAAAATTGTTAAGCACATGAAAGTGAGACATATTTGGCGCTGCAAGTTAAAGCGGATTTTTCATAGACATGGGAGGAATTACCCGTCGTACAAGTCATTACATTCGATTATCAACTGTCTCAGCAAAATCATTGCGGAAATGGTTGGTAAATTTCGCCGTGCGCAGCTTGCGCAGCAGCTGGGTGACATTCAACCAAGCCCCGACATGTTTAAGAAAATTGATTTGCTTTCTGGTAAATATAACAGCCAGAAGATCGTGGTGACGATTGAGCATATTGCTGTGCACCACCCTAGCCATCAGGCAGAGTTGTTTGCATCGACATTTCAATCTCAATTAAATGCTGTTCGGCCTGACTGTTCTGTCTCAAGCAGCCAAATGGTGCGAGAGGAAGTCAATCGCTTCCTCAATACACACCATGAACCACTGGCCACATTTTCATCCAAAACTCCTTCGGATGATCCGCAAGATGCAAACGACCAGTCCACTTTGTTAATAGTGGATATTTGGTGCAACTGCTGCGCGATATAAAAAGTAAGAAGTCTTCTGGGCATGATGGAGTGTCTAATTTCATTATAAAACATCTACCACCCTCTATGTTCAGAATTATATCTATTGTATTTATCAATGAACAATGGTTACTTTCCCGACTCATGGAAAGTAGCCAAGATCGTTCCTATCCATAAGAAGGGTAAAAGTAAAGCGGTCCGCAATTTCCGTCCAATTTTTCTGCTTCCTAATCCGGGGAAGATTTTTGAGAGAATATGGATGGCAAAAATAAAACATCATTGTGAGCTCACGCAGATAATTCCTGAATACCAGTTTGCCTTTAGGCCAGTGGCGTGGCGTGACAATTTACCGAAGGGAAGCAATTGGTTGATGTCCATGGTTGATTACGCTTTCCGCAAATTCGTTACGTGTCATAAAACCCCTCTATAAAATCACCCAGGAATTACTAACAGGGACGTGAGAATAGACATTCTGTATCCTTATGAAAATAAAAGTTCACAGTCCTTCACACAATAAGAAACCATATCAATATCTATCAGTAAAATAATAACATTCCCAGAACTAGAAATATAATATTTCTGAACTTCGAAGAATTGAAAATGTTTAAAAATATGAAACCTTGAGTTTATTTTCACGATTATGCTATCAAATATTTCGACATAAGCACTTGTAAAGAATGGTACAACATTCTCATTATTGTCAATTATGCACCTTGCTGTTTTACGACGCTGTGCTGTTTCGCAAATCGACCATAATTCGTTCCCGATTTCTATGAAATTGTTTCTCAAAGATTGTATAAGATCTGAATATGATACATTATATTGCTTTGTTAGGACTGAAATATATCGAATAGTATGTTTTTTTTTGTTATATTTTTTTAGAAAAAAACATTAAACAGAAAAATAAACTAAGAATCTTTAAGTAAAATAAAAAGCCAACTCTCACTATTAACGATCTCTCCGTCTCAATTAGCACTATCATTTTCAGTTATATATTCCACGAGCTATTTTAATTGCTAATTATTATAGAAAAAATTAAAAGTCCAACGCCATTAAAAGTCCAACGCTTTGGAGCTAATTTCGGAAGCATTTTTTGACGAATAAATAGAAAGCACATAAACTCATTGTCTTTATTGAAAAACTAGTAATAGATTCGGAAAATATCGACATTCGCGTATACTATTGAACGATTTAGATAAAATCAAATTTAGTCGATGTTCGAAGAAATGAATCAATATTGCGTTTTTATACATTTTTTTTGTACATGCCTGCAATCCAGATATTTTGGCAGATATTGCAGAGGCTCTTCAAGGCTTTAAATTTTCGGACAGTATGCAAAACAAGGTTAAATGAACGGAAATGAAACATCTGTGAGATTTATGAAAGTTTCTTAACTGCACCGGAAGAAGTACAGTATGCAAAACAAGATTGTTGAAAGTGATTGTTCACCAAAGATTGTTGAATGTTCTGATCGATATATCGGTGTTTTTTTCTAATATTATTGCTATGAATTTGCTTTTCTAAATTTCATTACAAATATCTTTCAATATTTTTTTGAAAACCAACTAACGAGAGCGTTTTGAATATAATTTGATGTTCCGGAAGAAACACTTGCTTGGTCCAAGTGAGCTGGCAATCATCGGTTACGCACTGTCAAAAGATTTATTGTCTTTAGGTGATCTACCCCTATTGCAAGAATACACATTTTCATTATGACTATGTAATGCTTTCTTGACATCCTAAATGACACAATGTTTATTAGAATCTTCATTGTTTCTCAATTTCTCCTAACTGTGAGCAATATCACTGAATATTTATATTGACTACTCAGCAATTCTTCAAATCACCGGAATCAAACTTGGAAAGTAAAAGGACTGAATTGATGTGATCAATGCTATTTCTACCATACCTGTTCACAGCTTAAATATTATTTACATTACAAAATCCGGTATTTCGCCAAATGTCGGAAACGCTTGAAAATAGCACACATGACCAGCAAAACTATTTTTGTTTAATATTACAACCGATAATCCGTTCTGAGTTTTTCATTTATTAATTCTGCGATCAAACTGTCGAGTAGGTATATATCTTTGTTATAGAGCCAATTTTCAAATTCGGTTTTGATCGGTCCTGGTTGATGATGTCCTTTTTTTCAGCAAATTACCGAGATCCAATGAAATAAAATTTAAATAAGTGACGAATTCTAAAATTTTGACCCACAGAACAAGTGAATACATTCACCTATTTCAACCTTTCAATATTTCAAATATCAATTAAATGTATCATTCAATTTTACACAGTAATTTTACACATTCAATTCTACACAATTCTAGTCTACAACTTCATCTATTACTACCAAATCCAATAAGCTTTAAGTGACTAAAAGCCTTCACCAATTGAAAACACCTTAATAAAAGTTTCTATACAAAATAGAACACATGTACAAAAAAATATTGTCATAATATAAATCATAAATAAAACACATAAAATAACGATTTATTGAATCCATAGCCTCTGGCAATGCTTGTCACATATCGTAATTCAAATTCGCTCACAGCAAGTATTCTTCATTCACAAAAAATCTGTACAAGCAAAGTAAAATGATGCAATAACAATTTACCCTGCTGCTAGTGAGGGGAACGCAGGAATATGTTCCTCCGCTCTGAGTCTCTCTCTTGAGAAGATAATTTCCCCTTGGAAGCAACATCTTCATTGCTTCCAAACATACCGTATAGACACATTTTTTTTAATGACGTCACAGTCTAGTCTATATGGGCTCAAATAAATGCTCGTAGAAGCAATTTTTACATTGCTTCCAAGTCGTGGTTGTTCGTTCATTATTTTCATTCTGTGGCGTTACCAGATCAACTGTGTGAGATGTTCACAATTTAATTTGAGAATTTTTTTTTTTTAAATGATGTTTATACGCGATTATTTCACGATTTCGAAAAAAAAAACAATTTAAAATTTATGTCAGCCAAATGTAAGGGAAGCAATGCTTCCCTTGCTTCCATGAACGCCACGCCACTGCTTTAGGCGTAAGCACGGGACGCCCTCTCATACTTGCCACGCCATCTCATACTTGCATGATCAAATCATGTTTCATTTGAATGAGCAAAACATTCCGATAGTAGTGTGTGCTTTGGATATCGAGAAGGCTTTCGATTCCGTATGGCACGAAGGTCTTCTGTTTAAGTTGATCAGGTTTGGATTCGCAGAAAACGTTATAAGACTCGCAGCAAGCTTTCTTGCCAACAGGCAATACTATGTCAGCATTAATGGAGCAGATTCTCCCAAAGGACCTGTGACATCAAGAGTTTCACAAGGTTCTACAACTGGACCGATTTTTTATACCGTATTTACCGCTGACCTTCCCATTCCAGTGGGCCAAACTCAAGTCTAACTTCTTCAATGTGCCGATGGCACGCTTTTATTCGTATCGAACCAAAACGCGCTCAAAACAGCGAAGAGCCTGGAGTAATACTTTGCAGAATTAAGGCTTTATTTTGACGAATGGGGCATCAAACCAATTTGCAGCAAGACAAAGCTTTGTGTATTTCGCAATCCATCTAAGTATCGGAGCTCGTAAACTATTCGCAACAAGACTTAAAAACTCGCTGCCTCAGTCGGAACTTCTCAAAGTACTCCTAGCTCATCAATAAAGTACCTCGGTGTTGATTTTTACGAATTTCTGAAGCTTAATCCTTATGTGCGGCGTAAAATCAAAGCTGCCAAATCCGCATTTCAACGCATCAAATATCTTTTCGCCATAAAGATGGGCATGACCACCAGAGCTAAATCCATATGCTATCAGACCCTGATCCGGCCTATACTGACTTATGCTTCCCCATCCTGGATTACCTGTTCAAAGAGTGTCATGGCCGAAGCGGAGATATTTGAAAGAAAAATCCTCCGCTTCTGCACTCGTAGCTTCTACAACCCGGCAACTAAGAATTGGCCGAATAACTTTCTCTTGTATCAGGAGTCGGGACTTAAGCCACTTAGGGACCGGGTTGTAGAATTAATGACAAGTTTCTACGGACAGACAGACGGACATGAGAACGGACTGATTCGGTCAATAGGGCGTACAGGTCGTACATTTATGCGCCTCGCGAAGTCAGCGTGTCAACGGCAGCTCATGGATGCGTTATTTAGCTATATAGGCCTTCCGTTGAACAGAAGAGGTTAGATGTAAGACCTACGTTAAGAATTAGGTCTAATTAGATTAAGCTAATTATAATTAGGTTTGGGTTTGGTCTTAATTGTAGTGTAAGATAGTTTTTAAGTCAAGTATTGCCAAGGTAACCGCAGTACTAGTACAGGCTGGGTAGTATTATTAGTGTGTAAGATAAAAACTGTCGAAGAATATATATATATATATATATATATATATATATATATATATATATATAATATATATATATATATATATATATATATATATATATATATATATATATATATATATATATATATATATATATATATATATATATATATATATATATATATATATATATATATATATATATATATATATATATATATATATAAACGATAAGAGCCTGCAGGCCAAAATAGTATAGCCGCTAGATTTGAAGTTATCATAGCTAATTCAACTTTAAGCTAGGTTAAGAATGTACAACTAAAATAAATAAAAAATCTTTTTAAAATTCAATTCAAAGATGATTGTTCGCATTTAGAACGGAATTAAGTTGAGATATAGGACTTTCGAAAAGGAAAGAAAAGAGAGAAATAGAAGGTGCATTTCTGGACACGGTTGGTAAAGGTTTCATATCGCTTTGAATGGAAAATTCACTATAGTAACACTTATAAAAGGACAAAAAGAAACGTACGAGTTTGTGATTTGTAAAGCTTAACAATGCCTCCTTGCGTATCAGCAGTGATTTAAAATGCTAGCCAAAAACGGAACCTTTCTCCAGAAGCAAAACGTTAAAGCTTAATGGACTCTTTTTCGAAAACGGAGGCAATATTAACGACGGTAATATTATAAGCCAGTATCTAACGTAGTTTGAATTCACATAACGTAGCTTGAAACCAAGGTCAGATAGCATAAACCAGTAGAACAGCCTGAAAGCAGGCACTTTTCGTGATTTTAATGGGTGTATTTGGGATAAAAACAATTGATCACAGTACTCATAATAAGAGCTATGAAATTTATATAATAATGAGCTCCTCATCACCATTTAAATAATTAAAGAGTGGGTAACAAACTTGAAAATAATATATAATAATATATAAATTAGAAAAACAGATGAAAGGAAGTGTTAGTGAACGTAAAATAAGTGAAAGACCTTGGGACGAAACTTGTTAAAAGAAAGACCTTGAAAGCTATATGCGCAGTCTTTTAATCAAATTCGAGTTTTTGTCAAAAAGTAGAGATATTTTATATGTATGCCAATTCAATGACATTTAGGTTAGAAAGTTATTTGAGCACTACTCACTTAGAACACCAAGATCATATTGCAACTAGAGACAATCATCAAGCGACTCAATTGCTCTGAGCATATTAAAAACATCGGTGCATAGAAGGCAAGGAGAATGAATTGAATAAAAGAGGCCGGTATTGTATACCAGAAACACGGGCGGATCAAGTATCGAACCTTGTGTATCTCCAGAAAAACGGCACAATGGGGAAAAAGTACAGAAATCCACGCATACAGCATAATAGAAATATAGAATGAGACCCGATCCCCTATAGCCTTCAAGATTTATAAGAAGAAATCTGTGAACAGTAGAGTCGAAATCATTTGCAAAATCTGTGCATACCATATCAACTAGCTTCTGTTAGTCTTTGGTAGGAACAACCTAATTAGGGACAATTAAGATATTAGAAGTGGAAGGCATGCTTTTTGTGAACCGATGCTTCTCAAGAGTAAGAAAGAGATGAAGGATACAAAGCAGCCAATTGTAACTGACTCTTTCAAATTTTTTAACCAAAACAAGGAAAGAGTGAAATATGACCATGATTGGAAATGAGCCTAGGTTTATGAATGGGCGGAAAACATCCAGTAAGACGGAAAATATCTAGACTAGAAGCTAAGTTTGAAAATAATAGACAAAGAAACACAACAGGATGATGAACATTGTTTGGTCAACTGATCTGTCAGACCGGCAGGAAAGCAATCGGTACCATGCACAAAAGTAAGGACTAAATTTCCAAGGGCTATTGTGAGCAAAAGAGAAGAATTATGACAAGAAAAAATAAGAAGAACACACATTTATAAGACAGATTAGCATTTTACTGGTAAAAGAGAGAAAAAAATATGATATAGCAATAAGACACATGACAGCAATGACATCATTAAGGAACATGGAATCGGGGAAACGGTGCGAACTTTGCAGGGAGTGAATGTAAGACCAGAAGGCCATATGTAAGCTAAAACCCGGAGAGGATTCGATGCCAGCAATGGAATCATGCTTAACTTGCTTGATGGGGATTCCGGCAGCTGATCGTAACCTTCCGAATTCGAGCTACGTCTTCATGCTAACCAGATTCTCTATACTTAGCCCGAGCTGCATATTTTGCCTTGAAAGCGGATGCTAGATGTGGAAAACAAAGAGCACATTTAATTTGCTAGGACGAATAGAAGATGAAGTTGAAAAACAGAAAATGAAGATGTAGTTGAAGAAAAAATTATGAAAATCGACTGTGAGCTGTTCAGCTGTTTATCTGCAGAAAGGAGATTACTAGTTATTCGAATCGAATTTATTGGCCATTGTTTTATTGCAGCAAAAAAATTAGGAAAAGTGTTAAGCTTATGCATTAAATCAGGAATGTTAATTTTATTAACGTTTTTGTTTTCGGAAACACCATCAAAGTCTCGGAATAAGATGTTGGGAGACTAGTAGTTGTTTCGGAAAACACTGCCAAAGCATGGGAAAAATGTTTCAATGAGGCAAGTGTTAGCTGATGCAGGCTGTTCTTATTCAATTTCGTACCAGGAAGAAGTGAGAGGAAATGATCCCGCCTAGCCGAGGCAGATGATTTAATGTCCTACGTTGAAGTGCAATAAGCAAATCGTAATACACATATTTGCAACGGTGGTCTCATAGTCATTAATGGTGAAATGGTGAGAGGTGAATTTAGTGTGCACAAAGCGAAGGTTAATGGACTATGGCATTAGGTGCAGGTTTTAGGCAATTAAAATTCAAAAATTTGATAGCATCTCTTGACACAAAATAGTATGGCTTCCGTTTCAATCCCGATGACTACATCAAATATTATAGAAGTGAAGAGATCATTAGCCCACAAAAAATTCAAAACTTACAAAATTTAAACATATTTCACTCATGTTCATTAGAGCGGGATTGAAATTTGTATATTGACTGGTAGCATCTCTCAGTACAAAAGTTAATAAATGAAAATAAGAAAAATAACCAAAAGAGAAGATACCAAATGTACCGAGGCCTTCAAGCTTATTAAGTAGAATGCTATAGTTCACAGAATCAAAAGTCTGCAAAAGTCCGTATAAACTGCATCAACTTGAAACAGCAAAGCAATGATATAGCACGACAGTTGAAAACGATAGATGAATCACCAGTTTTCAAAACTAAGAAGATATTGGCGGCATTCTTTAATGTAGAGAATACACCGATTGCTAAGTAGGGAATACACCGAATGAAAGGGTAATGTTGAAAACAATAGCTAAGGGACACAGGAAGGATGCGGGATTTTAATATGGTGTTTGGTATACCGCCGAGTACCGAACATCTAAGAACATCTAATCTACCTAACCGAACATCTAATCTAAGTTATGCATTAGAGTTTCGACTTCCAAAGGTTTGGTATCAAACAAAGATAAGGCAGATGAAGTATGGGAAAAATCAGAAGATATCGAGATGGTCAGTGCATTTTTAAAACAGGAGGAGAAAAAGGTAGCAAATAAATCGAAAATAGCCTTATGATTGGTTGGAAACAACAGCGTCATCAAGATGGATAGGATCAGAAACTTAGGAATCGGGCTTCAAAAATGGATGTAGGTAGTACCTAAAAGGTTTTTGGCTGGTTAGGACAGATTGAATTATTGTAGCTTGCAGCCCTATAGTAGTTTTACAGCTTAAAATTTGCCAAACTTGGTTTGCATTTATACCAAATTACTGCATAAATTTCGTTGCAATCTGATGTCTGCATCCGAAGTGATGGGGGAAGATGATATTTTCGATACAAGATATTTCAAGATGGCGCCACAACCACAGGGTTGTTCACATTTTTAAATGTCTTTAATCAGACTTGGCTCTAATTAAGAACAATACGTCCTGCGAATTTCAGTTTCATATGGTGATCCGGTCGTCAGTTCTCGCAAACACAAATTTCGGATGCTCAAGACTATGTAAGTTAAGAATAAGTGATTTTTTGGGAAAAGCGATTCTTATGCTAATTTTCTTTGAATATCAGATAAAGCTTTGGTGCATCGAGGAGTAAAACAAAATAAAAAAGTACAGAAACTAGCATGTGACAAAGGCTTACATATATCACTCACGAGCATTCATCGCAAAAGAGTCAATACATTCATTACTACATCGCTCTACATAAAAAAAAATCAAATTAAATTTCAGCCCAGCCGTCTTCTACTGCTACTATGTGTATTCAACTATAAACTATTCATTTATGCTTAGAAAATTTGACAAAAAAAAATTTTAATTTATGCAACAAAACTTAATCAGCATATCTAATTAAAGGCTGCAAAAATACACATCAAAGTCGATGTTCTCAAAAATCCATTCACACACGCACACAGCCCAGCAAATCTTTGCCCAACTCGAATCAGTATCAGATTTATTTCCAGTAGCAATCTGACTATACACTTTCTTGATGTTTATTATGAATCAGCTTGCTTCACGGAATATTTCTACAAGGCTGGCTGAAAATGAAAGCAGCCTGGATAGGCTGGGTAGGTTCTGGTACCAACGTCATTTGTAATCTTAGTTGTTTAGTTATGTGATTGTTTAATCGGATATTTCACTCGATGCTTACAAATTGTATGAAAATCATACTTTCTTCAAGAGATAACAGCGACGAAAAATAATTATTATAAGACAGCAAGACGAAGGAGTCTAAGAATTATTTCGATTCTGTTTATTTTCGGTCTAATGCAGAAAGATACGAATGACATACATACATCTGCATGTTGGGAATTATGTTTTGCATCTTAGTGCAGGTGTATGTACATTAGTATGTATGAAAATCAATGTTGTGATAAGCTCGAAATGCTATAATCTGCTCCAAGGTAATTGAAGCTTGAAAGATATAGCGTACAACAGAGTTCAATTTGAATATGTCCGATTATCGAATAGATTTTTTTTTTCCCGATTCTTGTCAGTAAGACGTGTGATTAAAATAGATCTGATGGAAAATCAAGCACTTGAAGATGAGTGTAACAGAGACTAAACAGACGTGATTAACAAGTTGAGTCATAATTTTGTATGGGAATGTGAATTGAAATTTGGAATCAGCATATTGTTCGGTGCCTAGAATTTATATACATATGTAAACTAGTGATGGGCTCAAAAACGCCAAACAGTTTGAAAAAAAACGTTTGGCTGCAAAAAACGAACGAACAGTTTTTCCAAACAGCGGCAAACAGTTTTTCTAAAATGAATTTTTTTTTTTCTAAAACGAACAGCATTTCTAAAATAAACCGTTTTTCTACAACGAATAGTTTTCCTATAACTAAGCGTTTTTCTAAAACGAATCGTTTTTCTAAAACGAATCGTTTTTATAAAACGAATCGTTTTTCGCTTTTCTCAAACGAATGGTTTTTCGTTTTTTTTTTTAAAACGAATCGTTTTTCATCGTTTTTCGTTCTTTTTCAACGAACCGTTTTTTAAAAACGAACTGTTTTTTAAAAACTAATCGTTTTTCATCGTTTTTTTTTTTTTTTTTCAAACGAACCGTTTTTCGTTTGGCTGTGGAAAACTGTTTAGCTGCGGAAAACAGTATTTTCGTACTTGCGAGTATTTTCGTACTTGCAAGTATTTTATTCAAATATTCAAAAAGTTTTTAGGGCAAAAGGAGCTGAAATCGGACAAAATCGGCCAATTTTGGGTTAGAGTGGTTTGGGACATAACGGGCCAAGCCCTATTGCTGTGATATAAAAATTTCGTTTTTGTAGGGGAGTAAGGGTTTTTTTGGCCATAGTTTGGCCGAAAATGCCTTTACCGCGCTTCGATGGTTGGAAGTGGTCGGGGGAATATATTAGTGATATTTTAAGGGCAAAAAAAATTTAAAGGGGAAATTAGGCAATAACGTCCATATTTTCCAAAATTTATCTAGGATGAATTTGGAGACCTTTCTGAGTTGTTTCGGGCAAAATTTCCCTACAAGTCTGGGAAAAAGTGGCCTAGTTTCGAAGATACGGCAAAATGAAATCCGCCGGAAAAACTATAAGTAGCACTAAAAGTGCCAAGGAAGAAAAGGTTGAGATTCTTTTTGGTTCATCAGTTGGCGTCTCCGCATGTGCTGAGGCCCTCCTCGTGACTGCAGGTCGCCACGAGGATGTATCCATACCTACCGGGGTTGTAAAATTTACGAGACCATGGGAAATAAGGTGCCCCTGGACTCATGCCCAGCCTTACGGACGAGGTTGGCCCCCTAGTGGGTGCATGTTTAATAAACGAAACATTTTTTTTTATTTCTTAATAAAAACTTCATGCTTCATTGAGGCGAAGTGGAAATCCGACTGTTTTAGATTAGCCAGGAAAAGTTTGGTATCAGAGATCGCTCGATGAAAAGCCATATAGATGACAACAGGATTAGTTGGTCCTATCTTAGTAATTTTTTTTACTTTTGTCATTTGAACGAATACAGGATGTGCTTTTTGCATATAATAAAATAAAAAACAAATTAAATTGATTGAATTTGATCGTTTTCCTTTAGATGACCCCTAGATTGGAGAAAGACTTGCCAAATAAATGACCGACCATTGGAAAGTTACGGACAAGCTGCACAGACTAATGACTTGGTATTCTTTGAAGATAATCTTGCACCATCACCGTTCTAGCTTGGGAACGTGGTGTCTGGAGGGTGGAGTCCGTTTCATTACATTACTGCAAATTGTATGCATTGTATGTATACATGTACATACTTCAAACAGGTATTTACAACAGGTATTTTTTCGTACTCGTACTAGTTGTACCTAGTATGTGAAAATCCTAGTACGCAATTTAACCTATGTAGTGCAATTTAACCAAAACCAACAATTTAATCTATGCAATTTAACCAATTTAACCTATTTATTCATGAGGATTTGACACCTATGTAAATAATTTACATAGGTGTCGAACAGCATACAATTTGTTTCTTTTCGTTAATTCAAACTGTTTTTTTCAAACAGTTTTGAGAAACAGTTGTTTTTGAAAAAAAAAAACAGTTCGTTTTCGTTTTTTGAAAACAACAGAAACGCCCATCACTAATGTAAACTATGTTTCGCTGTAAAAACGTTATTATGGTGAAAACATACTAATTTCATTTTTATCTTGCACATGTAGATATAGTTTGAATTAAAGTATTTGCGTATTGACAGAAAACTATCAGCATCCCACATTGGACTCTGTAAATAAATTATTTGGTTTTATGTGGTCACACATTTATTTACGTTTGCTCGCATAATAATAAAACCTACAATCTTATCATATCTGTAGCATTATTTCACTACAATCTTATCAAAAAACTACTAAGCTACTACTTCACTATTTCATAATGTCCGCATAATCAGCAGATGCCCCATGGGTAGAAACAAAAACATTTTAATAATCAGTAAATATTTATTCATATAATTAAACAAGATAAAATTAAGCGGTGACGGAAAGTTACATCATCATTGTTGGATACTAGAAATTTGAATCTTAAATTTCTATGAAGTTTAGTGTAACGCCCGCCAAAATATGCAAGCCATACATCGCAAAAACACAATGCGTCTATTGTGATTTACTTGCATCGGCCTCCATCGCGGAACATTAGAAACACAACTTAGATCGTGTTGACCTCAAACAACAATAACGACAAATAAATTGTTTTTTTTTATTATTTAGTCGAAACAACCTCCAACGTCTAAACATCCGTCCGAAACGCGTTTTCAAATTTATTCATTTATTTCGACGTTTTTTAATTGGAAAATTCTAAATTCATCCAAGCATCAGACTATCTTATCTTATACTTTCACAGCTCGTCAGGAGACTACTTTCGTGTCTTCAAGTAGTTTCTAAACAAATTCTTTACATAGTCACTGCCACCGACAGCACAGCAGCAGATGCGCTCGCTATATCTAGAAATATACTTCGAAATTTGTTTACATCCTACTTGAAAAGATGTATGTTTGGTTACAACCTGAATCTAAATCTGAAAATAATTTTAGTACCCATTCATAGTTTAAGCTTTAGCGTTGGTATTTTCAGCGAGAGATTTTTTTTTTCTTAATATGCCAAGGTTGAAATGGAAATGCATCACCAATTACAGTGAAGTAGCGTCAGAAGGAGGCGAACTTGTTCCGGTCTCAGGTTTCAAGCAGGCGAAGTGTAACCGTAATCGGCCGCTTTTAGATGCCAGTATCTTCTATCTTAGAAGGTAGAATTAAATTCAAGATCTTTCGACAGCTTACTGAAATCGTAACTGTTGTTTATGTTGAATATATAATTGCATATGATGCTTGTGTGTGTTTTTGTTGATGAGTCATGAAACTAATTGATTTGTGGTCATGAAGATTATTTGTTAAGTTTTAGCGTGTTACGTGATTTAGATAATTTGTTACAATTACATAAGTGTATTTGATTGATTTGAATTTTATATTGATTTTCGAAGAGTATTAGCAATAGAATCATTCTCATTCAAATTACAGTGAATTGTTCTCCGGATTGCGTAATCCGTTAATTTTCAGGAAGTGTCTATGACTTTGAATTTGCAAGAAAATATATTTAACCCTTTGATGACGGCGGGCGTTTTTGTGAACGTACTGGTGCATCTATATTTTTGCTGAACCAAAATATTTGAAAAAACAAACAAATTGTTTATGATTTTTGCTTGATGATGGTAATGTTTGGGAAATTTTTAGCCCTATGCATGAGCTAAGTGCCTAAAAATAGGCAAAAAAATTTCGAATAGAGATATCTTCGCACTGAGTCATCAGATTCAAGATTTCTTTTATTCACAAATCAGCATATTGCATATAATTTTACAGTTTAGTGTTTAGATATTTTTTCACTTCGACATATTATATAAATTACAATTATATAATGATAGAAGCTTCAAATAAGTAATGGTGATGTTAAAGGAAAAAACTGTAAATAAAGCCTCCGTGTTTAATTAGAACTTGCAACTATAGAATTCTAAGGCTATAAACTGCTAAGGCTATATGTTGCATTTACCATCATCTATCATAATAGGTTGTTAATTAAGAAATTGCCATAATTTCGGCATGATTTTTCGTAATTTATTGTCAGAAATGTGGAAACTGTTTCTGTCTTGGATATATTATGTAGTGCGCGAGTTGAGATATGACGTAAATCTTTCAGCATTAGATATCAAGTTTTTTATTTGTGTTTTTTGCATTTCTCGGATCTAACATTCGGCACAATCACCCCATACTGGAGTAGTATCATAAATTACAGACTGAAACATATATTTGAAAACAAGCATTTTATTGCTGTAGCTAAACTCAGATTGCTTGTTAATGAAGGGGCATAAACCACTGATAAGTATAAGGAGATCTTGTCATCTATATTTGAGACGTCTAAATTGAAAGTAAGCTTTTGATCAAAGAACACTCCGAGGTACTTGCAGGATATGGTCCATTCAATATCGACTTTAGATACTGAAAGCTTAGTTTCAGGTAAGTATTTAGAAGCTCTGTTCCGAGTAAAGTATATAGTTTGTGACTTTCCAGAGTTTACTTTAATTTTCCAGTTAGAATAATATGCTTGCACTCATAGTTTCAACAGAGGCAAACAACGTAGTGTCATCTGCATATATTATGGATGGGCATAACCACCAAAGCTAAATCCATTTGCTATCAGACCCTCATTCGACCTACCCTGACTTATGCATCCTCATCCTGGATTACCTGCTCAAAGACTGCCACGGTAAAAGCGGAGGTATTGGAAAGAAGAATTCTGCGCTTCTGCACAAGCAGGTTCTACTACCCGGTAACTAAGAAGTGGCCGAAGAACATTCTCCTGTATTAGGAGTAGGGACTGAAACCACTTAGGGACGGCTGTGGAATCAACGACAAGTTTCTACGGACAGGCAGACGAACACGACTGATAGACTGATTCGGTCACTGGAGCGTTCAGGTGGCTCTAATGAGCAATTCCTGCGCCCCGCGAAATTAGAATCGAAGCGGCAACTTATGGATGCGCTTTTCAATTACATAGGCCTCCCGACGAACATAAGGGGTTAGATTTAAGACCTGTGCTAAAATTTAGCTCTAATTGGACTAAGTTAATTATAACCAGGCATAAGTTAGATCGTAATTTTAGTATCATGTATTTTTTAAGAAACTTATTGTCAGGATAGCCCTAGCTGTTGTACAGGCTGGATAATACCATAAGTGTGTAATAAATTAAATTTGTGACGAAAGCAAATAAAAAAAAAATAATAAGAACCAGCAGACCAAAATAGTATAGCCACTAGATTTTAAGTTTTCCTTGTCAATGAAACTGTAAGTTAAGGTAAGAATGTACAATTAATTTATAATAAAATAATAGATTTGCAAATTTTCCCAGTTGGCAATTGCCGGCTGGAGACGGAAAATGGAGTAAGTTAATATTGAATAAAACAGCATCAAAGACTGATCCTTATGGCACACCAGTGGGTATACCACGTAATCATGACTTCAATTTGCCCAGGTAGACAATAAAGAATCTCCCACCTTTTTATAACTAGTAGGGACAAAATACTGTCACATTTTTGAACGGACGTATTGCACTGTGAGTATTGAACGCATGGCGGTTTTGACATATGGAATTTACCGGATGTTCTTTGTGTTTACAAAAAACAAAATAACAGTCTCACTGAGCGCGTAGGAGAAATTTTCCGGCTGCTGCAACCACTCGGAATCAGCCGAAAATATGTGTCTCGGTGTATTAAATTGTTCAATGATACTGGCTACGTGAAAGACCTAGTCGCCCGCACAATGTACGCACGCTGGAGACAATCGAAGTCGTGAAGGTTCGGATCATAAGAAATTCGCTCCAAAAACAGAAAATTATTTCACGAGAGATGGATGTTGATACGAAATCCATGAGCCGCACCATCAAAAAAGGCTTGGGTCTGGGGGCCTACAAACGGCACACCGGGCAAACTAATCGGGTGAACGCTCGGTTGTCATTGAAAGCGACGCAAGTCATTTCGCGGATCGAGAGAGGCCATCACTTGGTGTCAGTCATGGTTTGGTAGGGCGTAGTCTATGATGGCACCGCTGAGATGTTTTTTTGATGTTTCCGCAAAAGTATATCAACAGATGGTTTTGAGCCACATTGTCAAGCCTCTCAGCCAAACCATGTTTCAAAAACCAGCACTGAGTGTTCCAGCAAGATTCGGCACCAGCTCACAAGACTCAGGCCTGACTTGAGTAGCACGTACCTACATTTTTGAGCCCAGATTATAGGCCTTCTGACAGCTCCGACATGAGTCCACTGGGTAACAAATTATGGACGGTTTTGGAGAACATGGTCTGCTATAAAAGAAACACCAACATTGAATCGCTCAAGTCTGCTCTGGCCGCAGCTGTGAGCAAGTTTCCTCTATATAAGCTGCGTGCTGCGATAGACGATTCGCCAAAGAGACTCATAGCCTGTGTGAAGGCGAAGGGTTTGCATTTCGAATGACATTTTTATTTTTATTCTACACACATGTACTAATAATCTATAAAGAATAAATCTCGAGCCAATATTTATTAATTTAAAAAAAAACCGTGTGATATTATTTATGTCCTTACTATGTAGAATATCCCATTCTCATTAACAACAATTTTCACGAATATGATTGAAATAGCTTGTAAGAAAAGGCTCTTTTTCAATGGTGTTGAACGTTTTTTCTATATCATACAGAGCTAGAGCACTGAAAAGAAACTTTGCCGAAGGAACCTACGGAATTTTAAACTAGAACGAATGTGATTGCTTGTGTTAAAAATCTTTTACGTTGTAAAGTGCTGCTTCTTGAAACCAAATTGTTTATATGAAATAATGTTTTTTTTTAATTCCTAAATGCATTCAGTTTTGTCTTTATAAGTTTTCCAAACCATTTATCGAAAACTCGGTCAGTAGCTTTCTGGTTTATCACTGCGTTTGTCTGATTTTAAGATGGGTGCTATTTTGGCGGTTTTTAAAGCCTTAGGAAAATAGGAAAACCTTAGGCAACTGTTATAAATATGACTTAAAACCTAGGGATTTTTTTGATATTTTATTTTAATAATTGTATTGAATTTTATTAAGTATAAGTATATGAATATTCTCAGAACTAAGGTATTTTCCGCTTTTAAAGGAACTGCCTAATCGGGCTATTCAGGTTTGAGATAGATCTATGAACATATATTCATATGGAAAGCCTTGAATTCAGTGGCTCTCCCGCAGAAAGCATTTGAAGAAAAAATGCTAACAATTGATAAACTCGTTGCTTGGTATACACAGTCAAATTGCAATTTCCGGAATTCTCCATCGCACAAGAATGGTAGCTCTTCACCAAATTACGTCTATTTTTTAGCACGCGAAATTTGTGTTCGCTAGAACTTTCGTTCGCTAGAACTTTCGACCAACAGATCCGATTGAAATTCACATCATATATTGCTCTTTAGTAAAACCGGGTCTGATAGAAGTTATTTGAAAATGTAGGCTATCATCTTGAAAAAAACTGCTAAGAAAAATAAAAAGTTTTTGCCTCATAAGTTAGCCAAATTAACATTGTAAAATTATGATAGTGCTGGCAGCTGGCTTTTATTCATGTTTTTCACTATGAGACGCTATCTGATAGACAATAATAAAGCTTTTTCAGTGAAACTTCACATCAAATGTTTCAATTTCGAAAATTTTGAAATTTTTTAACCCGGAAATTCTTTCTTCCCCTATAACTTCAAACACAGATTCAAGATCAAAACAAAATTTTTTGAGGGTGGACTGGCCTTGGCGGGAAGTTAATTTGGTATACTTTTGATTATGGTGTTAGCTAAGAGCTACCAGCGACAGACATTTTTTTTATTTGTGTACCAACAGATACTTGCAGTGAATTTTCATACGATTAATATCTACAAAGAAAAGAAGGTAAAAAATTTCTGTTGTGAATTTTGAAATGTTTTAATTTTTCAAGTTTTGGAAATAACACGAATAACCTCAATAATGTTGTAATTTGTGATGCAGTCGTCGAATGAAAACGAAAATCTCAGTGAGTATGGATCTTGACCTCAACTGAAAAGACTTTTGGCTGCAGTGCTTGTAAAGTGTTGCCAGTATTGAGCGTTTTCATTGTTTATATACTAAGTGCTGCTGCCCGCAAGCTTTCATATGATAAGTATGAAAATAAGTATTAAGTGCTTTACTCTCCCAAATTTTGAAACTCATGCGAGCGGTAAACCTGTAAACATTTCTACCCTATGACTTTTGATGTAGTACATGACCTTCGCTACAAATTTGTTGTAATAAGGAGATCTTTTGGTAGAATATGCATTTAAAACCTACACGATTTCTCTACTTTAATTTGAACGGGTTTCCAACGGCTTCTATAGACCGGAGGCTTTTGTTGTGTTGAAAGTAGGGGTTTTAGAGATTGCTCACAGTACTCTGAAATTGTTATAGCTTTAGAGAACATAGGAAAATAAAGGTACATGTATGTAAGTGCATGCTCTCAAGAATATGCACATTCTATCTCCCGAAATATGATTCTTTTTATAAAAAAATGAATAAGATTTATATGTTTCAGTTTTCATATTGATCAACAATGTTCTTTTTAACCCACAAATGAATTCTAGGTCACCTTATATATCCGTAAGAATCTAAATTTACTCGTTTTCGTAAAATAATCACTTGATATCGATTTTTTATCTTAATGATTACAAAATGATAGCTGTTGACATTTAATTTATCTTGTATGAAATCGAAATACCAGCGAAACACAGTAAGGTTGAAGAAATATAAGTACTTAGGTGTAATCTGAGAATCAATTGCAATCATTCATTTCGTGCTACATGTGTCTTATATTATGATAAATTGTTTTACGTATTTTTTTATACATAAGTATGTATATACGTGTAACGAAAAGATTATATCAATGCTATGTTGTACGTATGTCTCGTTTACAATAAAAGATGACCTTAGTTGCTTTAGGCTACGTAAGCAAGTATTGTTTTATTTTTGGAATTCGATTAATTTGGTGGTATTTGTTTTACCGGTTTTTGACTAAAAAAAAATTGGGTTTTGACTAAAAACTACTTGGATTTAAAGTAGCTGGTTTGAAGTCAAAATGTACTTTAGCTTTGCTGATAAATATGTATCTGAGGCCATAAAATGCAATGATACGCCAATGACATAGAACATCAAAGAAGTGAGCTAATTAAAAATACATTCATTAAAATTTGCCGATACTAGAACTGTCATATATCAAAATAACCGCACTCACACACCACTTCTAAACACATTTTGAATCAACCATGATATCATGCAGTTCACAAACATCGATTCGTTTTTTTTTTTTCTCTTAATTTTCCCAAAAATCATAGCCTTTCTAAACTAAGCGCTATGCGCTAATCAAAATGATTATTTATAAGGCTATGAGTAGTTTTTTTTTTCTTTGGTTTTAATTTTCCTCAACCAAATCAACAATCATAAATTTTCCACATTTAATATGATCTCATAAATGCTAATCTTATCGATGCAAGCAATCTGATAAAAGTTTGAAGAAAAAGCTTAAAATATGTCTGCATATCTATTTACACTGTATACGTGCAAACATGCATAAGTTAATTTACGAAAGAGGTAAAAGAAAAATAAATACATACATACATATATCTAAACGATCTCCCATAAAGTTTTTTTTTTGTTAGTTATTTCACTATCTTGATTTAATATAGTGAGACTAGTTAGAATTTTCATTTTTGATATTGATATGCTGGTAATAAAACTGGTTTTCGATTCTTTCGAATTGATAGTGTTGAATTTATGTGGAATTTATAATTCATATGATATTTTGGGTGATATGGATGACTGAAGTTTTGTACAGGGTGATTCAGTTGAAGGTTATAGTTTTAAGTTTGCAATGCATTTTGGAGGTTATTTGAAATCATCTGAACTGACGTTTATGATTATGAAATTGTATCAACTTGAAATTATATTTTTATATTTTATACAGCAATTTTTTGGCTTGGCACAAATCAAATTATGTTCAAACGATGCGAAAAGTTGAAAAAGAATCTAAAAACTTTCAAAGAAGGCAACATTTCATTGAGGCTCGAGTAATACGCCTAAGAGTAGAGTTAGTAATGCCTTTACCCAGTCATTTTGGAAATTTCATTTTTGAAAAAAATTCAAGTTAAAATTTTTGAATGGAATAACTTTTATTGTGGTATCAGAAATGAAAAGTCCATTACGAAATACTGAGCGCAAAAAAGTTATTCAAGGTCTAAGGGCTACGAAAATTAGGTTTTCTGATGCTAATAAGAATAATGATCGACTAAGTACAATGAGAAAAAACACCAGATACGATAATTTATACATTTTTGGCACTATGAACTTAGTTGATTTCAGGATTATGATAAAATATAGCGTCTGATATCGTAATTCAGAGCGAAAAGGTCTTGGAAGTAAGCGCTATGAATTATAGCCTGAAAAGCGTTGTATTAAACCTTACAACGCCATATGTTATAGCCTTCAATGCCATGCATTATAGCGCTGAGAAAAAGCCATGTAAAACATAAATTCCCTTCTTTATAAACTATTTCATTACTTTGACCGTTTAAAATGATGGAAATACGGTCAACTACTCGTATACGTACGTATGCGAGCAGTTGACCAAAAGTCAAATTTTGAAGATTAATTTGTTTGGAATGATTGAAAGAGACTTATATTTTGCTGCCCATTCAGAGGACTTAAATACAATTACAAAAGGAGAATATCCTCGGCGGCAGGTTTTCAACTTTCCAATAACAGTCTTTCTGGACTCCTCTACCGTTCACCTGCTCACATACCGACGCATTTCCCGATTTATTAGAGCTGAGTTTGACAAACAGAGAGAACCTTCGATATACGCGATGATCATTAAGCTTCAGGCGTTTTGTGGTCCGTCTAGCTTGGGACCCAAATATCTCTGACAAGGTATATTTACGTGCTTTCTACGCTGGGCTCCACGGATTCGAAGACAATCAGTCGGAGGCACCGAACAATGAATCTAAAAGGGCCTCCATGTCAAGTTTGGCTACCACGAACAACCTTTCCAGCTGCTTCGAGAGAAGCGGGAGTTTGGATATTCTTTGCTTGAAAAGGATCTGTTGCGAATCTTCTGACTGTAAAAACTTCCACAACAATCTTAGCCTATTCTCTGGAAGGCCAGCTTAGACAAAGTCGCGTTGTTTCTGCCGCTGCGCATTCAAATGCGTGGGAGCTCCTACCTATAAGAATAGTTTTTCAGAACCAAAAAAAAATGTGTTACTATCTGTAGACGGTGAGGAACCACATTTTATCTTCTAGTATTTTTTCAACAATAAGCAACAGATTCTTTAGACAACATTTTTTGTTGATACTGGAGTAGACATTACGGTGCTTTCACAAACGGAAGAAGTCTTATATCTGGTGTTCGACTTGCTGCGGCGAACAGCCCGATAACTAATACTTACTCAAAACTGTACGTTCTAATACAAACTTCCACTGACGCACGGATACATGCCCTTCTCCAAAAATAAAATGCAATTATGTTCATCACAGGATTAATCCTAGAAAAACAACGTTACACTCCAATGGTATCGAGAGCATATCAACTAGCTCCTGCAAAAAAATTTTCATCTTGCCATAGTAGAGTATATGCCATCTCCAACAGCAGCTGGTCCTCATCAGTTTACGTGGTCCCTAGGGCCAAAAATGATTGGCATTCTTGCCGGGTGCATTTATTTGTTTATTTATAAATTAAATTGAATAGAAGAAATGTAATTACAGAATTTATAATATAAAAAGGATAGAAAAAAAAACTAGATGAGGCATTGCTATTTAAGACATTTTTAAATAAATGCAGCGTCGGTGGCAGAGGAGAGGACCAAATCGTAAGATTGCGCTGTCGTGGTAAACGCAAAAGCAGTGGAAACGTACCAGCGCGCTCAACCGGCACGCGGAAAAAACACGAACAGGCGTATTGAATTGCTTTGCGAATGGGATCATGGCTACTGAAGTCAGATTTGACTATCCTATAGAATAATTAATACCAAGGAGGCTTTAGGTCTGGTCGATCAACTACGGATCAGCTCTTCACAGTCAAACATGTGCTCGAAAAATGCTGGGAATTTAACATTGACGTCCACCAGATTTTCGTGGACTTTAAACAAGCATATGACAGTATTGACCGAAACATACTGTACAAAATAATGCTATACTTCGGCATCCCGGCAAAACTAGTCCGGCTGACCAAAATGGCGATGACGTCGACAGCATCACAAGTCAGAATCAACAACAGTCTGACTGACGCCTTTGACACAAATGTCGGACTAAAGCAAGGCGATGGGTTGGCCCCTCTGCTGTTCAACCTTGCACTAGAGTACGTGATAAGGAAGATTCCTGTCGACACAGGGGGTACGCTTTTGTATAAGTCGAACCAATTTGTGGCCTACGCGGATGACATTAACATCTTGTCACGCTCCTTCACATCCGTCAAAGAACTCCTGTTGAAACTTGACCAGGAAGCCAAAGAAGTAGGCCTGAAGATCAATCAGACGAAAACAAAAATCATGACACAAACAAGAAAGAAGACCTCCATTAGACAAAATATAATTCTTGACGAATATAATTTAGAAAATGTGGACGAATTTATATACTTAGGCTCGAAATGGACAACGAAAGGCAGTGAAACTGATGAAAATACAGCTCGCTAATCAAACTTTCTACTCCGTTCTGGCCCTATTGAAGACCAGCTGCATACACAGGAAGACGAAGCTCCAAGTCTACAAATCAATAATCAGACCTGTGTTGTGTTACGGATGTGAAACTTGGACCCTTACCCAAGAATCCGCAAATATGTTGAACGCCTTCGGCGCCTCAGGCGTATAATTGGAGCTAAACAAAAGTGTGGCCAATGGCGGATAAGGTACAAAAGAAACACATGAAAGAAGGGAGCTCGTTAATGGACAGGCAATAGAGAAGAGAACCAAGCACATATCTTTGCAAAACTCCAAAATGAAGCTGAAGAACAGAAATTGACAGTAACAATATAGGTAAGACCATTAAAATAAGACAGAACCCAGTATAAGAGAGGGTTAGGTATACCAATATTGGTCAGTTTGTGGCTTTGAAGAGGTCCGATACATTGATCTGCTTTTGATGGTCAAGAGTAGATGCGACAGCTTCTGTTAAGGACAGAAGATTGGTTAAAGTCGATTTTCTTTTGAAGAAACCGTGCTGGTGATGACTAGCTCATGTAAGTTGAGCAAAATAGAAAACTCTCCCTTAAACCGCTCTGTTCAGGATTTTGCTAAAACAAGCAAGAAAGGGAATCGAACGGTAGCTAGATACACATGTAAAATCACGAGCTATTTGTATAGGGAATATATTTGCAATTTTCCTATGAGAGGAGAAAGAGCCAGATAAAATCTAATGTTAAACAAAAGGGAGAGAGGAACCTAGAGGACTGAAGAAAGTGATTTGGCCAGTATGCTAGGAATACCTTCGGAACCACGTTCAATTTTGAATGGTTTTGTATGAAACGACAGCGATTCCGGAAAAGACAAGAAAGAAGATGTAAGGAAAGAGAGGAGGAAACTGTACTCAAAATATCAAAAGGATTTGCAGGGATAAGCTCTAAGTATTCTACAATGCTGACAATAAAGGTGAACATTGCCTTTCTGGAAGTTTCTTTCATCTAGAGATGATCTAGGTAGATAATCCTAGAGCTATCAATCGAGATAATAGCTGCATGAGTTGTAGCAGAGCCATTGTGAAAGCGACTCTTAAGGTAAAAAAAAGTTCTGGAAAGAATCTTTCATAAGCTAGCACAGGAACGTTATAGGGTAAATACAGTGGATAAAAAAAGTTAAGGCACGAACACTTAGTAAGAACAAAAAACCTATTTTTAATGCGACTTCAATAATAAATTATTGTGTTTTTACATTTAATTAAAAGTGTTGCATGTTTACTTTAAGAACAATTTAAAAAAAAAACCGGTAACGAAGAAAATTCTACAACATAAACGTAACCTTTTTCAGTGAAATACCAAAATAGCGCAAAAAAAGTTAAGGCACAGCGCAATTTTATCTGAAATTATTTCAATTGTGTTAAAGTGATCAATTTCAAAAAAATTAGCTTACATAGCGCTAACACTTTGTGGCTATTTCATGCATTTTCATCACTTCTCGCAGTCGTTTCGGTATCTTTTTCGCCATTTTTTTACAAAACGTGGGTGAAATTTTGGTTCCTTCATCAATAATGACATCTTGGAGCCCTTTGTTATACTTTACCTTTCGCAATGCTACTCTAGTTTTGAGATGATGCCATAAATGCTCGATCGGGTTTAAGTTCGTTGGCTGAGGTCTTTTAATAGCATTTGGACAGTTACAAACAGCCAAAAGCCGACATTGCTCCGAATTGTGCTTCGGATCGTTGTCCTGATACAGGCCAAAATTGTATAAAGTGCCTAATTTTTCAGCAATTTTGTTTAATATTTCTTTTAAGAATACCCAAGCAACAGGTTTGATCCATCAAACCGTTCACAAAACCTATATTTTCAGGACCAGATGACCCCATACAGTTCCATAGCATAATGTTCTCTCCGCTGTGTTTTACAGTGGGAGCAGTATGATTCCTCCTAAACTATGTATTATGCTTTCGCCGAGCATATCGCCGTCCATCAGATCCAAAAACATAAATTTTTACTTCATCAACAAAAATTATGGACTTCCAGAATAATGTTGGCTTTTTTACGAACTCTTCAGCAAAACTTAATTTAACAATTTCATTTTTGTACTGATATAAGGTTTACTTCGGCTCATCCTGCCCATAAAACCCGCTTTCATTATCACATTTCGAATTGTTTGAGTTTCAACTCGTTTTTGCACCTTAATTTGTAAAATTGGGACACTTAGTTTAAGGTTTTTCTTAATTTTTCTGATAATCCCATTTTTTCGCTCAGATAAGATTTTAGTCTTTTCTGACCGATGCTTTGTTTCAAACGATTTGGTTGATTTATATATTGTTATTACATTTCTCACTGTATAGCTTGATTTTGCCATTACTTAGTATTCCAATCTCAGAATACGCCATTCATATTTTCCAACGTCGCAAAAAACATTCACGGATTTCCGCACCTACCGATTTCCTTTTCACACTCATTTTTAACAACACCCTCAATAAAATTATTTTTCAAAACACTTTTCAAGCTAGACTGAATAGAAATATCATATTTTCATGATTTTAAGTACATTTAACGTAATTTTTTTTCAGGAATTACAAATAATTTAAGATAAAACTGCGCTGTGCCTTAACTTTTTTGCGCTATTTTGGTACTTCAGTGAAAAATGTTACGTGAATGTTGTGAAATTTACTTCGTTACCGGGTTTTTTTTTATATTGATCTTAAGTAAATGCGAAAACATCATCATTTATTATTAAAGTCGCATTAAAAATAGGTTTTTTATTCATACTAAGAGTTAATTTTTTTACCCACTGTATGTAGATTGGAGCAATGACTAAGGTTTCAACTTCTACCATTACTTCCTTGCTGACACAACTGAGATGCATCAGCGGCTTGACACATTTAATTACGGCTCTAAGAAAGACGACGCTAAAACGATCGATTGAACACTTTAAGCTAGCAAAGCTTTTGACCAAGTCAAAACTGTCTTCACGGAAGCAAATCTGTTATTGTTACTATGCAATATGCACTGGGAATTAACAGCTGATAATGGTGCGTATAATTTTTGACCTAAATAATGATTGGGTTTACTCTTGAATGGCTGAAGAGCATTTTTATTCTTTTGATATCAAAGAAAGTGACACACCGAAAACTGTAGCCAGACAAGTAAAAAGTAGTTGTAAAAATTAGAATCGGGTAAACTTAAAGCCAGGGTTCGAAAAATGTATAAATCGAACGTTTGCAACAATATATCTTTGCTCGTTCGATTCCCCCTTTCCAATTGACTAAGGTACAAACTAGTTGGTAGTTTGAAACATAATACATAGGGTAGACCAGCCCCTACCAATTTTGAAAAAAGAAAAGATTAAGAGGTAACGAATTTTATGCGAAAGCTCGGCAAACACGTTCGAATGATAAATATAAAAATATTGGTCTTTGTAATTGCAGAATCGTTTATATTGCTGCCTAATGGCCAAAAAAATTAAAACTCAAGCATCAAGCATAAGGAAACTATGCAACCTAACATTTATTGACCCAAGCCTTCAACTCTATCATTACCTCTGTCAAAACAGGATTATAATAAAAAAATTAAAACAATGCCAAAATTTATTATAGCTAATCAAATCATTAGCATAGACATAGGTACTTATAAAGTAATAGTCTCTCTACTTGTTAAGTATCAATAAAGAAGATACAAGAGCTTAATTACAAATCTGAAGTTCTCTTTATGTTCTCGTTTTTGGTAGCCTAATGGAAAGCAGACAATTCTACGAAATACAACGAATAATATTCTATTGAGAGCAAGCGATAATGAAAGTTCAACAAGCCAATATGAACATTCTAAGAAAAGGATAAGTCAAACAGAAGGAATTCAACGAAAACATCTATAGCTGAAGATAAATTAATGAAAAGTAGACAGATAATATGTCCTCAGATTAAAGTGATTTTGTCTGAATCAAATGAAATTTATGTAGAATGTTCGTTGTGTAGTGATGGTTATGAGAAAATTGCTGAAATTTTCAAGCAAATTAGATTATTACTAAATGCAAACAGGATAAGTTAAAGATTAATGTAAGCATGCTGTTTTGAGCGGAGCGATGGACGCGTAAAAATTACAAAGCAAATAAATATAATATTTCAAAATGAAAAAAGAGAAATTATAATTTTTTTTGTTTCCCTAACTAATCGGATGTCCTTCAGATTGTTGATACTGAGTCATTATGCATATTATGAAATATTATGAAATTTAAATCAATCATTGAAAATTTCGATACCACACTTTCAGTCACCGACAAAAGTCTACATACGATCCCTATTTTCGCTACTTGAGGAGCCCCATGGCACTAATTAAAAAAGTAATGATGCATTTATATTCTAAATCTATTTTAATTGATATAAACCAAAAAATCTGTTCTGCAATAAAAATTTTACAAGTTATTCATACATAACTAAAAAAATACATTGACAGAAGTTTTCGTACGGCTAGGTAAATCATTCTTTATGCTACTGTGTGGTCCTGTTTTATAACGGGAAATTCCATTTATCAAGATTGAATATTTGCACTTCGCGTTAGGCAACATTTAGTACAGTTTTGATAAGGTCGTAGCTGTGACGATGGCTTCTCGGAACGAAATCTCATGAGGAGTACGAAAACGGGTGGTAAAACATCGAAACGAAAGAAAATCTTTCGGAGGAATAGCCAAATTGTTGAATTTAAGTAAATCGACAGTTCAAACAATATTCAACAACTACAAAAGCAGGTTCTCTGTTGAAAACAAGCAGCACAGTGGTCGACCGAAGAAGCTGGTTCGTAGAGATGTCTCCTTTATTTTGAAAGAAGTGAACCGAAACCCAAAGGCGCATGCCACAAAATTTGCGGAAGGCATAGCAAAACAAAGAGGAACTACGGTGCATCCAAGAATAGTTGAAAGAACATTAAATAGTAAAGGTTACCATAGCAGAACACCACGCAAAAAACCCCTTATAAGCGAAAAAATCGCAAACTTAGCTTAGAATTTGCCAAAAAGCATCTACACAATGGACTTGATATTTGGAATAAGGTTTTATTCACCGATGAATCGAAGTATAACATATTTGGTAGTGACGGTAAAGCTAAAATTTGGACCCGAAAAACCTAATTCCTACAGTCAAACATGGCGGTGGCAATGTGATGGTTTGTGGTGCAGCCATCTCTACAAAAATAATAAAAATAATACAAAAATAATAAAAAAAATAATCTACAAAATAATCTTGTAACACAATTTAAGGGAATCGGCCGATAAGTTGGACCTTGGTGAGAACTGGATATTCCAACACGACAATGATTCTAAGCACACCGCTTAAATCGTGAAGGAGTGGCTACCATATTTTGCTCCAAGACAGCTCAAAACACCCCCACAAAGTCTGGACTTGAAAGTCATCGAGCACGTTTGGGAGCTTCTGGATCGAAAAATAAGAAAACACGACATTAGAAGTGCTTCAATGCTAAAAGAGAAGCTCATCGAGGAATGGAGTCAAATAACGCCTAACAAATTAGAAAATTTGGTCGCATCAATGCCAAGATGCTTGCAGGCAGTTATAGATGCTTGTGGTGGGCCAACGAAATATTAATATTAAGTTTTGAAATGAAATGTGAATTCCTTAATGGAGTTTTTGGTGGTTCTCATGATCGTACGTAGACTTTTATCATTGTAATTTTTTTAATGAATAGATTGTTAAGTTTATATTGGAGAAAAGATTTTTTTTGTTACGTATCAATAAAAATAGATTATAAACAAGACTACATCATTACTTTTTCAATTAGTGCCGTCAAGCACCGAAAATGGTGGTCGTATGTAGACTTTTGTCGCCCACTGTATGTATATAAATTTGTAAGTAGAAAACGTTCAATGGATAAACTATGCACAATCAAAAGGCGAATGAATATTTTAGATTGATATTTGCTAGTGAGATCAATTGTTACTTCAATTGAGGCATGGGCTAAAGGCTTTCCATTGACTAAGGAATCAAGCTTTGAATGCACCATTAGAAATAATAATTCAGCAATATAAAAATGCAGGAAATTGTTAGTAAAGATATTGAAACATGAATAAGTCAATGCAGAATCATCTGTAAATGCCCTAAACTTTCCCATAAAAAGTTGAGCTAAAAGTGAGTGAACAAAAATTACAAAAAAAAATGGACCTAAGACGGAGCCTTGAGGTACACCAACATAAAGAACTATCGTTGGGGTCAGTGAGCTATTTACTAGAAATCGAATCAGATGAAATTGAATTTGATTACTGAAGAGTCATTCTAAGTTTACGAATTTCGTTGGCTGAAAAAGTAATGAAAATAAAGGATTGAGATTGAAAATTATCTTCGCTGATAATATCATCAACCTTGTTAGATAAAGAAGGTATATTAGCATTGTCGCTCAAAAAAAATTGATTGTTGAGCAAAATTGATTGTTGGGCAAATTAGTTCATTGTTGATTATTGGTAACAGTGTTTTCATCACTAACAAATATATATTTGATTGATTATTTTATTTCAGAATTCATACATAGGTTGCTTAACAAGTAAAACATTTAGAGATTAGACAAAATCTTTGCTCTAAGGTGTAAAATTTAGCTTATGCAGTTTACTGTTTACAGGGTCTGGTTAGTTAAAGCTACAAGGAAAATCTGACAAAAACCTTGATTGTATATTTTTGTTTTTGTATATATATAACAAAGGCTACTTACGGCTACTTATAACTAATTGAACATAATACTAGGGAGTACTTAACTCTAGGAAAAAAGCCTGTTAGTTAATGGGTTTTGAATATTTCGGGTGTTGGTTTTAAAGCTGGAAGACTGTAAATTTGCTAGGGAGTCAATGCTGCATACATAGGCTTCTTGGTGGATTCTCCTTGTAGAGTAATAAAATGGTTTATTTCTTATTAATTTTAGGGCTTTATTTTGCGCGACTTGAAGTTTATTTTTGTGAGTTTTGGCACATTGTGTCCAAGTAGGAGCTCCATATAGTATTATTGGCTGAAGAACCACTTTATAAATCAGCGTCTTATTTTCTGTGGGCATTTTTGACTTGCGATTTATCAGTGGATACAGAGCGCAAATGGCTTTAGATAATTTAGTGCACGTCTCTTCAATATGGTCTCTAAAGGTAAGTTTCTTGTCAAAGACGATTCCTAAGTATCGAACATTGTCCGCCCAAGGGATTTCTTTGCCGAGGAAATCTATGTTTCGGCTAGGTAAATGGAGTCTCTTCCTTTTACGAGAGAAGAATATAGCCGTTGTTTTTGATAGATTAATTTTAATTTTCCATCTATAACAGTACTGGTAAAGTTTTGCCAGTTGTTCTTCCAAAGTATCGATGATTAAGCTAGCTTCGGTTGCACTTTTGTAAATGCACATGTCATCAGCGAATGTTGCCATATTACAGTTGGGGTTTTGAGGTACATCTGCGGTGAATATATTGAACAAAGTAGGATTTAGACAGGAGCCCTGGGGGACTCCAGCAGGTATGGAGAGGGCACGGGAGTATTTTTCTCCTACTTTTACGACAAAAGTACAAGATGACAGGATGACAGGATGATATTATTTTCACCAGATAAATTGGGAACTGAAAGTTTAAGAGCTTGTATATGAGGCCTTGATGCCATACGGTATCGAAGGTTTTGTCGATGTCCAGGGTTATAAGTTCCGAGTCCCTGACATTCTTATAGACCCGGAAAACCTGGTGGTTTATAGAGTGTTTTCGACGGAATCCAAATTGGCAGTCAGGTATAATGCAGGAGCTATCTAACTTCTTTTTGATCCGCCGCAGAACTACTCTCTCAAATACCTTGCTTAGAGCGGAAAGAAGGCTAATAGGACGGTAACTATCTGGTAGCTGAGGGTTCTTACCAGGTTTTAGTATTGGCACAACTAATGCGTTTTTCCAGGTGGTTGGGAAGTAGCTAAGATTAAGACACGCGTTGAAAATGAAATTTAGAAAAACCATCGTTTTCCGGCCAAAATTTTTAACAACAATATTTGAAATTTTGTCGTTTCCTGGAGTCTTTTTATTTTTGAGCTTAGCAACTATGTTAACGATTTCTCTTGGAGTACAAAGATCATTCGGCGTGAAATTTGAGGGGAGATTTGTTAGGTCCTTGATGCAATTTTCGACAATAGTGTTGTTTGTGTGTGTTCCAAGATGCTGCGACGTGAAGTGGAATGTCTTGAACTTCCGAGCTATTATATTGGCCTTATCTTGGTCATCGAAATAAAGTTGGTGGCTAGAGTCTGAGATTGGGGATAGTCGAGTTTTTCGCTTCATCATTTTGGTTAATGCCCAAACCTTGTTGCTTTTGTTGCTAAGTTGCATTAGCTTAGAGTTCCAGCTTTCATTGCGCAGCACAAGAATGCGGTAGCGGACTAGATTTGTGAGTCTACTAACCAACGTTTTGAGTTCGGGATTCCTCGTTCTTTTTGATGAGACATTAGGATTAATAGCCATTAATCCTAATGTCTCATCATCGATACTTCAAATAACAAATATATAATTTTAGGTTAATTTTTTTCCTACTTAAAATATCATTAGTAAGCAGCCAGTCTTATTTGGTTTGCCAACATTTTCACGATATTATTTGGAGTACGAATTGGTTTAGATCATTTCTATAAGATAGCTCTGGTTGTTATGAATTTTTCATAGATACAGCTGATTTCAGAAGTTTGGCAAAGGTTAGTCATCTGCCAATAATGCTCAGTTTATATCACTTTTCACAGATTCATACCAAAAACCTTATTTCTTACAGTGTTGAATACAACAAATTTAATGTTGACTCAGCAGCATTTGCGGAAGATTTTAGTTTTCTGCTTTAATTGGAAGGAAAGTGCAGCTAAAGCGCGTCAAATGTTTGTTGAATGGTAGCACTGCTACAGCTGATAAATCATGCAGGAATGGTTTCGAGGTTTCAAGACTGGTGATTCCAGCGTTAAACAAAAACTGCTCTGAACGTTTTCAAAACTGAGCCCAAAATTATCGCATATTAGTCTCAAAGTTTTGTCGCAGTGAAAAATAAATAAAATTCAGAAAAGTCCCCTTAGATTGGAACGTATAATGTTTTGAGTTCCACGAACTATTGTTGGGTGCAATGCAGACATTAGTGGGTGCTCTAGGTGGTCACGTAATTTCACTTACTGCTACTTTTTCAAATTCTTACAGGGTGGTCTAAAGTTTTGTCGCGGAGTGGGAAACTTCATCTAACGTTAAGATCTTTCTTACAGAAGTGGCTTTCGAAATCTACGTTTACCTACATGTTAACTAATTTGAAGTACGAATCTCCTGGGACGTCAATAAATGCAGTATAATTTTTATAAAATACATATTTTTATAATTTTTATAAAATACATTTTTAGATACGAGCTTCAGGTTCCGATTGAACAAAGTAACCAAGGAAATAAGTTTGATGAATCAGCTTTTCTTCCTTGTTCCTTAAATACAAACGAAACTTAAGTTTTAAGTCGCTGCTTTGTACGTTCGATAGTATATGTATTTTTGCCCAGGCTTCTTATTTAAGTTATTTAATAATATGATGATGCTCGCCTCTTTATTAGTTTTCCATTAACTGTGTTCTCGTTCTTTAACGGCTTTTCAAAAACTATGAGAAATTTTGTTTGGACAGGACTTATAGTTTCCTTTGTTAATTTAGTTTCGTTAAAAACTATGAGAATTTTGATTTGGGCAGGATTTACAGTTTAAAAGCTATTCTGGGAAATTTAGGCTATCTAACAATACCCATATTGAATTCTTTTCTAATCTGCCTTGGGAATCGTTTAGACTACACTGGAATAGGTTGACTTGGACTTTGATAAAGTATCCTTTAAATTTGAGATCAAATTTTCCACTTTTTTGAAAAAATCAGAAATAAAATTGAGAATAGTACACTGAGCCTTTAAAAAAACATCCATTTGGTCTTCAATTTGCAATGCAATCTCGAAGATACTTTAAAAAAACATCCATTTGGTTTTCAATTTGCAATGCAATCTCGAAGAGGTTAACCAACGGAGATTAGTGTTTTTTTTTTAATTTGGTGAATTTAGTTCTGCAAGAATCGCAATTCTTCTTCGTTGTGTGCAGAAATTCATATAACTGTTCCGAGACCTTCACATTTTTGATATGGTGCCACTTTTCGCAAAAGCCATGACAGCTTTATCACTATTCACCAGCAGTATCTTGCATGATCATTTCATGCATGGTCGATTTGGTTGGATGGTACCTATTCATTTATCAACTAAACAGCTCAAAATTTTTTTGAGAAGAACAAAGACCCGGATATAATGGAAGTGCAGTAAAATCTATATATATTATTAGGAAACTTGAAGCAGTATTTACTGATGGCAAAAACAAACAAGAAAACTCCGTCTACTTTAGGCATTTTCCTCAAAATTTAATTTGAACACAATTCCAGCTCAGTAATTGAGAAATTAAAAGAAGTATTGTAATTTCAAATTAGCTGCTAATAATCACTACGACCGGTTAGTTATCTGCCCCTTCAATCATTTATCACCAGAAAAGTCAATTAGCTACATAAACCCCTCAAATATTTACTTGCCTGTGAAACCACCATTTTTATAAGCTACAATGCTAATAACGATTTTAAGGTAATTTAACTTTCGCTTCTCTGGAAAATATTCAAATCACTAACATGAAAAACTATATATCATAAGTACATAACTTCAAACTGATGGTTTTCCAAAACTATTTTTATAAAAACACCCTTAACGGTTATTTATGCATTTGGTAAATTTCGATTTGAGTTTAATGCATATGAGAACAAAACATATTGCTCATTAACATCACTAAGGAATATTTTTAACAACATTTTAATATTTTCATCACTCGCGATGACTTCACTTTAACACCACTTTCACCACAGATTACCATTATTGAAATATTTCTTAAAACGAAAATAAAAACAAATTCTACTAACCTGTTGCCATTGTTCCTCGATCGAAACCTGCGACGAGAAGTATCCTGTATTGCATATATCCTGAAGCTCATGAAATATATTCCCGCCCGGTAGTATATCCATTTTGGCTGGTTGTATTACAAATTACAAATGCACAATTAAATTTATCTTAATACTATTATAAAGATATTATTAAACTACAACTATTCACTTGAAAACCGAATTAATCTATGTATTATTATTATTATTATTACTATACACTTTTCGCGTCGACTATGTCGCTGATTTTCGTAATAATTTCGAAAACTTTATGCCGGTTGCAATTAATTTCAGCAAAATCATAGAAGAATAACAAAACAAACTAAATTATAATACCAATCAATGGATTTTGGGGACCAAACTGCAATTTTTTTTATTAATTTTCTATGCATAAATCACTTTGAAATTCACTTTGGAAGCATTCGAACTTCTTTTCGGCAATTCGGCTTTGATTTCCCAGCTCTATTTTAATTTATAGAATTTATTATGATTCACAATGAATAACACATGTTAGATGTTATCATCGTCGCTAGTTTTATATTATAAATATTTTTTCATTGCCTTATTTATACCGAAAACGCGGCGAAATTTGGTTTTTCTCAGTACGGTCGAGCTGTTTTAATAAAATAAAAACATTTACTAGTTAGATTTATTTTACACGCACACCACAATATTGATTTAGTGAATCTTTATTATAATAACCATTAATTTTTCATACGAACGATAGCAATGCATTTACGTAAATCGGCTTACTTTGCTTGTTGGTTTTTAACATCGATGTTTGTATTTTTATTTCATTTATTAAATCCCGATAGAAAAAACAATTCATACAGAGATATTGTGAGTAAATATTAAATTATTATTCCACATACTTTATACGAAGAATATATTTTTTTGTATTTGTGAGAATTTTTCAAAACATTCTTTTCATTGTCTACAACACGCACACATTTAATTGGTTGGCAGGCAGCAAGCTTTCTCGATGCACTGTTGATTGATCACTGAAAAATTAAATAAATCACGATGAGAGAAATTAAATAATTTTTCTCGTTGATTTTTTCATGATTTGTGTTGTTTTTTTTACGAACGAGGAAAAATCAAGAAGACATTTTTTTTTGTTGATATTTGTGGCAATCGAATAAGATTTTTCTTCACTTGTTACTCAGCTTGTATTTATTTTGAGATGTTCTAGCAAAAGATCTGGGTTACTATGTATCAGGTGATATTTTTATGTATAAATTTTGTTATTACAGATTGTGTATTTCGGGGCAATATTTTCTCATTGAGCATAACTGACACTAACCAACCAAGGTATTTAACTTATTAATGGTAGAGCTCCTTGCTATTCCATGGTGCAAGGAACACAACGAATAGAAGATAAACGACAAATTTTCAACACATTCACGCATAATTTCATTGCACAGTGCAAGTACTCATTGATTGACCCGGGTTCATCGAGCATTAACCAACAGCAATGGGCAACTCGTTTCTATCTCGTATGTAACGTAACCGGAGAGGGTTCAAAAATCTAGCTCGTCGTCGTGGTTACTCGTGCGTGAAACGGACAAAAATCTATTGCACTTCTTCGTGACCAGTTAATTTCTCGGCCTCGTTATCACGCCGCTCTTTTTCTCCCCACGTCCGCCCGGGCATTCAATTCACCTGACCGATACGTGCCGCGTATCTGTATCTTTTAATCTACTGCACTCGTTTCACTGTCAGCACGACTACAATACGCAGATCCAATACAACACGTCCGGCTCGTCAAAACTCGCATCCAATTAGTGCGGATGCAATTCGAATTGATTTCGCGCGAAACAATTAGCAGACGTGCCACTGTACGACAGTATGTATAGTTTCGAGGTCCGCCGTGGTAAGTCGAACACAAGATTGTTTTCAATTTCAACGTTTTCGAGCTGTTTCGAATCTTCGCGTTGCGCGACTGTCTTGGCTCTGGCTTGTATGCAACCGAAACGTAAACAATATCGCAACTGCCCTGATGTACGTTTGCCGGCGTAAACAGAACTGGTAACAAAGTTCTAAAAAAATACTCGACTCGAGCTGGATTCGAATGGAAATCGGCTGCCCGTTGGCTTCGTATCGCTCGCATGCGGTTTGAATACCAGCTTGACTTCATCCTCTATGTACTAAAAATCTTTTGCCATGGAAAAGATACTCTGGGAAATGCGGGTGGGAGCGAGACAGGTGGCTACGACAACATGATTCTACGCATACACCAAAGACCGGTTCCCTGTATTTTCGATGTTTGCGTGCGGCATTTATCTGGAGAAAATGTATTTGAGGAGAAAATTGTTGGAGGAGAATAGTATCTGGGGTTTTAGTACTAATTGTATCTACTACAATCATCATCTCCTTCATTCAGCAGATCTACGAAAGAGACAAAAGTATCTATAACCGAATATGACTGGTGTTTGGCCACGAT
This sequence comes from Nemotelus pantherinus, assembly GCA_963978885.1. NCBI lineage: Eukaryota > Metazoa > Arthropoda > Insecta > Diptera > Stratiomyidae > Nemotelus > Nemotelus pantherinus. Next base: position 205,153,218 of record OZ022264.1, on the reverse strand, counting down.
GCGATTGTGTTTTGCACTTGACTCTTGTCCGGTTCCCCTTCACTGTCGATTGAAATTATCTCTTTGAAGATTTCCACTCAATTTCCCAAAACCACTCAAACAAAACGAGTAACAGATACAAATGTGTCTCGGATAGATTCATGTTATTTGCAGTGAAAGAACATCCATCCATGTTTAGTAGATACGGAAAAGTATCATCAGTCGATGGACAGTATCTTAGAATTTGTGTTATGGCTTCTTGTTATGCAGTTCAGTTGGTGGTCAGTGAAAACTAACTAGGAAGAAATTGCCGCGGTTGAATGTTGAGAGGAAATTTCTTCAGATAAAAATGTACATCGCTTAGCGGAATAATGGAAAAAGAAAGCTTCTTTCACGTTTTTTCTGTTGCTTGCTTTCCATATAGTTAATAGATGTTAAATTTTATTGCATGGGAAGTGCTATTGTTTTATTATAAGGGAAAACCCTCAC